>CM045765.1:35851073-36522181 GCA_025200525.1 Camellia lanceoleosa
TGGGGTTAATGTATGAAATTGCCCTCGTATTTACGCTTTATCCTTTGGATGACTTAGACTAGCGTAATAGATTCTGAATTGAAAACCATTGAACAAAGACCCAGGATGAATGACTCGAAAATGAATAAACGTCAAAATCTTGTAACTTAATAGGGAAATTACTTATGAAAATGGAAGCAGGTGTAATTTATGACCCGATAAGTACTTGATATAAGTAATGTGAGTAATAACTTAGTAAAGTTATGTTAAGTACATGTCTATTTTATTGATAAAATAAGATCTATTTTTAGGTAGCGATAAAATAAGATCTATTTTCGAAAATGTTTATAAATACGTACCTTTGTCTGATGAATAATTATCCAATCTACGATATGTATTGATGTGACTTTTGATATTATGTGATATGTGTTGGTATCACCCATTATCGGAGAGTTCAGCATCACATGGAACCATCTGTTTATGCTACATTACTCTATCTGGAGAAAAGCCATTAAGTAGGGCTCGGCATGTTTATTCTCTACATTTACCTAGATTTGGAGGTTCTTTTTATAGGAATTGGTTATTCATATATGGCGTGTTTACATCACATTGCATGTCACATATACGCTCTGTTAGTACTAATGGAGATGCTGGCGTGTATGTTTAAAATAGCAATTAATGACATCTGTGTATACCATCTGGACAAGAAATAAGAATATGAACATGTATCACAGATACATTCTTGACTAAAATTACGAATATAATATGTGACTGTCTACATTTTGATATGAACCCTAATCTCACGTACATATATAGTTATGTACGTGTTTGTAAAGAGTTGAAGGATTGTATTTTTGACATTATAAGATAACTTGAGTTTGGAGGACAAAGGCTTCTTAAAATTAGGAGGCTGTAACAACCACACGATTAAAGTAATTATGCTTCTACTAATTAAGTAATTAGAATGCTAACTTAAGTGTTTAGAAGATGGAGATTATGTGTTCAATGGCCAGTTGTGATATGTGCTTTGCTGGTAATGGTGTGCATATCCTACGATTTGAAAATTATTTGTCATGATTTCTACTTTGAATATGAAATTGTTAGCCTAAATGCTTTGAAACGAATTGAACACATGGATTGACTAATTAGAATTTTTTAGAACCATCTGAAAAGTTTTGTTAAAAATTGATTAGGTTTGATAAAAATCACATGTGATTAAATTGAACCTTGATGGGAACTATTTTGGATTAATTGAATTTCGGTCTAACTTTGAATAAAAATTTAAGGTTACTTATGTGTGATTAAATAATGCAAGATTGGTGCCTAATCTAATCTATTAGTGATCAGATGTGATTAAAAAGTAAGGTGTGCTAGGCAGCTTGCAGTGGTGTTGAGTGTAGATGATAAATTCTTGTGTGTGTGTGCACATGTATTGTGCTTAATGTGAGAATGTGGTGTTGTGTGTATGTCTGTGATGTATGTAAGGGATGTAAAACCTTCTTCTTGCATTCTTCTCGCCACTTTGTGGTAGAGAGTTCTGCCTTAGAGAGAGAGAGAGAGAGAGATAGAAGTAGCTGCTCTACAGAGAGAAACTCTACATTTGTGTGGTTTAGAAGGAGAAGATGAGAGCTAAGGGGGAGTCCATACTCTTGTGGTTGAAATCAAGCTCTAGGTAAAGGTTTTACGCACATTTTACGTAACTATTCTTCCATGCATCATGATTTCAACTCACCTTGAACCAATTTTCATGAAATTAGCAAGAGAAGTGGGTCTTTGGAGAAGCTTGTAGATGTCTTGCATATGCATCATGCAGAGGATTAACCTTTTGGTTCCATCATTTTTTTGTTAGAGTTTTGAGAGTCCTTACATACATGTGAGCTTTAATCATGTCCATGGTTTGAGAATTCATGAAGTTATTGATCACCGTTTGCATGTTTTGAAAAACCATGGAAGAGTTGAAAAAATGTTGCATGAAAAAGTTTTAGTTCAAACCTTTCCAAGAATTGATGAGTTTTGAATAATAGATGTTTCAGAAGGGTCTTGTATTGAAGTTTTCTAAAGCTATTTTTTGTGTATTGTTTGATCCAAATCATGCAAGACTCCAAATTTGTGAGGGTGGTTTTGGGAAGCCATTTTTGTTAAGCTCTTGCTTGAGAAATTTACAGGTTGGCTCGGCGAAAGAAGTGGTGGCTCGAGCCAACATTTGAGCTTCGAAATTTTTGAACTTTGCAAAATGGCTCAGGAAGCAAAGAATCTTGGCCTCGGCGAGCTACCATGTTTTGCCTTCTGCAGCTCTAGCTCACAGAAAGGCAGGCTCTAGTCACCGGCTTATTTTTAGGCATGTTTTCAAAGATGTTTTAAGTGCATATCTTCCTCCCATCTCTTTATGGGCATTCTTAGGCATGATTTATGGCCGTTAAGATTAATAAGCTAGAAATAACATAAGTAAGTGAATTAGAAAATATGTTGAATCCAGGAGTATATGGACAATATGAACAAGTTATTTAGCATGGAATGAATGGGCAATTAAAGTGAGAAAGCTAGTCGTGTTAGCCACTTGAATGTGTAATGATAAGATATGCTTGTGTTATGTATTTTGTGGTTGTAGGTCAAAACTAGAGTTGATTGACTATTGCGAAACCATTGTGAGTAGCGTTATTGTAAAGATCGTTCATATGAATTATGTTTCAAATGGATTATGATAAGTTACCATTTAGAAATGATATTTGTTTTTAGTGAGCGAATGATCCATGCTTGAAATCTATTATGGCATCTATAGATAGTCCCCGAGTCATAGGGGACGGACATGAAAATCTTGGTCCATGACATACAAGTTCTGAATCTCGTTAGCCACTTCATTGTGGTGATATGTGTTTTAATCGATTATCCGGAACGCGATTACTCTAGTCGGAAAGTTACATGGTGATGTGTTCTATAGGATGTACCATTATTATGTTACGATATGAGGATGAATATGCTATGATCACATTTTACGCTTATGATATGTTAGGATTTACGTTCACTAACCTCTTTACCTTAATGTTATTTCTTGGGCTTTAGCTTCTTGTTTGTATATATATATATATATATAGGTGAGCATTTTGGAGCATTTCGAGTCGAAGGCTTTGTCTAGATCGTGTTGGTTGTCGTAACCATTGTGCCTCACGTGGAGGTTCTCGGCGTCCTGTGTTTAAGTTCGTAGTTTACTGTTTATATAAGACGATTTGATGTCGTTGGTACTTAAAAAATCTTGTAATTTGTTTAGGTATAATGTATGGTTGACTCTTAGGTTATGTATATAAAGTTTTAAATATTACATTTCATATAAATCGGCATAGCTCATTGGACAACTATATTTATGTATTTGTTTAGCTAGCCCATAATCTTGTTAATGTTCGAGGCCTTTGGTAATCCTAGGATTCTTGGCGGTTCTAATGCTAAACCTATAGAGGCGGGTTTGGGTCGTAACACTCAAGCATAACACTTTTCGATACAAGCACACATTTTGGCATAAGAACTTAACTACATTGAGCACTCACGAGATACATTACACGACCACTATTCTACCATATGTGTGAATAACTCACCTCCGTCTTAATGTTACCACCAACTTGATTACAACATTGTCATCGTCGTAACACCTCAACTAATTTCACAGCGTAATATCCTTTGAAACATATAACATTGGCGTGAACAAACAAGCACCATGTTCACTATTTCACATAGATCGTTAAGATACTAGTAATAAACATAACAAACCTACCACCATTATCCCCTACATCCCCACCTATGTGTATAACATGCATATATCGGTTTAACAATACAAGAGATACGTTCTAAACAATATACAACCAACACACCACCACCACAGACACACAAGCAAAGAAAAAAAAAAAAACCCAATCCAGAAACACTCGTTGAACGTAATAGCTCAACGTGCACAATCATAAGTCCACAATCACGGAGGAGAACCAAGCGAACCACCAAAACAACCACCCCAAGTTAAACATATAGGCTTTCCCCACCCTAACGTTTCCAATCCCACAAATCCACCAACCCTATACACAGAAATGTTGGGCCTTTGCCGTAGAGGTCTCATAGTGTGACACCACATCACGAACATCATTACCACAATACCCCCAAAACAAAATCAAACAAAACGAACATACCAACTACCAACATACAATTGGATGTACTGACCCACCCATCCACCTACCCCACCCCACCCCATGTAGTATTTAATGACCATTTTCACATAACAATTAAAACTACCATTATAATAAACTATAAAGTCGATATGACACACAACACACACTAATATGAGATTTCACATAACGATTTGAATCTGAGGAAACTTATAGTTTGGCGAATTAAGTCATCGATGGTGGAATAGTTACAAACACAACACGGTATATAACAATTGTTACAATAACAAGCGCCAAACTTAAATACCGGCAAATATCTAAGCGTATAAACCTTACCAAAGATAACAAAACTACCCACAACAATTTGGGGGTTTGTTTTGCGTTTGATTGGTGGGATTTGGGGTATTTTGATGTACATTACTTTCAGCAGTTCGACCCCATATTTACGCCATGAAATATGGAATAAATTACGCTAAATCGCGATACATCGATCACAAATGCTGCGTGATTTTGGAAACTCAATCTAACATATATGCGCCCAAAATAGCATCGTCACAATGGCGCTACAATTAGTTGTAAAACCCTAGACAGGTTTCTCCACATTATGTTGGCTGGAATCCTTAGTCTCGGGGATCACTTGATTGAAAGGCTCACACTTCATAGACTAATTAGCATGTGGGGCTTCGGAGGTTGGGTTTGCAAAATGATGTGGTTCATCAAAATGTGGGTTTGCAAAATGATATGGGTCAACAAGATATGGGTCATTAAGATGTGGATCACCCAACATAACAAGATGTGGGTAATCAAGATGTGGATCACCCAACATACACTATTAAACCCATAAACCTCTATAGTATGCTTTTTTCAAATGTTACAAACACACACATCATTCAAACATAATATCACAAAACAAATACAACACATAAATGGGCAAACCATCAACCCCCAAATAATGGGACCTTTGGGTGTACAAATTTAAATATGAGGCCGATTAGATTAAAATTTCACATTTTAAGATTTATGGATCAATTCCCCATATTTTTATGCCATGCGCATTTCTTTACATTTAAAATTTTAAGAAATTTAAATTAATACTTTGGAATACATAATCTTTGGGATAAAAGTTGGTTTAATATATAGTATAGATATAGATTATTATTATTATTATTATTATCATCATCATCTTGACATTGTGATTATCTAATTATAGCTTTTACAATTAAGAAGACAAAAATTACGGTGAACATAAAAATATTATCAAAAACTAAAAATAAACAAATATAAGAATGATAATAATGTAGTGATAATTACATCTGTTTATTTATCATGTGATATCCTATTACCAAATTATTAAATTTCACATGGCATATAATGATTTAAAACTAAAACAAAAGAGAAGGGTTGGAAGTTGTATGGATTTGTATGCTTGCATGTATATCCATGTATAACTTGAGATTAAGTTGAAGCTATGTATAGCATTAGATGTGTTATGAAAATTATGTATTGAAAAGAAAAATAAAACTCTGTATCCAATAATATGAATGAATCAAGCATACATGGTTCCTTTATATAGGATAAAACTAAACCTAACTATGGTAAATACAATCATTGTGGGTGTTGATTTTGACCTCACAACTAAACTAGATCTTATAATTAGAGATCTAAAGAACTTAGTAGTAGAGCATATGGAAGAATAAAAGAGCCCAACACATGCACACGGAAGACAAATAACACCACTTTGTGGCATGTTGAACAAGGCACTCAGATGATAAAGTCGTAACTTATCTCACAAGATATTAACACAAATACACAACTCACAATTAAAAGCATACCTTAGACCCAGGTGTCCTCTTTATATAATGATTAGTGTCTAACTTTTCTTAGAAGTCTTACTTCATGGGACACTATCCTTTACAAGGATATCACTTATCCAAGACTCCTCTTATTTAGATTAGGAATAACTCTCCTAAGAGTCTAACCTTACCCAAATAAGTAGTCTAACATCTTCTAGGACTCTTGTTCCCTATTCGAATATCTCGAATTTTGATATGATAGCATCATATCTCGATTTCGACCGTGGACAATCCTAAAAATATATCCCCACAATTGCCCATAGATTCTATTACTTGACAACCTAAGGTAATGGAACCTACATCGTCGACCTAGACTTGCCAGCGATGTCGGCTACACAACATAATAAAGGAATTTCTTTAGCTTAGATATCATGACTCATTGGTGTGGAAACAAGGACTTGCATGTGTCCACTTGTCAAAAACTAAGAACTAAATGTTCTTTCTCATCCAAGTTCAACATCTCAATCGAGATCGCACTACTAGCGAGATCATGACTCGCTAGTTCAAGAACATCAAGATTTGAAATCTGTCATCTCAAACAAACTCAATCGTCATACCAACATCATGGCGTGTCACCTCCTCATTGGTTATATCGTCTCTAACTTTCGATCTCCTTGTCCAATGTTGGCCATCTATTCCTATTAAGTTCTCACTGAGGCGCCAAATTGTAGGTATTGATTTTTGACCTCACAACCAAACTAGATCTCCTAGTGAGATCTAAGGAACTAAGCCGTCGAGCATACGGAAGAATAGAAGAGCCCAACACCTACCAAGAAGACAAGTAATACTATGGTGACTCGTCCACTCAAGGCACTTCGATGATAAAGTCAGTAACTTATCTAACAATATATCAATACAAGTACACAACTCACAAAAAAGCATGCCTTAGACCCATGGGTTACCCTTTTTATATAATGATCACTGTTCAACTTCCTTTAGAAGTCTTACTTACTTTATCATTTACAAGGATATCACTTATCCAAGACTCCTCTTATTTAGATTAGGATCAACTCTCCTAAGAGTTCAATCTTATCCAAATAAGTAGTTGAACATCTTCTAGAACTCTTATCCCTTATCCGAATATCTCAGATTATGATATGATAGCATCATATCTCGGCACCTTGGTCCATCTACGTGGCACCTTGGCTAACAACCTCGACCATGTAGACAATCCTAAACATATGTCCCCACAATCATATATACTATATATGGAATGAATATATGTACATAATATATAATATGTTCTAACACTCCCTCAAGCTCAAGGTTGTAATGCAAAGTTCAACTTGAGCTTGTATAATATGACATAAAAAGCACCCTAGAGGATGAGCCTTGGTGAAGATGTCGATTATCGATCGGTAGAGATAACAAAGAGAAGATAAACAATGCCACTAATAATACTCTACTTTATGAAATGACAATTAATCTTAATATGCTTGGTGTGATCATAGAAGACATAATTATCTCCAATCTAAATAGCACTTTGTTTGCCATAATAGAGATTCGTGGCAACATGATGAGAAACTCAAATATCAGATGCCAATGAAAACACACAAGCTCACGAGTAGTGTTAGCAAGAGCATGATACTCATGCCTCGATTACTAGAATGAGCGATGAATTTGTTTCTTACCACGACAAACAATGAGATAGTCACCCAAGAGGAAGTAGAACCCTGCAGTAGAATGATGATTAGTAGGATCCTCAACCTAATTTGCATCAGAAAATGCATGTAACTGTAGAAAAGAATGAACTGAGTAATAAAGACCATGAAACATAGTTCTTTTAAGATAATGCAAAATGCGAACCAGAGCATCATAATGCAGAGTGAAGAGCGATCATGAACCGACTCACAATATGAACAACATAAGCAATATTTAGATGAGTAACCATAATATAGACAAAGGCGCCAACTAGTTAATAATATAAAGTAGCATCAGATAATAGCTGATCGTCAAGAGATGTAAGACGAGACTAAAAATCAACTAGAGTAGTGGCAGTCTTGCAATCAGTAAGACCAGCACTAGCCAAGAGATCAGAGGTACACTTGGCCTAGGTGAGAAAGTAACTAGAGGGATCATGAGAAATTTCCAAGCTGTGGAAGTATCTAAGAAAATCCAAATCCTTTATCTCAAGCTAGTGACTAAGAAACTTATGAGACTGGAGATTTCTCGTGTTATATCTAATGATGATCATATCATCCATATAAGAAGAAAAGAATAGTACCATGCTTTGTCTTACAAATTGGTGGCATTAGAATCGTGAGAAGATTTTGAGTAGTGTAATGGTGTTTTCGAAAAAAAAAATTGATGAACCAGGTAGCCTAGGCAGTGATGAAATAGTACCCACAAAAGTATCCAAAAAAAATGTTGAACAATGGTTTGAAGACTTCCGGGAATGAAAAATAAAGCCCTTACAAAGCTTTGATACCATGTTATGAAAGGTATGAATTGAAGAAAAAAATAAAATTTTGTATTCAATAATATGAATGAATTAAGTATGCATGGTTCCTTTATATAGGAGGAGACTAAACCTAACTATGGTAAATACAATCATATATCTATATAATATGGCAGAAGGGTTTTTGAAAATGTCTCAAAATGTCTAAAAGATATATTTTGTATCAATAGTTTAGATTATCCCATCTAAACTTCAACAGTTGAGATGTCTTCATTTCTTGCCCAAATGCTAGCTTTCTCCTCTCAAAATTTTTATCTGCCAAACCTCTTTCTGCTCTCTCTCTCTCTCTCTCACCTCAAAATCTAAGCCCAAACCTCTCTCTCTATGGTAAATATAATCATATATCTATATAATATGGCAGAAGGGTTTTTGAAAATGTCTCAAAATGTGTAAGAGATACATTTTGTATCAATAGTTCAAATTATCCCATCTAAACTTCAACGGTTGAGATGTCTTCATTTCCCACCCAAATGTTCTCTCTACTCTTAAAATTTTTATCTGCCAAACCTCCCTCTACTCTCTCTTTCTCTCTCACCTCAAAATCTAAGCCCAAACCCTTCTCTCTCTCTCTCTCTCTCTCTCTCTCTCTCTCTCTTCTTTGTTAATCCTCTCTTTGTCCTCTGTCTCTCCTCTCGTGATACCACCGCCAACCACTGACTACCACGACCACTAACCACCCCACTATCACCATATTTCATCTCCTTTCACCCTTATCTATCATCTCTTATCTCTTACAATGATGATCCCACCGTTACTCTGTCTGACGGAGTGATGCTGTCGTCTGCCCACCATTGCCTCTCACCACTTTTTCACTCTCTTCTCCCAACCCAGCTCCTTCTCTCTCTTCTTCTAAACCTTGGCCACCCCATGCTCGCTGTCTCTCACCGTCACAACCCAGCCATGCCAATCTTGGACCAGGTCTAGGAAGTGTACGCGTATTAGGTGCATTTGTTCCACTTATTAGCGTATTGGTTGAATTGCTACAAAACCTGCTATACCAAAAATAGTGTCCCATAGATTTCCCAAAACCAAATGTGGTTTTATGCATCTTATGATAAGTATTAAAAATTGTTATTATATGTTGTTTGGTTTCATGTACTCATGTGGTGGGAACACTTGATTTATATTTTTGTGATCACAATATAAAGAGGAAATAGAAATTTAAGTGTCTTGCATCTTGGAGCGATGGAAAAGCTAAATATCGGCAAGAGATTAGGTAAACACAAACCACTCATCTATCCCTTCAAGTTTTATCTGTTGTAATTTATTTTTACTTAATTGTTTTACAATTGTTTAAATTATTACATTTGTTTTATGTGTATTTATGTTTTATTGTAATCTGTTATAAGCTTTAAGAGGGAAAATAAATGAGATTAAAAGGAGACTAAAAAAAATGTATAGATTGGATTTTGTTTTCTAATACCATAGAGGAGAGATGGACTTTATGTCTCTAAGAGTTAGAGAGACAGAGAGACATTAAAGTTAATGAAAGTGTGTCTCTAATTCATCTACCTTACTGGGGAGGGGAAATCTTTGCCCAAGAAAAACAAATGAAAAAGAGAGAGAAGATTTATGGGGGATAAGGAAAAAAGTGAGAGGCAATCCCATCACTTACATAATATTTTTGATGAACAATCATTTTTTTGTGTTGATTTTAGGGTTTGACATAAGAATGTGGAAAAGTGAAATATATGAAAAAGTGGGTTCTTTGATGTTTAGGGTTTTTAAAATTTTAAAATAAAAATGTTAAAGATCATGTGTGAGAGAGAGATGGTGAGAGGTTATGGGAAAATGGGAAACTCATTATGAAGAGTCAGAAAATGGGATACATCATAAGACTAAAGGATGACACCTGGAGAATAAATAAAAAAAAAGTTATATAATATTAATTCGGACAGGTTGAGTTATGAGTCTTGAGAATGTAAGCATTTTCGATCATAGAGCCACGAGATCGAGAAATTATACAACCCATGGTGATCATATTTTCTTTTAGAAATCACCCGTTTCCTTTTGGGTTGGTTCGAATTGACAATTTATATAGCGCCCTCACAAATATAACCATTGATATACACCCACAAGCACATATAGATATGACATACATCGAGAATATAAGGTTCTTTCATTACATGAAATTTTTAGTTTATACAAATAAATGCCTTTCGTGTACACCTTTCCAAGCCTTGACTTGGTTACAACAAAAGTGGGGCTACCTTGCAATCAAAGCCCTAGGTTATACAAAATACAACAAAAACAAGAAGCTCTTGCTTTCTAAAGGTTCCTCAATGCTATTGCCTTGGTGGAGCATACCATCATTACTTGAAAATGTTATTCTCAAATAGGGTGAGTCACAGCCTAATAGAAATCATCTAACACAATATATGAAATTTAACAAAGATATAAGTACAGGTGCACAAACGATGCTCGTGATAGAACTTTTCACGACATTATATGCTCATATGATAGGAATTTCAAGTCTTGATCCTTCTTCTTCCAATTCATATTCCATTCACTTATCTGTCTCAACCCATGAGTCAATTTTGTTGTTGTCAACAATCGAACTAAGGCTACAACTCAAAATGTTCAAATCATACAACACATATGCACAAACACTTCAAACTTCTATTTCACGGATATTTAAATGCAGGCATTGTCAAGCAGGACCCATGTAAATGTAGGCTATACAAGCACTACAATTGCCATTATATGGATATTTTATCCATGGGCTAGGCACTCATGTATAATTTGAGGATTTTCACCGGACATTCCGGCCAACTTAATTATAATGGATTTTACCCCATTTCTCCTCCCAAACAATCATCCATACATATGCAATGTATTTAGAAATATAATCAAATATGGATCACATCCCATTTCCACTCCCAAACAAACATACATACATATACAATGTGTATAAACATAGTCATATTCAATGACAAACACAAGAGATTAGTTCCAATTCACTTAAGTCGCATGTAATTTCTACAACAATCATAGCTATCCTCCACCGATAGTCCAACATAGATATTTCTAGATATACAATCTCATGACAGATAGTTTATTCAAAACTTCCAAAGAATGAAATTATACATAACCAATCCCACCATTTATATCGATGCCCTTCCAATCTCACATTTTCAACGTTGATTTCAATTATTTATACAAAATAACAATTTGATCCAATTAGGGCAAATTCCCATTTTTCAAATATTAATCAAGTGTCAAAATCATCAAATTAGACACAATACAACATCATTTTCAACCCCTCACAATTATTTATTTCATATTCAACAACAATTCCTTTTTCCATATTATACTCAAACCCTAGGTTTGTTTGAAACACCAAAATCACTTCAATGTTACATAAGAGACAAATATCTAAGCTAAATGTCATATGAAGGTGTAGAAAAATCCCTACCTCAAGTTAGAAGACCGAGCAAAGCAAAGGTGAAGCTCCAATAATGCCGAAACCAACTTTCAATCGGATGAAAATGAAGATCTTGAGGAGCTCAATCTTTTTATCAAAGGCACTAGGGTAAGGAAACCACTAAATCAAGGTCAAAATGTAGAGAGAGAGTATTCTAGAGTGAGAAAGTCCAAATCTAGGTTTTTGGAAAGTTTTTGAGAGAGAGAGAAATGAAAAAGTGATATAAAACGTCACTTTCGTGATCTGATATACACACAGTCTGCTCAAGCAAAGAGTTTGACGCTCGAGCATCAAACACAAAGTTTGGTTCCGCTCGAGCACAAAAGCGGCCTGCTCAAGCGTAGAACACACACATCCAGTATTTATGCAGACAACAAACAATCCGCTTGAGCACAAGAAAGGCCACTCAAGCATCCACCCGCTCGAGCGTAGGAAACACCACTCGTGCGTAAAAAACACTCTTCCAGTACTTTGCAAACGTGCAAAGTACTGAGAGTTTGCACATCTCGCTTGAGCGCAAGAACATCCACTCGAGCGGAGAACCAAAATATACACATCTCGCTTGAGCACAAAAATGGCCGCATGAGCAGGAGGAGTAAAAATCTGGGTAACAAGGGTTGGGAAAAACAATCAACCAACTTGTTTCAAACACAACCACAACAACCCCAAGGCCAATTTCAAAGAGAAACAAGGAATGGAAGAGGTAAACAACAATATAAAAGTATTAAACCCGAATCCGGAACACCACAAGAGTCGGGTCAAAACTGAGATCGCTATAGTTTAATTAGGCGAGCGGTCCATGCACAGCCTTAGCTTTGACATACAAAAATTTATTATCATATGTTTCAGTTCATCTACCTTGCTGAATTTTTTTTTTGAAAACAAAAAAAATAAGTGGAGAGAAGAAATTTTTTAAAAAAATACTACAAAATAGTCTGGAACAATGTCCAATGTTATGTTTGGAGAGAAAAAGAAGTGTAGAGAAGTAAAACATTTTAAAAATGGGATTGTGAACTCAAAATTTAAATAAAAAACATAAAAGAAAAAAATTAACTTGTTTATTAAGAGACATAACATCATTAGAAATGTTTATGCTTATGTTTATTAAGGGTTGTTTTGGGAAGTAGGTTAAAAACTAATGTTTTTGTTTTTGTTTTTTTTTGACTTTTCTTGAAAAAATGTGTAAAAAAATAGAGAGGGAATATGACTTAAAAGAGGTTAAAAGCTAAAAAACTGCTTTTAACCTCTTTGCCAAAAGAGGCCTAAGAAATGTAATATCATTAAAAAACAAAAAATTTATTCTGTTAAAAAATGTTTATGTGAAAAAAGTTTTTTTTTTTTTTTTTTTTTTTGTGTGTGTGTGGACAAATTTGAATTCAAAATTTAAATTGGGTTCTATGAAAAATAATATTAATAAGAGTGATTTACATTTTACTATTACAAAATCTTTTCACAAGGCAAGTGAGAAAGAGAGAGAAAATGGGAGTGGTATGATTTGTTTAAAAACTGAAAAAGAAGTTTTTTTTTTTAACACAACTTTGTTATCCACCTCTGTGACAAAGTCCACGAGCCATAAACAACATAGTACATGGTCTCAAACACTAATATAAATGGAATGCTTAAATTCTTAGAATAAATTACCTTTTCGAGTTTTTACTTTAATTTTATTGGGGTGTATGTATGTTCGGGTAATTTTACAAAATTTATTTCAAAGTCGAAACCAACCAGATCTGTGTTTATATTTTGACTTTAAATTTTTAACAATGATTTTGATAAATTACATTTTAATTTAATAATTTTATATTCAATTATATTTTGATTTCATCATTAATTACACCGTGCCTTTAAGTACAAACATACACTGTGCTATATATGGAATGAATATATACACAATATATATATATATAATATTCTAACAAGATGTGTCTTCTATATCTTGAGTCACAAGCAATTAACAAAAAGATTGAGACAAGGCAAAGCATTAAGCTTTAGCAAGGGATGTGACTTCACTAATGATACTTTTGTCGAGCTCATCAACGTCATTGTTGCCGCCATGCTCACTGCCCCCAATGATCATTACGCAACTGCACTATAGTTTTTGATCTTTGCAAATATAAAGGCAAAGTTTGGAAAATATAGAGGTAAGGCTAGGGTTGTGTAAGGAAAAAATGAAAAAATGAAAAAGCATTATTTTAGGTTTTCTCATTCTATATTTGAGTGATACTCTCCATTTAAAACCCAAAACATATGAGCTCATAATTTCAAAATTTAAAATTTATTTATTGACTGGTTAACCAATTGCAAATATAAGGGGAAAGCACCAATAAATCCTAAATTTGGGAATGTTAGTTTATTTAGTCCCCAATGTTTTTTGTTAGACTAATAGGTCCTATTTCTCTAAAAGCTTACTATAGGCATTTTTATGTGAAATATTATTCATCAAACATAACCGTAATTATTTATCAAACATCAAACATTAGCAACGTCAGGATTATTCATCAAACAACAAATATTATTCATCAAACATCAAACACAACCATTAAACATTAGAATTATTCATCAAACATCAAACATTGAACATCAAAATGTTTAATATTTGATAAATAATCTAATGTTTGATTAATAATTCTGACGTCAGGATTATTCATCAAACATCAACCATTAAACATTAGGATTATTCATCAAACAACAAACATTATTCATCAAATATCAAACACAACCATTAAACATTAGAATTATTCATCAAACATCAAACATCAGATTTATTTTTAAAAAAATTACAACTATTGCTTGAAATCCATCATCAAATTCATTAGAACATCAAACATTATTCATCCAACATTATATTCATTAATCTAACATCATAATATGAAAATAATTTAACATTATAATTATAATAATTTTTTATAAAAATATATAACATCAAGGGTTCGCCCCTCTGTTCTTATTATCACCGACCCTGCTCACAATCTGAGTGATGCGTTTCAGCAGCGCTTCACCAAATAACCTTGTAGACACCCCATTTTTGACCGTTCTCAAGACCTGGACGTCACCACTTGAACACTCGGTGATTATCCATGTTCGTGTTCGTTTGGAGTTCCCGGAGTTCTCGGCTACGTGCCTTGCCTCAAGACCTCCGAACTTGACCGTTTTGTGTCTGGTTTTGCACCAAACACTTGTGCTTTGCCTTGGAGGGGTAAGGAATGCCTTGTGAGGCATTCCCACATACCACCGGCAGTGGCTAGAGGCCACCGGCTGGTTGGTGTTGCCATCGGCACTATATTGTGCCGGTCGGCACTCTTTTATGCCGGTCGGCAGTCAATTTTGGCAAAATGACACTTTTGCCCTGCCGACTACTGTTCAGTTGCTTTTTGAGATATTTTGAAGCAGTTGTATAGCATTTGTTTCCCCTCCATACACGTGTATGGAGGGATGAGCCTTTGGTTTGCTTAGCTTGTAAGCTTTGTTGCCTACAAGAGAAGGCTCTCTTCTCTTGGCTCAAGGGTTAGAAAAATTAGACATTTCTAGAGAGAAAAGACAGAGAAGAAGCTCTGGTTCTAGGTTAGAACTTGTGTATCTATCCTATCTCTCTTTTCCTCTCTTGTTTCTACACTAGGTGCTTTAATCCATATTATTGCACACAAGCACCTAGTGTTTCACCTTCCTTTGGTTACTGAGGTTCTAAGGGCTGGTTCTTGAAGTTTTTGATTGGATTTGAGCTTAAGGAAGCAACAACATCAACCTTTGTGAAGGTGGTCTTCAAGGGTGAGAAACTACCAATTTTTACCCCATTTTTGCACTCTATTTTTGCATAGTTTAGAACTATTTTTGTGCTTAGCACTTAATACAAAAAAGTTCTAATTTTTAGTCCTCTTTATTGTTGGTTAAGAGTGTTTTGTACTTTGGGGAGGTTTGACCACCCTTAGGCCTTGAAAAGGGCTCATTTTGTGCTATTTTATGAGAGCTCCGGGATTTTGGTGTTGGGGTCTCTTCACCACTGAAATCTTGAGGGATTTCAGTGGTGAAGATGATGCCTTGAAGTCCCAAGAAGGAGAGGGTCTTGTTGTCCTTGAAAAGGACCTATTTTGCCTCTTGAGGGAGCCCCATGTTTGGTTGTTTGTTGGTTATGCCATGGCTGTATTTTGTGCTCATATTGCCATATTATAACTTTGTATCATGTTGGTTTTAGTACTCCTTGCATGTTTTGCATAGATGCTTTGTAATGCCTCTTTAGTCCTTTAACATGCATTAGGTTGTGTGCCTCTATTCTAACATGTTTTAGGCTTAGATTCATGAAGCTTGTATGCTTATTTTTCCATGAATAAGGTCTGTCCATGGTTACTTTGGTCGATCTTAGCTTGCATCACATAGCCTCTTTGCATTTGGCTTGTTGGCCCTAAGAGCATGAAAGCATAGCATGCCTTGCTTGCATTATTTTCAATGGTTTGGAACCATTTAGCATGCTGTTTCAGTCCCTTAGACATACTTGAATGATTGCCTTGCATGCCTCTTTGAAGTTTTGAAAGCATATGTTGTATGCCTAATGATTTGGTCATTGTGTGTGCCTTGCTCTAGAGCCACTTAGATGCCATCTAGGAGGTCTCTTTTATATGGTCTAGGGCTGCCTTAGACCTGTTTTAAGCCTTCTTGGCCTTGTGAGGCTTGGTTGGCTTTGCCATGGTTTAGGCCTCCTTTGGCTTGCCTTGGATGCTTGGATCATTTGTTGCATGCTTAGTCTATTTTGTTGCTTGGTTTGGCACCATGTCCAACATGATTTTTAAAGCTTATATATGCATGTTAATATGTCCATGTTAGCCTCTTTTAAGTGTTCTTAAGAGTTGCTTGTTTATGCCTAAGTGTTGGATTATGTATGCTTGCATGTGTGTATGTGTTGCATATATCTTAGCCTTCACTTCTATGGCATTTGGCCATTGATTTTAGGCTTATTTAGAGCTGCTTAACCTATGTGTAAGTCTATTCTCTTGTTGCTTGCATATGCTCCTTGAGTGTTGTAATGTATTGGCAAGTAAATGCATGTTAGGACTAACATGATTGAATGAAGTCACATGCTTGTTTGCATGCTTGGACACCTACATTACACCTTGCATACTTGATGGTTGACATTGGTTTTTCATGACTTGTTGTAGACGTCCCCGAACGCATCCCGGGAGGGTTAAGTCCCGTTCCGTTCATATTGGGGTCACTACAGTTCGGACTCGATTGTCACGGTTCTGAATCTTGAACCAAAGAGTCCAAATCCGGCAAATCGTTTTGAAGAAAAACAGATTTTTTGAAAAGTAGTGCCAAATATGGACTGCTTTGCCAAATTACAGAGTCGCCACCTAAATATTTAAAATGGGAAATTTAGGAAACCCTGACTCGGTGCCGAAGGCCACATGTCCGTCATCACCAAAGTGGTCTTGGCTCGGGAGCTTGGGTACGATCGGGGAAGGTCGGCTATGAGCACCCCCTTTCGCCCGGTCCGAAGACTGGCCTCTACTAACCGTGATATCTGATTTTGAAAACATTACATGCTCTTGTTCTAATTATTAGCCTAGAATTACTATGTTATGCGTATGACAAACAAGTATAGACTAGATTGCCTAATTCGAAATAAACATTGCATATCCGTTTGTTTTGAAAACAGTTTGAAATTGCTCCCCGCAAGTAGGCTAAAATTCGGATTTCAACGGGTTATCCCGACTCAAGCAATCCACCTTCCACCCACAGGCATTCGAACAGTTTATCTCACATAAGCATTTAGCCGCATGGTAAGCATACTGTCATGGCAACATTCACACGCATGTGGTATCTTTGAGCGTAAAATACTTACATCGTACTCGTGCCAAAACAATAAACTAGTTAGCAAACGTGCATGTCCTAGTTCATGTTAAGTGGCTAATGCAACACAAGCAAGGATGCAATTTAGAGTAGGCTCATTAACCCTAAACATGGCATATGGAATGCTACAAATAACACGTATTCAATTTGGAATTGAAATACAATGCAGTTTGTATGATGTGCCGAGCCCGATGCATGTAAACAAATGCATGGATGTGCGCATGCATTGCATAAGGTATGCTAAAATAAACGTGCCCTAATCTACCATCGTAAGCAGGTAAATAAAAGGGAAGAAAGAAATGGGGATTGGAACACATACACCCACTCACACACACTTATTACAATTATGCCCTCACACAGAGGGACCGAATAAATATTACAGTCCAAATAATAAATGAATTTAATTATTACAAAATTCTAATTACTTAATAAATTAAATAAATAAAAGAAAGGGGGCCTCAGCCCTGCCTCGGGATGCGCGAATGATGCATGCTCGTTGCGACTTGCGGAAAAAGCCTACACGTGCCACGCCACCTCTTTTTCTTGCCCTCTCTCCAAAAAATACCAAAGTCCCAGGCAACCTTCCTTGTGTTCTGCAGAGTGCCACCGGCTGGAGGAACCTACCACCCGCTGCTTGTGGTGGCCACCAGCTGCAAAATAGTCTATCGGCGAAATAAGGTCTTGGTCGGCACTCTTTCTTGCCGGTCGGCAAAATTCTGCGAGAAAACGGTTTGACAACAAAGGCGGCGGTGCATGGTATTGGATTTTGAGCATATTTATGCATGGCCAATGCTTCCTATCATGAATGGGACTCAAGGAAACATGGCTCTTGGTTCTAGGGCTATCAATTGTGCACCTTGGTGCATGATAGCCTAAGATACCAAGGTTGCATTTCAATGTAAAATGCATGCAACACAACAATGATAACTAAGTCCCTATCATGCCAAAGTCAAGGGCCTTAGTGACATGGGAATTGAGGTGTGTTTTGTCACTTGGAATACAAACACCCTCATTTCCCACTTGGTTTGACACCCCAAACCAAGTGATGAAATGCAATCCATGCAACCATGCATCAACAATGCAACATGACACAAAAGTGTAGGGCATGCCAAATGCTATGTAACACATCATGGGAAGTATACAATACTAAGCATGCACAATGCAAAGTGTGATACAAACATGAACACCTAAGGCAATAGGATTGTCTTATGTCAAGACCATGTTGACTAAGCATGCAACACACATATACTAAACATGCAATGGTAGACTAAGCTACAATGGGACAGCCCTCAAACCTCCCTAAAACAGTGGCAAAACATGCCCAAAATGATGACCAAAACTCATGCAAGCATGCAAGGCAATAGGCCCAAAACCAAGGGCACCAAAGAGAGTACCTTACTACCATTATCAAGGTCACTCATGGCATGCATCTAACAACCAAAAATAAACTTCTATCATGCAAAATGACACCCAAAACCCACATATGGCAGCCCCAAAATGTATTAATCATGCAAGCATACACAATGCCAATTCCTAGACATAAAAGGGGACGCCCTTGAAGCATGAAAATGGTCACATATGTAAACATACACACATGATTTATGGACTGAAATAGGGTCACAAATGATGCCAAATCATGAGGATGATCAATGTTGAACTTGCTAGGAACCAAAATGCATGAGGCTTACAAGCCTAGAATACAAAACAACCATGTCAAGCACACTATACATGGCAAAATCAGTGGCTCACAACCCTTATACATGGTAATATGATGTTAATACCCTTATGGAACCAAGCTAAAACATGCAAAGAACATGGCCTAGATGCATGGCATATTTCTAGGCATAAAAGAGCATTTCAAAGCAAGTATAAGAGGCATGTTAAGGGCTATAAATCTAACCTAAAACAGAGGCATAACACATCATATGGACCACAAATATGCTCTGAAATGAAGCCAAAACCAACCAAGCACACATGCTATTCTTTAGGCCAAGAACAAAGGCAAACGAAGGGCCAAGGGGGAGAGGGGTGTCCCTCCCCTATATGTGACCTAAAATCATCTTCCTCACCAATGAAAACCCACTAGTTTTCAGTGGTGAGAAGACCAAAAACACCAAGTAAGCAAAACTTCAAGAAAAGACACTAAAAGGACCGAAATAAGGCCTAAGGAGGTGAGTTTTCATTCAAACCAAAAAGTGACCTTAATGAATGTTCTTGAGCAAGTAAAAACAAGATTTTTTTATGTTATGCACAAAGCTTAAATCACAAAGCAAGAGGGGTAGAAACTAGTTGCAAGAATGGGGAAACTAAAGTAAAGAGTTTACCCTTGAAGATCCCTTGAAGAATAGGTGGTCCAGCCACTCTCTAGTGATCAAAGTCAGTCCAAAACTTCAACAAACAACCTCCCAAGTCTCTCAATCTCGAGCTAAGGTGTAATGGTGTGTGTAATGGTGCAAAAGTATGGTAAAACACACCTTTTAGGCTTAGAACACACACACACAAGGATGAGAGATGGTAAATATAGAGAGAGAGGTATATGAGCTCTGGTTTTTAGTCTCTCAAAGTGGCTAACCCTTAAGCCAAGAAGACAAGGCCTCCTCTTATAGAGGAGGCAATCTTGTAAGCTTAGCAACTAAGCAAACAAGAGGTTCATCCCTCCATACACGTGTATGGAGGGAAGAGATGTGATCTGTTGCCTAAAAATATCTCCAAAAGCATTTGTAAAGTAGTGGTGCAGGCAAAATGGTCATTTTGCCAAAAGAGTGCCGACCGCACAAAATAGTGTCGACCGCACAATATAGTGCCGATGGAAACAACAACCAGCCGGTGGCCTCTAGCCCTTCTTGGGTGGTGTGTGGGGATGCTGAGAAGGCATTCCCGCCCTCAAGGCAAAACACAAGTGTTTGGTGCAAAACCAGACACAAAACGGTCAAGTTCGGAGGTCCTGAGGCAGGGCGCGTAGCCGAGAACTCCGGGAACTCCAAACAAACACAAACATGGGTAATCATCGAGTGTTCAAGCGGTGACGTCCAAGTCTTGAGGACGGTCAAAAATGGGGTGTCTACACTTGTATGTTTGTTAGCTTGTATGCTCCTTTGTGTTGACATGATTGCATGCTAGTTGACATGTCTAGGATTGCATCACATAAACATGCATGCTCTACCTCTTGACCAAGTCATGATAGAGGCTTAGCTCCCTTGCATGTTTGTTTGGTTTGTATGCATTTGAAATAGAAGTTACACATTTGGTTCTTTGGGCCATCGTGCATGGAAATGCGTGATTGGTGGCCCGAGAATCAAGGCACATGCCCCTTTGAGTCACAAATATGATAAGGGGCATGATTGGTGCACACATTCTTGGAATTACATTGCCATGCAAGTTTTTGCCCTCTGCTGCTGTGAGTTGCAGGTTCTGCAGACATTAAGTGCCTGCGGTATTTAGTCTTGGCCGTGATCTATTAATGGCTGATGGATGAATTTTGTGCCGGTGACCTCACGCTGATGCCGGTGGAAGTCCTACTCAGCTGATGATGTCCCTCAGTGTCCTGGGAGGCACTCCTGAGACTTTGGCAGTCTTCTGAGATGCAAAGCAGGGAAAACAGAGGCAATCTAAGCATGGCAGCGCAATTCCGAGCAAGTCCCGAGCACGCGTTGCATCCGGCCCTCATCTCGAGGCGGTTTACTGCTTTAATTAGATTAATTAATTTATTTGATTAATTTAGTTGGACTTTAATATTTTAATTGGTTTGCGTAGTTAATTAATCTGTATTATCATTTTGGTCCCTCCGAGCGAGGGCAAAATTGTAATAAGTGTGGGTGAGTGTGTGTATGTCTTCCAACCCGCATTTCGTTCTTCCCTTTTATTTACCTGCTTATGATGATAGATTAGGGCACGTCTATTTTAGCATACCGTATGCAATGCATGCGTGCATCCATGCATTTGTCTAAACATGCACCGGGCTCGGTACATCATACAAACTACATTATATTCTAAATTTCAACTTGAATACGTGCATCAAATGATTGCATTTCACGTGCTATTTTAGGGTTAGCCGAGCCTACTCTAAATTGCATCCTTACCTGTGTTGCATTAGCCACTTAACACGACCTAGGGACATGCATGTCTACTAACTAGTTTCTTGTTTTGGCACGGAGTACGATGTAAGTATTTATGCTTTAGCATCTCGCACGCATATGAATGTTGACATGACAGTATGCTTACCATGCGGCTAAGTGCTTACATGAGATAAACTGCCTGAATGCCTGTGGGTGGAGGTTGGGTTACTTGAGTTGGAAAACTCATTGAAATCCGTGTTTTAGCCTACTTGCGAGTAGCAAATTCCAAAGCATTTCAAAAACCAACGGATATGCAATGCTTATTTCCAAATTAGGCAATCTAGTCTATACTTGTTTGCTGTGCGCATAACATAGTAATTCTAGGCTAATAATCGGAATAAGAACACATAACGTTTTCAAAATCGGATATCACGGTTAGTAGAGGCCGGTCTTTGAACCGGGCGAAAGGGGGTGCTCATAGCTGACCTTCCCCGATCGTACCCAAGCTCCTGAGCCAAGACTACTTTGGTTATGACGGACACGTGGCCTTCGGCACCGAGTCAGGGTTTCCTAAATTTCCCATTTAAAAAAAAAAATATTTAGGTGGCGACTCTGTATCTAGCAAAGTAGTCCATGTTTGGCACTTCTTTCTCAAAAATCTGTTTTCTCAAACGATTTGCCAGAGTTGGACTCTTTGGTTCAAGATTAAGAACCGTGACATTTGAGTCCTTGAACTGTAGTGATCCAATATCGAACCAGAACCCGGGGGGGGGGGGGGACTCGCACTCCCCTCGCCCGGGATGCGTTCGGGGACGTCTACACCTCTACTTTGATCAACGGCTTTACCAATTTGTACGCCATGGTGTTGCTTTGATTCTTTTGCTTTTGCTTTTTCTGTGGCTTAATTTGGTTCTCTTTTTGTATTAATTTTGTGGGTTTTCAATGTCTTGAGTAAATTTTGAGTCTTTGATGAATTGTGGCACTACCCAGTTCGTGATTTAGGTGATTTATTGCATTGTCTTGTGTGTTTGGTTGTTCAAGTGGAAATTATTTTCAATTGTTTGAGTAAATTGTGAGTCTTTGATGAATTGTGGCACTACCCAGTTCATGATTTAGGTGAGTATAATTTTTCACGGTGTTTGTTCAATGTTCTGATGATGACGTTGATGTTTGTTGATGTTGATGATGTTTTTATGATCACGAATGATGTTTTACGATGTTTGTTATGTTTGATGATGTTTTGTTAATGTTTGATATTGTTGATGTGTTTGATGATGTTTTTGTTGATGTTTGATGTTTTTTTATGTTTGTTGACGTTTTAATGTTTGATGTTTTGATGATGATGTTGTGATGTAAAAAAAGGACTAAATGGTTTATAAAAAAATACTCGGGACTAGATGGAGTAACATTTCCCAATATGAGACTTATGAGTAATTTTTTCCAAATATAAAGGCAGGGTTAGATTAAAAATAAATAAATAAATAAATAAATAAATAAATAAATAAATAAATAAATAAAAAAGTACGGCTAGGGTTAGGAAAAAATGGAAAGGCATAATTTTATTTTTTTCTATTATGTATTTGGGTGCTCTCCTTTTAAAATCCAAAATTTATGCATTCATAATCTTAAATTTTAACATTTATTTTTTGATAGGTTAATCAATTAGATTTTTTTTTTCAATTTATTAAATCAAAAAATTATAAAATTTAGTTTGAGAGTTTAGAATGTGAGACAATGAATTTTCTATATTTGATTTTAGGAAATGATCATCTTTTAGGTAATGTTTCTTTTCTTTTTTTTTGAATTAAAAAATTATGTGAGAAATTTTACTTATTTATATTTTTAATTCAACACATGAATAGTTTATTATTTTTTAAATTGAAAAAATAAAAAATTGAGGTTAAACAACCAAATCGGTGAAAAATTTTATCACATAAATTTTTTTAATCCCAAAACTATGTGGAACACATGAATAATATATTATTTTTTAAAATTGGAAAAAGAAGAAATTGAGGTTAAACAACCAAATAAGGAATCCAAATTAATTATATTAAACAAATTTGAATTGATTTTTATTTAATTTATTTTAAGGAAGAAAAGATTTTAGGTAGAGAATTTAGAAGATAGACAAATAAATTGGAAGGTCAAGAAACCGTGCTTTTATATTTGATTTTAGGAAATGATCATCTTCTAAGCAATGATCTTGAAATTATGTGGGAAATTTTATTATTATTTTTTAATTCAAACATTATGTGAGACATATGAATTTTCTATATTTGATTAAATTAAAAAAATAAGAAATTGAGGTTAAGTTTGTGTAGCTCTTAAATCCTTTCTTATTAGAAATTCCATTTTCCTTAATATATAGTATAAATATAAATAAATATAGATTGTTTAAGTCTTAAAATTATGTATTTTTTCTTTTTGTGGTCTCCAATAAGTTCCTTAATATAGTTGTTCACTAGTAGGTGATCTGTGTGATACACGAGAATTTATTTTTAAAATGAAAATTTTATTTTTAGTTTTAATATTTCATGTGTAGAAAATTTTAACAATTAAAAGTCAAATACAAACAGATTTGCTAATGGCTGATGAAAATTTTAATCACTGTGTGTGGGATCCTATGTAAAATAGGCTCATAAAAATAATTTTTTTCGAAGTTAAAAAAAGAGAGTGTATTTTCAATTTGAAATCAAATCCTCATTTAAGTTAATTAAATTTACCAAAAATCATGAATTCCGCTGGTATTAAAATATTTTTTTCTGAAAAAAATAAAAACAAGGAAAAATTCTATAATATACAAATTATGAGTTGGCTATAACTAATGGTGTATTATTTTGGTTACTAATTAAAAAAGGTCTTTGCTAATTTTTTTTAATGTTTACAAAAATGCATTAGACCCAAATTGGGGTCATCGATGAGTTGTCGACTGTGATTGGCTAGAAAACTGTTTTTTTTTTTTTTTTTTTTTTTTTTGAATTATCGGCCGGGGGCGTGCACGTCATCAGCGCGACTTCATCGGGGGTCCTTAGCGACTTGTTTTGTTATGTCTAAAGTGGTGCATCAAGTCTTTAATTAGATTTCAAGTGGTATTTAATTATGATCTATTATAATATTTTTATATAACAATATTTAAGTATTGTATTATACGAAAAAATACTTAAGGTGGGTTGATTCAAAACTATGATTTATACTTATATCAGTAAGATTGTAAAAATTATTCACATTGATGCATAAATAATTACAAATTCAAATTATAAATAGTGTCTTCAAAGGAAATCAGACACAAAATCTCCAAAACCTTAATAATTTTAGTTCTCAAAGGGATTCTGATTAATTATGTGACACATCATGATAATCTCAAAATTTTTATTTCAGCCAAATTATTTTTGCATATCTTTTCTGGCAAAACTCATGAAGTTGCATTATCAGTAATACTATAAATTCAAATTTTTGTTTAAATTATTTAAGAAACATCAATAAGTCCCTTAAACATACACAATCATTTTCGATGAATCATTATTCTTCATATCTAAAAAAAATATCATTATTCTTTAAAATAATACTCCATACTATTTATCATTTGACATTTGTTAATTTATCTTCTAAAAACTTAACTAGAAAAAGTATTGAGTTTCATTATTTTAATCAATCAATATCAAATTGCACATTACACATGTATGTAAATCACTTCTAGAAATATGATGTATGACATAAAATTACAATGAGTTAATTTTAATTAGTGTAATGATATTTTATATCATGATACGTGTTACAAAATAATAACATTAATTTTAGTTTAAAATAAAATTACTTATTTTAATAATCTTAGCATTATCATTCTGTAAAAGTGTAACTTGAATACTTATATATAATAAATTTAGTTACATTATTTGTTTATTTTGATAATTTTAGTTTTATTGTGCTATGAAAGTGTAATTATCACATAATAATTTTATATAATATATATTAAATTATTAGATAATAAAATAAACACTCATTTTGATATTAAAAATAATAGTTAAATTAGAAAAATAGAATTAGTAATATAAAACTAAAAGTGATTCTAATTATTTAATTTAATTTTTATATTTATTTGGAAAATAAAAATATGTAGAAATAAAACTATATAAATTTTATTTAAAAGATTAATATGTTGTGATTGGCTTAAGAAGAAAATATATAAATTAATTATGTAGAGTATTGATTTTTTTTTTCTTTAATATTCTTTTTGAATTATTCATATATATTGTATATAGATATATAACATTTAAATTCAATATAAATATTTTGTAATAAATAATGTCATGTTAAATAAAAAATTAAATATAAATTAATATTAAGGCATCAATAAGATACACAAAAAATAAAAAATATAAAAGAAAATTATTTTGATCCGCACGATGCACATAATTAAGCACATTTTGTCTTATTTATTTACTAGTGTATGTCCGTGCCTAAAGACACGGTACAATTAATGATGAGATCAAAATATAATTGAATATAAAATTATTAAATTAAAATGCAACTTATCAAAATCGTTGTTAAAAATTTAAAGTCAAAATATAAATCTGAGATCCAGTTGGTTTTGACTTTGAAATGAATTTTGTAAAATTTACCCGGACATAAATACACCCCAATAAAATTAAAGTAAAAGCTGAAAAAGGTAATTTATTATAAAATTTTTAGCATTCTATTTATATTAGTGTTTGAGACTATCTACTATGTTGTTCATGTCTCGTGGACTTTGTGACCGAGGTGGGCAACAAAGTTTTGTTCGAAAAAAAAAAAAAAAAACTTCTTTTCAGTTTTTAAACAAATTACACCACTTGTCTCTCTTCTCTCTCTTTCTCACTTGTCTTGAGAAAATATTTCATAATAGTAAAATGTAAATCAATTTTATTATCATTTTTTTAACAGAATCCAATTTAAACCCAATTTAAATTTTGAGTTCAAATTTGTCTACAAAAAAAAAAAAAAAAAAAAATTTCCACATAAATATTTTTTAACAGAACCATTTTTTTTTTTTTAATGATATTACATTTCTTAGGCCTCTTTTGGTAAAGATGTTAAAAGCAGCTTTTTAGCTTTTAGCATCTTTTAAGTAACATCACCACTCTATTTTTTTTTTAACATATTTTTTCAAAAAAGGTCCCAAAAATAATTAAAAAAATTAGTTTTTAACTTACTTCCCAAAACAACTCTTAATAAACACAAATGTAAACATTTCTAAACATTTCTAATGATGTTACGTCTCTTAATAATCAAGTTACTTGATTTTTTTCTTTTAAATTTTGAGTTTGTAATTCTATTTTTAAAATGCTTTACTTCCCTACACTTCTTTTTCTCTCCAAACATAAAACATTGGACATTGTCCTAGACTATTTGATAGTATTTTTTAAAAATTTTTCCTCTCTCCACTCGTTATTTTTGTTTTCAAAAAATAATTTTTAGCAAGGTAGATGAATTGAAACTTATGATAATAATTTTTTATATATCAAAGCTAAGGCTGTGCATGGACCGCTCACCCAATTAAACCGTCTAATCCGGACCAACCCAAAAAGAAATGAGTGATTTCAAAAGAAAATACGATCTGCTGCGATTGTTTAATTTCTGATCTCACAGGTGTACGATCAGAAACAGTTTTCTACGTTTTGCACCCGTTGAACTTAACCCGTCCGAATTAATATTACATTTTTATTTATTTATTCTCCAGGTGTCATCCCTGGTCTTATGATGTATCTTATTTTCTAACTCTTGACAATATGTTTCCCACTTCTCCATTTCCCACTTTCCCGTAACCTTTCACCATCTCTCTCGCTCATACATGATCTTTAACATTTTTATTTAAAAAATTTAAAAACCCTAAATCAAGAAAGAACCCACTTTTCCATATCCTCCACTTTTCTACATTCGTATTTCAAACCCTAAAATCAACACAGAAAAGTGACTGTCCATCAAAAATATTATGTAAGTGATGGGATTGCCTCTCACTTTTTTCCTTATCCCCATCAATCTTCTTTCTTTTTCATTTGTTTTTCTTGGACAGAGATTTCCCCTCCCCAGCAAGGTAGATGAACTGGAGGCATGTTTTCATCAACTTTTATGTCTCTTTGTCTCCCTCTATGGAATTAGAAAACAAAATCTAATCTATACATTTTTTTTAGTCTCCTTTTAATCGCATTTATTTTCCCTCTTTAAAACTTATAACAGATTGCAATAAAACATAAATGCACATATGACAAATGCAACAATTTAAACAGTTGTAAAACAATTAAGTAAAAATAAATTGCAACTATATAAAACTTGAAGGGATAGATAAGTGGTTTGTATTTACCCAATCTCTCGGTTGATATTTAGCTTTTCTATCGTCTCCAAGATGCAAGACACTCAAATTTCTATTCCCTCTCTATATTGTGACCACTAAAGCCTCGAAAATATTACAATAAGATCGTTCCACGACAGGTATTAAATAATGATAGATGTCTGAATATAATGTTCTTCCGTTCATAAGGTTTCATCTCTTTACAAAAGTGTAACATATGCAATAATACATTCATAAGTCCTAACCCGGAATATATAGCAGGTGTCATTGCAAAAGATATGAAATAAGAGTTAAACAGATATAGTAATGCCCTATTGGCTATAACTTTCCAAGACGGTGCTTGGTTACAATAAAAATGAGTTAAACTCAATACGAATAAAGCCCTAGGCTTGTACCGAGATATATACAACAATAACAAAAATAGAAGTTCTTGGCTCCAAGTCCTCCAAGCTATTGCCTTGGTAGAGGCATATCATTAGCACCTAAAAATAGTTTTTCACATAAGGTAAGCCAAAAGCCCAGTAAAGATACTCTAACACAGTGAATGAATCTTAATAGAGTTATAAAGTGAATGCATATGTAATGCTCATGCCAAAAACATTTTATATCTCTTTCCAAAAACCATGTAATGCCAAGTTATATCACAATTCATGAAATCACTTTCTTTGTAATAGAAAACAGGGCTGTGGATACAACACTGGGAATCTCTAGAATGTATCTGCAAGTAGGCTATAAGCATTACCCATTTGTCTTTTTTGCCGGTATTGACCAGAAGGCTCGGCACCTAACCACACGGGTGTTTTGGATTTTCACCAAGGACACATAGGCCAACTTAATACCACAACTACACTCCCAGATTCACCAAGGTATCCACCTATTTTTCTCAAAACAATAAGCATTTTCAATGTGTTAATATGTTACAATACTCAATGCAAATAAATGATAAATTAGTTTCAATTCACCTAATTGCCATGCAATTTCTACAACAATCATAACTATCCTTTACCGATAGCCCAAAACAAATATTTCTAAACAGATAATTAATTCTCAACACAGATATACTTTCTAACATTTCCAATTAGAATTGATAATTCATATCCAACTGCACCACCATTTCCATCATTGTTCCAATTCCATAAAACCAACATCAATTTCATTTCCTCTTTACAAAAATCAAATTCTCACAATTTAGCGCAAAACCACATTCTTTAAAAATCAATTCCCATAGATAAAATCCACAATTTATCACAACCCAACCATTTTTACAAAGCCACAATCATATTTCAGAACCCATTTCGAAAACTCCTCTTTTGAATTTTTAAACCAAAACCCTAGATTTTTGTTTAAAAATCCCCAAACCACAACATAGCTTAGAAAATCAAATAACTAAGTTAAACACCATACAAAGTGTGGAGAAATCCCTACCTTGAAGAAGAAGACTCAAAGGAGAGATGGGTAGAGCTCAACGAAACCGAAAACATGAACTTCTCTGATTAAAGCGAAGCCCTCGACGTGCTCTACCTTTTAACAAAGGATCTAGGGTGAAGAAATCACTAGATCAAGGTGTATTTGAAGTTTAGAGATGATTTCTAAAGAGAGAGAAGTGAAAAAGTTATCCAAAAAGTGGTTTCCTTAGACTAATATAC
Organism: Camellia lanceoleosa; assembly: GCA_025200525.1. NCBI lineage: Eukaryota > Viridiplantae > Streptophyta > Magnoliopsida > Ericales > Theaceae > Camellia > Camellia lanceoleosa. Next base: position 35,880,800 of record CM045765.1, read on the forward strand.
GCATAGATTGCTTGAGCACAGGAATGGTCGCTCGAGCGACCAGAAGCAATGAAGACATCGTTTGAGTGCAAGAAAGGTCACTCGAGCGCACAATGCACCCTTCCCAGTAGTTCAGACCTGCAAAAGTTTGCTCAAGCGCAAGAATGACCGCTCGAGCGAAGAACTCAAACTCCCAGTAGTTTTCCAAACTGTAAAAGACTGGTCGAGCGCAGAAATGGTCGCTCGAGTGAACAGACAAATTTCTAGGCAACAACACTTTGAAAAACTAACTTCCAAACATGTTTCAAACTCAACCAAAACTGCCAATAGCCAAACCCAACAAACAATAAGATGAAAATAAGTTGACTAACCAATAAGACAAGAAAATTTTGAATCCAAAACAACAAACGGGTCGATTTTAAACCATAATCGCTATATAGTCCTACCACATGAGTACATGAAACCAAATAACATAAAATAAAAATTTTTAATACTGATCAGAAGATGCATAAAACCACATTTGGTTTTGGGAAATCTATGGGACACTATTTCTGGTATAGCAGGTTTTGCAGGAATTCAACCAATACACTAATAAGTGGGACAAATGCACCTGATGCGCATACACTTCCTAGACCTGGTCCAAGATTGGCATGGCTGGGTTGTGACGGTGAGAGACGTCGAGTATGGGTGGCCAGGGTTTTGGAGGAGAGAGAGGAGGTGTCACGAGCCAAACTCACCCCTATAGGTTTAATGTTGTAATCGGCTAGTAATCCATGATTACTAAAGGCCTACTTAACAATAATACAATAACAGGCTGGTGGAAGCCACTGAATAAGAAAATAAATGTCCAACGAGCTGTGAAGTCTTAAATGGAACAAAAGAACTTTTATAAAGACACATATATACATAAGTCCATACATATCAGTCCATGGCAAGTTTAATTACAATACATAACCAAAACACAAGGACTTAACCCCGGCCAACAAAAATCAAGCTCATTAAGAATGTGTAAAGCACTAGTTCATATATCAAAAGAGTGACTCCCAAACCACTCATGAAGCTTATAAGCTTGACTGGTTGAAACCCCGCGGTGGTGCACAAAAGTTGGCTTGACAAAACGAAGGTTAGGTCAACCCCATTACGTCCCCTCTTGCACTTGATCACCTACATATATACATATATAAAAGCATGAGTGAGTGCCCAGTGAATAACAACAACATAAAGAGGTTATGAATGATGTCCTTACTGTAATTCAAATCGGTCAATTATAGCAGTAAACAAAAAATTAGAATCATTTGCATTGCAGATTCATATTTCATACAGAAAACATAATAGTTTTACGTGGTACATTCAATAACATAACAGTACAAATGGTCATGAAAACCGAACAGTCAAAATTGATGGACGTGCCATCAATACAATAAACAAAAGTTCCACGAATTGGAATTGACAGAGGTCTCTGTAATAGTAACAGCAAACAGATGCTAAGGATGCCACTAATACAGTTCATAAAAATAACACGATCATTCGGTTAAACAAAAAACACCATTTTAGAAACAGAGTATAGCATGAGTCAGAAAATTATGATAATTGAACATATCTTTACGAGATTGTTACTCGCAGTTGGCTCCTCGAATTATGCGGTTGGGATGCAATGTTTGACCTACACAAACATATGTAAGCATAACGCATTCAATTCACAAACCAATAACTTAGTTGGTTCTTAATTCATTTGGTTCTTTTGTTACTCGATTCTTTTTATTATTCCTTAATTCCTCTCATGCTCATCCAATGCATATGAGAAAACAATGCAAACGAAAGCCCAGAAGCTCAAGAAAACGGAAAGAAAATGAAATTGGACCTGTCCTGAAACCGCATATGCGGTGTGCCTTGACCGCACATGTGGAACTCCCACTGGATGTGCGCCAGCACGTGCAATTTTTTCAGAAGGTGCAGCTTCCTTTGCTCTATTTTTCGTACGTGTGGGGCTTCCTTCCACACGTGAGGTTCTGGGCTTCCAAAATCTGAAAATCTGCTAAACACAATGAAATGCAATTTTTCCAAAACTAACTCCATTTTCAACCATATCAAGGCCCAAAACCCTTTCAAACCACTTGGATACAACATTTCTAACTTCAAAAAGAACTCATAGCTTTAAAACAAAACTCATTTTCCCATTTAAAGATCACAAACTTAGAATTTATGGGCCAAAAAGTCAAAACCATGCAAATGCCAAGTTCCAAACTCAAATCCATGGAGTTTCATCCCCCATCTTTAAGAATCAAGCAAGAAACAAGTGTTTGATCATGAGAAATGCCATGTATGACAAGATTTGAAGCTATTTCCAATAATTTCTCTCTCTAGGGTTTATAACTTCAACATACACCACCCAACTCCCTAATTCAACTCAAATCCACAATCTCATGTGTAAATTAACTCAATCTCATGAATTTAGAGAAGAATTCTTACCTTGAGTGACTAAATTATTGAAGATAGCAAGGCCAAAAAGTCAAAACCATGCAATTACCAAGTTCCAAACCCAAATCCATGGAGTTTCATTCATCCTCCATCTTTAAGAATCAAGCAAGAAACAAGTGTTTGATCATGAGAAATGCCATATATGACAAGATTTGAAGTTATTTCCTACAATTTCTCTCTCTAGGGTTTATAATTTCAACATACGCCACCTAACTCCCTAATTCAACTCAAATCCACAATCTCATGCGTAAATTAACTCAATCTCATGAATTTAGAGAAGAATTCTTACCTTGAGTGACTAAATTGTTGAAGATAGCTAGGTTTTCCTCTTCTTCTTCTCTTTCTCCTCTCTTGAGCTCTTTCTCTCCCTTTTTTCTAGTATTCTCTCCCAAGATATATCTCTCTTTACTCTATATTTGCCTCGAGTCTAATTAAAGACTAGCTTTGTATTGGCTTCAAATATAAGATTTATTGAGTTAGGTTAAATTCTCTTAATTATTAAGGCTCCATATAATCTTAATCAATAAACTTAGTTAAATCATCATTATCTACCTTAAAGCAAACTAACCTAAATTATACCATAATGGATTAGGCTCTAATTTCCTATTCTAACATTTAAAATCAACCTTATGGTTTAACGATTCAGACATGTCTATTCCACACACTAACATATCTGTCAATCAAAACATAATTCAAATAGCACATGGCACATAATTAACACACATATAAGCATATAAGTCACATAATTAAGGTAAGCCATAGAGTTAATAGTTAATTAAGGAGGCAGGTGTTACAATCTCTCCCCCTTAGGACGTTTGGTTCTCCAAACGCAATTACCTTCTTCAGTGAAGAATGTAGGGTCTAAAGGGAAAAGATCTGGGTGTATTCTCTTCATTTCGTCTTCTCTTTCCCAAGTTGCATAAATTCTACTATGGTTTTGCTACTCCACTTTTACCAATGGGATTTCCTTGTTCCTCAACTTTTTGATCTGGCGGTTAACAATCCAAATAGGTCGTTCCTCATAAGTGTAATCTTCAGTCAAAAGCACGTGGGTAGGCTCAAGGACATGAAGTGATCTCAAAGGTATTCTTGCAACATGGAAATATGAAATACATTGTGCATGTGTTCCATGTCAAGAGGAAGGGCTACCTGATACGCTACAGGATTAATCTTTTCATTGATCTCATATGGCCCAATATACCAAGGTGCCAACTTGCCCTTGTCTCCAAAACAAATCTGCCCTTTCATTGGAGTGACTTCAATAAAGACATGGTTGCCCACCTTATATTCTCTATCCCGTCTACGAATATCCGTGTAGCTTTTCTGTCGGCTCTGTGCTATTTTTAACTGCTGATGAATTAACTTTACTTTTTTCGGGTCCTAACAAAGGTCTATCTCCAACCTTAGTCCAACGGATTAGTGATCGGCATTTTCTACTATATAAAGCCTCGTATGGTGCCATGTTAATGATGGAATGAAAACTGTTGTTGTATGCAAATTCAGCTAAAGTTAATTGAGTTTCCCAATTCCCTTGAAAGTCTAGTACACACATACGTAACATATCTTCCAGCGTCTGTATTGTCCTTTCTGATTGGCCATTTGTCTGTGGATGATATGCACTGCTCAATCTCAACTCAGTTCCCAATGCCTTTTGCAAACTCTGCTAAAACCTCGAAATGAACTTCGGATCCCTATCATAAATAATTAAGATAGACACTTCATGCAATCTCACAATTTCATTAATATATAATGTAGCCAACTTATCCGTATTATAAATTGTTTTGACAAGTAAGAAATGAGCAGATTTTGTCAAACAATCAACAATTACCCAAATTGAATCCATACCTCTTTTGGAGCGAGGTAGTCCAATGACAAAATCCATTATAATATGTTCCCATTTCCACTCTGGTATCGGTAATGGTTGGAGTAATCCCGCGGGTCCTTGATGTTCCGCTTTGACTTGTTGGCATTGTAAACATTTAGACACAAAGTCAGCAATCTCTCTTTTCATTCCTGGCCACTAGAAATTTTGCTTCAAGTCTTGGTACATTTTGGTGTTTTCTGGATGTATGGCAAATTTTGAGCTATGTGCCTCCTACATAATTCATTTTTTTAATTCAACATCATTCGGTACACAAAGCCTTCTTTGAAATTTTAACATATCATTCTCAAAAATGAAACCCGGTCTCGGTTTGGAGTCCTTTTCCTCCATAACTTTTTTCAGAAATTCATCTTGTAATTGTTTTTCTTTGATCTCCTCAAGAATTGCCGGCTGTGCAGAGATAGCAATTAAAATCCCGCCTTGTTCACGCAACACAACATCAATTTCAAATCTTTCCAAATCATGTAGTAGTGCCCTTTGTCCGGTAAGTAAACAAGCCAAGCTTCCAATTGATTTATGACTGAGGGCATCGGTAACGGTATTAGCTTTTCCCAGATGGTACAAGATTTGCAAGTCATAATCCTTAATTAATTCCAACCATCTACGTTGTCTCATATTCAGCTCTTTTTGGATGAAAAAGTACTTGAGACTCTTGTGATTCGTATAAACTTCACATGTTGCCCCATACAAATAGTGGCGCTAAATCTTCAATGCAAAAACTACTGCGAAAAGCTCCAAGTCATGAGCTGGGTAATTCTTTTCACGTGGTCTTAACTGGGGGGAAGCATATGCGATCACTTTTTCGTTCTGCATCAACACACACCCTAAACCTTTATAAGATGCGTCACTGAAAATAGTAAAATCATCGGTCTTTGAGGGTAAGGTAAGAATTGGTGCCATTACAAGTCAAGTCTTCAATTCTTGGAAGGCTGACTCCCTCTGATCAGTCCATTCAAATGGTACCCCTATTTGTGTCAACTGGGTAAGAGGCAAAGCAATTTTGGAGAAATGTTTTACAAATCTGCGATAGTATCTAGCCAAGCCCAATAAACTGCAGATTTCCGTAACGTTGGTCGGTCTAGGCCAATTTACAACTGCCTCTACCTTTTGCAAATCAACTGAGATTCCATCTTTAGTTATCACATGCCCCCAAAACATAATGTTATCAGGCCAGAACTCACACTTAGATAGTTTAGCATACAATTTCTTCTCCCTCAAGGTTTGTAGAGCCAGTCTTAGATGATGTTCATGTTCCTCTTTACTTTTAGAATAGATCAGAATGTCATCTATAAAAACAACAACAAATTCATCCAAGAACAACTTAAAAATTATACTCATTAGGTCATGAAAGCAGCTAGTGCATTAGTAACCTCGAAAGGCATAACAAGGAATTCATAGTGACCGTACCTTGTTTGGAAAGCAGTCTTTTCCACATCTTCGACTTTGACTTTTAACTGATGATATCTGGATTGAAGATCAATTTTAGAAAATACTTGTGCCCCTTGCAGTTGATCAAACAAATCATCAATGCGAGGTAAAGTCACATTGTTCTTCATAGTCACCTTATTTAACTCCCGGTAATCAATATAAAGCCTTAAGGACCCATCATTCTTTTTCACAAATAATATCGGAGCACCCCACAGTGACGTGCTAGGTCTGATAAATTTCTTGTCCAGCAACTCTTGTAACTGGGTTTTCAATTCCTTCAATTCGGTAGTCGACATTCAGTATAGGGTTTTGGAAATTGGCTGTGCACCCGGTACTATCTCAATAGTAAACTCAATCTTTCAGTCAATCAAACTCCCCGGCAAATCATCTGGAAAAACATTTAGGAAATCTTTGACTATAGAAATGCTATCCACATTAGTTTTATCAACAGTTGGCATATTTAATACAAAACATAAAAATCCCCTCTAGCCTTTATTAATCAACTTATTTGCTTTCATGGAGGAAATTAAATATGGGGGAGGTACAACACCAACTTCGTTAAATGTAAATTCAGGTAGTCAAAACACAACTTGTTTAGTCAAACAGTCAATAGTAACACAATATTTCGATAACCAGTCCATCCCCAAGATTATGTCAAAATGAGCGATATTTAAAGGCAACAAATCAACATATAAAATCATGTCCCCAACAGTAATCTCACATGCAGAATACATATACGCACAAGTCATAAACCCGTTAGTTGGTGAGGATACTACTAGCATATAATTCATGGGTTCCAAGAGTCTAGCTAATTTTGGAGCAAAAACATATGACACAAAGGAGTGCGTAGACCCCGAATTAATAAAAAAATAGGCATTCTGGGCATAGCTATGGAGTATACCCGATACTACTGCCTTCTTATTCTGCACATCACCATGTACTAGCGCAAACACCCGTCCTTGTTTCAATGTTTCCTTCTTCGCAGTAGCTTTCGGATTAGACTTTAATGTTGAAGCTGATGCTGCCGAACTCGCCATAGGTCTATTTGTGCCTTGAAATTCCAAAGAACAATCTCTAACCAAGTGGCCTATTTTTTTGCACCAAAAACATGCGCTAGAAACCTTATAACAAACACCTTTGTGTGGCTTTCCATATTTCGAGCAAAATGGTGTATTATTCCCTTGGTTGAAGCTATTTGATGACCCCGTATTCTGTCTTTTGTTTTGTGAATTGTTTGAGTTGATCCGATCCTTCTTAAAGTTAAATCCCTATCTTTTACTCTTCCAATCACTTACAGGTGTCTTGGCTTATTTTAGTGTAGCAATATTCACCTCAGGCATAAGGGCTCTATCAAGGACATCTACGTATTTTGTCAACTTCAAGACATTTACCTGGTCAAGGACTTCAACATCGAGCCCGCTTTCAAATTTTTGAGCTTTCTTATAATTAGAATCAACCATGTGTGGCGCAAATCGGGCCAGTTTTGTAAATTTGGCTTCATACCCTGCTATCGACATAGTACCCTGCTTTAACTGTTCAAATTCTATCACTTTGGGGTCTCTCATACATTATGGGAAATATTTTTCATAGAACACTTCTTTAAATTGAGCCCACGTCATAGAGCCATTATTGCTTCACACAAGCATCCACCACCGTCTTGCTTCCTCTTGTAAGGTAAAGGTGGCTAGTAGAACCATTTGTACCTCTAAACAAGGGAAAACCTCAAACACCTTTTCCATCTCTAAGACCCAAGCTTCGGCTTTCAAAGAGTCAAGACCTCCCTAAAAGGTTGGCAGCTTCATCTTGTTAAACTTTTGGTTTAGAGCAATGATGTCGTCATTATTGATCAGTTCCATTTGAACAGGTGGCGGAGGAGGAGGCGGAAATAGCTGTCTCTATTGTTGCCTCAGAGATACTGTCAATAATTTTACCATTCTTTCTAATCGATCCATCCCCGCATCAGAAGATTCTGATTCATCTATGTCCCTTGTATTCTCCATTGGTCTAATGTAAACAGGGCAATAATAAACATAGGAAACATGTTTTCGCATTTTTATTTTCATCACATAAACACATAAGAAGTCCACACACACTCACACATGCAATTAAAATGTCCTAATCTCATTATAGGACATCATCTAGCTCATTTGGACGTGTGTGTATGGTATAACTTGTACTATGATACCACCCTATCAGGACCCAAACCCATCCCTATAGGTTTTGTGTTGTAACCAGCCAGTAATCCATGATTACCAAAGGCCTACTTAACAGTAATACAGTAACAGGGCTAGCGAAAGCCACTGAATAAGAAAATAAACATCCAATGAGCTGTGAAGACTTAAATGGAACAAAAGAACTTTTATATATACACATATATACATCAGTCCATGGCAAGTTTAATTACAATACATAACCAAAACACAGGGACTTAACCGCGGCCAACAAAAATCAAGCTCATTAAGAATGTGCAAAACACTAGTTCATATATCAAAAGTGTGACTCCTAAACCACCCATGAAGCTTAAAAGCTTGACTGGTTGGAACCCCATGGTGGGGCATAAAAGTTGGCTTGACAAAACAAAGGCTAGGTCGATGCCACTACGTCCCCTCTTGCAATTAATCACCTACACACATACATATATAAAAGCACGAGCGAGAGCCCTGTGAATAACAACAGCGTAAAGAGGTTATCAATGATGTCCTTACTGTAATCCAAATCAGTTAATTATAACAGCAAACAAAAAATCAGAATCATTTGCATTGCAGATTCATATTTCATAGAGAAAACATAACAGTCATACGTGGTACATCTAAGAGCAGAACAGTACAGACGGTCATAAAGACCAAACAGTTAGAATTGATGGATGTGCCATCAATACAATAAACAAAAGTTCCACTAATTGGAACTGAAAGAGATCTCTGTAATAGTAACAGCAAACAGATGCTAAGGATCCCATGAATACAGTTAATAAAAATAGGATGATCATTTAGTTAAACAAAAAGCAACCATTTTAGAAACAGAGTATAGTATGAGTTAGAAATTTTTGATAATTGAACATATCTTCACGAGATTGTTACTCACAGTTTGCTCCTTAAATTACATGGTTGGGACGCGGCGTTTGACCCACACAAACACATGCAAACATAACGCATTCAATTCACAGACCAATAACTTAGTTGGTTCTTAATTCATTTGGTTCTTTCGTTACTCGATTCTTTTTATTATTCCTTAATTCCTCTCATGCTCATCCAATGCATATGAGAAAACAATGCAAATGGAAGCCCAGGAAAATGAAAAAAAATTGAAATTGGACCTGTCTTGAAACCGCATGTGCGGTGTGCCTTGGTCGTATATGCGGAACTCCCACTGCATGTGTGCAAGCATGTGCAATTTTTTTAGAAGGTGCAACTTCCTTTGCTCTGTTTTCTGCACGTGCGGGGCTCCATTCCGCATGTCCGATTCTGGGCTTCCAGACTCCGAAAATCTGCTAAACACAATGGAATGCAATTTTTCCAAAACTAACTCCATTTTCAACCATATCAAGGCACAAAACCCTTTCAAACCACTTGAATACAACATTTCTATCTTCAAATAGAACTCATAGCTTTAAAATAAAACTTATTTTCCCATTTAAAGACCACAAACTTAGAATTTATGGGCCAAAAAGTCAAAACCATGCAATTGCCAAGTTCCAAACTCAAATCCATGGAGTTTCATTCTCCATCTTTAAGAATCAAGCAAGAAACAAGTGTTTGATCATGAGAAATTCCATGTATGACAAGATTTGAAGCTATTTCCTACAATTTCTCTCTCTAGGGTTTATAACTTCAACATACACTACCCAACTCCCTAATTCAACTCAAATCCACAATCTCATGTGTAAATTAACTCAGTCTCATGAATTTAGAGAAGAATTCTTACCTTGAGTGACTAAATTGTTAAAGATAGCTAGGTTTTCCTCTTCCTCTTCTCTTTCTCATCTCTTGAGCTCTTTCTCTCCCTTTTCCTAGAATTCTCTACCAGGATATATCTCTCTCTACTCTATATTTGCCTTGAGTCTAATTAAAAACTAGCCTTGTATTGGCTTCAAATATAAGATTTATTGAGTTTGGTAAATTCTCTCAATTAGATTAAGGCTCCATATAATCTAATTAATAAACTTAGTTAAATCATCACTAACCTTAATCTAATCTAATCAAACTAACCTTAATTATACCGTAAAGGATTAGGTTGTAATTTCCTATTCTAACATTTAATTTCAACCTTATGGTTTAACGATTCAGACAGGTCCATTCCATACACAAATATATTTGTCAATCAAAACATAATTCAAATAGCACATGGCACATGATTAACACACATATAAGCATATAAGTCACATAATTAAGGTAAGCCACAGAATTAACAATTAATTAAAGAGGCAGGTATTATAGGAGGAACGACATTGGGAGGAGAGAGTGGAGGAACGGTAAAAGGCAACAGTGGGCAGACGACAGCATGGCTCCGTTAGAGAGAGCAACAGTGGGGTCGTCATTGCAAGAGAAAAGAGACGATTGATGAGGGCGAGAGGAGATGCAAGGCGGTGGTGGTGGAGTGGTTGGTGGTCATGATAGTCGGTGGTTGACGGTGGCGTCACGAGAAGAGAGGCGGAGGACGAATAGTGGATTAGCAGAGGAGAGAGAGAGAAAGAGGTTTGGCTTAGATTTTGAAGTAAGAGAGAGGTTTGGTAGATAAAAATTTTAAGAGGAGAGAGAGCATTTGGGCGAGAAATGATGGCATCTCAACCGTTGAAGTTTAGATGGGATAATCTGGACCATTGATACAAAATGTATCTCTTAGACATTTTGAGACATTTTCAAAAACCCTTCTGCTATATTATATAGATTTATATGTATATCAAGATATTTGTTTTTCCAAATATCATAATAATTAAATTAAAATATCAACTACATAAAAGAAATCTGACAACGGAAAACTAAATATACGATGAAAAATATATAGCAAATAAATATTTTTTAAATAGAGTCTATATAAAATTGGTTATTATAATTGAAATTGAATTTGTGTAAAACTTTTATGTAAATGGAAAAGGCATAAATCTTTAAAATGTGTTATGTAAGTAAGGAAAAAACACTACTTATATATATATATGATTAGTTTATGAGTCGACATTTTTGCTACCTATGAAGAACCCAACAACTTGAAGAAAGTGTGGGGTTTTGTTTGGTTTGAATGTATAAAATTGTTTTTTGATAATATTTTTTTGTATAAATTACAAATGTATTTCTTGAAATTTATTTAAAATGTAAATTACCTCTTGTAATTTGAAAAATTACAAATACCCCCAGTTAGATACAGATTAACCAATATGCATAACAATTAACATACGCTATTAATCTCATCTTAGATACAGATTAACCAATATGCATAAGAATTAACATACGTTATTAATCTCACTGTCACCACTATCACCATTGACACTACACTCCCACTCGCTATCACCATGCTACCACCACCACCTCCAGTGCCATTGTCATTGTCATTATCATTGTCGCTACAGGCAATGCGATCATTTGACTACCATCACTACTGTTAAAGCATCTAACTCAAAGCTAATTGGTAATAAGTGGAAAGACTCTTGTATTATATTAACCAAGCTTGGATGGCTTAAATTGACGATATAAGTTTAAGTCTAACACTTCTCCTCATGTGTTGCCCAATAGCACATGGAGGTGATTAAGAGGTCTGATTGAGAGATAGACCGTTTGGACCACATTATGTAAGTGTTCACTCAGGACTTAGCTCTGATACCATGTTAAAATATCCAACTCAAAACCAATTGACAATTAATAGAGAGGCCCTTACACTATATTAACCAAACTTGAGGGGCTTAGATTGACAATATAAGTTTAAGTCTAACAACTATAGTCACAGTAGTCATTACCACCACCTCTTAGTACAATTACTACAATCTTCCTCCACCACCATTATCACCGTTGCAATAGCTACAACCATCATTTCACCACTACTATCACTGTACCTCTGCTATTATAACCGCTTCACATTCACCATAAACACTATGAGATTATTTGAGAAGTTAGTTTTTTAATTAAAAAAAAAACAAAAAATCAAAAATCCAACACCAAACCTCGGGAAACGCATGGTATGACAAAGGCTGTTGATTGTATCTCAACCACCGATGAAAAAGACCAACATGTCTTTAACTTCAAGTTTACAGAAATTGGCTTCCAAAAATAGAAATTTACAGCAAAAAATAAATTATACCAATCTTTTCATTACGTTTTTTTCATACACCTAATAAGCAATTCAAAACGTCATTCAGTACATTAATTTTTATTTTTTATTTTTTGAAAGTTAAAAACAGAAAAAAAAAAAATTTGTTGGCTATATATTTTGTACAAAACTTATCGCATCCTTACACATGGATTATAAGAGGCAAATTGGGGAATCAGTAAAAGTCTCTAACCATCAACAGACGCATGGCAACTTGCAGCAATGGCAATGGATTCGCAAGACATGGGAATATTCAAGATATCCAAGGTGACGTGGCCAAACGGTTGTCTACAGTTTAAATTCAAATTTAGGAGGGAAACACAACCATGAAGAGTGGAATAGTGGAAAGCAAACTGATCAAAATCGCAAGCCATACTCAGTGATCATGGAGATCATCTCGACAGTTATCACCTACTTCGATGGATTATCAGCCACTTCAACGATTATGTTTAGAGCCTATAAATAGAGGAGAGTGTTGATAATGCAGAGACCTAGAACCAGAGATCCAGAAAGCCAGTTTATTTACTTTATATTTTTCAGTCCTTTAAACTCCAGTCTTTACGGTCCTGTATTGCACTTCAAATTCCTAGGAGTAATTCTAAGTTAGTCGGTTGCTGTAATCCCCTTCGAAGTTGTGAAAGTGTGAAGGTACAATTGTAAACTTCTATTTACTTAATAAAAGATTGATTTCTAACACTATTGTTCCCTCTTTCTTTTATCTTATTTAGTCTTCTACATTTTCTCCTAAAAACTAAGCCACTAGTAAAATCCTCTTCATTGAGGCTGAAAGAACTTCGAAGCAATTATCTAACTAATTGGTTGGCATTTATTAATCTTTGTAAGGACTTATTGATCCTTGTTATCATGCTTGAATTACAATTCTAACCTTCAAAAGCCAAAAAAGCCAACATATATTTTTTGGCACGCCTAGTGGGACTTAATAATGGCTAGACATAGGAGACAAGGAAAAAATGAATGCCTCGAAGAAGGTGTAGAAGGAGATGTAGAATTGCATAACCCAGAGGATAATGAAATATCACATCCCGTGGATGTGCCTTTCTCAGCAAATCTTCCACAAATGGTCGAAGAGACCAGCACTTCAGGACATACAATATATGTTCAGAATATTGGACAAGGCCATGAAACTGGACCATCAACTGTCCCCTCTGCCTAACCAATAAATCCATGGGAAGGGTTAGTAGATGCTATGGGACAACAATTAATGTATACAATGAAAAGATGGGTAACATTCTTTTTGGATCGAATGAGTTCTCATCAACCACTTGTCACAAGGTAAGTAAAGGACATGAGTACTCTTCAGCATAGATTGGCTCAAGATAAACAGCCTATGCAAAATAATGGATAGACTAGTGGTCAAGCTAATAATTAGAACCATGAGAGACCATCATCTGTGCCTCAATCATGATATGAGGCTCCTCTTAGACCACTGTCAAGTCAAAATGCACCAATCCCTACTAGTGAAACCGTGCATATTGATGGGTCTAGGCTAACACAAAGGAATGGCATGCGAGTGCTTTTGAATTCTATGTTTGAACCCATGTCTGGCACACGGGTGTTTAACAATCCTACGTTCGAATTCACACCCGGGGGGTTTGGAAGCAATTTCTACATTTGGAAGAGAAACAATACCTGTTCCTTCTTATGTAGTTCTCCTTCATAGTACCTTTCGTTGGGCAGATGCCTACTCTAAGAGGGCAATCATACCCTTAACATCAACCAGCACAACAGGGACAACTAGTTCCAAATGTGCCTTTCCATGGATCAAGAGGGTCTCAAGCACATGGAGTTCCCCCTAAACCCTGTGTTTGTTCCTCTAGTAATGGCCCAACCAACATAAAACATGGTTTCTAGGGACCAAATTGCTGACATTGTTAGAGAAATTTATGGACCCATGGCCCGGGGGGTCCAGACTCCTGTGTATAGAAAACCTTACCTAGAATGGGTGGATAGGTTACATGAATACCCATGGGGATTTAGGATACCAGACTTTGCCCTTTTTTATGGAAATGTAAACCAATTAACTGTTGAGCACATTGTCAGGTTTATAGGCCAATGTCGTGAATTCACTAAGACTTTTTCCAAACTCTCTAACTGGGGCAGCCTTTGTATGGTATACAAATCTTACACCTAACTCTATCCAGACTTGGCAACAAATGGAAGAGGTATTTCATGTCCAATTTTTCCAAACAGAGCCTGAAGTATTTATGGCAAACTTGGCAAGGTTGAGCTAGAAGCCTGATGAAAAGGCTGCTCAATTCATTACTAGATTCAAAAAGGCACAAAACAAATGTAGGGTCGTACTACTTGAACCTAAATTTATAAGATTTGCCTAAAATGGGTTGGAGTTTAGGCTTCGAAAAAAGTTTGATTCAACAAAGTTTCGAGACCTAGTAGAACTAACTTATAAAGTTGCTAGATATGAGACTCTCGTTAAAGAAGAACATGATCGAAATAATGCATCTTATAGTACCGATTATAGGGACCCTAATTTTGAAATTGATGCAACAAAGATTATAGGACAAGAACCTATGATCTGTGAAGCATTAATTCAGAAAGATACCACTATTAATCAACAGTTTAAAAAGAAATATCTTCATAGGAAGTATTCTTTCGACATATCAAAAGCAGATGATATATTTGATCATTTGTTAGCAGCACATTTTTTAAAATTGCCTAAGGGAGTTAAGATCCTAACTTCAGAAGAAATAAAAGGGTAAAATGTATTGTAAATGGCATAATTCTTGATCTCATACAACTATAAATTGCATTGTTTTTCGAAACAAGATTCAAGAGCAGATTCAGAAAGGAAGATTGAAATTCCCAGCCAAGACAAAGAAGGCAATGGGAATTGACATTGACCCTTTTCCAGAAATCAAAAAAGTTGCAGCCAATGTTGGCATGCCAGACTTTCTTGCCCAAAGGATGGAGAAGCTCCTTTCCTTGAAAGAGTTGGATAAGGTCAACGTATAGGTGCATGTGGTTGGTCTAAATGCATTTTAGAGGAATGCACAATTTTCACCAGCAAGTGGACAAAGTTTTGTAGGCCAAAAGGATGATCTCAGCGAAGAGCTTATAGATGATGACTCTCTCGAAGAAGCTGTTATACAATGGATGTGTCCTAGATACAGGTTTGAGTTATAAATGGCTGAAAGGGCTCCCAGTTGATAAGAAACAGTATTACAAAGATGTGCAAAAGGATCTTAGGTCAATCAATGCCTACAACAAGAGGGCATATCCAAAGGGTTCTAACCAGTAGCCATCATTGGAGAGGCCAATCGACGCTAGGAATCTGTCGAAAGGCAAGAGGCTATTGTATGAAACCAGCCACTAAACTATTACAGAATAACTAGCAAGCCTGTGAGTAAGCCTGAGAGTGGTTTAAAATAGGAAATTAAGACCAATGATTGACCTTGAAAGACAAAAGCAGCAGACCCTACTGCTGTCGATGATTGGCTTTCGAAGACAAAAGCAGCAGGCCTTACAGGCGGCACAGTGGGTTCATGGATACCAAGAGTACCAGATTAGTTTGTCATGCAGAACAAGCCTAGAATGATACCAACCCAGGGGAATGCCTTTGGAAGTAAGGAAAGAATGATTAAGCCTCCATTGGTGGCCCTAAACATTTAGGTTTTACTAAAAAATCCCAAGACAAAGGAAGTAGATATGGTTCCTATCATCTTTAGATCTCAAAGGAGAAAAATCCAGAGAAGGGTCACTCAATACCAGGGGGATCTTAGGGAAGCTGGCGAGGGCACCTCTTTTGTGCAATCAAGGGGTCAAATGGGAGAAGGTTCAAAGCCTATTTCCAAGCTCAAAAGAAGTGCTAGTAGAGAGAAAATGGCTAGGGTTCAAACCGAACTGAAAACAAAAGAACAGTCAAGTTTGGTAGGCCTCGAAAAGGCCTTAATGGAAAATGATGAGAACTGTGAGACAGCTGAGGAAAGTGAACCAGGCCAAGGACAGGTATTGGCTGAAGAAGATATGTTCGAAGCTTTTATGGCTGAACAGTCAGTGTTTGTGTTCAAGACAGATCAACAACAAGCTACTGTTAAGGAGCCTGCCAACTCAGAGGTTCCAGAATGTAGTATGGAAGATGCTCTCCAGGCATCTGGTCAAGTTAACACAGAAGGAGAGCAAATACAGCCAGTGGGGTAGTTTGGCTCATTCTCTCCAATACCAATCAATATGGTATATGTATTGCCTCAGGAATTTCAAGTAAAAGAAGGAAATCAGGAGAGGCAGGAGAATGACCCCATAGAAGTTTCCAGCGAAGACTCGAAGTCAGCATAGTTCAAGATGAGTCTAAAGTAACCAGGTCTATGAGGACTGAGAAAGAAATTGAAGAGGTAAGTATAGTTAATCTATCATACCCCTTTGAATTTCCCACATCATCCATGACTCAGCATGTTAAACCCTTATACATTAAGACATACTTTAATGAAATAGAAATGAACAAGGTACTAGTGGATAATGGGCAACAATAAATCTGTTTCCTCGTTCATCTTTGAAGAAGCTAGGCAAAAGGAATCCCAAGTTGATCCCAACAAGTACGACCATTGCTGGTTTTGCTGGGGACAAACATATAGCCCAGGGCATATTACCCATTAATCTGAGTGTGGGAACAAGGGATTGAATGACTGCCTTTTTTGTTATAGACAACAATGCCAAATATAACGCCTTGCTTGGCAGAGATTGGATCCACACCAACAAATGTGTGCCCTCCTTTTTACATCAATTGGTGATGATAGCTTTGAATAGTGGAGAGACAAATGAGATAGATGCAGATCCACATCCCTTCATTGCTTGTATAGACTTTGTAGAAGTAAAGTTGTATACTGAAGGGGTGATTCTATTGAGCATACTGAGGAAGCCTGATGAGACAGCCAAAGTGACGGCTGATGAGGAGTTGGCACACCTGAAACACTTGGTATAAGAGAGTGCAGATAATGAATACACTATCAAAGATACCAATAATGTGTGGTTGTAGACAGGAGGATCAAGAAGCTAGACCTTTGGCTTTGGTGAAGTTCTTCACATTGGACATCAATGCAATAGTCTAGAAGGTTCAGAAGGAAGAAAAGGAAGCCATAAGGAATGGCTGCGGCAAATATGAGCAATAGGAAGCCAAACCATTGGCTCTAAGCAAATATTGTGCATTGGATTTTGATATTAAAGTCCAGGAGATACAGGAAGAAGAGGCTCTATGGACATACTTTGTCTATGAAGAAGAAAACAAAGAGGCTGAGCCAGGATAGGTTGTGACAGATCAGGATGAGAGTATTGTTTCGAAGCCAGCAGAAGGTGAAGAAGAGATAGTGGTAAGCGCTCAAATGCTAGATCCTTTAGAGGAGATCAATCTAGGGGATACATCAGTGCAACAGCCTACCTATGTTAGTGCCTGGTTGGATCCTATAGCTAGGAACCAACTATTGGCCCTAATGAAAGAATATAAGGACTATTTTGCTTGGTCTTACAATGATCTGTCTAGATTAGATAGGTCATTAATGGAACATAGACTTCTAGTTAAGCCAAATTTTAAACCATACAAGCAGAAGCCTAGGCGAATGAGTCTTGAGGTGATTTAAAAAGTGAATGAGAAGATTGATAGGCTCCTTAAGGCAGACTTTATCAGAACACCCAGGTATGTTGAATGGCTGTCCAACATAGTGCCTTTGATTAAGAATAATGGCAAATTGAGGGTCTGTATTGACTTTAGAAATTTGAACTTGGCAACTCCGAAAGATGAATACCCCATGCCTATAGTGGAGCTACTGGTAGACAGTTCAGCAGGACACAGGATCTTATCAATGATGGATGGTCACTCTGGCTACAACCAGATATGCATAGTAGATAATGATGTTCATAAGACAACCTTCAGGTGTCCTAGGAACATTGGGACCTTCGAATGAGTTAAAATGCAATTTATTTTGAAAAATGCTAGAACAACATATCAAAGAGCAATGAACACTATTTTTCATGATCCCATTGGAGGGTACTTGGAGTGCTACATTGATGATATTGTGGTAAAATCTCAGTCTATGGAAGAGCATCTGGTGCACTTGATAGCAACCTTCGAAAGAATGAGAGAAGTCAAGCTAAAACTCAATCCACTCAAATGTGCTTTTGGGGTGTCAGTTGGAAACTTCATAAGGTACATAGTACACAAGAAAGGAATATAGATTGACCAAAATAAAGTCAAAGCCATCATTGAAATCAAACCTCCATCAAGTAAGAAAAACTTGCAAAAGTTCCTTGGTTAGGTTAATTTTCTTCAAAGGTTTATTTCTAACACTGCTGGGAATACTAAAGTTTTTTTTTTTCTTCTCTTTTGAAGTTAAAAAATGAAAAAGACTTTAGGTGGACAGCAGAGCATCAAGCTACTTTCGAAGGAATAAAAGCCTACTCGGCCAAACCTCCAGTGCTGATGCCACCAAGGAAGAATAAACCCTTGAAGTTATACATTGCTACAACTCAGGAATCATTAGGAGTCTTTCTGGTTCAGGACAATGAGAAAGACAAGTAGCAAGCAGTGTATTACCTTAGTAGGTTTTTAACCTCTTGTGAATGTAAATATTTAGCTATTGAAAAGTTGTGCTTAGCCTTATACTTTGCAGCAATAAAATTAAGATATTACCTTTTGCCTATTACTGTCTTGGTAATTGCAACCACAGATTTAGTTAAACACATGTTGTCTAGACCCATATTAAGAGGAAGGATAGACAAATGGATTTTGGCTTTGTCAAAGTTTCATTTAGAATATGTCCCTCAAAAGGCAATGAAAGGACAGGTATTGGCTAATTTCTTGGCTGATTATCCATGCTAATCAGAGTATCAAAGAACAATGGAACTTGGCACAGTGGATTTAGAGTCATGGCAAATGTGGTTCGATGGATCAAAGGCTAATGACCTGGTAAGAATTGATGTTGTGATCAAATCACCCCAAGAAGCAGAAACCACACATGGTTTTAGAATTAATGAGATTACTTGTTCCAATAATCAAGCTGAATACGAAGTCTTGATTATGGGACTTGAGATATTCATTGGTTTACAAGCTCATGCAATTGATATAGTTGGAGATTCTCAATTAGTAATTAATCAAGTGAAAGGGATATTTAAGTATCAAAGTGCAAACATGTTACCATGCTATGTTGCTGTTGTACATTTGCTTTCCCATTTCCAAGTAACAAACATAACTTATATCCCAAGATTCATGAATCACAAGGCTAATAATATGGCCTAGAAAGCATCAAATTTTAAAAGAAAGGATAGTAATATTCAAATAGATATGGGCCAAACAACATATCAGAAATTGATACCACCCTTAGCTAAACGAGGCTTATTGGTAGAACCTAATCAAAATGACTTGGAAGAGTAGGATTGGAGACATCCAATCATTCAGTATTTGACTGGCCCATCTTCAAAGGCCAGCAAAAAGCTTAAATTACAGTTTATGCAATACATAGTGTATGGGAATGCTCTTTACAAAAGAAGGGCAGATGGTCTCTTATTAGAGTGTTTGGGACCAAGGGAAGCATTGACTGTCATAGCTGAGGTGCATGAGGGCATTTGTTGTGCTCACCAACCTGGTGTTAAGATGAGATGGCTGCTTCAAAGGCACTCTTATTATTGGCTAATCATCCTTAAGGATTGCATAGAGTATGCAAGAGGTTGCCAAGCATGCCAAAAGCATGGTATGATAAGACATGTCCCAATAACTGATCTACATGCAGTGGTGAAGCCTTGGCCATTTAGAGGATGGGCAATGGATATGATAGAGAAAATCTACCCACCTTTCTCAAAACAACACTGTTTCATTCTAGTAGCTATAGACTAATTTACAAAATGGGTTGAGGCTAAGCCCTATAAAACTGTGGATCAGGCAAAAGTAATTGATTTCATCAAGGAGTTGATCCACAAGTTTGGTATTCCACACACCATAACTACGGATAATGGAACTGTGTTCGATGGAAAGCTAATAAAAGTTTTCGTAGCAGAGTTTGGAATTAGTTTTATTAATTCCACCCCCTATTATGCACATGCAAATGGCCAAGCAGAATCATCGAACAAATCCTTGTGAAAAGTATACAGAGGGTTGTTGAGGACAATACTAGAGATTGGCATAACTTATTATTAGATGTGCTATAGGCTTATAGGATTTCCCAAAGATCAAGCATAGGAATTACCCCTTATGCCCTGGTATATAGGTATGATGCAATGTTACCTGTTGAGATCAATATAAAGTCTTTAAGAGTCAAATGCCAGGATCATCTAAGCTCTAATCAATATCATCAAAGCATGTGTTTGGAGTTCGAAAATGTAGATGAGACCAGAATTTTGGCACCAAACAACATCCTTCTACAAAAAAGAAAAATAGCCAAAAGCTATAACAAAAAAGTCTAACACCTTAGCTTTGATGAAGGGGACTTGGTTTGGAAGACAATACTTCCAGTAGGAATTAAAAGCCACAAGTTTAGCAAATGGTCACCTAACTGGGAGGGGCCATATCAAGTCCATAAAGTCCTACCTGGGGGGGCCTACCATTTGAAGAACCTAAATAGATATGTGCATCCTAGAAAAATCAATGATAGGTATTTGAAACATTATTACCCAACTGTGTGGGAAACACAAGGAGTATAGGATCATCATACAAAGCATCAATAAGAAATAAGAACACATTTGGGTAAATAAGAATATTTCACTTCATAATGAATTACGAACATCATGCCACAATTTGGCCCAAAATTCATTACAATGTCTCAACTGTTCCCTTACAATGAGTTCTCTACTTCTAAGGGCTGGGACCAGTTGGATAGCAGTGTTCATCTCCTGCTTGTGGTTGGATAGCCCCTAGTGAGAGGAATGTAGTGTCTGTGCATTCTGCTCCAAGGCTAGGTTGACTGTTGCTAGCTCCTTCTCTAATTCTGCCTTCTTGTGTAGTAGCTGAGCTTGGAGTTATGTGGCAGAGAAGTGTTATCCCTTCAACATTGAAACTGCAAAATGGATATGAAAGACAAATTCCTTGTCTTTTAGGAATTCTTTCTCTGCAACCTTGGCCAGTTGATGGATATTGACGTAGAACTCGATGATTGCTGTTGCTTGAGACAAGTGACCTCTGAAAGAGGCATTGGTTTGCTCAAAGAATTGGTAGCATTTGAGGAACCCATTCTTGATTATTGATTTAGCTAAAGATTTGAATGGGACCCTCGAAAGTCCTAATTATCTCCAGACAGACCTCCAAGTCCACCTAAGAAAGACAAATGAAAGATTCAGCAGCATGTGAGCCTCTAATTATCTCCAGGAAAGAGTCAGCTAGATCCAAGGGCTCAACCTCACTAACAGATGGAAACGCTAGTGTAGATATGCCAAATAAGCTTGCCAGTTGGGCTTCAAAGATGTTTATTTCTTCCTCTAACAAAGATAATGTAAAGGAGCCCTTGGTGGATGCTGAAGTGATTGTTGGAAGAGAAGGAGAGAAGGATGCCTCAGCAACATCAATGGTCCTAGCTACTAACAAGTGCAAAGAGAGAGGACTGGAGCAAGGCACTGAAGGAAGTGTTAATAGGCTGCCAGCGTCATCCCCAAAGGTACTAACTGCTGGTCTAGAAGATGGAGTAACAGGTGTACTCTCAAAAGGTAAAGGACTTGCTAGGACCCTGGGGGTGTGGAAATAGGCAAAGGTGAGGAAATGGTCACAAGAGGCCAGTTAAGAAACTCAATAGGTTTAAGAGAAGGAAAAGAAAGGATGATTGGCAAGTCAAGCTTGAAGGGAAGCAAGGAATAGGCCATAGGGAGTGTAGAGGCTGAGATTAGGAAGATCATCTGCAATGGCTCGACACTCGTTGGGAAGTCAGTATCTGCTTTCCCTTTTTCTTTTAAAGCCTTCTTTAGATCTGCAGAACTCAGGAATGGTATTTTGGTACTTGATGGAGGAGAAGCAAAAGGCAAAAGAGAAGTAGGTAGGCTAGCTGCTGCTGCAAAAGAGAAGAAGTATAAAAATAAAATAGAAAGGACAAGTCAAAAACAGAAGTGTTGACAAAAGTAATAAAAGTTACTAGTAATTGTGGCTGTGGCAGTGACAGTTGGAGAGCTGCCAAGGGTGTGATGTTCAACAGTTTTTCTCTTCCTTTCAGCCTCTTGTTGTGTTGCCTTGACAACAGTAGCCTCTTCTTTTAAAATTTTCTGCTACCTCTTCTTCTCAGATCTTTGAAATACAAGGACCTCCTTGGCTTGCTCTTTTTCTACTGCCTTAAGAGTTACTTCACGAATAACATCTATAGGTAGGGCTGTGCAAAATACCGCCCAATCCGCTAAAACCACACCAATCCGCATTAATCTGCACCGCTTTAACCGTAACAGCTGTTTAAACTTTAAATTTTATAATCTGCCAACTGAACTGCTCCTCTCTGCTATAGTTAATATATATATATATTAACTTCCAATGAAATATCAATGTAAAAATGAGTGTGAGAGAGATTTAAGATATGAAATTTATTACAAATTAGTGGTTATATATATCAAACATATTATGTAAAATTACTGTGTTATATATCTAAAAAAATATTATACAATTAGTGTTATATATTATGCAAATTTATGATAATTAATTAGAATATTCTTCAATCCGCCAAAAACTACCCAAACCACAATTTGGCAATCCGCTAATCTGCTAACCCGCCATTCGGTTTGTAATTTTACTCTCAAACCGCTGAAACCGCACTGCGCACACCTCTATCTGTAGGAAGTTGGGCAGTAGAGGAAGGTAACATTTTCTTCCTCTTCAAAGGGGTTATTTCTTCTTCTTCTTTTGCTTCTAAAGGGACTTTAGGAGCCTTTTTCACAGGCTCGAGTTTAATATAGGCCTTTCTTTTCTGTTGCTTGCCCTTTAGTGTGGCCAGAGTTTGTGCCCTCTGAGATAAGGTCTCATGCAAAGTCACTAGAACAATGAAAGAAGCTCTAAGTAAGAGAATAGTATAAAGGAAGGAAGGGGAAGGCAAGAAAAATAACAGAGTAGATATCCTTTTTGCAGCAGCCCAGGTGGTTCTGGGTGAAAGGGTTGCAGTGGGGGCAAAAGTAATAGTGATGCTAGCCTCTATGGATTTGGCTTGGCACCCTAGGATGACAGATCCAAGTTCTGTAATTGTGACACCCCTATTCCGTATTATGCTAATTGGTCCTTAATTTAAGTATGATTATGTGTTTAGCATGATTTTATGTGTCACTATGTGAATGTATGTGATTTTGAGTTTTTATCTGTTCACCGTAGGAATATCTGTTTGATAACCCGCTTCGGAAATTAAATTGAGGGCCTTATCGGCCACAGGACCCGAAATTGATTACGCCATTGTGATTGGCATAATTTTTAGAGCCTACGGTGGAACTTAATTAGAAATTGACTCTGGTCAGATTAAATGGATTAAATTGATGAATTAGAGCCCAACTACTCTATTATTATTAAAATGGCCTTAGTGGGTTTTGTTGTCAAGACTTTATACACCCAACTCCCCTCTTTAATTCATTTGGCTGATATTGAACTCAAGAATAGAGAGAGAGAGGGTCGGCCTTAGAGAGAGAATGGAGAGAGAGTTGTGTGGTTTTGGCTCAAGACTTGGGGATCTTGAAGATTAAGTCCAAGAATTGACTAGAGTTTGGAAGATTAAACTCCTAGGTGAGTAAATTCATGAGATTGAACTTGTAAGTTGTGTTATAATTGATGAATTTGAAGTTGAAATGCACATGCATGTATAGGATCACCATGATTTTACATAAACAAGCATGTATTAAGTTGAATGTGGAAATATGAGTGTTAAATCCTACATGCAAGCATGTTTTTGTTGTGTTCCATGAGAATGAACACCATTTGCATTATTTGGGATGGAAATGAAGTCAAGATGGCCTTGCATGTTTGATTAATTAAAGATATGAGCTTGAATGCATGAACTTGTTATATTGGTGATGGGTTTGTTATGTTTTGGGACATGCATGTAAGCAAATCAAGAAATTGAACTTCATAATGCTATAATCTTGCAAGGGAACCATGTTAGTATGACTATATTTGAGATTTGAGCCTTTGCATGCAAGAATGGTAGCTGGGAAATTGAATTGAAGCTCAAGAACACAACCTGGAAATTTCCAGAATTTTGACTTCCGCGGCGGGAAGTGCCGCTTCGGCGGAGAAATTGAGCTCGGCATTTCTGCAGACTGGTTCCTTCGGCGAAGTTGATGCTTTCGGCGGAGCTATGTAGGTAGGAAGTCCGCTCGAGCGGGAATTGAGGGCAACCAGTACTTTCGCAGACCTAAGGGTCCGCTCGAACGGGGAAGTCCACGCTCGAGCGGGGACCCTGTTTTGCTGAAATTCTGTTAATGCATTCTGTGTTCTGTTTTCCGTTCTCTTTTACTTCTATACACTCTTAGGCATGCATTGAGCATTGTGATTGAATTAAAGAAATAAGAATAAAGCCTAAAGAGGAATATGTGAATTAAAGAACGGATTGAACTATTTGTGACCCATATATGTTATGTGATATGTAGGGTCAAGCTCCAGGGAAAATCCACATGCCGACCACTGTGAGTAATATCTGAATTATGTTATTGTCCCATTTGCTTACTCTTATGTAAGTTTTGTAAAGTTCATTAATTTGAATGGTGGACAGTTTGACATGAAAGGCCTATGTGCCAGTTTGATATGAAAGGCCTATGTGCCAGTTTGAAATGGAAGGCCTATGAGCCAGATTGATATAAATATGGGCCGAAGGCCGATTGATAAAATGTGGGCCAAAGGCCGTTTGATATAAATGTGGGCCTAAGAGCCGTTTTGACACGAAAGTGTATTTGGGCCAAAGGCTGATGGAAACGAATAATTGGGCCAAAGGCCGATGGAAATGAATAATTGGGCCAAAGGCCGATGGAGATGAATGATTGGGCCAAAGGCCGATGGAAATGAACGATTGGGCCGAAGGCCGATGGAAATGAATGAGTGGGCCAGAGGCCGTTTTGACATAAATGAAAGATAAAGAGGCCAAAAGGCCAGTATGTTTAGAACCACAGTTACTTGACTTACATTGTGTATATATATGTTAATTAGAAATATGAATTGGACCCAAGGCCGTTCGGATTATGTTGTTCTACATATTGTTGTATCTTTTTATTTGATATTATTCACTGGGCTTTCGCTCACGCTCATTCATGTGTTTGTAGGTGAGCCAAGGGAAACTCAAACCCGGCCTCGATGAAGTGCGTGTGGAACAACAAAGGTTTTGGAGAGTCAGCCCTTGCGTCTCACGTACGAGACTTGCCTTCGCCTTTGTGTCGTGCTGTTCTATGTTGTCATGTCGGCGAAGTTTCGAGTACATCTGCATATAGTTTATTGGTTGACTCAGTTTTGAATGACCTTGTCTGTACACAAATTTATGTTGCTATGCTTTTTGTTGTGAGTTATTAACATATGTATGTCTGGAATATTTTGATGTGCATATAAGCACGTCTCTATGGACAAAGTTTTTAAATTGCTTCCGTTTGGCCCCCTTTTTCTTTGATGAGTTTCGTCTTACATGGTTGAGGCCGTAGGTAATCTCATGATTACTGGCCGGTTATGTCCTTAACCCATGGGGACGGGTTCGGGTCATGACAGAGTGGTATCAGAGCACGAGTTAATAACTCACACACTTGTCCAAAAAGAGCAATAAGCGTCTAGATGAGATCTAGGATGCATTCATGTGATAAATATGAATTTGGAGACATGGATAATATGCTTAACTATTTTTATATGAACTTTGGAATCATCAAGAATATGCTTAAGTGTTTCGATATGAACAGTTATGTGCTACAATTTGCAAATTGCTTGCATGGTAAACCTTTGGGATATGTATGCTCTCTAGTATATGCATACTTGTGAACCTTGCATAAAGTATAATGCTATGTTTGGCATAAATGAATGATTGTCTAAATTCTCCTTGAATGTAATTGTGGTATCCTTAGCGGAGGCCCTCGCCGGGACATATCATGGCTTATGGTCATGAGGCCCTAGCAGGAAATAGTACCGTGGCACAGGCCCTCGCCCGGGGGAGATAATACCGTGGCCTATGTATGAGATATGTTGATATGCTTGACCAACATGATATGTCACGCTAAAGGAAGTACCACACATGATTCGAAAATGAGATATGAATTGTTACACTAATGTGTGCAACAAGTTTGTTTTGCTATAATGCACATACATGAATATATGAACTATGGAAAGGTGTTTATGTGCATTCAATTTTGCCTACGGGTGTTTATGTGAAATATGAACATGATTTGAGTATATAGTTACTTAGTGAATGTTCAGCATGCTATATTTGATAGGTATGCAATTATCTGTTATGCGTGTGATTAGTTGCGTACAATATGTGAAATGAGAATATAAAGATGTGTCTATGTGTGAATGTACCCATGTGTATCCGTGTTTATTTTTGTATGGGACATCCCAGTAATTGGCAAGGTTTAATAAGAGATTGTGTAGAGTATGGATTGAGTAAGGGCATGCAGTGGAAGGCTCTTCCACAGCCCGACTTGATAGACTGGAAGGAATGGTATAGGAAATGATAGAGATCTTAAGACAGTAACGTCAGTTGCCGCTACGGCGAGAACCTTTGCCATCACCAGTGTAAGGAACATCGGGGAGTTATTATCGGATTTCTGGGGGTTGCTATAGGTGTGGTGAAATAGGCTGCATGGTGAGGAACTGTCCCCGGACTGAACAAATGTGAATAAATCTTCTGCCTCAGCGAGATTCGTATAAATGGTAGGAATTGCTAATCAGGATAGAGTAATCACACTTCTCTCAGAAAGTGCTCAAAATACTGCGACCGTTATCCCAAGTATCTGTACTGTTATAAATGAATGCTTATGTGTTGATTGATTCTGAATTGGTACATGTGCACATCTTGCTTAGGATATTAATTGATTCGGATTGGCATGTTCTTTCGTATTTGCTGCATGTGTATTTAGATTGGTTAGACCCACAAGATCGGGACCATATCCCTTAAATGTATATACTCCATTCGAGAAATTGTGAAATATGTATTGGGATATCGATTAACTCTGCATATGCGCATGTACAGCTGAATCTATGCTTAAGGTGATTTGTTATACTACTGTCTTTAATGACTTTGTGATTGTGTGACCGAGTTAAGCACCCCAAATAATGAACTCTATGAATTGTGAGATCATGCATCTTGATTAGTGGGAAGTTGACTGGACTATGTGATTATATTGAGCTCGACTCGTAACCCTATGCTTTTGTGATTGATTTAGAACTTTTACATAACAGACCCTATCTTATGTACAACCGGGGAACTTCGTTTAATATGTTACTGTGCACCATGTTCTTGCCTATAAGACTTATTTGGAAACTGCTATATTGATTATGATACGTACTTCCTGACATGAATAACTGCACGCATATGCAACTACACCCGAATTTATGTAGACAATACTGTATTGTACATGATTTGAAACATTTTGATATGAACTATTGTGATGAATGATTCTGATATGACTTTAAGAACTGATGAACTTAGGGCAGTCGAGAAACTATCAACCATGTACTTAAGCAAACGAAGTATGCCTTATAGAACCAAATGTGCCCTATTTGAGAAAATTTTATTTGATTTGATCCGATAGAACCTTTGCCCGGTACTGTTTTGATGGGACCCTCATTTGATATAATTTGATGGAACCCTTGTTTGATTTAAATTGGCAAGACCTGTGTCGGGATTGGTTTGATAAGACCCTCTGTCTGATTTAATTTTGTAAAAAGGGATTGAGGATTGCCTATAAATAAATAGCCAGATTATTCCTGGCAAAAAAAACTGATGGACCCAAAACTTGAATCTGTTTAGAGTACTTAGCCCATTTGAAAGACCTTTTGTGGGCTATGACAGATTGACCTACCTATGAACACCGTTGAGAACTAACCCCCGACTATCGAGGACATATGTGTTGAAAATGAGCCGAATTGTACAAATCCCGTGATTGGGTGTCTTAAGAAACGATGCTTGTGTATTGTCTCATCCTGGTTGGTTTGACGATATGAGGACTGATGATGGCAGGTTGATTTGATTATGCGATCTTGAACATTGTCTTTGACTGATCAGAATATGTTTTGTAAGGGAGAGTAGTTGCTTCAATGTTATCAGATTTTGGGGAAATCAGGTTATAGTGAATGGTATTATGTTTGTTTTGATGACATTCTGGGAGCGTCCTTTCGTGCTAGGGGACGTTAAGCCTATGTAGCACCTCTGACTGAGTTATCTTTTGCCACCGACGGTCTTGTACGGGTGGGTTTGTCTAATCGATCTCGGGTCGGCCACCGACGGTTGTGAACGGGTGTGCTTTGATTCCGAGACGATTATTCCTTTGTTTTGTCCGAAATGTCATCTTTTGGTATTATGTGGATGTTGTTAACATCCAAGAAGTTTTGAAAAACCCTGATTATCCGAAAGTGTGTGTGAATTTAGTACGCCTTGTGTAAATAACTGCTCAGTGCCATTGTATCCTGTAATTAGGGCTTTGAGGATGTGTAAATTGTGTTTAACACGTGATTGATTGTTTTAGTATTACCTTTGACGCCATGGGGATTAATATATGAATTGCTTTCTGCTTCGGGCGACTATGAAATAGTGTGGAAAGACTCTTTGGAACAGGGAATCGAATGTTGAACCGAATTGTAAACTGTTGAATGAATTAGGAACACGTGTATTC
Organism: Camellia lanceoleosa; assembly: GCA_025200525.1. Taxonomy (NCBI): domain Eukaryota; kingdom Viridiplantae; phylum Streptophyta; class Magnoliopsida; order Ericales; family Theaceae; genus Camellia; species Camellia lanceoleosa. The sequence continues at coordinate 35,909,622 of CM045765.1, forward strand.
TATTAGAAGTCGATCCTCGGTTATTGTACTTTACAATCAATATTATGGGGACATTGGCCTATGTGCATTGTATGGGTAATTACTTCAATACTATCTTTGTTGACGGGGATCACTGCCGGGATCCACTTTAAATTCTGTGGACTTTTGGTTGACCTTGAATAAATGTGACGAGTCAACGAACTAAATACCGATCGGATTGAGCCTTTGTGAAATTGTTGAAGAATGAATTGAACTTTTGTGACCAAGGAATAGACCGAACTTCGTGATAAAGTTAATGGCATCTGAAATGAATAAGTTGGCGAACTACCTTGAAGAGGGCAATTGGTGAATTTGTACCTAAATGTTTTCGGTCTTGAGCAAATCGAAGTTGGATAACGGATATCTACCGGACTCATAACCTCTCTATTTCAGAATGGAAATAGGATACACAACTACGAATTTCATTGTGGGGCTACCTTGAGCACTCAAGGTGTAAATCGCGGTTGGGTTGTTGTATGTGGAATTACTGAGTTTGCTCGTTTCCTCCCTGTGACATTTTCATATGATGCTAGTAGACTAGCCACTGTTCACATCGATAAGATTGCTCACTTGCATGGGGTCCCAGTATCTATTGTTTAGACAGAAATTCTAAAATGTGTTTGAATTTTAAAAAGCCTTCAAGAGGCAATGGGGGGGGGGGCTCAGCTTCTGTTCTGTTATGTTACCCGGATCTGGAGGTTCCTTTATGGAACTGGTTATCCGTAACCCCACGTGTATATGTTCTGTTCTGTTCTGTTAACGCTAATGGATGTATCACGTAAATTTAATCGTGACTTATGATTTCTGTATGTGATCTGGACGGATTATGAATTTGATATGAAACTGAATTATGATTCGGCGCCATTTTCCATCCATAAGCTTTGTATGATCGAAAAGAACTTTATAGATTACGGGAGAAATGCTCCAAATGTGTGTGTTAGATTTTAGGAAATTGGAAAGATCATCACGATTGGCAAACTTTGTTTACAACAACAGCTCACACTCTAATTTCGGTATGGCACCATACAAGTCTTATATGGCATAAAAGGTAAGTCTCTGACCGATTGAAAATAGAGTGTTGCTTGATTTAGGACCAGGTGAATAACTATCAGAAAGGATTGGAACCGTTAAATGGAAAGTGTTTCGAATTGTTTTCGACTGAAGGTAAATTAAGTTTGGAGGACCAAACTTCCTAAAGGGGGGAAGACTGTGACACCCCTGTTCCGTATTATGCTAATTGGTCCTTAATTTAAGTATGATTATGTGTTTAGCATGATTTTATGTGTCACTATGTGAATGTATGTGATTTTGAGTTTTTATCTGTTCACCGTAGGAATATCTGTTTGATAACCCGCTTCGGAAATTAAATTGAGGGCCTTATTGGCCACAGGACCCGAAATTGATTACGCCATTGTGATTGGCATAATTTTTAGAGCCTACGGTGAAACTTAATTAGAAATTGACTCTGGTCAGATTAAATGGATTAAATTGATGAATTAGAGCCCAACTACTCTATTATTATTAAAATGGCCTTAGTGGGTTTTGTTGTCAAGACTTTATACACCCAACTCCACTCTTTAATTCATTTGGCTGATATTGAACTCAAGAATAAAGAGAGAGAGGGTCGGCCTTAGAGAGAGAAGGGAGAGAGAGTTGTGTGGTTTTGGCTCAAGACTTGGGGATCTTGAAGATTAAGTCCAAGAATTGACTAGAGTTTGGAAGATTAAACTCCTAGGTGAGTAAATTCATGAGATTGAACTTGTAAGTTGTGTTATAATTGATGAATTTGAAGTTGAAATGCACATGCATGTATAGGATCACCATGATTTTACATAAACAAGCATGTAATAAGTTGAATGTGGAAATATGAGTGTTAAATCCTACATGCAAGCATGTTTTTGTTGTGTTCCATGAGAATGAACACCATTTGCATTATTTGGGATGGAAATGAAGTCAAGATGGCCTTGCATGTTTGATTAATTAAAGATATGAGCTTGAATGCATGAACTTGTTATATTGGTGATGGGTTTGTTATGTTTTGGGACATGCATGTAAGCAAATCAAGAAATTGAACTTCATAATGCTATAATCTTGCAAGGGAACCATGTTAGTATGACTATATTTGAGATTTGAGCCTTTGCATGCAAGAATGGTAGCTGGGAAATTGAATTGAAGCTCAAGAACACAACCTGAAAATTTCCAGAATTTTGACTTCTGCTCGAGCGGGGGAAGTGCCGCTCGAGCGGAGAAATCGAGCTCCCAAAGATTTTCTGCAGACTGGTTCCTTTCGCCGAAGGAAGTTGACGCCGAGGAGCTATGTAGGCAGGAAGTCCGCTCAATGATAAATCAAGCTCAATAGATGAAATGCACATGCCATGCTATGCCCTTTTTGAAGATAAATCACATTTTCATCTTTTGAAAACCATCATGCTCAATGATGTCATGTAATTTCAATTGTTTAAAGCCTAACAATTTATTTCGAGGGCGGTAAATATGACTCTGGTAATCCCTAGGTCGGTGTTTGCAAATAGACTATACAAGTACTACCAAATTGTCATTTTTACCGGTATTAACCGAAAGTCTCGACACCTATCCGTGCGGGTTTTCGATCCTTCATCCTGGACTCTCAGGCCAACTTATTCAACATCATCTACACCACCTATTAAGACTTACCAACGTATTTACCCAAAACCATTTCATGAAAACTTGTTTCTCAACATTCTATTCTCAATGCAAGTTTTCAAATCAACTTTCAAAGTTCAATGTAATCAAATGAATTGTTATGCCAATAACGCAAGATGAATATAAATACTTTTATTCCAATTCATCATCCAAGGAATAGCACAATTCCCTCTTCTCAAGTATCCTCAACAATTAGTCATTTCAAGACTATTTCAATGTTTTGAACAAAAATTTTCAAAATGAACAACAATTCTCATATTCTTTGAAATTCATCATTTATATAAATATAAATAAGAAATTTTTCCAAACATCCATTTATTTTGACATACAAAATAAATATAACAATATCATTCATGGATTTTTAGTCTCTTTTAAAAAAATCCCCAAATTCTATGTTTTCCCACCAAACCTATACAACTCAAATTTTTTGAAAGAAACCTTTCCAAAATCATATTTTCTTCAATCAATGAAGATCAAAACCCATAAAATCATTTTAAAAGAACAAGAGACAAACCCACTTTCAAAATCGCTCAATTTCTTGAATCAACAATTAATTTTCAAAGCTATCGAAAGATGATTTCGAAAATCATATAGATCTTGCAAAAATATATATATAACTTTAAGAAAATCCCTACCTCAAGTTTTGAAGAAGAAATGAGATGAAACTCCCAAAATCAACGGTGTCAAAACTCGATCTTTATCGCACACAACAAAGCTCTCGAGAAGTTAACCAACTTTAACGAAGAACCTATGGCAGAACTCTAATGGATCTTGAGAAATCAAGGTTTTGATCCAATTTGGCGTAGGGAAATGTAGAGAGAAGGGAGAAGAAATGTTTTTAGAGAGAAAGAGATATACAAAAGTGATTTGAAATATCAGATTCACGAACTGATATAATATGGTCCGCTCGAGTGTAGAAAGCCCCACTCGAGCGTCGAATACATCTTCCCAGTACTTTTGCAGACAGTTCAAACTTTTAGAACCAAACATTCTTCGCTCGAGCACATAAACGGCTGCTCGAGCGGACAAGCAACTTCGAATGCATTTTGCATTTTTGCTTGGCGCCCTCGACCCCACCGTAGGCGCCTCAAACCCGTCAAGGGCGCCCTTGGACCCATGACTAGCAACCGAGTAACTCGATCCTGATCTGCCTAGTCAAAGTGGCAAAATATGAAAGAAGGGTCGAAACCGGGATCGCTACAATATTCAAGATATTCGAGGTGACGTGGCTAAACAGTTGTCTACAGTTTAAATTCAAATTCATAAGGGAAGCAAAACCATGAAGAGTGGAATAGTGGAAAGCAAACTGATCAAAACCTCAGGCCACACTCAGTGATCATTAAGATCATCTCGACAGTTATCACCTACTTCGACGTATTATCAGCCACTTCGATGGTTATGTTCAGAGCCTGTAAATAGAGGAGAGTGCTGATAATGTAGAGACCCGAAACTAGAGATCCAGAAAGCCGATTTATTTACTTTATATTTTCTAGTCCTTTAAATTCTAGTCTTTACATTCTTATACTGCACTTCAAATTCCTAGGAGTAATTCTAAGTTAGTCTGTTGCTGTTTCCCTTCGAAACTGTGAAAGTGTGAAGGTACAATTGTAAACTTTTGTTTTCTTAATAAGAGATTGATTTCTGACACTGTTGTTCCCTCTTTCTTTTGTCTTATTTAGTCTTCTACATTTTCTCCTAAAAACTAAGCCGCTAGTAAAGTCCTCTTCATAGAGGCCGAAAGAATTTCGAAGCAATCATCTAACTAATTGGTTGACATTTATTAATCTTTGTAAGGACTTATTGATCCTTACTGACACGCTCGAATTACAATTCTAACCTTCAAAAGCCAAAAAAGCCAACAAAATTATTAAAAAAATAAAACCCCAAACTACACCTATATCTCCATCTCCACCACCATCACCATTTACCACCACCACAAACTTACCACAATAATAGTAAATTTGAAAGAGAAAATTTAAAAATAAAAAATAAAGATTATTGTATAAATATCAAACAACTTGCTTTAATTTAGCACTTGAAATTTTTATCCAATAATTTTTTAATATAAAAATTCAATATATAGCTTTTAATTTTATCAAATACTACCTAAATTTAAATCTATACTTTATGTATTTTGCATTTTCTGATTATTCTTTTTGGACTTCCTATCTTCCTCATTTTATATCAACAACAATGTGCCTTACTTGAACCGTACCCTTCTCTCTTTTTATATATTTTTATTATATATATACACACATATATTATGTGTGTATAATGTGTACATGATTTTGCATGTAGATGCATGTAACAAGAAATTGGACTTCTTCCATGTCATTTTTTTAAGTTAAGATATTTTTCAAAATATTTTGATTAATCAAATCTGATTTGGAGTCAATAAATGTGAGCCACTAATTGGATAACACGTAAGAGACTTTTTGCACAATATGATATTTGGATTCCAATTTTATTAATTTGTGATATATATTTTTTATTTTCTTCTTAGTTATGATTTAAAAAATAATAATAAAATTAACATGTTAAATTTGGATGAATTTTTTACTTATCATTTAACTAAATATAATAATATGGATTTTGAGATTAGGCTTTAATATAAAATTAAAGTTATGCTTGGATAACAAGAATCTTGAGTAAAAAGATCTTGAGTGAGAATGTTATTTAATTGTTTGCTTTGTTAGGTATTTTCTTTGAAAAAGCGATATATTTTTAAATATTGTTAATTTAGTTAATATTTGACATGTGAGATTCATATAAGTAGATGAAGGAATCAGGTTTGGAATTTAGTCTAATATTCCTCTCTAACTTTTAGTAATGGGAGATATCTAAAATATTTTTTTTATAGCCTAAGGTCCCTCACTCACATCCATATATCACTCACTCTTTTTCTCTCTCTCTCTCTCTCTCTCTCTCTCTCTCTCCCCTGCGTAGCCTCTTCCTCCGTCTCTCTCGCCGACGCCTCTTCTGCCACTATGACTACCATGACCATCACCGCCATTATCTCCGTTGTTTATTCTCACAACAAACCTATCTCTCTCCTTTCCGATTAAAAATGGCGACAGTGGGTAGATCTTCCGATTGCTCAATCGCTGTCGATTCCTGCAATTTATGAGTCTATAATTCAATTTCTTTCTCATTTGGTTATTAATTCGTTTATACAATTCATTTGATAAATATATATATATATATATACATGCTTGCTTGTATATGTTAGGTAGAAATATGTGTCAGTGTATATAACACCAGTGCCTTCAATTGCGTGAGTTGTGATTCATAAATTGATTATTGTGAATTTCATCTTCTGGATTCATAAATTGGTTGTTGTTATTGTTGATAGGGTGATCGATCTGGTGTGGATATATCATCATCACCATGATTGGTTCTGTCTAGTTTATCTCTGTTCAATTTTTTAGTTAATCAAAACACAGAGAAAATTGTGAGCAAATCAGACAAAATTGGTCAAAATACAGAGAAATTTGTGAGCAAACAGAGAAATTTCAAAACACAGAGAAATTTGTCTGAATCAAAATTTGTCTAGAAAAATATTGAGGGACCCCAACCATTATGAAAATATTGTATATCTTTTATCCTATAAAATCTTAATATCAGAGACCTTAAAAAAAATCCTCATTAGATTTCTACTTAGGTTAAGAATATAATTCCATCTAAAAGAAATAATAATGAATCACTTTCCTATTCTATTTAAAATAGATAACATGTTTTTAGCATACATGTATTTCAAAAACTTGTTTGAAAATAAGTGAAACAGATGGTCAAGGTAGTTGTTGAATGCCGAAGATGATAGTTGGATCCAAAGATGTTGGCTAGGGGTGGTTACTTGTCACAGGAGATGATTGTCAGATGAGGTCATTAGTGACGATGGCGATGGTGGTGATAAATGGTAGGTGGTGGCCGAAATGAATGAGAGCTAGAAGAATGAATGAAGGTATTTTCAAAATATGTAAAAGTAAATTTTTTTTTGACACAAGAATTTAATAAATTTGTGTAAACTATTTACAACTTTTTAAAAATAAAAGTATACATCAAAACAAGTTTTTATTTATAATTTATAATTTTTTATAAATATAAATAAAATTTATAAACATAAATATTAATAAACGAATCCTAAATTTTTTACAATTTTATGTTTTGTTTATGTATGAGTGATATTATTGATATGAGAAATTTAGTCAAAATCCTTCTATTAGATCCTTATTTGGTGAAAATAACAGCTTAATTTATTTTGCTTCATCAACCGCCTAAGGAGAAGTCGCATAATTGAGTAAGAACAAAGTAAAATATCAATTTTTTTTTTTTATTTTGGAATATTACCAGAATAACATGTTATTGTGAACTAGAATAGCATGTTACTTTGAACTAGAGTAACATGTTATTGTCAAGCAGGATAATATGATACTGTTTATATCAATTTTGACAGTAATAATTTTTTTTCTTAAGAATTCATAGTCAACATAAATCTTATTTGATAGATTTTGATGAGATAATTCTAAAAGTACTAATTTTATTAAAAATTGATATCTAAATTAAAATTTATATTATTTTAAAATTTAATATTTTAGTAATAGTGATATGTGTTGAAGTTAGCTTTGACTAAATCCCCTATTAATATTTATAAGTCGTATGGGATGTTAATAAAAAGGTTAACTTTTAGTTAAAAAATTAAAAATAAAAATGTTAAAAATCTCAAAAATTCTATCAAAAGTTTTACCAAATATCTCACACCCATATCTCACATGGGTGTGGAACCTACTGAGACTCATATTGTGTGGATTTTACATCTATATGATATATTTGATAAAAATTTTGGTAAAATTTTTAAAGTTTCTAACATTACTTAATTAAAAAATTAAAAAATTATTTATTATTAGTTAAAAAAACTAAATATCATAATTTTTTTAATATATCAACTTTTTACCAAAAAAAATCTTTAAAAAAAAAATAAACAAACAAATAGCCACTCTATGAAGGTCAACAAATATGTTGCATGATGCAAATCGGTTAGACCTATGGGGTTTGAACAAGTGGTGTTTTGAAAAGTTGGTAAAAAATTAATTTTTTGATTTTTTCTAATAATTTTTGACAAGAAATTGAGTTGTTTTGGAAAAACAAAAAAAAAAAAAAACTGACTTTTTTAATTAAAAAAATTAAAAAGTCAAAAAAACTGGCTTTTTTTAATGTGGACCCAAAAAACCCCTAAGTGGGTGGCACGTCCTTTTCATAATTTAATTGTCTTATATTTACCATAAAAATATATTTTCTTAATTTATATGTGAAGTCGACGTGTCAAAGCTCCAACCACGATGTTGTATCTTTTATCTCATAAAATTAATTTAAAGCGATGAATTTCATTATTTAGACCAATACTGTTTATTTGAAGTACTATTTAAATTTGTTTGTACGGGCATTGAATAATTTTTTCTATATAGTAGTTGTTTGGAATGATTTATATAAGTGTAATTTTTGATTTTTTAATTAAAAAAATAGAGAAAATAAAGATGTATGTTTGGAAAAAAAATGTATAATAAAATATTATAATAAATATCAAAATTACCAAATTATCCTTCTTGACACAGTCAGCAACACTACGATGACTTTCCATGCATTTCAATTTATTTTTTTTTATGGAAATTTGTGGCTTACATTGTGCTACATTTTCTTCTTTCTTTTTTATGAGAATTTGTAGCTGCACTGTTTTCATTTATGGAAATTTGTGGTTGCACGGTTTTCTTTTTCTTTTTTGTTGACCCGACACATTTCTTGCCAAAAGAAGGTGAATAGTATAAATTTTTTTACTTTTTTTAGTAACTTTTTGACTTTTTAAATTTTGTAAGTAATGCCAAATCAGCCCTTAGTATGATTTATAAATTAACTTAAAGTCTTATTTGATGCGGCTTATGAAATTTACTTATTTTTTAATATTTATTTTAGTATTATCTATAAATTATTTTTTTTATGAAACATAAATAACTTAAATAAGTTGAAAAAATATAAGTCATTCTATTTTTTGATTTTCAACTTTTAAGGTTCCATAATTATAAAATCTTAAATTATTAGTTCAAAAAAATTAAAATAAGTTATAAATTAGTTTGATACAATTTTTGATAGCATGTGAAAAAAGTTAAACGTATTTAGTTATATATATTGTTATTGGAAAAAATGGTTTTTTGGTGACTTTAATTAAATATTAAAGTGGGTCCCAACCATTTATTGTGTTGAGTCCAAGTGGGTCTAGATACTTTACAATGAGATCTTTACACCACAAATAGAATGGCCAAAAACCATTGAGAATTGAACGATAAATTGCCCCATGAAGTTAGCTTCATGAAAGAGTTAATGGGGTTTATAACTTCTGCTTTTATTGCAGAGTTTAATAGTGTATTATTGGGGTTTGTAACTCCTATCTTTATTGCAGAGGTTAATGGTGCATTAGTGACCAGCCATAAAGGCTGGAGGCTTCTCCTCTCTCCCTTATACATGTATAAATTGAGACCCTCCTGTCAAGTCTCAAGCACAGAAATTATTTTCTTCCATTCTTTAGTCAGTTTGCTAGAAATTTCTCTTGAGAGATCTTGCCCTTGTTTTTTGTTACGAGCTAGACAGAGAGTGCTTCTGCCGTAGCTAGTTTTGACCGTCGTATCCTGGGAGACAGACACCAGGATTCCTCAAGCACTCGACCCGTGAGGCGGCGAAATCTGTTTTAAGGAAATTGCTACCGTGCAGGCTTCGGTTTGGTTTATTTACCATTTTATTGTTTTGTGTATTTCTGTTGAAATTTAGTTGTAATTATCAGCATATGTTCTTGGTATATAATTTTGATTTTTTCATAAATCTATTTCTTTAATTTCACAATTTGAACAACATGCTTAAAACAGATTTTTATATATTTTCTATGAAATTGATCGAATAGATTTATATAGACAATTAGGTTAGCTTTGTGTAATGTTACTAGGAACTGTTGCGGAATTGCTCACTATTTCAATGATTGTAAATTATGCAAGTTTTGACGTGTTATTTAGTTTCTAGCTTTTAGTTTTCTTACATAATTTAATCTTTAGAATAATTTGCATACTTAATTGTATTAGTATGATCTTATTTTATGCATATGGTTCATCATTCCCCTACTATGATTTGCATGAATTTTAAGGTTATAAAATATAATTTATGGATGTTGCAATTTTGACATGCTAATTCTATTCTAGTTTTTAATTTGTTACATGCTTATTATTTTCTAGACTAGATTACATAATTTAATGTATTTTGAAGTTATAGAGTTTTTATGAATTGTGTACATGATTAATTTGAATTATTTAATTGGGTGCATTAACTTTGAATTTAACTTATTTATTTGGAGTTATTAGTTTAAAATGGTTTCAATTATTTATTATATTTATTTTTTGCTTAGATTATTTGTTTGTATTTGGTTGTGATTTTTTCTGCTAACTTTCTTTACAGGAATACTTATGCAAAAGGGAATGGAAAAACAAATACAAAACCAAATAAATAGTATTTGGGATGTAAAAACAAAAATGTTTGAACTACTAACTTTTGTATTGAATAGAAATACCTAAGCGTGGAAAGACTTTTGGACTAAATAGAATCATGATGGATTGGCTATTTTATTTAAATGGTTGAAGCATTTTTTGCTTGAGATTTAGTTAGTTTGTTTACCAATTTGTAGTAGCAAGTTTTATTTGCTTGTATTATTAGAAGCATTTTATATGCATGTATTTGGTTGTAGCAATCTTTAAATTGCCTATAAGTTTGGAATTTAGTTTGGTTTTCTGTAATATAAACCAAAGTCTTTAGCCTTAGCTAAAGAATATTTCTTATTTGTTCAGAAATGACAACTAAGACGAATTTGGTTTCAAACCTTTGGGGTTTGAGGAAGTCTTTAGGTTTAATTATTTTATTTCTAAAGTGTTAGAAAACTAAGTTTGGAGAAAACTTTGGTTATAATCTGATTTTTTCCAAAGTGTTTTGATTTGAGAAAAGAAACCAAATTTTAGCATTAGCTAAAATATTTCTGATTTTATTCAAAAATAATGGGTTTAGTTCTGGGAGTATCGGTTAACTGTTATGAGTAGTATAATTCTAGTAACAAATTTTATTTGCTTGGGAATTGGTTTGTTATAACCTGGTTTATCCCCTAAAGAACTTAATTTTAAATTTGTTTCCTATGGGTTAGGAGTCAACATGCTTTTGAAAGTTTTGTCAAAAGGTTAACTGGGTTTAACTGGGACCAATGTGACCCCTCAAGTCTTCTTGGGAACATTCCTGACCATGTTCGATTTTAGGTTAAATGGTGAGACTAATTTTGAATTAAATTTTCAACTAAGTATTTTCTAGTATTAATAGTGTCTGGAAAAATAGAATAGTGAAATTCTGTTGTGATTTTTCAGAAATGGCTTCAAGAGGTGATAACAGAAATGTTGTTCCACCTGACAACCTTAAGCCTTGAGAGGTTCTTAAAGGAAGATCTAGAGACATCAAGTGTGATTAAAGGAAATCATAAGATTGCATGATAATATCTCTAAATTAATCAGAGGTAATTAGTATATTATCCTTGTGTCAATTATAGCATATATGATTGCTATATAACCTTACTTGAAAGCAAAGATGAGACAACCCGGTAGGGTGGGTGAATATATTTTTGAATTTTTAAAATTCCAAATATATTCTTAAATTGGTAGCTCCTAGTGAGCACAAGATCGTTGATCACAGAGATAGAAAACTAGTAGTTCACAAGAGGTGTTAGACCACTGGCTACACAATTATAAGATTATGGTTCCTAATAGTGAACAGATTACCGATCACATGTCAAGACATGATAGTTCCTAGTAGTGGAAAGGCTACTGATCATATGTCAAGACATGATGATTACTAGTAATAAAAGAGTCTATTGATCCTATGTCAGGACGTTGTGATTCCTAGTAGTACTGCTGATCACAGGTTAAAACATTGTGATTCCTAATAGTAGAAAGTCTACTAACCACATACTGAGAAATGAATGATTCCTAGTACTAAGACTGCTGGTCATGTTATGAAGTTTCGAATAGTAGACTATTGAACACTGGATTTGTGTTTCCTAATAGTAAGACTATTGGCTTCAGAGTGATAGGTTGGACCTAATATGTTTGGGTACCTAATTCGATTGATGACATTCTGGGAATGTATTAACTGTGATATGATTTTGAGAGTTTCATAATCATTGTGATACAAGGAATTGTTTAAAAACCCTGTATGAATTTTTGGAAAAGGCCAAAAGCCTCTATATAAATTCTATAAATGTGGGGATCTCATGCAAAAGGTTGTAATACCTAAACCCAAGAGGGTTAAGATAAGCCTAAAAATTCGTTGACTTTGTATTCAACGGTTATGCACAATACATATCAATTTCTTGTGTTTAAAGTCTACTATTCCAGATATACACAAGAATGCTATCATGGAATCTAGAAATACATCTTTCTTTGAAAATATATATCCCTGTTATATCTAAGAAGGGGTTCCGAGTTCCATGAAAGAGGTTAAATGTGACAATGATTACATAGATGATCAAGTAGCTGATCAAGTCGATGATCAAGCTGAGGAAGTAAATAAGCCAAGAACGGGTAAAAGGGCTAGGACCGTAAAGTCCTTTGGTCCAGACTTCTTGACTTATATGTTAAAAGGAGAACCTCAAACTTTCCACGAAGCTATAACTTCTCCTGGGAGTCCTTGATGGAAAGAAGCGATCAAAAGTAAGATTGACTCCATCTTACAAAATCACACCTGGGTGTTGGTAGATTTACCTCCAGGTTGTAAGCCTTTAGGCTAAAAATGGATTTTTAAAAGAAAGATGAAGGCCGATGGGTCAATTGACAAGTATAAGGCGAGGTTCGTTATCAAAGGGTACAGGCAAGGAGAAGGCCTGGATTACTTTGATACGTACTCACCTGTTACTAGGATAACATCCATTCGCATGGTAATTGCGTTAGCAGCTTTACGCAATCCGGAGATACATCAGATGGATATAAAGACAGCTTTCTTAAATGGAGATTTGAATGAAGAAATTTACATGGAGCAACCCGAGGGGTTTTCAACTCCAAGACAAAGTAAAAAAGTGTATAAGCTTGTCAAATCTTTGTATGGTTTGAAGCAAGCGCTTAAACAATGGCATGAGAAGTTTGACAACGTAATGTTGTTAAGTGGGTTTAGAATCAACGAATGTGACATATGTGTTTATGTCAAAGACACTGATAGAGGTTATGTCATTTTGTGTCTATACGTTGATGACTTACTCATTGTTGGTAGTAATGATGAGATGATTAAAACTACCAAGAGATTGTTAAACTCTAAGTTTGACATGAAAGATATGGGCCTTGCAGATGTTATACTAGGTATTGAGATCTACCAGAACATCTAGTGGAATTGTACTTTCTCAGTCTCACTATGTTGAGAAGATACTTAAGAAATTTGGTAAATTAGATACAAGTGTGTCTAGGACACCGGTAGACGTCAGTCTGCACTTGACCAAGAATAATGATGAGAGTGTCTCTCAGTTAGAATATTCTAGGGTCATTGGCAGTTTGATGTATTTGATGAGTTGTACTAGGCCGGATATAACTTACTCGGTTAGCAGGCTTAGTAGATACACAAGTAATCCCGATGTTTCTCATTGGAAGGGCATTGTGCGAGTGTTAAGGTATTTATGCTACACCCGGGATTATGGGCTGCATTATACCCGATACCCAGCGGTACTAGAAGGGTATAGTGACGCTAATTAGATATCAGATATAAAAGACTCCAAATCCACGAATGGTTATGTATTTACCCTCGGAGGGGCAACCGTATCTTGGAAATCTTCCAAGCAAATGTATATATCTAGATCTACGATGGAATCAGAGTTTATTACTTTTAATAAAGCAGCAGGAAAAGCTGAATGGCTTCGTCATTTCATTGAAGATTTGCCACGTTGATCTAAACCTGTGCTAGCTATTTGTATTCATTGTGATAGTCAATCTGCAATTGGTAGGGCACAGAGTAATATGTATAATGGAAAGTCTAGACATATCCGTCGTAGACATTATTCCATTCGACAACTACTCTCAAATGGAGTTGTTTTTATAGACTATGTAAAGTCTAAGGACAACTTTGCGAATCCGCTAACCAAAGGGTTAAATCGAGAGTTAGTAGAAACGTTGTCAAAAGGAATGGGGTTGAGGCCTTTGGAAGTTACCGGAATGAAAACCCAACCTAGTTGACTGGAGATCCCAAGATCTAGGTTTAATGGGACAACCAAATTGCGTGTAACGATGGTATGTCACTAAGGAGGTTAAACCTCCAACCATTCCTTCTATCAGTGATACCTACAAGTGTAGAGGTTAAGCTGAGCTTTTAATGACTCTAGTGTGTTAAGCTATTGAGCTGAGTATAGCAGGATACTCAAGCAGAGTCACCTATGTGAGTGTGAAGTGGGGCCGCTTCTAAAAGAATTGGGTAGGCCAAGATTCTTTGAAACCACTTGCTGAACCAGGCTAGTGCCTAGGGCTATACAAGGCACACCAGTGAGAACAGAATGGTGGTAGGAGTAATTCCCGTGTGAGATCTATTGTCTCAGTTTACATAAACGGCAAAGCAGTTCAAGATGTCATATTCACTGATTAGCCAGTAAACTCAATAGGTTTTCACTAGGAGAGGTTCAAAGCCAAAAGCTACCTTCTCTGATGTCGGGGTTAGTCCATTGAACTCTCTCCAAGTCTTTATTGTTGAACAATGTCCGTTTGTTGAGTCATTTGGTCAATTTTTATTCATGTGGGGGATTGTTGGAAAAAATGGTTTTTTGGTGATTTTAATTAAATATTAAAGTGGGTCCCAACCATCTATTGTGTTGAGTCCAAGTAGGTCTAGATACTTTGCAATGAGATCTTTACACCACAAATAGAATGGCCAAAAACCATTGAGAATTGAATGAGAAATTGCCCCATGCAGTTAGCTTCATGAAAGAGTTAATAGGGTTTGTAACTTCTGCTTTTATTGCAGAGTTTAATAGTGCATTAATGGGGTTTGTAACTCCTGCCTTTATTGCAGAGATTAATGGTGCATTAGTGACCAGCCATAAAGGCTGGAGGCTTCTCCTCTCTCCCCTATACATGTATAAATTGAGACCCTCTTGTCAAGTCTCAAACACAGAAATTATTTTCTTCCATTCTTTAGTCAGTTTGCTAGAAATTTCTACAGTGAGAGAGTGCTGCCACTGTTTTTGTTCGCTGAGCTAGACAGAGAGTGCTTCTACCGTAGCTAGTTTTGACCGTCGTATCCTGGGAGACAGACGCCGGGATTCCTCAAGCACTCGACCCGTGAGGCGGCGAAATCTGTTTTAAGGAAACTGCTACCGTGCAGGCTTCGGTTTGGTTTCTTTACCATTTTATTATTTTGTGTATTTCTGTTAAAATTTAGTTGTAATTATCAGTATATGTTCTTGGTATATAATTTTAATTTTTTCATAAATCTATTTCTTTAATTTTACAATTTGAACAACAATTGTTACATAACTTTTTGGAAAAATTACAAATAAAATCTCAGAGTTTAACCCTTATCACAAAATAAATCATAAAATTTTAATTTTATCAATTTAAATTCTAATCTTTTGATTTGTTTTTAATTTAAACCATCTACCTATTTCTGTTAAGTAAAATTAACAAAAAAATAATATTTTAGTCATTAAACTCAACAAAAATGATATTTTAGACATTATATATATATTTATATATATATTACATTTAATTTAATAACTAAAATACTTTTTTGGTCAGTTTTATTTAACAAAAATAGACGAATGATTAATACTAAAAACAAATCAAAAGATTAAGGTTTAAATTAACAAAATTAAAAATTTAGGATTTATTTTGTTACGATAGTCAAATTTTGAAATTTTATTTGTAATTTCCTCTAACTTTTTTGATGTAATTTTTGATAGCCTACTAAAAAATTAAAACTATTTTAGTTAAATAAATTGTTAAGTAATTTTTTTGTTTAAAAGTTATAATTAATATAAAAGGGATGAGCCTCTATTATCCATAGGAATTTGAAAGTTTCAAATAAGTTTAAAAGAGGGGTAATTACATTTACACTCTTGAGGTTTGAATTTAATATATATCATTTTTGATGTTTGAGAAATTACACTGACCCTCCTATCATTGTAATTATTTAGACAGAATTAACGTTGATATCAAAAAGATATTAAATTCATACGCTCTCTCTTTTCTTACTTTGCTGTACTTCTTTTTCTTTCTTTCTTTTTCTTTTCTTTTCTTTCCTTTGCTTTACTTTTTTTTTTTTCAAAGTAATTTTCTTTATTTTTCTATCAGGAGTTGTTATCTTTTATATAAGCGTGGGGTTTGTAAAATGAAACTATTAACCACAGGAGTGAGAATGTAATTTTCTAAATATCAGAAAGTGATATGTATTAAATCCAAATCTCAAAAGGGTGTCAGTGTAATTTACCCTTAAAGGAATTACAAATTGTAGTTTAGCAAAATCTTACTTTTTTTAATAAAATAAATTGAAAAAATCAAATAAATTATAATTTAAAATCACTGCGAATCACTTTTCTCAAACAAATAAATTTAATTAATTAATTTTTAAGTACTACCAAATGGGGCAATATTTGATATTTATCTTTTAAATTAAGTAATATGTATTAATTAATTACTTTATCTTATTATTGCTATCAAACAAATAATATTATTTGCAGTAATATGGAAAGTATTACTTTATCTTATTATTGCTACTAATAGCAATAACAGCACACTCACATTTTTTAATTTTCAAAGTCATGTAAACTTTAAAATAAAGATTTAACACAGAAACTAAATAACCTAGTAGTCAAATTTAGAGGCCCCGCATTCACTGCTAATTAATTCCAAGGTAGATACATCCAATAATTTTATCATGATACTAGTTGCGAGGCATCGTGCTTCGCACGATAGTCCATATCCATAATTCAAATAACTTTTAAGTTGCTTGATTTGAAATTTACATCTATCCAATAGGATCCTTAATCTTTGATCACTAATTTATTGATGTTATTCTATTGCGCGCTACTTGTAGCTTGATGTTTTCCACATTTAGTAACAGCTATGAGCACTATAGATGGGAAACATATCATATTTACACGTATTAGACCAGCTCATTATAGGAACTTTAGAGTCCCTATAGAACAAATATAACGAAGGTATATAAACAAATTAAAATTAAAAATCCATGGTGTGTATTTTGCAAAGCTTCAAGAAGGTTATGGAATTTGATTTTTTTAAACAAGTCAGTCTAAAAAAATAATTAATCAAAACCAAATTCTTACAAATATTTTTTTTTCTCCAAGAAACATCGTATTAAAAATAATGAAAAACAACAAAAAAAAAAAATAAAATAAAAAAAATGGGGGAGAAACATATGTAGCAAATACCTATGTAAGAGGACGAGGAGAGGCTTAGAAACCTATGTAGCAAACACCGAGGGGAAGGGAAAGCTACATTGTTGGGAAGCCAATAGATGCAACACTAATCATTACTGTCAATGAACCAGAATTAAGAGATTAAAAAAATAGAAGACAGATCAGTGTCGTACTCTTCTATAACAAGCATCGATAATATTTGCACGAAGCATGCCCACTCAAGAGCTAAAATTTAAAAGAAAAAAAGAAAGAGAAAAAAAAGTACACCACATATTAATTATAAAAAATTTAAGCAACGCACTTGAAGTGAAAGAATTCTAATATATAAATTTTAAATTTTTAACCATACAAGTGTTATGGATAAAAATATTAATAGAAATTGAAAAGAGCGGTTACGAATGAAATCATTAACGTATCTTCTATGTTAAAACCAAAAACAAAAAAGGCAAACATTAAAAAACTTTTTTAAAAAATTGACAACAATCTTTATACTTTTTAAAATAAACCAATCTGACGGTCTCACCAAGGTAATATGCAAGTTTTGAGCCCATGGTGAAAGCTTTGAGATGAATGATTCGATGTTGACCTTTAAACAAACATAAAACATTGCTCAACAAAAAATTAACTTCTAAACAACAATTGTTTAATAATTATATGTTTTATATTTCCAATAACAAATCAAATAAATCCTCATTGGTTACATGGAGTATGAGTAAATCTTTAATTATAAGTAAATTATTCTGTATACATTTTCAAAATAGCTTCCCATTGTTTCTTGTAATCTGCAGCAGGCTGCAGGCTATATGATTAGTCTTCTCTTGACCTTATTAGTGGTCCTTGTTAGTGGTATGCAAGCATTATCTATATATAAAAATTGTGTTTAAATTCTGTTTTACCAAGGCCTTGAAAGTGATATCTAATTGACAAATTAAACAAATTCATGAGGTAGGTTCATAATTGAATGGTTGAGACTGAATGTCTTGAGCGAATTATATAAAAAAATAAATATGCCAAATATATTTTTGCTATTTGCATTCATCAACTTTTTTCTCCAATACATGATATATGCTAAATATAGTTTTGTGATTTGCATTCACCAAATTTTTTCTCCAATACATGACATATGAACAACTTTATTACTACCATAGCTATAGATGCATACCATGCATATATACATTTGGAAGGCCAAAACAAAATTCAAAAGCCCATACATATAGAAATAAGTTAAAAATGAAAGTTTAACTCATTGAGTCCCATTAAAACTGTTGGGCAATCTTCACTGTATTTAAAAGATATTAATTCTATTGTGTACAAAACAACAATTAGAATTAAAGAAATAAAGAAAAGGAGAGAATATGTTTGATTACAAAAATCAAACTCGAAATAAATAAATAAATAAATAAATAAATAACAGATTTTATTTTGTTACAAAAAAAAAATTAAAATCTGATTTAATTTAAAATTAAACAACTTACTTGGTTAATTTGTTTGAATGATTTTTCTGATCAAGTCCAGTGTTTAACACTGTGTCCTTAAGACAGATTCGTCCTCTCCACGGTGCTTTCAGAATTTGGATGTCTATCTCCTAGGATGAAATGATCTATCAACGAATAAATGCAGATTCGTCCTCTTTCACTTTTTTTTCTATTTTTCTTTTCTTCACCAAATTTTTTTGTCGCAAAAAAATTTAACTCCCGCCCCTATAAAAATCAAATTTCCCTCTCAAATTTTTGGCGACCGAAATACCATATTAGTTGCAAAAAAGATACCTTCGCCTACCAAAAATTTTAGTCGCCAAATCTCAATCAACGGCGACTAAAATATTAGTCGTTAAAAGTACAAATTTGGCGACTAAATTTATTTGGTTGCTGAAAATAAGTTTTTGGCGACCAAATTTTTGGTCGCCAAAAAATATGTGACATTCTGCGACCAAATTTGTGGTTGGTCGGCAAAAACATACCACTTTCTGCGACCAACTCATTTTTTGGTCGCCAAAATATAACCTTCTGCGACCAATAATATTTGGTCGCCAAAAATAATGATCATTCGCGATTAATTAATTTTTGGTCGCCAAATGTCATTTTTTTGCGACCAAAATTCTTTTGGTCGGCAAAAGTGGTCGCAAAATCTATAAATTCTTGTAGTGTTACTTTGGCTTCAATTTCCCATTCACTCGGTAATGGTTTTGAACAACCAAATATATCACGTGAATCACAACGCGGCATAGAACGCGTTACCACTTTGACCCGTGTAAATCGATGCACGGGGCCCACCTAAAAATTAGACCAAACATAGGAAAAAATTCTAGTTTTTACCCAGAATTTTATAACTATTTCCAACAATCCCCCACATGAATGGAATTTGATGACAACGAAAATGCAACAAAATGCAGATTTAACGAAAGAGTATAAGTCGAAAATATCTTGCATCAGGATAGGTAGTTTTCGGCCTTGAACCTTCCCTAATGATAACCTATCAGACTTACTGGCTAACCAATGGACGCGATGCCTTGAATTGTTCAGCCGTTTGTGTAAGCCAAGACAATAGATTTCACACAAAATATCTTCTAACACATCGTGGTTCTCACTGTTGTGTTCATTTTGGCCTTGAACGCTCCTGGTTTCATGAGTGTTTCTAGAGAATGTAGCCTCTTTCATTCTTATAGAACCGGCCCCAGTTCAACACTCATATAGGTGATTCTTATTTTGAGTATCTCCTTATACTCATCTTGATTGTATGCCTTAATCAAGATATAAGTAATCATTAAAAGCAAAGCTTATCCTTATACCCCTACAGACAACATATGTTGCAGATATCACTCTCACCGTAGGAATGGGTAGGGAAATTTAATCCCTTGGTGATTTCTGGCGAGCCATACATAACTTAGTTGTCCCTTTGAACTTAGTTCTTGGGATCTCCAGTCATATAAGTAGGGTTACCATTATGACGACTCTTATGTAATAGGCTTTAATCCCATCCCCTTCGATGAACTATACACTAGCTCTTTTGTCAAACCTTTTGTTAACGGATCCGCAATATTCTCTTTAGATTTTATATAATCTATTGAGATTATTCCGTTTGACAACAACTGCCTAACGGTATTATGTCGACGACGAATATGTCGTGACTTACCGTTATACATATGATTCTGTGCCCTGCCTATTGTAGATTGACTATCACAATGAATGCAAATAGCTGGCACAGGATTTGGCCACATTGGAATGTCTTCTAAGAAGTGACGAAGCCATTCTGCTTCTTCTCCTGCTTTGTCTAAAGCAATGAACTCGGATTCCATTGTGGATCGTGCGATGCAAGTTTGTTTCGTGGATTTCCAAGAAACAGCAGCGCCTCCTAGAGTAAAGACATATCCACTAGTGGATTTTGAAACTTTAGTATCCGATATCCAATTGGCATCACAATAACCTTTGAGTACTGCTGGATATCGAGTAAAGTTCAAACCATGATCACGAGTAAATCTTAGATATCTAAGAACTCGAATGATCGCTTTCCAATGGTCTTCTCGGGGTTACTGGTGTACCTTCTCAATTTACTGATAGCATAAGCTATATCGGGCGAGTACAATTCATTAGCTACATTAGGCTACCAATAATTTGGGAGTATTTTAACTGGGACACTGCATCACCTTTATTTTTCGATAAATAAAGACTGATGTCTACAGGTGTTCTAGCTAAATTCAAATCATTCTTGATAAATTTATCAAGTATTTTCTCAATATAATGAGATTGAGATAATGCATATCCGTCAGATGTTTTAGTAATTTTCATTCCTAATATAACATCTGCGACCCCCATGTCTTTCATATCAAATCTTTTGTTAAGCATTTGCTTAGTTGATTTGATCATGTTTTGACTGCTTCCAATGATGAGCATGTCATCCACATAAAGACAAACTATGACATATCATTGGTCAGTGTTTTTAACATAGACGCATTTGTCACATTCGTTTATCTTAAACCCATTAGTAAGCATTGCATGATCAAATTTTTCATGCCATTACTTAGGTGCTTGTTTTAATCCATAAAGGGATTTTACAAGTCGACAAACTTTCTTTTCTTGCCCTGATACTACAAACCCTTCAGGTTGTTCCATATAGATCTCTTCATGTAAATCACCGTTTAAGAAAGCTGTCTTAACATCCATTTGATGTATTTCTAAATTAAACAACGCTGCTATAGCAATAAGCATGCGAATGGATGTTATTCTTGTCACAGGGGAATATGTGTCAAAATAATCCATACCTTCCTTTTGTCTGTAACCTTTAACTACAAGTCTAGCTTTATACTTGTCAATTGAACCATCTGCTTTCATTTTTCTCTTGTATATCCATTTATATCCAAGAGGTTTTGTACCTGGTGGAGGATCCACCAATTCCCAAGTATGATTTTGCATAATGGATTCAATTTCATTATTAACCTCTTTCCACAAAGGTGCTTCAGGACTGTCATTCTTTGCTTAAGCTTTGAGGTTCATTTTCTAATGTATGTCAGAAAATCTGGACCAAAGGATTTTGATGTTCTCGCTCTCTTACTTCTTCTTGGTTCATCATCAGTTAAATCCTGTTGGTTGAGACTATTACTAGTCTCTTGTGTTTGATTGTCATTAGTCTCTTGACTTTGTGTACAATCATAAGTTCTTTTCTGAGAACTTAATTCCTGTCCTTTCTTGTAAGGAAAGACATGTTCAAAAAACACAGCATTTTTTGACTCTATAATAGTGTTCACATTTATATAAGGTATTTCTGATTTATAAGTCAGAAACCGATATGCACTACTATTCTGAGCATAACCAATAAATACACAATCTACTGTTTTTGGTCCAATCTTAGTCTTTTTAGGAACATGAACTTCAACTTTTGCCAAACACCCCCACACTTTCAAGTATTTGTAGGAAGGTGGTCGACCTTTCCACAATTCATAAGGAATGCTTTTAGTTTTCTTGTGAGGTATTCTATTAAGAACATAATTAGCTGACAATATTGCTTCCCCACAAGTTACGTAGTAAACCTGAACTTAGTAACATGGCATTCATCATTTCTTTTAGAGTTCTATTCTTCCTTTCAGCAATTCCATTTTGCTGTGGAGAATAAGGGGCTGTAGTTTGGTGAATAATGCCATGTTGTGCACAAAATTCATTTAATGGTGCATCATATTCACCACCCCTATTACTTCTAACCATTTTAATGGTTTTACCAAGTTGATTTTCAACTTCTGTTTTGTAGAGTTTAAACATTTCTAAGGCTTCATCTTTACTTTTAAGTAAATAAACATAACAATATCTTGTGCAATCATCGATAAATGTTATGAAATACTTTTTACCTCCTCTAGTTTGAATAAATTTTAGATCACATACATCAGTATGAATTAATTCTAGAGGTTCAGTTTTCCTTTCAACTGATTTAAATGGAGCCTTAGTTAGTTTTGCTTCTACACAAACTTCACATTTATGATTAGGATTAATTTCAAACTTTGGTATATAATCCAAACCAATTAATCTACGCAAAGCATCATAATTTACATGACCTAATCTACCATGCCATAAATTGGACTCAAGAATATAAGCAAAAGATGTGTTATTTTGATTTATAGAAACTTTTGGTACAACTGTCATTACATTAAGTTTAAAGAAACCATTACTCATGTATCCCTTACCAACATACATACCACTCTTTGTTAAAACAAACTTATCAGACTAAAAAACAAGCCTAAAATCATTTTTACTTAACAAAGAACCAGAAACGAAATTCTTCCGGATGTCAGGTACATGCAGTACGTTGTTGAGGGTTAGTTCTTTTCCTGATGTCATCTTCAAGATCACTTTTCCTTGTCCAGCCACAGTAGAAGTAGAAGAATTTCCCATAAAAAGTTGTTCACCATTTGTAGCCTCATTGTAGGTAGTAAATATCTTCTTGTCCGCACATATGTGACGAGTTGCTCCAGTGTCAACCCACCACTCTTTGGGATTCCCAACCAAGTTAGCCTCAGACACCACAGCAGAGAGGTTGATGTCATTTACTCCATCAGAAATGTAATCCAATTCATTACATTGGCCAGATTAGTGGTCTTCTTACTTGTACTTCCATGATCTTTCTTAGGACGGCGGCAGTCAGAAGCTCGATGTCCAGTCTTGCCACAGTTATAGCATTTTCCTTTGAACTTCTTGTTGCCATTGTTGTTGCCTTGTTTAGGACCATCTCCAGTAAACTTCCTCTTTTTGTTATGTGGTTTTTGAACTTGTTCAACCACATTAGCCTTGGACTCAATGGGATTTTTCCCATGCCTCTTGTCAGCCTTTCGGTTATCTTCCTCAATTCTTAATCTTACAATTAAATCATCCATGGTCATCTCTTTGCGTTTATGTTTTAAATAATTTTTGAAATCTTTCCAAGCCGGTGGTAACTTTTCCACCAAAGCAACGACTTGGAAAGATTCGCTAAGAGACATATCTTCTGAATGAATATCATGCAAAATTATCTGAAAATTTTGAACTTGAGATATTACCGTTTGGGAGTCGACCATTACAAAATCTAGAAATTTACCGACGACAAATTTCTTTGTGCCGGCATCCTCTGTCTTGTATTTTTTCTCCAAAGAATCCCACAATTCTTTTGCTGACTTCAGAGGACTGTATACATTATACAGCATGTTGTCAAGGCCATTGAGGATGTAGTTTCTGCATAGGAAATCTGAATGTTTCCAAGCATCTACAGCGGCAACAACTTGCCGATCACTTTTACCCTCTTTAAGTACTGGAGCCTTTTCATGGAGAAATCAGGCCAAATTAAGAGTTGTAAGATAGAACAGCATCTTCTGCTGCCATCTCTTAAACTCAGTACCGTTAAATTTTTCCGATTTTTCTCCATGATTGATTGGTACATGAACATGGTTCTGAATAGGGACCGATATTGGTGTAACAACAGAATACCCTTGCGGAATGCGCTTCATTGTAGTAGCCATAATCTCGATTACAAAAATCGTAAAAATTTTAAAACACAAATTAATTTTCTAGTTACTAAAACCGAAAATAAAATATAACACAAAATAATTTTATTTTCCTTGTTACTAAAATGTAAAAAAAAAATACCAAAATAATTTTACGTAATACCAAATAATATTATGAAATTGTTAATGACACCGATGTCGCATTACTACTAGTTGTCAAAGAAAAGAGACGATATATTACTACTATCTCAAATAGCATAAATCACTATTTGTTTTTCCAACTGCAATATTACTTTGAAAAGCGAAAATTAAATACAATGAAGATACCAAAAGGAGTCTCTTAAGATTGTTGGGCAATCTTCACTTTGATTTAAAGATATTAATTCTATTGTGTACAAAACAACAATTAGAATTAAAGAAATAAAGAAAAGGAGAGAATATGTTTGATTACAAAAATCAAACTCGAAATAAATAAATAAATAAATAAATAACAGATTTTATTTTGTTACAAAAACAAAATTAAAATCTGATTAAATAAACAAATTAAAAACAGAATAAAATTAAACAACTTACTTGGTTAATTTGTTTGAATGATTTTTCTGATCAAGTCCAGTGTTTAACACTGTGTCCTTAAGACAGATTCGTCCTCTCCACGGTGCTTTCAGAATTTGGACGTCTATCTCCCAGGATGAAATGATCTATCAACGAATAAATGCAGCATTACAATTTATTCGTCCGTCGAACACACAAAATGTTTACACTCTTTCTTTCAGAAATAAAATGCAGCAAAATGGCAGAGATCTAAAGCAGAAGAAGGAGTACGAAAATTGGAGTAAAAATCCAAATGGGAGGCTGGTCTATATATAGATGTATTGGTGGCTCTTGGTTAGGACTAGCAGGTGCAGATACAGGCGATGATGAAGGAGCAAATAAATCAATGATAGGAATAGGGCGAGCACTCGGTGACACAGCAGAAGGTGGTGCACTTGAGACGGAACCCTGAAACAGAGGGTTAGAACCAAAAAATGGCATATTTTTGCAAAATGTGACATCCATAGAATGATAAAAATGACGAAACAATGGATCATAGCACCTATAGCCTTTAGAGAAAGCTGAATAGCCCAAGAAGATGCATTTAAGAGACTTGTTATCTAACTTCGTCCGAGTAGGACTACGATCCTGAACAGAACAAGTACAACCAAACACACGAGGCACAAGAGGAAATAACACGGTATCTGGACAAAGTAATTGAAAAGGGGCCAACCAGTGAAGAATTCGACTAGGTGTCTGATTAATAAGGTAAACAGTAGTAAGCACAACCATATGCCAATAGGATTTAGGGACATTCATCCCACAAAGAAGACACCGGACAACAGACATAATATGACGGTTTTTACGTTCAACAATCCCATTTGTTCAAGGGTGTAAGTACAGGTGAGTTGCTGCAAAATTCCCTACTGATTAAGTTGGGAGCGAAATGCATCAGAGATGTACTCCCCCCTCCCCCATTATCAGAACGAATATTACGTACAAAAGTGTGGAATTGGGTTTTGACCATTTGTAGAAATTGAATAAAAAGTGGAAGCACATTAGATTTCGTTTTAAGCAAATAAACCCAAGTACACCTAGAATGGTCATTTATAAAAGTCACATAATAGCGATGCCCAGAAAAAGCCAAAAGAGGAGAAGAACCCCAAATATGAGAGTGAATAAGGTCAAACATACAGAAGGCGCGATACATGCGAGGAATATAAAAAGTACGAGTATGTTTAGACAGTTCACAAACACTACAATGAAACTGATGATCCTTGCAAGCTATATTATGTCACGCCCCAAACTCGCCCCTAAAAGTTTGGGCATGATCTATTCAGAAACAGACATTTAACCAGATATACATAACGTACGGGGCCTTAACGGAAGCATTAAATAACATAAAATAATAGAAATAAACTCCATTGAGCTACTACTACGCCAGGATCATAAACATCAGAACAGGAAAATAAAATCCCAAACATACACCTGAGCATCGGTTATATACATATATATATATACAGGCCCAGCCCTATGATTGGGCGTATAACAAAAACCATTGTGGAAGAAAGTGTTATACACATTTCAACCTTAGGCCAATAATTAGAGTGCATGCCAAAAGCTCGTCAAAACTTCTCAAAAGTATGAATGGCTTCATCTAGGGCCTGGACACACAAAGGTTGACAAAAGAGGACGAGCGTCATGGCTTAGAACTGACCACTTGGTTGGTTACCTACAAAAACAAATATAACACAGGGTGAGCTAGGCTCAGTGAATAGTAATACGTTTATAATTTGATGCTCAACTTAAATCATAATACAAATCAATGCGTACGTAAATGCAGAGATTACATGTTTAATCTAATTCTGTATTAATTTCAGAACGGCCTTGGGCCTAATCTTGAAACATAATGGCCTTAAGCCCTTGAACGAAGTGGCAAATAAGCCCTTGAACATATTGGCATTAAGCCCTTAAACATGTTGGCATTGAGCCCTTGAACATATTGGCATTGAGCCCTTGAGTATATTGGCATTAAGCCCTTGAACATGCATGTATGAACCCAAGAGGTGTCTCACACGGATTCTAGAGGTGACTCATATCGTAGCACTTAGTTCCATGTAGCACTTTGTTTCATACCATAACAACTTAAACGGAATGGCCATAGGCTCAGATATCTTCAGAACAAACTGATTTTAGCATCTTACAGAATTCCATAGTCATATGAAAGTAGTTTTATCCTTTCCATTAGTTATCCTCATTCTTTGAGTCATTCACAGAGTTACATAATTAACATAATTAGCAGAATGCTAATGACAAACATTAGCTGTAGTAAAGCGTACTACTACTCACAGTGTTGTGACGACTGCTAGTTCCTCCCGGAGTGCGTCCTGCACATATTCATAACTTGCCAATTAGTTCATTCTCTTTGTTGAATCATTTCCGAATTCATTTCACTTCAAATGAATTTTACACACATTAATAGGCATGAGATACAAATTCTAAAAATATCCGAGGGTCCAGCATGCAAAACGGAGCAAACAGTTTTTCTCAGCATGGGCCGCACGTGCGGCTGTGAGCTCCGCACGTACAACAAAGGGTCCCGCACGTGCGGCAGTGATGCCCCACACGTGCTTTTCTAGCAGTGTTCAAAACCCAAATTCCCCATTTTCCCCGCACATGCGGCCATGACTCCCGCACGTGCGGCGTGGGTTTCCACACGTGCGGCAGTAACCCCACACGTGCGGCGATTTGCTACCTTTTGCAGTCCGAAATTCCATCAACAATCCCACTTTGATAGGTGTTTATAAAGCCCAAGATAAATCTAACAATTGATAGAATATGGCTTAAAATTACATAAATAGGATTCACAACACATATACCAACTATCAAATACACACACACACACACATGTATATATAAATTCCATTACAACTCCAATCCACACCATATCAAGAAATTCCTACTTTACACCAAGGAAAGAAAGTGGAATTAGATGGATTAGACTTACTTTAAGCTTAATACTCTTGAATTCCCCTCTAAGTTATCCAATTTTGATCTTGAAGAAGTTCCCCTCTAGTTCCTTTTCTCTCTACCCTCACTAACCTCCCTCAGAAGATATTATTAAGTTAGGAATTCTTAAGTCAATTGGTTAAAGAACCTACATATATAACTATTAGAAATGAATAAGACAAAAATCAATCATTTAATCATCCTAAATTGAAACTTCACAGCAATGCCTATTATTACATAGAAATTATGCTGTTTCCAAATATAAAATCAGTTTCAAATTACCAAGTCTCTACGGCCCTCAATTTCTGATTTAACTATTCTAATTGACAGATACTTCCTTGACAAATAGATATAGGTTCAATTCAGAAGATCCATATGCTTAACCTTAATTTCTCATGAAATCTTTCATTGAGGAAGGGACTAAAAATATGTCAGAAACACATGCGATGGTCGGGTTATTACATGTTAAGTGACGGAAAAAGTAAACATAAATAATTAAAGTTTGCATTTCCTAAACGAACATGGCACAAGGCTAAAGTCTGAAAAGAAAACACATAGAAAGACGACTTAGGTAACACAGCTGCTTGCAGGCCAGAAGTGGTAGGATGGAAATGTGTTGGGTCCCCGAAGTAGTATAGCCCGTCGCGCTCAAACCCCCTGCCAAAAATCTTCTTCGAAGTCAAGTCCTATAATAAACAATGAGTAGGTAAAAAAATAGCAGCGCAATGAAGGTTTTTAGCAAGGTGACTAACAGAGAGAATATTATAAGCAAAACAGGGCACATGTAAGACAGAAGTAAGTGTAATATCAGACGACAAGGACACATCACCCTTATGTTGGACATGTGAAATAGACCCATCAGCAAGACATACAGTCTAAGTGATAGTAGAGACAGGAGAGGATAAACAAGAAAACTCACCTGTTATATGATCATTGGCCCTAGAATCCAATACCCAAGTAGGTGTAGTGCAAACATAAAAGGCTATAGAAGTACCTATAATGAGTGTGGCAGTGGAAGGGACCTTAGAGACATGGTAATGAATGAACCCAGTTACTCTTGAAGGCGACCAATCTGAGATTAAAGCTGATGAAGATCAATAGAATGAGTCAGCTGAGGAATACTAGATGTCTCAGCAATAATAGTAGTATGGGAAAGGCTTGAAGGGTGTGTCCTTACAAAGCATTGCTTCAACTTAGGATGAAGCTTGAAGCACCGTGCTTGGACATGACCAGCTACGCTACAATGGTGGCAAATAACCTTGCCACTAGAAGCACGAGAACTAAACTTGGCAGTAAGAGCCATCTGATTTGAAACTAAAGATGAGGCAAGAACGGAGGAAGGAAACGGAGCCACCGGTTGAATCAATCGATGA
The DNA here is from genome assembly GCA_025200525.1 of Camellia lanceoleosa. Taxonomy (NCBI): domain Eukaryota; kingdom Viridiplantae; phylum Streptophyta; class Magnoliopsida; order Ericales; family Theaceae; genus Camellia; species Camellia lanceoleosa. The sequence continues at coordinate 35,938,660 of CM045765.1, forward strand.
CGACGCTCCTTGCTTTCAATAATAGCGAAAGCTTTATATAAGGATGGCGTAGCTTATGTGTTCAAAATCTAAATACGAAGAGACTCAAATTCAAGTTTTAAACTCATCAGAAATTGATAGGTGTGCTGGCGAGCAAGACGAACAGACACAATAGAAACAGCAACAGCTGGAAAATCACTCAATGACTTATACTATGCTAACTCCTCCCAGCGAGACTGAAGGTACTCAAAAAATTCGACAACAGTAAAACCCAAAGCTTCTTGAGAGGCATGAGAAATATCCTGATAGAGTTCGAAAATCCTAGCATCATTGTGGGCATGTGCATACATTTGGGTAAGAGCACTCCACAACTGAGGAATTGTATCACAGTACATGAACATGTTGTAGATGCATTCTTCCATAGAGTTGAACATCCAACCAAGTAAGGTGCAATTGTCAATATCCCATTGAATCCGCTTAGGATCATTAGCAGGAGGTTGTGTCTCGGTTTCCAGAAGCCATCCAAATTTGCCTCTACCCCTAAGGTAGAGATGTATAGATCGACTCTAAGCAGCAAAGTTGCGACCATTAAGTAACACACTAGTAATCCGATGAACCAGAAAATGGGAGGCAAGGAAAACATCTGAACGAGACATAATACTCTAGGTTTGTGTAACAAAGTCAAATATTCTGAAACACCACGAAGTTAAAGTATTGGTGTCACACAAAAGAGATGCTACCGAACAAACCGGTAGCCTAAGTAATAAAGAACACACACAAGTTGTTTACCACATTAGCAACACACAACCCTAAAAGGGTTAGAAACCAGCTTGGACCACCCTAGAAGGATATCGAACTACACAGAACCAGGACAAAACCAGGACCCGCTTAGGATCACTTATGCCATCCTTATATGAGGCTTTTACTATTATTCACAGTGAGAAGTGTCGTCGTCGATTAATTCAACCGGTGGCTCCGCTCCCTTCCTCCATTCCTACCTCATCTTCAGTTTCAGATCAAATGGCTCTTACTGCCAAGTTTAGTTCTCGTGCTTCTAGTAGCAAGGTTATTTGCCACCATTGTGGTGCAGCTGGTTATGTCCAAGTACGGTGTTTCAAGCTTCATCTTGAGTTGGAGCAATGCTTTGCAAGGACACGCCCTTTAGGTCCTTTCCATACTGCTATTATTGCTGACACATCTAGTACTCCTCAGCCGACTCATTATTCTGTTGATCTTCATCAGCTTCAATCTCAGATTTGTCGCCTTCAAGAGCAACTGGGTTCATTCATTACCATGTCTGCAAGGTCCCTTCCACTGCCACACTCACTACAGGTACTCTTATAGCCTTTCTTGTTTATCCTCTCCTGTCTCTATTACCGTTCAAACTATATGTCTTGCTGATGGGTTTATTTCACATGACTAACATAAGGGTGATGTGTTCTTGTCATCTAATATTACACTTACTTTTATCTTACATGTGTCCCGTTTTACTAATCTTCTCTCTGTTAGTCACCTTACTAAAAAACTTCATTGTGCTGTTATTTTCTTACCTACTCATTGCTTATTACAGGACTTGACTTCGAAGAAGATTTTTTGCAGGGGGTTTGAGCGCGACGGGCTATACTACTTCGAGGACCCAACACCTTTCCATCCTACCACTTCTGGCCTGCAAGCAGCTGTGTTACCTGAGTCGTCTTCCTATGTGTTTTCTTTTCAGATTTTAGCCTTGTGGCATGTTCGTTTAGGACATGCAAACTTTAATTATTTATGTTTACTTTTTCCGTCACTTAATAAAGTTTGCAAGGATCATTAGTTTCATTGTGGTGTTTGTGAACTGTCTAAACATATTCGTACTTCTTATATTCCTCGCATGTATTGCGCCTCCTGTATGTTTGACCTTATTCATCTGATATCTGGGGTCCTTCTCCTGTTTTGGCTTTTTCTGGGCATCGCTATTATGTGACTTTTATAGATGACCACTCTAGGTGTACTTGGGTTTATTTGCTTAAAAAGAAGTCTGATGCGCTTCCACTTTTTATTCAATTTCTACAAATGGTCAAAACCCAATTCCACACCGTTGTACGCAATATTCGTTCTGATAATGGGAAGGAGTATAACTCTAATGCATTTCATTCACAACTTAATCAGCAGGGAATTTTACAGCAACTCACTTGTACTTACACCCCTGAACAAAATGGGATTGCTGAACGTAAAAACCGTCATATTATGTCTGTTGTTCGGTGTCTTCTTTGTGGAATGAATGTCCCTAAATCCTACTAGCATATGGATGTGCTTACTGCTGTTTACCTCATTAATCAGACACTTAGTCGGATTCTTCATGGGGTTCGCCGATTTTTAATTACTTTGTCCAGATACCGTGTTATTTCCTCTTGTGCCTCGTGTGTTTGGTTATACTTGTTTTGTTCAGGATTGTAGTCTTACTCGGACCAACTTAGATAACAAGTCTCTTAAATGCATCTTCTTAGGCTATTCAACTCTCTCTAAAGGCTATAGGTGCTATGATCCGTTGTCTCGTCGTTTTTATCATTTTATGGATATCACATTTTGCGAAGATATGTCATTTTTTTATTCTAACCTTGTGTTTCGGGATTCCGCCTCCAATACACCGCCTCCTGCTGTGTCACTGAGTGCTCTTCCTGTTCCTATCATTGATTCATTTGCTCATTCATCATCGCTTGCATCTGCACCTACCAGTCCTCCACCATCACAAACATACTCTTGTTGCCCTCGTGCTCCCCCTCCCTCCAGTATCTTCTTCGTTCTTAGGCCTAAGTACTCCCTCTACTATTCACTCCCTAGCTCCTTTCCATTATCTAATCTGTGCACACCGTCCCACTAATCAGTTTGGTTGGTTTAGTAGTACTTATCACCTTATTTCCTAATTTTTATGTTATGATGCCCTTTCAGCTTCTCATTAATCTTTTCTTGGCAAGCTTGAGTCAGTCTCTATCCTGCGGTCTCTGTTTAAGGCTCTCCAAAATCCCCAATGGGTTACGACTCTGCAAACTGAAATGGCTGCTTTGGAGCATAATCATATTTGGGATCTTGTCTCTTTACCTTCTAGTAAGACAACTATCGGGTGCAAGTGGGTTTTTGCTGTCAAATACTTGGTTGATGGTACAATGGACCGATATAAGGCTCGTCTTGTTGCTAAGGCTTTACTCAGATTCCTGACAAGGATTTTTGGGCTACGTTTGCACTGGTTGCTAAATTGACCACTATTTGTTTGCTTATTTCCTTGGCTGCCTCTTCTTCTTAGCTCCTTTATCAACTTGATGTCAAGAATGATTGTCTACATGGGGACTTACTTGAGACAATCTACATGGATCCTCCACCCGGGTTTTAGGCTGAGGGGGAGTATGTTGGCAAGGTCTGTCGTCTGTGTAAGTCTCTCTAAGCAATCTCCTTGTGCATGGTTCCATCGTTTCAGCTCTGTTATCCTATACATGGATTTTATTCAATGTCACTCTGACCATACATGTTTTATTTGTCGTTAGCCCAATGGTCAATGTATTATTTTATTGGTCTATGTGGATGATATCACCCTTATAGGAGATGACTCCATTGGTATGGCTAAGGTAAAACAGGAGCTTAGTTGAGTATTTGACATCAAGGAATTGGGTCCTCTCAAATATTTCTTGGGGATTGAAGTAGCTCGTTCTCGCAGTGGGATATCATTGTCCCAACGGAAGTATACTTTGGATTTTCTTCGGGACACCGGTATGATGGGGTGCAAGCCTGCATCTACTTCTATGGATCCAAATCTGAAACTTTCGGCTGAGTCTGGTGAGTTTCTTTCTGGTCCATCTCGCTACCAAAGATTGGTAGGACGTTTGATCTATTTGACTAATACACGACCAGATTTGACATTTGCTGTGAGTGTGGTTAGTTAATTTATACATTTACCTCATACTGTTCACCTTGATGCTGTTCACCACATCTTGAGATATCTCAAGTCATGTCCAGGTTTTGGTTTATTCTTCAATGGTGGGATTCATACAGGATTGTCCTATTTTACTGATGCAAACTATGCAAATTCATTGATTGACAGATGTTCTACTTCTGGGGTATGCACTTTCCTTGGCACCCATCTTCTATCATGGAAAAGAAAAAAACAAGCGGTTGTTTCTCGATCATCTGCTGAAGCTAAGTACCGAGCCATGGCTTATGGGACATATGAGTTACTATGGCTTCGGTCCATTCTTACTGAATTAGGCTTTGAGGAGAATAATTCCTCCAAGCTATTTTATGACAATAAGTCTGCCATCTTACTTGCCTCTGACTCTTTGCTTCATGAGTGTACTAAGCATATTGAAGTTGATATTCATTTCATCCGGGAAAAGGTTCAAGCTGGCATTGTATGTCCCTCGTTTGTTCCATCTTCTGATCAGACTGCCGACATCTTCACTAAATATATCGAACCATCCCTACTTCGATCTTCCATTGACAAACTGGGTTTGGTTGACATCTTTAATCCAGCTTGAGGGGGAGTGTTAGAATACAGAATATTGTATATTTAGGAGATTCTGTGATTTCTATAAATTACGATTATTTAGGGATTTGATTTTTAAGATTTGATTATGTAATTATTTAATTCCTTTTTCCTGTGTATCTTATATTGATTATAAATAGACATGGTGTCATCCAAATTAGGGTAAGCCAATATTGTACAACTTTATTCTCTACCCATTTCCATTTGTTTGCATCCTATATAAATAAAAGACAATAGAAGCAACATACACTACAAAAAAATTGATTTTTTGCGACGATAAAACGCCGTCGCAAATACTCCAAACGCTGTCTCAAAAGAGTTTTTGCGACGGCAAAGGGGGGGTCGCAACAAAGGGGGTTGCAAAAGGGTTTTAGCAACGGCGAAATGCCTTTTTTGCGACGGGAATAATATGTCGCAAATAACGCGTGAAAATCTGAATTTTTTTGAGGCGGTACTGTGTTGCCGTCGCTAAAAAGGTCTTTTGCGACGGCAAAAGGTACCGTCGCTAAAGGTTTATTTGAGACAGCAAACATAGCCATCGCTAAAACACTATTGGCGACGGGAAAAAAGCCGTCGCTAAAGGCGTTATGTTTCAGCCAAATCCCCATCTTTTGCGACAGTAAAGGGCCGTCGCAAAAACCTTGGTTCACTTTTTTTTGAGATGGTGTGTGCTGCCGTCTCAAAAAAAAAAAAAATGTATTAAAATTATTAAAAATATGAAAATAACCTGTATTAAATGAAAAATAACTAAAAAAAATCGATAATTACAGAATAATATAAATACATACATAAACAAATGTTGGCACATAATGAAAATTCATAATGTTGTTCCATTCATAACAATATATAAATAAAAATTCAGAACAATAAAAATTATCTCACTATATAATGTCGCATAATACATACATAATGTTGTTCACAAATCTAAATAACGTATATCAAAACCAAAAGTTTTCGTCTTGCTTCTTCCGTGGGTTACAAAAACAAAAGTTGGTAATAATCTTTACTCGTCCGCATTCCCCAAGAAGCAAACTGCTACTCAGGTAATATCAAAAAATAACAGAATAAAAATAATTATTGACAATATAATAGTGTTAATAATTTAATTACAGAAAAACATTAAAAATTAACTACTATATAATTACAAAGATAGTTTAGTAAATAATTTTGGCTAGACAGAAATCCGGTTCTAACTCCCAAACCAGGAACTCGATTGGAGTCTCGTCTTCTCCCACAAGTCTCTCGTGCCTAGGCGGTCGTGCGTGCCAAGTTTCGTGCTAAATCGACGTCGTTTGGTGATTTTGGGGGGTTAACACCTCGAATTAAAATTTCTTAAGGAATTAGTTTGCCTAGACCGAAATTCGGCTATAACTCCCAAACCGGGAACCCGATTCGAGCCCCGTCTTCTCCCACAAGTCTCTCGTGCCTAGGTGGTCATACGTGCCATGTTTTGTGCTAAACCGACGCCATTTGGTGATTTTGGGGCGTTAACACCTCGAATTCAAGTTTTTTAAGGAACTAATTTGCCTAGACCGAAATCCGACGCTAACTCTCAAACCGGGAACCCGATTCGAGCCCTGTCTTCTCCTACAAATCTCTTGTGCCTAGGCGGTCGTGTGTGCTACGTTTCGTGCTAAACCGACGCCGTTTGGTGATTTTGGAGCATCAACACCTCGAATTAAAGTTTCTTAAGGAACTAGTTTGCCTAAACCGAAATTCAGCTCTAACTCCCAAACCGGGAACCCAATTTGAGTCCCGTCTTCTCTCATAAGTCTCTCGTGCCTAGGCGGTTGTGTGTGCCAAGTTTCGTGCTAAACCGACATCGTTTGGTGATTTTGGGGCGTTAACACCTCGAATTCAAGTTTCTTAAGAAACTAGTTTGCCTAAAGTGAAATCTGGCTCTAACTCCCAAACCGGGAACCCGATTCGAGTCCTGTCTTTTCCCACAAGTCTCTCGTTTCTAGGCGGTTGTACGTGCCAAGTTTCGTGCTAAACCGACGTCGTTTGGTGATTTTGGGGGGTCAACACCTCGAATTAAAGTTTCTTAAGGAACTAGTTTGCCTAGACCGAAATTCGGCTTTAACTCCTAAATCGGGAACCCGATTCGAGCCCCGTCTTCTCCCACAAGTCTCTCGTGTCTAGGCGGTCATGCGTTTTATGTTTCGTGCTAAACCAACACCGTTTGGTGATTTTAGGGTGTTAACACCTCGAATTCAAGTTTCATAAGGAACTAGTTTGCCTAGACCGAAATCCGACGCTAACTCCCAAACCGGGAACCCGATTCGAGCCCTGTCTTCTCCTACAAGTCTCTCGTGCCTAGGCGGTCGTGCGTGCCAAGTTTCGTGCTAAACCGACACCGTTTGGTGATTTTGGGACATCAACACCTCGAATTAAAGTTTCTTAAGGAACTAGTTTGCCTAGACCAAAATTCGGCTGTAACTCCCAAACCGGGAACCCGATTCGAGCCTCGTCTTCTCCCACAAGTCTCTCGTGCCTAGGCGGTCGTGCGTGCCAAGTTTCGTGCTAAACCGACGTCGTTTGGTGATTTTGGGCGTTAACACCTCGAATTCAAGTTTCTTAAGGAACTAGTTTGCCTAAAGTAAAATTCGGCTCTAACTCCCAAACCGGGAACCCGATTCGAGTCCCTTCTTCTCCCACAAGTCTCTCGTGCCTAGGCGGTTGTGTGTGCCAAGTTTCGAGCTAAATCCGGCTCTAACTCCCAATTTGGGAACCCGATTTGAGTCCCGCCTTCTCCCACAAGTCTGTTAACTTAGAATGTAAAGAATGCAAAAATACACTTTAGCTTAGAATGCAAAGATACATTTTATACCTGATCTTCTGGTGGTGGTGTATATGGATTCTCGTCTTCTGCAGATTCCCTAAATGCCCAGTAGCCACTCGATGCATCAGGAACGCATGATAGTCAATGCATAATGTGTTAATCATATTCGAATTTTATACACAATGTTCTGTGAAAATTGAACTATTAAACAATGTAATTTATATCGAACCTGTCTGTTGGGATCCACACTCGCCTCCTGTGACACTAAGGCCATCATCTCAGCTCTCATCTGCTGTAAATGTGTAACGAACTTTGCTCGCAGCTCCTCCCTCAACTCATCCCTTAACTCTGCATGAACCTGCTGGGTGATCTGAACAATAGTCGATGGCTGGGGTGTTAACTGTGATGGCCCAGCACCATCTTTATACACCGCTCTCCGAGGCACAGTTCTCCCGTATGTGCAACAATATCCATGTCTGTCATGACCTATCAACTCATGAAAAATGGCATTCCTAGCCTCCAAAGTCCGACAATCCTCAGGTAGCATAGAGAGTTGACGATTAAACTCATCCTGTATTGAATAAGATATACAAGTATATGCCAAATTAAGATGGTTGACACACAAAAAATAAAAAATAAACTTTAAATACAATCAAAGGTGTTTGGAAACTACCAAGGTCTGGATAACCTCTGGGTCATCTACTCTACGTGTCATAAGCCAAACATTCATCTTATCAGTAGACTCCTTCTTATTGGTCATCTATATTTTTTTAGAAATATGAAAATTAGAATCCAAATAATTTGTAAATATACAATGTTTATTTATATACAAAAATAAAACAATAAAACATAAACCTCATGCCGTATCTGAGCAAAAGTAGTACACTCTATGGTGTGAGCTATGCCTTGAGCTCTTTGATTTTTAGAGTTCCTAGTTGCAATTTTCTATAACAGGTTCAACAAATGTAAGTATATAAATACGATTTGTATGTTTACATATCTGTAACATGCCCGAAGGGTACCCGTGCTCATTAAACAGTTCGGACCCCCGAGATCTCTTTGATCCAGTCTCATGAGTGCAATGTGAAACGTAGATGAGAGTCCAGATTTGGAAACTTTTAGTGAAAATCCATTTTATTGCAATTTTGTCAAAAATGGATTGCGTCATCAAATCTCAGAGTCGCCAAATTAGAAAACCCATGACTCAGTGCCAAGGCCACTGTTCTTCGTAACCAAGGATGCTTGGCTCGGAACCTTAGGTATGAGAGGGGAAGGTCAATAATGAGCACCCCCGCTCATCCGATCAAAAGATCGGCCTCTACTAAACCATGATATGACTTTTATTTTCTTTATATGTTCATGTTCTGATTAGTTAATAAATCCTAAAATTTACTATGTGAAGCAAACAAGTATAGACTATGCCATTCATTTTGGAACAATTTGATATCATGCATTTTGAAAGAGTTTTGACGATGTACAACCCAAATCAATTGAGTTTACAAGCACGAAAAATCAACATCATTCCAAATTAAGCGACACAATCTCCATCCATAGGCATTCATAGAGTTATATCACATAAGCAAGTAGCCTCATGGTAAAATACTAACACATAGTAAGAAAAACACACATAAATGGGATGCTAAAGCATAAAAACTCACAGATTGACCGACGTCCCTCGAACAACTACAAAACAAAGTTAGTAAAATATGCATGATCTTATATACAGAATCCAAATGCAATTCACTCATGAGATGCACTAAAGATTCGGCTTCTAAAATATAGCATGTGAATCATCTCAATAATATGAGGTAGCGCACATAATCACATAGGAATTGATTAAATCCACAAATGCAAACTTAGCCGAATCAAGATGCATGAAACATGGATGCAAAGCATAACTATGATAAAAAAAAAAAATAACTATGATGTTTATGTACAAATAAAGAAAGCAAGTAAAAGAACGGGATAGAAAGAAGCGGGACGGGGAATTATTACAACATTTTAAAGAATAATTACAAATCAAATTAGAGAGAGATGAGAAGAATATTACAACAAAATAAAAACCTCACAATACACTCAAAATAAAAAATAAATAAAATAAAAGTTTCATGTTTTTTAGAACCGTCGGTAGAAATTGATCAATATTGGGAGATTACACCATCTTGTTCGGAAGAAGCTAACTGGCCAGCCAACTAGGCCAAGCAAAACCTTCCAAAGAAAGATTGAACTTTTTGATTTCCAAACTTCCTCTTGATCACCCTCAAGTGTAGGAAGTGTGTTCTCAAATCCTCAATTCAAAATTATGGAGTTTATGGAGTTTGTGGTATAGAAAGTGACTAACTCTCTAGTTTTTCTCACTTTCAATCACTAAACACTCTTCCTTATGATCAAGGCAATTGATCTTTGGCTATATCAGAATTTTTGGAGTGGTTTTGGTGTATGGAAATGAGGAATTTCAGTAGCTATGGAAGGTATGTGGTGTATATGGAAGATAGGAATATTTTTGGCTCAAAAACTCAAATTTTCTCTCTTTTTTCACTATTTTCTCACTCATTTTTCTTTAATTTCGTGGTCTTTTTCTCTCTTACAATATGATCATTCTATATAGGCAATGAGGGAGAGTAAAGGTCAAAAAGAAGGTGGGAGACAAGGTGGGAGACAAGAATGTGATAAGAGGGAAAATTTTCAAGGTGGTTGCATGGGATACTCCTTTATTAATGCAAACAAAACCTCTTTTTGGCAATGGGGAATGATTAGGTATACTGGAGGATGAGTGGATGCACTTGAATGGCTCAAAAAATAGGTAAATGGGTTGTCCCAACCGAACCAAAACTAAAAAAAAATGGACTATTGTAGTTTTGGGCCGAGTCAACAAAATCTGCTTTTAAGCCCAACTTCAAATGGGCATATCTCCCCCATATGGACTTGGTTTTAGGCGGTTCTTGGGTCCAAATTGAAGCCCTAAAAGTCTACTTTTCAATGTTGGTGGCCTCAAATTTAAATTCCAAGTGTACAAAGAGATATGCCTAATTTAGTAAAGGCTGTCTTGGGCTGGGTCAACAAAATCTGCTTTGAAGCCCAACTTCAAATAGGCATATCTCCCTTATTTAGATTTGGTCTAAGGTGGTTCTTGGGTCTAAATTGAAGCCCCAGAAGTCTACTTTCCAATGGTGGTGGCCTCACATTTAAATTCCAAGTGTACAAAGAGAAATGCCTAATTTAGTGAAGGCTGCTCATTTCCTTCTTAATGATTTGATACTCATTCTTTTCCTAAACCGGTTTTCTTTCATCCCCTCCTATTTCCTTTAACTCCAAACCTATAAAGAAGATGTTTTTAAATATTTTTCAAAAAATTTCACCTCATTTCCATTTATTTCCACTTTGTCCTTACTCGGTTTACTGAAAAGTGCAACATTTTAATCGAAATAGGAGCTTCGGGACATTGTAGAAACATTTAAAAAAAACATATTTTGAAAAAAGTGTTTTAAGTTCTAAAATAGTTTGGCCAAAAAATGGGTGAAGGTTGGGATTAAAACTTAAATTCCATCTTTTTTACTGAGAATTTTGTGAGAAACACATTCTAATTGTCATCATTGGGTAATCAAAAGAAAGCGCCCAAGTCTTAGGATTGGTCAAAATGGGGAGTTTACAGTTGCCCCTCTTTACAGAGCTCAAAGTCATTTCATGACGTGAATGAATGTCAAAGCCCAAAGACGACCCTTTTGACAAGGCCGTAAGACTTGGGCAAACAAACAATATGTAATGCAAGTGGTTGAACCCGAAGGTTGCCTACGTATCCCTTTGCAAGGAATCAAACCAGCGTAGTTCAGGGGCAGAATGCAAGTGACATGCTCAAAATGTAGTTTGAAAGTTGGACTTACACGCTTCGCGAAGCCGGTTGTTTGAAAATTCATGATGTATGCAATACAATGCAATGTCATGGAGTGATGATAAAGATATGAAGATGGCAACATGGGAGGCAAGCCTCGTGCAAATGATAGGAAACATAACAGGGGGTACATTGCATACAAAAATGAAAGAAGGAGGTGCATCGCATTCAAATGTGCATACCACACAAATGAGAGAGGGGGTGGCGTGAACAGACAGGCACACCTAACTGTATTTCATACACAACTTTCCCTATTCTCCAACAGGGTGACAGACTAGGTTGGTTCAGTATCCAGAATTGAGGCGCATACAAGCTACCTCAACCTATGGGGCTGTCATACAGATTTCAAGCCAGGGATACACCCCTAGGTATTTAAATTAGACTTTAGTCTCGGAAATCCAGAACCTTTTGCGTTCTGGGCATCGCCATTCAAACTCTAGTTTTCACCATCTCAGTTGATCTCTTAGGAACTCATTGCAAACCAGGCAGGTGGCTATACCAGACCACCTGAAGTCGTTCGGGTACGACAAACACCAAAGGAATTACACATTTAGAGGATTTAAGGTCTCCTAGACCACGAAAGAAAAGGGTGCATCGCATACAAATGTGCATATCACACAAATGAGAGAAAAGTGCATCGCATTCAAATGTGCATACCACACAAATGAGAGAAGGGGTTGCATCGCATTCAAATGTGCATACCACACAAATGAGAGAAAAATGCATTGCATTCAAATGTGCATACCACACAAATGAGAGAAAAATGCATTGCATTCAAATGTGCATACCACACAAATGAGAGAAGGGGTTGCATCGCATTCAAATGTGCATACCACACAAATGAGAGAAGGGGTTCCATTGCATTCAAATGTGCATACCACACAAATGAGGGAAAAGTGCATCGCATTCAAATGTGCATACCACACAAATAAGAGAAGGGCTTGCATCGCATTCAAATGTGCATACCACACAAATGAGAGAAAAGTGCATTGCATTCAAATGTGCATACCACACAAATGAGAGAAGGGGTTGCATCGTATTCAAATGTGTATACCACACAAATGAGAGAAAAGTGCATCGCATTCAAATATGCATACCACACAAATGGGAGAAGGGGTTGCATCGCATTCAAATGTGCATACCACACAAATGAGAGAAGGGGTTACATCGCATTCAAATGTGCATACCACACAAATGAGAGAGGGGGTTGCATCACATTCAAATGTGCATACCACACAAATGAGAGAGGGGGTTGCATCGCATTCAAATGTGCATACCACACAAATGAGAGCAGGGGTTGCATCGCATTCAAATGTGCATACCACACAAATGAGAGAAAAGTGCATCGCATTCAAATGTGCATACCACACAAATGAGAAAAGGAGTTGCATCGCATTCAAATGTGCATGCCACACAAATGAGAGAGGGGTTGCATCGCAAAATGTGCATACCACACAAATGAGAGAAGGGGTTTGAATTTGAGAATGATTGAATTTTTAACTCTGAATGAAACATTGATTCTATACTGACCTAAATCAAAGAATGACTTAATGAAAGAAGAACGAAGCAAAACGATCCAAACATTCTTATATACACTGACTAGTATAAATACATCGACTGGTATAAATATACTGACTGGTATGAAAGGAAAACACTTATATACACTGACTGGTATGAATACACACTTATATACACTGGCTGGTATGAATACCTTGATTGGTATGAATACACACTTATATACATTGAATAGTTGACTCGAGCGGTGGAGAAAACAGAATCTCTAACTTGACTATGCCCTTAGTTCATTGCCTTGACCCTTTTTTGTCTCTTGATTTTTTTTGTAAACATGTTTTGATAAACATGAGAGTTAGATTAGCATACTTATTCCATTTTCTATTTCAAATCATGTAAGCTAAACTGTGAGCACTGAAAATTTTCCCTTTTCAAATCCAAAGAATGGTCCAAGTTTTGCAAAAATGGAACAATTTTCGAGAAAAATTAGTCAGCTTCATTCAAATTAATCAAAACCTATTTTTGCAAATGGCCACTACTCAACTAACATGAAATCAACCATTGGGGTACATAGTCCCAAGCCAAATAACCCCGAATTGGTTTTATAGCAACGATAATAACCGAACCGAGCCGATCCGAATCGAATAAAACCGAGCAGAACTGGACCAAACTGAAATGAACAGAACGGAGCCAAGTTGAATTGAACCAACTGAACCAAGTAGAACGAAGACAAACCAAGCAAACGCGGACCGGACAGCCAAGTCGACTAAAGACACACCAATCAAACATGGACGAGATAAATGAGTTAAAAATTTATTAGGGTCGAACTTCGAGATGAAGCTACCTACGTATCCCAAAGATAGGAATCAGGCCATCGTAGTTCAGGCAAAGGTTCACTCAGGTATTGACACTCTCCTTTTGTGCTCTAACTTTTGCCAAAGCCGCCCTTTTGGGTTTTCAACCTTGCAAGCTTTTTATCATTTTTTTATTTTTGTTTTTCATTTTGTTCATTTTTTTTTATTTCTTTTGAGTTTCTATTTTTTTGTTTTTCTGCTCTAACTTTTGCTTGGGTTGCCCTTCCGGGTTTTCAGCCCAACGAGCCTCTCAAGGGTTACTTTCATTCTAACTTGTCCATGTTGATTGGGTGTGAAATCTCTAGGTCATCTATAAGAACGACTGCTACACTTGACCAGTAGATATGATGATGTAGGGACTAGGCTAATTAGGTCTAAATTTGCCCCTAGTGTTGCCCCTAGTGTAGTGGATAGGAACTTGACTGTCCTTCAATAATAAAATTCATTCTCTCAAATTCTGGGTTTTGCCTTTTTGTGCGGTCTTTATTGGGAAACAATTCAGTTTTAACTCTTTGATCACATCCAACCTTTTGCCCCCAGTTCAAGGGCTGCTTCAAATCTAAATCACATCTGACCTTCTTGCCCCTAGTTCAAGGGTTGCTTCCAATCTGAATCACAGGCCCTACATAGTTTTGGCTAAGGTTCACTCGGGTATTGACACTCTCCTTTTACACTCTAACTTTTGCCAAAGCCGCCCTTTCGGGTTTTCAACCTTGCGAGCTTTTCATTTTTCTTTTTATTTTATTTTATTTTTTTTTATTATGTATTTTTTTTTTTTTTTGTGTTCTAACTTTTGCCTGGATCGCCCTTCCGGATTTTCAACCTAGCGAGCCTCTCAAGGGTCGTATCTTATTGCCCCTAGTTCAAGGGTTGCCTCCATTTCAGCTATGCAAGCCTCACACTTTTGCCCCTAGTACAAGGGCTGTTTCAAATCGAAATCACATTCTCTGTCCTGAGTTCAAGGTCTGTTTCCAATCTGGATCACATCATTGCCCCTAGTTCAAGGGCTGTTTCCAATCTAAATCATATTTGACCTTATTGCCCCTAGTTCAAGGGCTGCTTCCATTTGAATCACATCATGGCCCCTAGTTCAAGGGCTATTTCCAATTCGGCTATGCAAGCCTTACACTTTGAATGATCATTGAATACTTCGAATCAAGGTTTGAAAGCTAAGGAGCTAAGGAGGTCGGACCACGAGTCAAGAGGGATCCTATGCTGTATAACTAATTCCAGGCATGTCTTCGTAGGACCACGCAAAAACAGTTTTTGAAATCTTTTCACAAAGTGACTAATCACTCGTACTCTTACGAAGACAAGATAGAACCAATTTGGACCAAGCCAGGATCCTTCTCAGTACCCACATTAACGAAAATGATTTTATTCATCAAAGGCTTAGCGCACCTCTCTTCCTCTCAATTGATCAAAATTTGCAAATCCCGAGGAAATTCTTCCTCTTCGTTTTTATCAGAGTTTTGGAAAAAGTTTTGAAAAACTTTTGTCAATGCAATGAATTAAGGCATAGAGAAGTAGGCAGACTCTATGGCATTTTGTTTTTTTTGTTTTTCTGTTTATTGAAAAGAGACTATGACTCAGCAATGACAACAAACTTTTGACAACATACTCAAAAGAAAATGACAAAGAAGACCTAGACATGACAGAAATGTCTAGGTTAGCACTATCGAAATCAACAGACTCTGACTCATTAGGCTGACTCGAGTCTGATCCCAACTTTACAAACTTGGTGGAATCAAACTTAGACTCAATACTCAGTTCAGAACTCAGAATAAAACCATTCTCAAATTGCCAGTCAACGTGTGGGCCATCTGCAATATTCAAAATAAAACCCGTACAATCAACAGGTGGTCACTTCCCAATCACAGAGATGGTCGGATACCCTACAAGTTCTATTTATTTACAATGGTCAACTTTGTGAGATATCAGAGTTTTCTTTGTTTTTAATTTTTTTTGATTTTATGTTTTTGTTATTGTTTTTTTGTTTTTGAAGTAATAGTGCTAAATTGAACATCCTGAACCACTCATTTGAATGTGAGAACCCCTGTATAGATCCAATACATTACACATAAAGCAGGAAAGAGAACAAACACCCCTAAAGAGGGTAGGGTTATCCTGTCCTAGCTTGGAATGATCTAGGGTTTCACTATTCACACAAATGGTATCATACATCCTAGAAATAGGAAAGCATCATGTCCTAATTTAAAAGGTACTATAGCTCACTATATGTACAAGGTTTGCTTTACTCTAGGGGTTAAAGTCAAGGTGACATTACCAAAGAGTCCTTTGGGTCATAACCAATGAAGATCTTAGGAACTCAGAAGAGTCAATATTAGCCTCTCTTCAAAGTCTGAGAATTTTCAGATCTCAAAAGATTATAACACAAGGCCTCCAAAGTAACGTAGAGATAGGTGTAGTGTCACAAAAAGTATGACTGTGCTCCCACCAGTATCTGGGCAACACAGGAACTTTAAGTGCACCAATGCATGCAATGCAATAAACATATAATTGAAAATAAAAGTCATATCATGGAGTTCGAGTCAAGGTTTCATAAATCTCCAACAGAGTCGCCAGAAACTGTAACATGCCCGAAGGGTACCCACGCTCGTTAAACAGTTCGGACCCCCGAGATCTCTTTGATCTAGTCTCATGAGTGCAATGTGAAACGTAGATAAGAGTCCAGGTTTGGAAACTTTTAGTGAAAATCCATTTTATTGCAATTTTGTCAAAAATGGACTACGTCATCAGATCTCAGAGTCGCCACCTAATATTTTGGGAAATTAGGAAACCCATGACTCAGTGCCAAGGCCATTGTTCATCGTAACCAAGGATGCTTGGCTCGGAACCTTAGGTATGAGAGGGGAAGGTCAATAATGAGCACCCTCGCTCACCCGATCAAAAGATCGGCCTCTACTAAACCATGATATGACTTTTATTTTCTTTATATGTTCATGTTCTGATTAGTTAATAAATCCTAAAATTTACTATGTGAAGCATACAAGTATAAACTATGCCATTCATTTTGGAACAATTTGATATCATGCATTTTGAAAGAGTTTTGACGATGTACAACCCAAATCAATTGAGTTTACAAGCACGAAAAATCAACATCATTCCAAATTAAGCGACACAACCTCCATCCACAGGCATTCATAGAGTTATATCACATAAGCAAGTAGCCTCATGGTAGAATAATAAAACATAGTAAGAAAAACACACACAAATGGGATGCTAAAGCATAAAAACTCACAGATTGACCGACGTCCATCGAACAACTACAAAACAAAGTTAGTAAAATATGCATGATCTTATATACAGAATCTTAATGCAATTCACTCATGAGATGCACTAAAGATTCGGCTTCTAAAATATGGCATGTGAATCATCTCAATAACATGAGGTAGCGCACATAATCACATAGGAATTGATTAAATCCACAAATGCAAACTTAGCCGAATCAAGATGCATGAAACATGGATGCAAAGCATAATTATGATAAAAAATAAATATGATGTTTATGTACAAATAAAGAAAGCAAGTAAAAGAACGGGATAGAAAGAAGCGGGACGGGGAATTATTACAACATTTTAAAGAATAATTACAAATCAAATTAGAGAGAGATGAGGAGAATATTACAACAAAATAAAAACCTCACAATACACTCAAAATAAAAAATAAATAAAATAAAAGCTTCATGTGTTTTAGAACCGCCGACGAAAATTGATCAATATTGGGAGATTACGCCATCTTGTTCGGAAGAAGCTAATCGGCCAGCCAACTAGGCCAAGCAAAACCTTCCAAAGAAAGATTGAACTTCTTGATTTCAAAACTTCCTCTTGATCACCCTCAAGTGTAGGAAGTGTGTTCTTAAATCCTCAATTCGAAATTATGGAGTTTATGGAGTTTGTGGTATAGAAAGTGGCTAACTCTCTAGTTTTTCTCACTTTCAATCACTAAACACTCTTCCTTATGATCAAGGCAATTGATCTTTGGCTATATTAGAATTTTTGGAGTGGTTTTGGTGTATGGAAATGAGGAATTTCAGTAGCTATGGAAGGTATGTGGTGTATATGGAAGATAAGAATATTTTTGGCTCAAAAACTCAAATTTTCTCTCTTTTTTCACTCTTTTCTCACTCATTTTTCTTCAATTTCGTGGTCTTTTTCTCTCTTACAATATGATCATTCTATATAGGCAATGAGGGAGAGTAAAAGTCAAAAAGAAGGTGGGAGACAAAGTGGGAGACAAGAATGTGATAAGAGGGCAAATTTTCAAGATGGTTGCATGGGATACTCCTTTATGAATGCAAACAAAACCTCTTTTTGACAATGGGGGATGATTAGGTATAGTGGAGAATGAGTGGATGCACTTGAATGGCTCAAAAAATAGGTAAATGGGTTGTCCCAACCGAACCAAAACTAAGAAAAAATGGGATATTGTAGTTTTGGGCCGAGTCAACAAAATTTGCTTTTAAGCCCAACTTCAAATGGGCATATCTCCCCCATATGGACTTGGTTTTAGGCGGTTCTTGGGTCCAAATTGAAGCCCCAGAAGTCTACTTTTCAATGGTGGTGGCCTCAAATTTAAATTCCAAGTGTACAAAGAGATATGTCTAATTTAGTAAAGGCTGTCTTGGGCTGGGTCAACAAAATCTGTTTTGAAGCCCAACTTCAAATAGGCATATCTCCCTTATTTGGACTTGGTCTAAGGTGGTTCTTGGGTCTAAATTGAAGCCCCAGAAGTCTACTTTCCAATGGTGGTGGCCTCACATTTAAATTCCAAGTGTACAAAGAGAAATGCCTAATTTAATGAAGGCTGCTCATTTCCTTCTTAATGATTTGATACTCATTCTTTTCCTAAACCAGTTTTCTTTCATCCCTTTCTATTTCCTTTAACTCCAAACCTATAAAGAAGATGTTTTTAAATATTTTTCAAAAAATTTCACCTCCTTTCCATTTATTTCCACTTTGTCCTTACTCGGTTTACTAAAAAGTGCAACATTTTAATCGAAATAGGAGCTTCGGGACATTGTAGAAACATTTAAAAAAAACATATTTTGAAAAGAGGGTTTTAAGGTCTAAAATAGTTTGGCCAAAAAATGGGTGAAGGTTGGGATTAAAACTTAAATGCCATCTTTCTTACTGAGAATTTTGTGAGAAACACATTCTAATTGTCATCATCGGGTAATCAAAAGAAAGCGCCCAAGTCTTAGGGTCGATCAAAATGAGGTGTCTACAATATCATACATATAACTTATTTGTATACCTCAACATCGGAAGTATGCCAATACTCCACAAGTTCTTCCCACTGGCTTGGCACAATGTGCACAGGAACATCATCCTTCAAATTAGGATCAGAACTTTTAGGCTTGAAATACTTAGCCTTAATCTTTTTCTTGTGATCCTTCCATATACTGTTGCAGTTTTTCATGCAAATTGGCTTGTACTCCTCTGGACATATATTCAAATTGTCCTATAAAACACAATTTCAAAGTTTCAATAATAATAACACAATTTTGGAATTCGAATTTTTTTACAAAAATGTACTACTTTCACATCCTTCCAGATAGCATCAATAATATCATCAGGCACATTGTTCCAGTCAAGAAATGTAAAAGGAACAATGTTACCATTCCGCACAATAATGCCAAGTTGAGTAGTTAACTTAGTCACGTTATCTCGTATTGGGCAGTAATTTTCATCAAATTGTATGTCCAGCTTTTACCAGTACCCCACTCCCTAATGCCCTTGGTACATCCTCTATCACGCCTAGTCGAGGTTGATGAAGAACTAACATGACCTGCGAGATACAATAACAATAAACAATATGCAATGATAATAAACAAATGCAAATTTGAATAATATGAATACAAATCGAATTCTTATACCTGAGGTGGGCTGTGAAAAAGTCGAAGGGTCTGCAAAATACAATGAGAATAAACAAGTTATATATAATGAGAATAAATAAATGTATGTTTAAATAATTTTCATACAAATCAAAGCAAATTTGTATACCTACGGATGGCTCATAAGCTGATGACTCTAGTCGGGATGATAGCTGTTGTGGTGTCACTGATGGTGGACGCGCTGATGGTAGGCGTGGAGGCCAAGTACATGGTAGCTGCTGTGCTGTCACTGATGGTGGTCGATGCGGTGGTACTAATGGCCCCTCTGATGGTGGTCGCTGGGATGCCTCCTCTAATGGTGGTGCCAGTAATAGTGGTCGCTGCGATGGCTGGTCAAATGGTGGTGGCACTATTGGCCGCTCCAATGGTGGCCGATATGATGTCTCCTCTGATGGTGGTGCTACTAATGTCCTGTTATGTAGCACATCAAACATCATGCGCCGGGGATGATTAGGCTTCCTCTTCCTTCCCATAATAATCTGCAAGCAATATAATATTAATTGACATTAGAAACATAGACAATGGTTTGTCATCAACTATAATATAACATTAATTGAACTAATACAATTACAAAGATAAAGTAAATTAAGAAACTAATGATTAACTACAACCTTGGCCTTAATTGAATTACTGATGTTGATTAAATATCAGCCTATTTGAACATTAACTGTTTCCCCTTCTGTGGCTTCCCTCACCCAACCAACTTCTTCATCACGAAGCATTATATTTTCTTTCAATTGTTGGCTTATATATGGCTCGATTTGTGGATCAGTCGAACTCATATCAAATAAACCTCTTTGAGACATTTTCACCACCACTTGCTAGTCTGGTTGTAACGGGTCTGCAACATACCAAACTTGCTCTGCTTAGGATGCCAAGATGAAAGGTTCATTGGTAATTCGATCATCTCGATACAACAAATGATTGAAGTTCACCAACGTGAAATTGAAGACATCTTCTTTCTTTCCGTGAATGTTGTCAATCCAATCACACTTAAACAACACATGTTTCTTCTCATTGGAATATCGAATCTCAATAATATCTATCAATTGTCCATAATAGTACACAGACCCCATACAAGGATTCTTGTCTTTTCGACTAGCATAACTTATGGTATCTCCTTTCAAAGCTACACTACAATTTTGTGTGGCTCGATGATCATCTATGGCCTTTACTCAATACCGAAACCCATTCAGTATATACCTGTTGAACCTCCTTGCCAGGTTATGAGGACCATTTGCCAATAGAATAATCTCTTCAGAAAATATGACATCAGTAGTCCTTCGCAAAGTTTGGACCTATTTAAAACGAAAATGTAAAAATTAAAATGTAGTTCGACTTAAGTAACTAGAATGTATAGACTTAAATACATACATGTTCCTTGAACCAAATGTGAAAAGTTTCAAAATGTTCACACGAAGCTGATGATCATCGACACGAGGCATTTTGAGTTTAAGTACTTCCAGGTGTTTGCTGTGTAGATTGAAAATTTATCAATACAAAAAATTTGGTAGAAAATTCAACAAAACATTATAAAATATTGAGTGAGTGACTTAACCTACTTTATGAATGGTTGAACCGCGCTTGTATTGAATAAGATGTACCGATGAGCTTGTACCCAAGAATTATTATCAAGATAAAAGCTTGTGTTTTTACCAATAGCATGACCCAGATTATCAGCACCACTATAGTTCCTCACGGGTCGAGTAGATTTAGTTTCCACATCATTGAGATATTGTGCACAAAAATTCATGCATTCTTCCATCAGATATCCTTTAGTAATTGATCCTTCAGAATGAGCTCTATTACGCACGTATTGCTTCAAAGTAAGAAGATACCTCTCAATTGGATACATCCATCGAAACTGAATCACTCCACCCAATAATGCTTCATCAGCTAGATGTATAGGCAAGTGGTCCATTATATCAAAAAAAACTCGGAGGAAATATTTTCTCTAGATGACAAAGTGTTACAGCGATACGATGTTGAATATATTGGAAATCCGTCGCACAATTCACTTTGGAACACAATTGTCTAAAGAAATTGCTCAATTCAATCAAGGGTTCAATTACATTCTTCAGTAACGATCTTTGAATAGCCAATGGAATAAGTTATTGCATCAGAATATGACTATCGTGACTCTTAAGACCCCCAATACTTCTATCATGTGAGCGCACACGACGTGATATATTAGATGAATACCCATCGGGAACTCTTACTTTCTTTAACACTTTTAAGAACAAATCTTTCTTATCCTTGGTCATCATGAATTGTGCTGGTGGTAAATAGGCTTTATTCGACCCTCTTAACTGCAAATATAAGGGTTTTCTAATATTCATATCTTGTAAATCACGCCGAGCATTAACACCATTCTTTGATTTTCCTGTTACCCCTAATATTGTCCACAACACATTGTCACAAACATTCTTCTCTATATGCATCACATCGAGGTTGTATCTTATTAGATTGTGCTCCCAATATGGCAGTTCATAAAAGATACTATTTTTCTTCCAGCTATGGGTGCGATGTCCAGCTTTCTCCTTCTCTACCTGTCTCCTATGCCTCTCCTTAAGGTCATCCCTCTTGTATTGGGTTAGAATACCCTCAGATTCTAATTGTAGCAACATCTCAGTTCCAGACAACAATTTTGGTTTGAGTTTAACTTCCCGACTACCATCAAATGATACTTTATCCTTCCGGAATTTATGGCCATGCATATTTGCCTTTAGTGCTCCATCCTGACAAGTTTGCGTATGCAGGAAAATCACTAATTGTCCACAGTAAAGCTGCATGCATTTGAAACATTTGATTTGTTGATGCATCAAATGTTGACACACCTTCATTCCATAGTTCTTTCAACTCCTCAATCAACGATTGCATATACACATCAATCTTGTCACCAGGTCCTTTCGGGCCGTCAATAAGCACAGATAAAATTAGAAATGGTTGCTTCATGCACATCCATGGCGGCAAGTTGTATGGAATGAGCACAACAAGTGCTATGAACTATGTTCATCGTCCTGAATGGGTTAAAACCATCAGATGCTAAGCCAAGCCTTACACTTCGGCAATCATTACTAAAGTCAATATTCCGACGGTCAAAATCTTTCCATGCAAGGGAGTCAGCAGGATGCCTAAAGACACCATCATCAGTTCATTCCTCTGCATGCCATCTCATTAACTTGGCCGTCTTGGATGACATAAACAACCTCTGCAACCTTGGCTATAAAGGAAAATACCTCATCTATTTTGCAGCTATTCGTTTGTCACCTTTGTTAGGACCATTCGAACCACCATCACCATTTGATTTCCATCTAGAACTGTTGCATATGACACATTTATCAAGATTGGTGTCCTCGTTTCGAAACAGCATGCAACTGTTGGGACATACATCCCACGTCTCATACGTGAAGCCCAAATCTATTGTGACCTTTTGAGCTTTATAATATGAGTCCGAGAGTTTCACACCCAACGGGAACGTCTCATTCAATAACTCAAGCAACATGTCAACTGACTTGTCTGTCCACTGATTAAGCACCTTCAAATCTAGAAGTCGAACAATGAATGATAAAGATGTGAACTTCTGACAACCCGGATACAATTCACTTTGTGCATCTTGAAGAAGTTTGAAATACTTTGCAGTCTCTGCATTTGGACCGAGTTGGGGTTCAGATGCATAGGGATCAGGCCCCTGTGGTTCATTACCCTCAACACTTGTACCGGCATGTGAATTTCCCATAGCCCCTTCTATCATTCCAATCATATCATCCCCAATGTCTAAATTAGCTAATGTTTCATTCTCTCGATTACTATGCAGAGATACGTAAGATTCCCCATGATTAATCTAATATTTGTATTTTTTAAAAAAACCATTCAAAATCAGATGCTCCCGTACACCGTCTCGTACAAGATGGTATCGATTCTCACACTTCCTACACGGACAACTGATCATCGAACCTTCAACCCTATTGGTGTAGGCAAACACAAGGAATTCATCAATCCCATTAATGTATTCGCTCAACATCCTATTTGGCAAATCAATCCAACTCTTATCCATCATCTGTACACATCCACAAAAATATCTCATCAAAGTAACTCTAAATATAATACCTACGTATTCATGTACCATGATACCTATCCGTCCAATTTCTCTCAAATAGGTAGGTGGTCTTATCCTAGTTAGTTATTTACCGATTTGATAGGAGAACATAAAAAATGAAATACTTATACAACAACACGTGAGATCAATTAATTGAAGAAAAAAATGATATAATTTCATACTTTCTGAGTCATAACTAAAAAACTAAATAAATCATAACCAAACACCATATGAGGCACAACCAAAGATCTTATAAATCTTAACTAAAATAATATCATAATTAACGAAGATAATTCATCATAACTAAAGAATAAAAAATGACATAACTAATGATGCATATGATAAATGGATGTGTATAGTAGAATTCTCCAAATTATTAGTATTCCGTAATACTATGCGGCATTATTTATAAACTTGATAAATGAGTTATACAAAAACACACTAATCATATATTGTCTCAAAAATTATTTAATAAAGATGGATTATTATTGTCTATATTATAATTTTGAACACCACATACATAATTTTATGTAATATTTCGAAATTATTAAATGATCACATTTTTGTCTCAATAAACTATTATTAATTATTATATCTGAAAATTTGTTTAAAGTTTTTGAATGATTACCTCAACACAAGAAATATGATCATTTTTCAACTTATGATGCTATACACATTAATTGATATATCAATTAGTGTACCAACATATGTTATGCTATTATTATTTTAAAATTATGATCTCATTGATTATACAAATAACAAATATTCAAAATTTCTAAAATTATATCATATCATCTATTAATATATTAATTAATATACCAATTACTTAATATAGCATTGTTCTTTTTTAACATAGCAATTAGTATTTTAAAATTATGATCTCATTGATTATACAAATAACAAATATTCAAATTTTCTAAAATTATATCATATCATCTATTAATATATTAATTAATATACCAATTAGTTAATATAGCATTGTTCTTTTTTAACATAGCAATTATCAATTAGTTAGCATTATTAATTAATATACCAATTAGTTAAATTATATCATAGCGTTGTTCATTCTAATTATAATCAATTTGTTTTCTCATAAATGCTAAAGAATAGCTTAGTGCATTGTTTGGTATTGACATTAAATTAAAAATGTTTTTAAAAGTAACTCAAAAACTTAAGAAAAGTTCTGAAATCAGAAATGTGAATATCAAACCCGCAAGTATATGTGAAGCCAATTTTTCTACAGATTTATATATTGAAGATGGGAAAAAAAAGAAGAAAAAAAAAACATGTGTTACTTTATATATATATATTGAAGATGTTAAAAAGAAAATTAAAAAAAAAGAACGTACGCAGAGAGAGATGACCTTAAGGAGATGATCTTCAATATATAAACATGTGTATATAAACATACGCAATATATATAAACATACGCAGATTTAAACATGTTTATATATCTCTGCGATATATGCAAATCTAACACATGTTTTCTCTTACTACACAATATGACACATGTTTATAAACATACGCAATATATATTGTCCATAATACTTGACTATATATATATATATATCTCTACAGATTTATTTTAACTTCATCTACAGATTTATGAATTTAACTTCATCTACAGATTTATCAATATACATTCATCTATATATATATACAGAGAGAGAGAGAGAGAGAGAGAGAGAGAGACTTCGTCATGGGACCACCGCTACTGTCGTCGATCCGCCCTTTCCGCTTAGCCTTACGCCATTGTCGGTCGCCGAGAGAGAGCCGTCATTTTTGTAGCTTGTTTGAGGATTTTGGGGAAAAAAAATTTGTTTCAAACATTTAGGGATTTGGATCAAATGATCAAACGGTAAGATGAAAGGGAAGAGCGGGAGCCAATTTTTTTTTTTTTACTTTTTGCGACAATACGTTTTACACCATCGCAAATGGTAACTAATTAGTTCATAAAACAACGCCGTTTTCATAAGCTTTTTTTGCGACGAACATTTGCCGTCACAAATTGTCTACTATTTGCGACAGCAAACATATGCCGTCTCAAAACAATTTTTTTTACGACAGTAAAAAACGCCGTCGCTAATACTTCCGCATTTACTACCCTATCTGCGTAGTTTTATTACTGACGGGACAATGCCATCGCTAAAACCTTTATTTGTGACAGTTTAAGCTGCCGTCACAAAAAATCATTTTTTGCAATGGGAGGCGCGCCGTCGCTAATTCTTCCATGTTTTTTACTCCCTTTTCTTGTAGTGATAATCACCCTCAAGAAAAATAATCTCCTATTCATTAACTTTGAACAGAGAAAGTAAGCCACAACTTTATCTTCTATTTCGTCTCATAAGGGGATGTTCTGATAATTCTTGTCATTTTTAGCTTTCCCTTGTTACATCAGACCTTTCCCAAGGAATGCCCTAAAATTCAGAAAGACTAAAAATTCTCAACTTAGAGTATAAAAAAACAAGTAGTTCTTGCATGATGTTCCAATCTAAAATGAACAAACCAGCAGGTGAGTAGTCATCAAGCTGTAACAATACAATTGAGCTTAATTAATATAACCTGGATGCATAGAAATTTGGTGTAAAACTCACAACAAACACCACTATCAGATCAAGATGCAAGAAAAGAAATGCAAGTCCAAACAATGCTTGAAGAAACCCCACCTAACATGCAATGTATCCCATGGTTAAAATGTATTAAACCAGCCAAAATGAGTAATTCACTGTTATGTATCCAAAAAAAATTTGAAAATTACTCACCTCATTGCACTTTCTTTTTTTTTTTTCCCTCTCTACATATTCTACTAATTGCCCTTTTTATTAGGCAATGACATTGTCAAATGAGAAAAAATAACAACCAAATGAAATAAGTACTTATCTTCCATTCCGTTTTGATTGCAATTAGAAAAATGACGCAAAGAAGCAATATAGAAATTCAAGATCACAAAAGTCACTAAAAAATGGGGGAAAAAAAAGGGGGAACTTACTGATAAGTCCCATGTAATAAGTTCAAAACCCAGCTAATCCCAAAACAAAATACTTGCACCAATTAGTCCAACACATTTTTAATTGTTACCAAAAAATCTTTTTTTTTTTTTAATTTACAGACACTGTTCACATCTTACTACCATCGGACTTTCGTTTAACGGTCGCCAGAGACTCATCGGAATGTCTAGAGTATTGCCGGAAAAAAAAAATTAAAAAACATGTTATGAAACTGTAAAATTTTACAGTTCTAAAGAATGTTATAAAACTACAAAATTTTACAGTTTTAAACCATGATTCATTCCAGCACCAAAAAAAAATTTTGAAACTGCAAAATTTTACAGTTTTCACCGCTTGTAACTAAAACTCGAAAACTACTTGTTCAGAATTCGAAAATTTTTTCCATTAGAACAGAAAAACAGAAGTGTATAGCAGAGAGAAAAAAAAAAAAAAAAAAAAAAAAAAGAGATCGAAGGGGAAAGACGGATGTAGAGAGAGGATTGTACTCCGGCAACTATTTTTTGTTTAGATCTAGCCAAATCTGTGTAGATCTAAGTAGATCCACTCATCTTCTTCGTCGGAAAATATATCATCTTCTTCGTCGGAGTTGATTTCGATGGTTGGTGGTTATCAATGAACCCCGATCAATGGAGAAAGACATGATCACCGGTGGTCGTCTTCCATGACAAACACGATGAGAGAAAAATGCAGAAAAAAAACGAGAAAGGAAGGGAAGCAAAAAGCAGAGAGAGAGAGAAGAAAGGACTTTTGGGTGTAGTGAAAAAGTTATGGGATTAAATGGAGACCACATGTTTTACATGGGACCTATGGGTAATTTCTCCAAAAAAAAATAGTTTGATTTTATTGAAGATTAATTGATATTACCTTAGGAAGATCCATTAGGGCTCCAATGGCCTTCAGTCATCACTATCAACATGTAATCATAGCTGGAACAAAAAAAACTAAAATCAAAATTACAAATAATTTTTTTATAGGATTTAATACTTCATTTTTTTAAGTAATGAATCCCATCTTCTGATTTCCTGACGTGGTTGCTTCTCAAAAATTACTGTAGAAGAGCCATGAACTAGCTAGGAAAATAGAACAAAGCAGAGGGGCAAAATAGGCAAATGAAAAATAGAGCCACAAACACTGTAGTATAATCAACTCCCTCTTATACACTGTATAGATGCAAATTATAAGCGAGGGTCAAGTTTTCATGCCATATCTATTTCCTTTGTCTATCTCCACCTACAATTCTAACACTAAGGTAATGTTTGGATTGAGTGATTTGAAGAAAAAAGAAAAGAAATAGAGATATTTGTATTTCTCTTACTTGTTTGGATAATTTAAGTGGAGAGAAATAGCAAAAGATGGAGAGAAACTCATTTCTTTTATAACTCTTATTTTCAATCCCAAAAGTGAAGAGATTGGAAAAGAAAAGAAATCAATATTTTCATAATACCAATTTTGTCTCTATAAAAATAAAAAATAATAAAATGATTGAAAATATAAAAATGTTATTTTCGTAATATAACATAAAATAATTTTTTTTCTTTTCTTTTCTCTTATGAAATCTAACCAAACAAGAAGGAGAAAAATCATAATCATTTCTTTTCTTTTGTGTTACTTATCCAAACAAAAAGGAGAAATCACAATCATTTCATTTCATTAAATTTCTTTTCTTTTATAACTTAAGTAATCATTTCTTTTCTTTTCTCTCCTATTTTCCCAAACAGAGTGTAAAACCCATCCTTTTTTAAAATGATAACAAAACTACAAATAATATGTTAAAGGAAAATGCTAAAAATTGTCATTAAGGAGGTTGATATTGTTGAAATTTATATTAAAATGTCTAAAAATATTTCAAACGTGTAAAATACATTAGGATTATAAATTTTTGAAATTTTTTGTATTGATTAGCAAAACCCTATGTTAAAAACCCGGCTTTCGAGGTCATAATTTCACAAATGGTTACACAGCCAATGCATGGATTATTCATGATCAAGTGATGTCTAAGGAGGTTGTGATTAGTGAAGTATGTAAAGTTCAAAATTCTGTATTGAGACATGAAAAAATAACAGGTATTAATTTAGTGGCTGAAACTTGAACACCTAATAATATTTCCAGCCAGTCTATTTTGTGTACCACGTGAATAAATCTCTATATATATGTTGCTTTCTCCATAATTCTCTTTTGTTTATATGGCTATAAATCATCTCTTTTTGGACCCCTTTTTTGGGTAATTGACATTTTCTCTTTATAATAGAGAGATCACACAATAATTAATTTGGTCGGTTGGGATTGTCCAATGGTGTTGAGCAAAATTTATATCCCTTCATCAAATGGACAGTCCAAACAATATCAGCCATGAAGAGATTTATTAGGTTTCAAATTTTTTAGAATTTTTTTAAATTTACTTTCAATTTGTTCTTTTGCTTAAATTTGTGGTTAAAATCAACGATTTTTTGGACATTTGTCAATCTTTTAAGTGTATACGTGGCAAAAATTAATAAAAATCAGGGTAGAATGTTAAATTGAAACTTAGAGATCAAAATGCTCAATTTGAAATAATAGGAACTATTGTAAACTTTAAGTCAAATTATAGAAGAGAAAAGTATAATTTACCCTTATATTTTGAACTCCTGTAATTTAATCTAAATTTCATTTTGATCCCTATTTTTTTAATTTGGTCTTTCTATCCAAATCGTTGTCAATTTTTTGAGGGTATATACCTTTGATGATTGATACATTTTACAAAATCGTTAGTTTTAATATCAAATTTGAATAGAAGAATCAAATTAAAACTAAACTCAACGTATATAGATTAAATTGTTTATATTAAAAAAAATAGAGTTCAAAGTAAAATTTGAGTCAAATTATAAGGGGAAAAGTGTAATTTACCTTCCTTTCTTTTTTTCGAAAAATTAGAAATTTATTTGACAAAAATAAAACACTAAAGATGATATTTTCCATTTTAAAAACTATTTCTGTTCCAAATTAAAAAATCATATGACAATAAAGTAATATTTTTGATTTTATCATTTTGTTTTTTTCAAACTAGTTTTCCAGAAAAAATTAAAAAGCAAATTATGAAAATTCAACCAAATTATTTCACTATTCGTTCCTCATTTTTGGACTCCTTTCATGAGAGATTTATTTATAAATCTCATTTAGAGAACTTATTATAGTCCAATAAGTTCATAAAATTTTCTTGTGTTTCACCCAATCCCATATATTTAGACTCGTACTTGAGGAGATTCTTTTTTTTTCCTTATTTATAATATTTATTGGACTATTATACCCTTTGATCTATTTTTTATAGTACGTATTACACATAATTGTAATCTTCAAGCTTCCTTTTTCTGTTTTGACAATTTTGGTGATCATTGATTCTGGAGAAATTAGTGAGATAAGTTTCTTATACATTTTGGTAGGGTTTCAAAACTCTATTTTACATGTTGTCGTGAGAAAATGTTATGTTCTTCTGTTGTTGCGGTTCAGAACTACGTTTTTCAATTATTACAGTTAGAAACTCTATTTTTTTCCATTGTTACGGTTTTGAAACTCTATTTTCTTCCATTGTTGCGATTTTGAAATTCTGTTTTCTTCCAGTTAGAGATCATATGGGTGATTTCTCATATCAATTACAAGTTCAGAATTGTTGAACAAAGAATAGCTTTATTTTTGTTTTGCAACTACATATAGGTACGCATTTGGTAGGGATTCATGTTCAGTAATGCTTGGTAGAGATGTATGTTCGGAATTGTTCAATAATTGATTAAAGTTGGATTTGACTTTTTGTTTCAAGATGAATTGATATGGTATTATGTATCAGTGTGTATATACTTATTAGTTGAGTATTTCAGTGAGTGTGAACGTTCACATCCACTAGAGTCATTATTATTGTGGATTATCAGATTTTAATATTTTGCATTTGATGATGTGAATTTTAACATTAAAAGCATGTGATGGTTGCATGATGTACAATGTAGACTGATGACTGCATTATTATTACATAATGTGAATGTTCACATATAACTGATTATTGAATGAGTTTGCATTGCTTTTGCATGATTATTACATAGTATGAATGTTCACATTGTATGAAATCATTGCTTGTTGTGGATTATCACATTGTTATGTGTTGCAATTGGTGTTGTGATCAGTGCATCATTAATTAATGTTAACATTCACATTCAAGAATAGTCATACAAGTGCAAACAACAATGTGTTAATATTTACATTAAAAAATAGTCATACTAATATAATCAACAATGTGTTATTTTGGTCACAAACATAATGTGTACATAGAGTTGTGAATGTTCACATTAATTTTGTGATACAAATAGGTAGTTGCACCCAATATTAATGTTCACACAGTCATGTAACATTAAATGCGTGTATGGTTCCATAAGGGGGTGTTATTTACCAACATGTATTTGTAATGTGAAAGTTTACATTAACATTTATTTAGAGATTTTCAAAAAGTAAACAATTTAAGATTTTGGAAATGTAAGAGATTTTCTTTATAGAATAAGGGAGAGATTTTTTCTATAGAACGAATGAGAGATTTTCTACTTATTCATAAGGGAGAAAAAATTTTCCATAGAATAAAAGAAAAATTTTCTCCTTAAAATTATGGAGAGATTTTCTCCATGGACAGTTTGTTTGGTTCTATTTTTCCAAAAACACTTTTATTTTTATTTTTCCACATAAAATTGCATGATGTACAATGTAGACTGAATTCTTATTTTTCATATTTTTTTGTTTTTACTGAATTTTTTTAATATTTTAAGCAATTTTTTTACTTTTAGACACACCTAACATAAATATACCTAAAAAGTAAAAAAATTATAAAAAAAAAAAAAACAAGAATTTAGTACATTTTTTGTATTTTTATGTATTTATTAATTTTTTAAAATATTTTTTCACAAATTTTTACTTTTCAGATACATTTAAGTAAGGTACATCTAAAAAAGTAAAAAAAAATATTTAAAATTTTAAAAATATTCACTAAAAACAAAAAAACACGAAAACCAAAAAACTTAGTTTTCAAAAAACTTAATCCAGAAAACTCAAACCAAACACACATTATTATTATTTTTTATTGTATAGTGATTTCTAAATAAAAACATTTACATAAAGTTAAAATGGTGATTTGGTCATATTAAAGGAAAAATAGCCTTTTTTTCATTATGAAATTTGTTGATGTGAACTTCCACATTGATGGAATAAAACACTATCTGATGTTTCTGTTCAAGTTTACTTCAAATTTAATTCAAATTTCTAAATTTCTTTCCTAGCCTATATTGAATTTAAAAATATGCTGTCCAAATCTTTAAACATTTCAAGTCAGGTACAAGTTATTTGGGTTGAGCTTGTCCAAAGGACACTCCTATGGGTAATAATAACAACATATAGTGGGTGTTTGGAAAGTTACTATTTTAGTAGGCTAAAATTTGTGTATTTAGAGAGATAATTGAATTTTTTTGTAGTTAAATATGATATTTATGAAGAAAAAAAATGAAATGATTATGAATTTGATATAATATTTATTAGCTATTTTAACTTATTTTGTCTTTTTATGAATTTTAGCCTAAAAAAGAAAAAAAATAGCCTTTGCCAGACACCTCCTATAATCTAGGGTCATGCGATGTGTACCATATTATTACAAATATCATAACTAAATCATTTTCAGTCATAATTATAAAATAAATAAATAAAAAGTCATAATCAAACACTATATAAGGTATAACCAAACACCGTTTCAATTAAAACCAAAATAATATCAACTAATACTACAATAAATCATAATTAAATATTATAAAAATCATAACCGAAACATATGTTACACAATTTATAGAATTTCCCTATAATCTGAAGTGCAGCAACTCAATAATTGGCATTAATCTATTAAACCAAACATTCAAACCTTGGAGCTCGTCCAAGTATCCTAGTCCATAATATGTGGCCATGTGTTGTTGCAACTGTCATACATATAATCTATTGAACCAACTTTCAACCTAATATTTAACTCAACAATAATGAATATAAATATTATGAATTTTTTAAAATATTTAGTGACTGTTTGGAATTTTTAAATAAGTCATATTTTTTTTATAAAAAAAATTTAGTAATTTTTTTTTTTTAAATTATGTCAAAAGTATTTACTTTTTCGGTCCGTCTTGTAAATCTAAAAAGTAAAAAAATTAAAATTAAAATTCTAAAAAAATTCAAAAAAGTCAACTAATTTTTTCTTTTGACTTTTTTTTGGAATTTAAAAAAAAATAATTTTTTTTTGCTAGTCTCATCTAACAGAATTTGGAAGTCTGAATTTTTTTTTAAAAGAAAAATTCACTTGAAAACAAAAACAAGCCAACAAAAATAATCCCAAACACCCACCTGATATGTAGAGTAGATTTAAATTTAATAAGGCAAATTACAAACACCCCCTCGAGATTTGGTAAAAATACAGATTCCTTCCTGAGATTTGAAAAATTACAAATTGCCCCGTGAGGGTCAAATTTTCATAACAAATTAGGGAAAATTAGGGGGAAATCTGTATGAAAATAAAAACCTTAGGGGACAATTTCTTATGGAAATATAAACCTCATGGGGCGGGATGTAATTTCTCAAACTTCAGGAAGGAATCTATATTTTCACCAAACCTCGAGGGGGGTGTTTGTAAGTTGTCCAATTTAATATCAGTACAAATTGCACCCAAACCAATTAAAAATTTATCCGTGCTAAGGGTTCATTTGGAATGTGAATTGACTTTTTAGTTTTTTAGTTTTTTGAATTTTTTTAATTTGGGGCTAAAAAGTCTTATTTGAGATAAACTTTTTGATTTTTTTTAATTTTTGTGAGAGAAAAAATGAAATGATTATGGTTTGAATGTGATGTTTTGTTTTATTAAGCAAAAAAGTCTATTTTATTTTTTTATGGTTAAATAAGCCAAAATGTCAAAAAGTTTAGCATGCCAAACAAATGGTAAGAATCATCAATTGTCATTCTTTCATTTTGGAGCAACATTATGGTGCACACTTTTCATGCACCTTATAGTTAAAAAGAAAACTGACATAATTTTAATTTTTTGAGTTATAACTAAATAAAAAATAAAAAATAGATATCGTAACTAAATACAACATGAGACTGTTGGCTTTTTGGCTTTTCGAAGGGTATATTGGTAAATACGAGCGTGCCAGCAAGGATCAATCAGTCCTTACAGAAAGTTATAATTGCCAATCAATTATTAGGCGACTATGTTTTAGTTCTTTCAGCCTCAATGAAGAGGACTTTTACTAGTGGCTTGACTTTATGAGAAATTAAGAGAAATAACAATTAATATGAAGAACAATTGAAGTATTTCATTAACATAAATACTTACAATAGTCCAAACTCAGCCTCGAGGAGGTTTACAGCAACAGTCTACTTGAATCTACTTGAAACTACTCCTATGAATTGAAGTACAATGCAGGTATTTAAAGAACGAGTATTTAAAGTACAGAAGGTAAAAGCGGAAAGGAAAATATGAAGTAAAAGCGGTTTATATGATCCGAGTCTGGTGCTTTTCCGGGAACTTCCTTGCTATTTATACTTGTTAGAGATGACCTTGAATGCACTTGAACCGTCGACCGCTTCCTCCATGATCACGATCATGTTACCTTAGAAATAGTTCCACTATGCCATCACTTGCAGTTGGACTTCCCTCCTGTTTTTTGAATTTGAATATAGGTAACCGTTGAAGCCACGTCACCTTGTATCTCATTCCTGATCTAGTGCTACTCAGACCACTTGAGAACCAATATTTATTGCCACGTGTATGATTGAGATTTAAGATTAAAATCATCTTCCAATAATACCCTTATTCTACCACGTGTCAAATTGTAATTGGCTTTTACAAAATATGTAGCCAACATTACCCCCCGCACTAATATACCCAATACTTGGAAATATTAGTGAATCAAAAACTTTTCCCTCGCTTTTTGGAACGTGCATAGAATCTATTTTCAGAAACACAACCGCCACCTATTTTGGTGATCATTTGCATTAACTCTTAACTTTGTTGGACGTTCCAATACCTTCAAATTCGAGCGGATTATGACGCAATCACCTTCTCACTCTATTGATCGAGCATCGAAGAGCCACCGAGTAATCTTTGTTTCCTCGAAAGAATCTCCATGCATTTATTAGCCACCTTTACCCGCCTTTCTATATTGGTCATGGAGGCTTTCGCAGATTATCAACCTTTGGACTACGAACACATTGCCCTCAATCCTTTGGTTTACAAACTCATTGATACAAAAAGTTCTTCCTCTAAACTTCCTCGCATTTTGAGCGAACAACTCTCAAGCCTTTGCTTCAACAAATTGCAAATATGGAATTGGGAAATTCTTCTTCACAACGCTTGGGATGAAGCTACAACTTCTTCATCTTGAGGGGTTTTACGGATGAACCAGTGCACTGAGTCACAGGACTTGAGGGCGGATCAATCATCATTTTATTGAGTTCACTGACCCTTTGGATTTCCCTTCCTACGTTCGAAGCTCGGTGGTTTATCCTTATGTACCCATCGACCTTCGACGTAGTTTAGAGGAGAATTTGATTGTGGCTTGGTATACATCCTCCATGCCCACAAGGATAATGCACCCTGCCCGGTGCTTGGAAGAAGCACAAGGATATACCCCTTCATTTTTAGCCAAGAAAGCACAGATTTGCTCTTCTGACTGGCTTGACTATATTAATGCCTTTGTTCCTCCCATCCCTGTGTCACCTCCCTCAACTGAAGCAACCACTTCTTCTTCTTCATCTTCTGGAATGGAAGCATCCACACCTTCTTCATCCTTCGAAATAGAAGCATCCACACCTTCTCCATCCTCTGGACTAGAGGCATCCGCACCTTCTCTTTCTTCTGAAGCAGAACCATCTACTCCTTCTCCTCCTCCCACTCTTTCTTGGATAGAGAAATTAAAGCTTGCTCTTCCAATGGACAAAACCTTCCCTCCTTACAAACCTCCATCATCTCCAACTCCATTTGAGCGGAAAGAAGCCCAACTTCTGCTCGCAGCTTTTTCTCACCTACCCTTTAATGTTCTTGAGGATGACACTCCTCTTAAAAACTTCCGATGGGCTTGTGATATTCTGACTAGGGGCCATATCCTTAATCCTATCGCCCAAGCAGAACTTCACCTGTTCCTGGATCAACTTCCAATACTCCTCCATTGGCATCGAAATTCCAAAGTCACCACTCAGTCTTTGGATCAACTTTCATCTCTTCGAATCCATGCTCAATACGAAGCAGAAAACTTCATTGAAGACTTTGATGACTTCAAAAATAAGGATTCTGCGTATTGGGATGATTTAGTTATAGATGAGTTGGAACAAAAATTGAGGGAGGAGGCTTTCGAAGCAAAGGCTGAAGAGCTGTATTATGAAGTGAGAGCACATCAACTCATGCAGCCAACTTTGGAAGAGATGGAAGACATAATAAAGAAAGAACAAATATTCATTGATCATTGTTGGACGAAATTCCATGATCTTGTAATTTATTCTATTCCTTATTTTTATGAGCTTGAATTTGTACCAAAATAATATTACTTAATGTAATTGTCTTGGCTCTAATGAAAGCAAAGTCCTCTATACCTGACATTGTTTGACTCTGTTTCCTCTTACTTCTAAAAGCCAACTTATAGCCTTACATTAAATAATCTCACCCTTTGAATTTGGACTCACTTACTTTCAATGAAACACTAACAAAACCAATATGTCTTTTTTCCAATTTATGGAACAAAAATTTGACAATTTTGGTTAATATTATCTCAAATCAATGCTTCGAGGTTAACAACCTTACTTTCAAAGCTAATCATAACCAACAACCAATATGTCTTTTTCCAATTTATGAAGCAGAATTTGACAATTTTGGTTAATACTATCTCAAATCAATGCTTCGAAGTTAACAACCTTACTTTTCAAAACTAATTATAACCAACATATGATTATAGTTAATATAGTCAGTCATTTTTAAATTGACCATTATGCCTTTGAAAAGCATCTTATGTTGTCTCAATTCAATGGACAACCTTCCCTTGTAAAAACCAATGATTGGTTTTGATGTTCTTTGCATCTTAGCATCTGTAGTTTACTTCGAAGCCGAATTCTGTATTTCGAAGCCGTTTTACTTGATTTCTTGGAGCCAAAATTGGCTTCGAAGCCAAATATTGTTCTTCGAAGCTGACGTCAACATTTAGAATGTGTTCTTCCCTCCAAAACTATCAATATTGGAAGAGTCTCCTCATATTCACACTTTCAGTACATAACGCAATATATTTTTCATACATAAAAATCTTTTAAAAGCCCCTTCGCTTTGTACTCTGAAATCACTTGCCCTTTTGGCGCACAAACCCTACCGATCTCCTGTTAAACCCCTCTTCCTTATTACTCGCCATCAATGGATCCTTCTTCACTAAAAGTGCTTACTGGCGATCGTATCAGTCCTACCATGGCTTTAAAGCGATGTATCGATGAAGAAATCACCAAACTTTCATCTGGTGAGTCAAGCCACATAGATGGACGTCTTTTAAATGCAGCGTCATAGCAACAAGCGAGAATACGTCCTTGGCCCTATTTTTAGAAGCTCTGCTCAACTCGACCCTATATCCCCGCTTGGAGGACCACTTCCTTCTTCTGAAGAAGGGCTTGATTAGAAGCGGAGGATGAATCGTCCTCAGTTCTTTGGCCGACAATGAGGACTGAATGGGAGGAATGGTATGACAGAGTTGTACCTGCGAGAGAAGATGACCTGCAAGAGCTCTGTATCCTCGATGCCCTTCGTCTTTCCAGGTTCATCATCTCTGAGGACCCTTTCTTGATACCTGCTGCCTTATGTTTCTGGAATATGTCTTTTAATTTCTTCCAATTTCGGTGTGGCATGATGGCCCCCACCGTTCTTGATATTTGCTATCTCTTAGGGCTTTCCCCCCATGGCTCTCCATTTACTCCCAACTACCCAGACCTTCCAATTAAGTTTTCTCTTCCATCCTTAAGCTCCTCTTATAGTGACTTTGTAAAGTCTGAAAACAAAAAGGAAGGTCCTGTGAAGGACAGAGAGCTATTTTCCTTCATTTTATATTGGTTATGCAAATGCCTCTTTTGCACCTCATCTCAGAGGATTATGCCTGAGTTTGCACCTCTCGCGAAGGCACTTGTCTTGAAAAAACATATAGCTCTTGCTCCTTATCTTTTAGGTCATGTCTCTGATGCTCCCAATTTTGTGAGAAACCTCTTGATGCTAACCAAGGAGGTCCCTTCTGGGTGCTTCAACTTTGGCTCTTCGCCTATTTCACTGACCTACACCCCAAATGTCTAAAATTCCTTGTTCAGGATCCTAGCACTTATGGGGAAAAGTATGCTAGGATTGCCCTTTACCCTGCTTCCTTTGCTTACTACTTTACCTTCTTTTATCAACTTCCCATTTCTCCATCTGCCTCTTTCTTCTGTCCTTTTGAAGCCAATAAAGGACCAACCTGGCTGCAAGCTTTCCTGGCTGATAAAGAATGCTCCACTTTTCCTCATAAAGACATGTGGGCCTCCATACTACTACCAAGGGAATTGTTCATTAGTAGTTTAAACCCTCGAGCCTATAAATGCATATCTGAGGTATACTGCCCTTCTCAATTTGCCAGACAATTTGGACTCACTCAAGGGATACCAGTTCCTCTTTGTAGTCTCTCAAATGTTCATCTTACTGTCAGAGATTTGAGAATATCCAAATCCAGACTAGAGACGGCAATTCTCAAACTACTGAAAGAGTCGAATGAGTTCCAATTTATTCCCTTTCTTCCGTATGGCTCAATCTTGAAGAGATTCCAGAACTGGTGGACAGTCAATATGGAAGTGCGCCTATCTGAACATCCCCATGACTTGCTGGTAAAATTGGGAGTGCCTTCGAAGGCTAAATAGCGACATCTAAGGACATTTCCCCACTTCACGAGGCTGTCACAATTAATCCTACAACTTCATCCCCTCCAGCTAGAGTCACTAGAGCTGCTTCGAAGAAGGGTAAATATTTTCAAACTTCTCCTTTTCCTTTCTTTTGAATCTTTTGTTCCTTTCCTTTACACTTTTGTTCTTTGGTGCAGGGCCCTCACATGAAGAATCTCCCAAGAGAGCTGAAACTTTAGCTGTTCTCAAAAAGAAACAACAACAACAAAAACAAAAAAAGCTAGTCCTCCCTCTGAGAATCAATCCTTGGGAGAAGAAGAAGTTGAGCAAGAACCAGAAGTGTTCTTGCAGAGAACAAAGAGACAAAAAGTAGTTGCTTCCCTTCCTGATACAATTAAGCATCCTTCTTTCGAAGCACCTACTGTAGTAATAGAGAAAGCACTTACATCTGAAACATCTGAAACCCAAATTGAAGAGAGGGAGATTGAAAAAGAGCCAGTAGCATCAATGCCAAGGAGGAAGAGAAAGAAGATGGTATTTACTTGACTTGATAGAAGATCCGGTTCATGAAGCATTTGCCAAAGCGATGAAACGAGAACATTCAAAGCACTAATCGTTTTGAAAGAGTTGAGAAAAGCAGCGAACAGTTTCGAGAGATGAAGTCATTCTGGCGATGTATTACAAAGAGAAACTGCTCGAAGACAACAAATTGTCAAACATTATTCTCTTCGTAGCTCTCCCATCAACATCAACATTGCTGAAACAAGTAATTTCTTTCATACTTCTGTTGTTTTTCCTTCGTCAGCTTTAAATATTTGAATTCTGACATTGCCTTACTTTTCTTCCTTCTGCAGTAACAACCACTGCGCTTATCTTTCCCATGGGGCCTCTTCCAGTTTCAGTTGAAATTGATCAGATGAAAAACGTGAAGACTATTCAAATACGACTTCCACTTCATAAGCCTACGCTTTCTGTACCTTCCTTGAATCCCAACATTCCTGCATCTCTTCTTCTTGGCCTAGAGCCGTACCTTCCTTTCTTGACTTTTAATCCACCTCAGTCCATTCCTTCTTCAAGCCTTACTCTTCCTTCTTCCAAGGATATTCCAGCTGTTACTCCAATCCTAATGGCAGTTGATTCTTCCACAGAGAGTGCTGGTAATTCTCCAATTCATGGTTCATCACCTATGCCTATTTCTAGCCCTTCTTCACTTGATTCATTGGTGGCTAAAACCATAAAAGCTGCCAAAGATACTCCATCCATTTTTCTCATTCCCATGCAGCCCTCTGTGTCTTCCACCACCTCACTTTCTATGCCCTTCATGTCTAGGGATGAAGTAGACATCTTCGAAGGAAGACTTGCTAGTCTTTTCGACGTACCTTCTACATCTCCAATATTTAGTGCTGAAGCTGAGCCATTAGTCTTGGCTGACTCCTTACTGGAGATTTTTGAGAATTCTTCCTCCAGCAACAAACCTTCTGTGCCTTCAATAGACATAGACACATGTCTAGAACTGCTAAATTCCTTTTCGAGGATTCCCTTTGAGGCTCTACAAAGGCCTACTTTCAGAAATGGGTTCCTTCATTGTTGTAACATTCTTTGAGCGATCTGGCTGAATGTTTCAAGTCATCTATCTCAGGTGACCACCATCGATTTTACCTCAACATTTGTCAAGCTGCTAAGGTTGCGGATGAGAAACTAACTAGGGACCAGAGTTTTGTTTCTCAAGTGCATACCGAAGTATCAGAACTCAAGGAACAACATTCCTCTGCTTCCAAGTTTCGAATCCAACTGCTAGAGAAGAAGGCCCAACTGGAGGAGGAATTAGCTGCAATAAACCGGGCATTGGGTCGAACTGACACCAAATTGCAGATTACTAACCAAGAATTGGCTGATCGTAAAAAGGACATGGCTACGGCCATCAAACTGTTCCCATCACTTAGCAATAGGAAATCCGTTGTACAAAAACAATTAAGACATTGTAACGATTTCTGGGCCAATCTATGGCATAATGTATTTAATTCTTTATAAAAGAACAAATTTTATCCATCCTTTGAGTAGTCTCATGTTTTTGTATTTGATGTTTATTCTATCCCTTGTGTTTCCCAAATGGTTGGAAAATAAGGCTTCAAATATCTTCCATTAATCTTTTTGGGATGTACATAACCATTCAAATTTCTTAAATGGTATGCCCCAAAAGGCAAAACTCTATGAACTTGATATGGTCCTTCCCAATTAGGTGACCATTTGCCAAACTTATGGCTTTTAATCCCTATTGGGAGTATTGTTTTCCATACCAAATCACCTTCATCAAAGCCAATATACTTGACTTTCTTGTTATAATTCTTGGCTGCTTTCTTCTTTTGAAAAAGAATGTTATTTAACGCCAAAATCCTTGCTTCATCTATGTTTTCTAATTCCAAGCACATGCTTTGATGATATTGCTCAGATTCTAATTCATCTTGACATCTTACCCTCAGAGATTTAATATTAATTTCCACAGGTAACACTACATCATGCCCGTATACTAAGGCATAAGGGGTGACTCCTGTGCTCGACCTTGGGGAAGTTCTGTAAGCCCATAAAACATTCAACAATAGGTTATGCCAATCCCTAGGATTATCTTCCACCATCTTTTGTATTCCTTTTTTCAAGGATTTATTGGATGATTCAGCTTGACCATTGGCCTGTGCATAATAGGGAGTGGAATTAATAAGGCTAATCCCAAATTCTGCCACAAAGGATTTCACCATTTTCCCATCAAACACAGTTCCATTATCAACTGTTATGGTTTGTGGAATGCCAAACCTATGGATTAAATCCTTAATGAACCCCATAACCTCTCATGCGGTCTCTGACCTTATATGGCTGAGCCCGACCTTTTTAGTGAAGTAGTCAGTGGCCACTAGAATGAAACAATGATGTTTCGAAGAAGGTGGGTGAATTTTACCTATCATGTCCATGGCCCATCCTCTGAATGGCCAAGGCTTCACCACTGCATGTAGGTCAGTTATGGGCACATGTCTTATTGTGCCATGTTTTTGGCATGCACGCAACCCTTTGCATATTCTATGCAATCTTTAAGAATAGTTGGCCAATAATAGGAATGCCTTGAAGCAACCATCTCATCTTTACACGGTGATGAGCACCACAAATGCCTTCGTAAACCTCGGCCATAGTCATAATGCTTCTTTTGGACCTAAACACTCCAATAATAAGCCATCTCCTCCCCTTTTGTATAGAGCATTATCATATACCATGTATTGCATAGACTGCAATTTGATTTTCCTGCTGGCTTTTGCAGATGGACCAGCCAAGTACTGCATTATTGGATGCCTCCAATCCTGTTCTTGTGAGTCATTATGATTGACTTCCAAGATCACATTCCTTTTATTCAAAGGTTGTATTAATCTCTGATATGTTGTTTGGCTTATATCCCTTTGGGTATTATCCCTTCTCTTGAAGTTCGAAGCTTTTTGAGCCACATCATTAGCTCTACTGTTCAAGAATCTTGGAACATAGGTTACATTTGCTATTTGAAACTGAGAAAGCAGATGTAATGCAACAACATAATATGGTAGGATGCTTATGCTTTGACACTTGAAAATCCCTTTTACTTGATTAACCACCAATTGAGAGTCCCCAAATATGTCAACTGCATGTACTTGTAATCCAATAAGGATTTCTAAT
Source organism: Camellia lanceoleosa (assembly GCA_025200525.1). Lineage (NCBI taxonomy): Eukaryota > Viridiplantae > Streptophyta > Magnoliopsida > Ericales > Theaceae > Camellia > Camellia lanceoleosa. The sequence continues at coordinate 35,980,825 of CM045765.1, forward strand.
CCTACTATTAAGGCTTCATATTCAGCCTGATTATTGGAACAGCTAGCTTCATCCACTCTGAAACCATGTGTGGTTTCTATCCTAATGGAGACTTAATCACAATACCAATTCCAACTAATCCATTGGCTTTCGATCCATCGAACCACATTTGCCATGGTTTAACACTAGCCATACCAAGTTCCATTACCTCTTGGTTCTCTGTTTGAGATGGATGATCTGCCAGAAAATTGGCTAATACTTGCCCTTTTACTGCCCTTTGAGGGACATATTCTAAATGAAATTCCGATAAGGCTAATATCCATTTGCCAATCCTTCCCCTCAACATAGGTCTAGATAACATGTATTTGACCAAATCTGTGGTTGCAATTACCAAGACAGTTGTAGGTAAAAGATAATATCTTAATTTCATTGCAGCAAAATACAAAGTAAGACCTGACTTTTCAACAATTTGAATATTTACATTCACAAGAATTTAAAAACCTACTAAGGTAATAAACAGCTTGTTCCTTGCCTTCTTCATTGTCTTGGGCCAAGAAAGCTCCCAATGAATCTTCTGCTGCCGCTATGTATAACTTCAAAGGCTTATTTCGTTTTGGTGGCATCAGCACTGGAGGATTGGCCAAGTAGGCTTTGATACCTTCGAAAGCAGTTTGATGCTCTGCTGTCCACACAAATTCCTCTTCATCTTTTAGCCTTAACAAGGAAGAGAATACTTTAGTTTTCCCTGCAGTGTTAGAAATAAACCTTCGAAGAAAGTTAACCTGCCCAAGGAACTTTTGTAATTCTTTCTTACTTGATGGAGGCTTAGCTTCGATGATGGCTTTGGCTTTATTCTGATCAATCTGTATTCCTTTCTTGTGCACTACATAACCCAAGAAATTTCCAGATGACACACCAAAAGCACATTTAAGAGGGTTGAGTTTCAACTTGAACTTCCTCATTCTTTCGAAAGCTGCTTCCAAATGAAGCAAGTGCTTCTCCATGGACTGGGATTTTACCACGATGTCATCAATATAACATTCTAGATACCCTCCAATAAGGTCATGAAAGATGGTGTTCATAGCCCTCTGATACGTAGCTCCAGCATTCTTCAGACCAAATGGCATCTTAACCCATTCGAAGGTGCCAATATTCCCAGGACATCTGAATGCTGTCTTGTGAATGTCTTCCTCTGCAATGCATATTTGATTATAACCAGAGTGGCCATCCATCATTGACAAAACTTGATGCCCTATTTGGCCCACCAACAGATCCACTATAGGCATAGGATATTCATCTTTAGGAGTTGCTAGATTTAAGTTTCTGAAATCGATGCATACCCTCATTTTGCCATTTTTCTTAACTACAGGCACAATATTAGATAGCCATTCCACATACCTGGCTGTCCTAATAAAGTCTGCCTTAAGTAGTCTAAGAATTTCTTCCTTGACCTTCAATTACATCTGGACTCATCCTTCTTGGTTTTGTTTGTATGGCTTGAAATTAGGCTTCAAAGGGGCCTATGTTCCACTAATGATCTATCCAATCTCGTAGTTCATTATAGGACCATGCAAAACAATCTTTGTATTTCTTTAAAACAACCAACAAGCGGTCTCGTCCATCGTGATTCAAACAGTACTTATATAAGTGAAATTGCTGCTGCAGAACCTTCCCTAAATTCACTTCTTCTAAGGGTCCTGCGAGAATTCATTGAAGCTTTCTCTTTGGTTTCTTCAACCTTTGAAGCAATCTTTTCACCTTGTTACGCCTCTAGGTTCTCTATTTCGACATCTCGCCTTCTTCCTCATAGACAAAATCATCCATAAGGCGTCTTCTTCTTGTATTTCTGGACTTTTGTTTCAATGTCCAATGCACAATATTTCCCAAAGGTCAATCTTCGACTGTTGTTGTTCTTGTTCTGACCAATTGTCATGGCTTCTCTCTCTTGTTTCGTACCTTCGGACTATTGCTTTTACATCCAATGATGAGAATTTAATCAAAGCCAATGAATTGGCTTCTCGTTCTTCACTTCTTTGCCTACCGGGCATCGTTGTCATCTTTCACGACAACCTCTTCATCGACACTTTCTTGGACTAAGTGCTTCGGATGTGTAACTTCCTCATTAGTCACTTGGTGAGCCATCACTTTCCTCAATATCTTGAGTGGAGATACCCTTCAATATATAGTTTGGCCTCTGCAAGGTCTGCACAGGCTATGAAAGGTTGAGGATCTGCATCAATCTCCTCTGTCTCTCCGTTGCCCAGAGCCATCATGCTCTTCTGGTGTAAAGAGAAAGGTACACACTTGTTGGTGTGGATTCAGTCCCTTCAAGTAAGGCATTATATTTAGCATTCTTTGTCGATCACGAAGAATGCTGTCATACAATCCCTAGTTCCCACACTCAAATTAATAGGCAGAATACCTTGGGCCATCTGCTTATCTCCAGCAAAGCCAGCAATGGTTGTACTGGTTGGGATCAACCTGGGATTCTTCTTCCCTAATTTCTTCAAAGAAGATTTCGGCAATAAATTAACCGCCGCCCCATTGTCTACTAGGACTCGGTTTAACTGTATACCATCAAAGAAAGCCTTAATGTACAAAGGCTTGACATGTTGGGTCATGGAATTCGAGGGGTATTCAAAAGGATATGAGAGGTTGATGCTCACCTCCTCCTCGCTTTCGCACTCAACTTCCATAGGAATAGCCATTTCAGGAGCATCCTGTACCATGCTCACTTGTGATTCCTCACTAGAAACAGGAATTGGATCCATGTCTTGGTCCTCCTGATCTTCAGCCTGAAATTCATGAGGTAGTATATGTACCATGTTGACTGATACAGGTGGGAATGAGCCAAACTGGATGGCTGGTTGTACCTTCTTCCCCTCTTGGCTACCTTGCTCAGTGTCTTCAGCAGCGTCCTCCATGCTGCATTCTGGTATTTCATTGATAACTGATCCCTTCGAAGGATCCTTCTCAACTAAGCTTTCAGTCAGAAATGTTTGTTCAGCCATGAAGGCTTCGAACATTTCTTCTTCTGCCATTTCCTTCTTTTGGCTCATGCCAATCTCTTCTTCTATTTCACTATCACTTTCCATCAGAGCCTTCTCCAATCCTGCTAAACTGGACTTCTCTCTGGCCTTTAGTTCAGAATAAACTTGGGCCAATTGTTCTCTGCTACAAACCACTTTACTTTGTAGCGTCGGTTTTGGAACATGGTGCGACTTGAAGCTTTCTTTTCTGTCTTGACATGTGAAGAACTCTCTTCACTCTCTTTCAGATCTTGCTGGTACTGGGTGTACCTGCGTTGAATTTTCCTCCTTTGTGATCTGGAAATAACCGGAACCATATTTGGTTCCTTTGTCTTTGGGTGTTTCAGCAATACCCAGTTGTTAGGAGCCACCAAAGGAGGTTTGACCATTCTGCCTGAAATTCCAACATCTCTCCTGGTAGGCAATTCCCTAGGTTTGTTTTGCATTACAAACCAATCTGGAACTCCAGGCACCCAAGAGCTTACTGATTCAGATGTTGAACCACCCTTTTCCACCTTCGAAGCCATCTTCGAAACTGGCCGTGGAGGCAAGTGCCTGGTTCTGGTTTCATGTTTCGAGCTTGATTCTGGCCTTTGTTGGATATGGCCATTTTCTGTTTTGTGTGATGTTGATCTGGGAGGCCAATCTCTGACTTTAGTCCCATAACCTAAACTCCTCTCTAATCTTCTTTCAGAATATTTGCTCTCCATTCTATAGTAGTTAGGTGGCCTAGACTCATACAAGGGCCTTTTGCCTTTAGCATTCATTACATCAGCAGCTCAACCACCACCGGTCGCCGCTTATCACTAGCAGATGCGGCCTTTTGTTGTAAGCGTTGGTTGTTCTAGGACGTCTCTGAACATCCTTATAGTATTGCTTCCCATCAATTGGAAGCCCCTTCAACCATTTGTAGCTTAGTCTACACCTTGGACACATCCTTTGCATTACAGCTGCTTCCAAGGAATAAATCGTCCGATATTTCTTCATCGAATGTTCCTTCGATGTGAGAGACTCATCCAACAACCTGGTGGGCTTCGGTCTCTTTCTTGGCGGTATGTCGGTTGGCAATATGCATTTGCACATTGACCTCTTCCGTTCTCGCAGAGATAGATTCGAAAGTTTGGAACAACCACATTAGTCGCGCTTTCTCCAACTTCCGGAAAGCAAGTTCTTGTCAATTCCATGGCTTTCTCTGTTTTGGTTGGGAACGTCGGGCTTCCTTTCGGATTTGCTCTTGGATCTGTCTCGAAAAACAATGCAGTTTTAGTTGAGTGAGACCAAGAATTATGCCATTCTGATTACACTTTTCCTTTAAGTTCATCAAGAGAAGGCAGTTTTACTCCTTTTGGTAACTTAAGGAAATTGGCTGCAAGCAAATGATCGAAAATGTCATCTGCTTTTGTTAAATCGAAAGAATACTTTCTGTGAAAGTCTTTCTTTTTAAACCTTGGTCGATAGTATCCTTATGAATTAATGCTTCACAGATTACAGGTTCTTTGCCCACAATCTCTGCCGCATCAATCTCATAATTGGGATCTCTGTAATATGTCTTATATGAAGCATTGTTTCGATCTTGTTCTTCCTCTAGTAATGCTTCATATCAAGACACCTTATAGGTTAATTGACCAAATCCGAATTGATTGAGTCAAACTTCTTTGGCTTTGAACTCTAAACCGTTTTGAGCCAATTGTACAAATTCGGCTCGGAAGGATGACTCTACATTTATTTCGAGCCCTTTTAAATCTTGCAATGAATTGAGTAGCCTTTTCTTGGGCCTTTGACTCAATCTTGCCAAATCGCCATGGATACCTCTGGCTCGATTGGAAAAATTGGGCATGAAATGCCTCTTCCATCTATTTGCCAAGTTTGAATGGAGCAGTGTAAGGTTGATATACCATACAAACGCTCCCCAGGTTAGAGAGTTTGGAAATAATCTCAATTTTATGTAGTCATGATTAGCGAATTCACCACAAGCGAAATGAATCTAGCAATATCTTTCTTGTTGATTGATTTCAGTTCCATAGAATAGGGTGAAATCGGTATTCTAAACCCTCTTGGGTATTCATGTACCCTATCAACCCACTGGGTATGGTTTTACGTACCTGAGTCTGGACCCCCCGAGCCATTGGTCCACATATCTCCCTAACAATATCAGCAATTTGGTCCCTAGGGACCATATTTTGGGCTTACTGAACCACTACTGGAGGAGCAAACACAGGGTTCGGTGGATAAACTTGTGCCTGTGGTCCTCTTGGTCCATACAATGGTACATTTGGGACTGGTTGCCCCTGTGGTGCAGGTTGCTGTTGGGAGAATGGATAACCCCGTTGAGCCTGTCCTGCGAAAGGACCTGTGAAAGGTGTTGGAATAGGTATTGTGTCCCTTCCATTTGTAGGCAAACCTTCCAACCCCCCGGGTATAAATTCAAATAAGGGATTATTATAACCCCTGGTGCCAGGTATGGCTTCGAACATGGGATTTGCCACCATTCTTATGTCAGTTTCTTGTATTTGGCCAGATCTACCAACTGGTGTGGCTTCACTGTTGAGTATTGTGGTATTTTGGCCTACTACAGGCCTCGAAATGGGTTCATACCAAGACTGAGGCGATGGTCTTTCATAGTTTTGAGTACTAGTCTGACCATTAATTTGTCCATTAACTTGCATAGGCTGTTTTTCTCTAGCCAATCTTTGTTGATGAACATTTAAAATTTCCTCTGTATGTCTTGTATTTGTTGGTTGGTGGTTGTTCATTCGATCCAAAAAGGATGTTGCCCACCTTTCCATTGTGTTCATCAGCTGTTGTCCCATAGCATCTACCAAGCCATCCCATGGATTTGTTGGCTGGGAAGATGGAATGGTGGATGGTCCAATTCCTTGGTTTCGTCCAATATTATGAACATATGGTTCTTGTCGAAATCTTGATCCATTCGACCAAAGGTTCTGATAACATAGGAGTTTCCACAGGGTGTGTTATCACATTCTCCTCTGGATTAGGTATTTCTACCTCTCCCTCTACGCCTTCTTCCAAGCGTTCATTTTCTTCTTGTCGTCTTCGTCTAGCCATTTTAATTAGTCCCACCGGGCGTGCCAAAAATATATGTTGGCTTTTTGGCTTTTCGAAGGGTATATTGGTAAATACGAGCGTGCCAGCAAGGATCAATCAGTCCTTACAGAAAATTATAATTGCCAATCAATTATCAGGCGACTATGTTTTAGTTCTTTCAGCCTCAATGAAGAGGACTTTTACTGGTGGCTTGACTTTAGGAGAAATTAAGAGAAATAACAATTAATATGAAGAACAATTGAAGTATTTCATTAACATAAATACTTACAATAGTCCAAACTCAGCCTCGAGGAGGTTTACAGCAACAGTCTACTTGAATCTACTTGAAACTACTCCTATGAATTGAAGTACAATGCAGGTATTTAAAGAACGAGTATTTAAAGTACAGGAAAGGTAAAACTGGAAAGGAAAATATGAAGTAAAAACTGGTTTATATGATCTGAGTCTGGGTGCTTTTTCTGGGAACTTCCTTGCTATTTATACTTGTTAGAGATGACCTTCGAACTGTACTTCGAACCGTCGAACTGCTCCTCCATGATCGCTGATCATGTTACCTTAGAAATAGTTCCACTATGCCATCACTTGCAGTTGGACTTCCCTCCTGTTTTTTGAATTTGAATATAGATAACCGTTGAAGCCACGTCACCTTGTATCTCATTCCTGATCTAGTGCTACTCAGACCACTTGAGAACCAATATTTATTGCCACGTGTATGATTGAGATTTAAGATTAAAGTCATCTTCCAATAATACCCTCATTCTGCCACGTGTCAAATTGTAATTGGCTTTTACAAAATATGTAGCCAACAGAGACATAATTAAAAAATTCATGAGTAATAACTAAAGAAGAAAATTGATCATAACTAAAGAATAAAATGATATAACTAAATGACATAATACACCATTTTTGAAGAGATATATATTAAAATTTCCCTTCATTTTGTCTTTTCAAATATCAACATAAATTAATAAAGTGTACAGTATAGATAGATTACATTAATTTTATTGTTCAATAATGATTGAGATCCCATTTTTTGGAGACCCTCATAATCCTTTTTAGATCTCTACCATTGATGATTTGGACTCCACACATGCATAAGTAGATCTCATACATACATCAATAATGGCCCTGTTTGGTAGAGCTGTGGGAAAGTGCTTATAGTTTATACTTAAACAGCTTATAGCTTATAACTATGAACATAAGCTGATTTCTGACTTATAAAATAAGCATCTCCTGCCTCACTCAAAGAATAAACTGATTTCTGACTTCCAAAAAGTTATAAGCTAAACCAAACACATCAAAATATCTTAAATTAAACTGAAAACTGAAATAAGCAGCTTTTAAGCTGCACCAAACAAGCACAATAAAGATCCAAAAAAGATTATGAGAATTTTTAAAAAATGGGATCTCAATCATTTTTCTTTATTGTTTCTCCTTATCATGTCCCATAAAGATAGAATAACTTCCTATACACACATTTTAAATAAGGCAATGATTTGAAGGTTTGGATTTTAGGTTAGGGTAAATTACACTTTGCCCCTTAAAGTTTCACTCATTTTTTTACTCTGGTCTTTTAAATTTGATTTTCTCCACTTTCGTCTTTTATGTTTGTAATTCTTCTCACTTTGATCCTTAATGTTTATAATCTTTCCTACTTTGGTTCTTGATGTTTGCAATCTTTCCTACTTTACTCCTAGACTAATTTCCATCCAAAAAACTAACAGAATCTGTCATATCACCAACACATCAACTCCATGTGTGATGTAAAAAATTCACGAAAGATGCAAAAAATGAAAAATAGAAAACAAAAAAATTTAAAAATTTTTTTTGTCTTTAGTGAACTTTTTCTCAAATTTATTTATAAACATTATTACATTATCGATGCATCTAACTTAGGTGCACCTAAAAAAATAAAAACAAATTTAACTAAAAGAAGAAAAAAGTTCACTAAAGACGAAAAAAAATGATAGTAAACTTTTCATTTCAGAATTGACAATACAGATGTTTGAGTCAGTATATTTTCATTTTTTTCATTTTTAGTAAACTTTTTTTTTTTTTTAGTTTAATTTGTTTTTTATTTTTTTAGATGCATCTAATCTAGATGTATCTATAATGTAATAATGTTTATGAATAAATTTGAAAAAAAAAAAGTTCAATAAAGACTAAAAAAATATTTCAATTTTTTATTTTCTATTTTTTATTTTTTCCATCTTTAGTAATTTTTTACATTACACATAGAACTAATGTATTGGTGATGTGGCAGATTCTGTTAGTTTTTTGGATGGAAGTTAGTTTAGGATTGCAAAGTTGAAGGATCAAAGTGGAAAGGATTGCTAACATAAAGAATCAAAGTAGGAAAAATCAAACTTAGAGAGTCAAAGTGGGAATAATTGCAAATATAAAAGGTCAAAATGAAAAAAATCAAATTTAAAATAGAAAATAGGTAAAACTTTAAGGGGGTAAAGTGTAACTTGCCCTTTAGATTATTTCCGCACACTGCATCAACTATTTTTGGTATAAATGAGTACTAGTCTAAAACCTATATTATATACGGTTTTAAATTCAAAATTTTATTTTCAAATCAAATAGAAGTAATTAAATAAAATAAAATAAAATAACACTAGTTAAGATAAGTTTTAGCTGTTTTAAATTGAGCTAGACTAATTTTTTTTTCTTTCATGCAACCATTAATATTTTGTTTAAATATTAAATAACAAATATATTTTTTATAATTCAATTCGTAAAATTAAAGAAAATAAATTTGCTAAATTACAAAAATTACACTTTCTATACAACATAATTACATCCCGTCTATAGTATTTTCATAATTATAATCTTTCAAATCAAAATTTGTGAAGACATAACAATATTATTTATTTTTTAGACTACACCAAATAATTTTTGGTATAAGTGAGTATCGTATCCAATACACCAATATATAATAACCATAAAGCAGTTGAACTATCTTAGTCATATTTTGTGGTGGAATGCAAGTGTCACATACATACAAAATATAATCAATCGTACAACTTTATTTATTTAGTAATTAAATGATTAATTATAGCTATATGTTAATATAAAATAACCTCAAAATATTATATTTTAACAATAGTATTTTTATAATGTAAAGTGGAATTAATTGTTAAATTTTAGTTGTACCTAAATCTTATACTAAATTTGACACAAAATAATGCTAAAATATAGCTGAGGTGTACCTAGCCATTAAAGAACCAAAACTAAACCTCGTCTATTTTTTAATACATACTATTAAAAAAGATATTACATTTAACTTGACTAATTTTGGGTCTTAAAATTCACTGAAAGGTTTGCTGGTCGTTAATTTCAGAGTTTCAAAATTAATCGAGTGGAGTGCAAGTTAGTCTAGACACTCGATTTAAAAAAATAAAAACTCAATGATGAATAGAGATGGTATGTACTTAAAAAAAAGAAAAAAGAAAAAATAAAGAAAGATATTTATAATTTAAATTTGTAGTGTACACTTAAATTTGAAATAATGGGAGCCACACCTAAGATAATCAAAAAATTATTTAAGAGGACACCATGTCATAATGTTGGGATAAGCTCCATTCTATATCTCATCTTTTTATATCTCTCTATATTCTTTTTGTACGTTTTAATTTGAACCTGCATTGATGATTTGAGCTGTCTATCTCGTAGGTTTCACAATAAAAGCCATCTATGCAATAAAAATCTACTCTCTTAGAAAATGATAAATATTAAAAAAAAAATCACATTTTTTTTATAAAATAAATGGTAAATATAATTAAATTTAAATCATCTATTTTACAAAACAAAATGCAATTTATTTCTATGTTTATAGCTGTCCGATGAAACTAATTTTTTACACATATGACTTTCATTCCAAAGCTTACAAGATAGATGGTTTGGATCATCAATGTAAATCCAAATTAAAATTCATAAAAAGAGCATGAAAAAGTATGGAAATATGAGATATGAAACGAGCTTATCCCCGTAATGTTGCACACAAATAATTAAATGTTATTCTTCATGTTGCCTCTACAAATGTCAGCATAAAATTTATGAATTATATTATATTCATGAATCACATTCATCTATTGCACTACTTGAAAATGTCACATTGGCATAAAATAGTTTCATAATTAAATTTGATATATCCATTTTAAATTCTTAATATTTCTATCAATATATACATATATATTTTGGATTGCACTTCTTTGCAATCACCACCCCACGTGGAATGTAGCATGTCCCATTTAGATGATCTAAATAGTTCATCTTAATAGTTTATGTGCGTGGAACATTTTTAAAAATTAAATTAATTTAATAATTAATCATATAATTTTATTTTATTTGTCTATACTAAAATAGAAGGTAAACATAGGCATTGACAATCAAAACTTTTCATGAATGATGAACAAATAAAAATTGATGAACAATAACCACTAAACTAAAACTTGTATGTTGTGTTTGTTGATATTTTTCTATAAAAATACAAGAAAAATATATAAAATGAATTAAATAGAAATGACAAAACAATTATTATTATTATTTTTTATTATTAAAGAATGAAATATACAATAAACTATAGGACTAAAAAAAAAAACCTCCAAGAATGAACTAGATTATACCATGGAATATATTACAAGATGGATTCATATAGATATATAAAATAATATACAAGAAATTATTTAAATTTAAAACTTTGAAGAAAAAAAGATAAACGATGCAAACCGAAACCCGTGTGATACCACAGTTTTCTTAAAACAAATTCACCACCTCCCTATGGATGCTGGAGGTACGCCGACGTCTGTCTCCCAAGATACGACGGTCGAAACTAGCTAATGCAGAAACACCTCCTAAATAACTTCAGTGAATTTGATAATGGTTGCACTCTCTCTAACAAGAACTAAAGAATGGGCTAGCAAAAGAAGATAAAAAAAAATTTCTTTGGTGTAAAAAACCATCTCCAACTTTTTATCTCAAAATACCATCTCCATTTTTGATCAAAAATCTCTTCAAAATTATCTTTTCAAGTTAGAGGGAAAAGACCTCTATTTATACAAGTAGGGGAATCCCTAGCCATGAAGGCTATACATCAATAGGGCCATCAAATGCCATTAACCAAGGCTATCAACTCTAGCCATTAGGGCTAGAGTTACAAAGGTTGAAAACTTATAGCCACTAATATGACCATCAACTCCATCATCAAAAGATGAGAGTTACAAAAGTCTAAACCTCTCATGTGTTTAATATATAAAAATAAATATGTATATAATGATGGTTGAATAAACCAACTAGATGGATCACAAAATGGATACTAATGTTGGGTCATAACCCGATCCAAGTCCAATTCTCAAACATATGGACAAGCTAAGCCCAACACAACATAGCTTAACCCAAACTCAAGATTAAATTCAAGTCCAAGTCCAAGACCAAACCCAGCATATGCACAAGCACAAGAACAAGCCTAGGCCTAGTTCAAACTAAGACTAAGTCCAAATCTAAGCCCAACTTTATCGATGTTCACTTTATGAGACAATTCTTATTCACACCTCAATGGTTTCAGCTCATTAATTTTGTATAACAATCTTCTCACTTAAGATAATACAAAACCACTCAGACCCATCTCAACCGACGGTTGGGTCCCACTGTAATTTTGAATTAAAATTGTCGAAAAACTATTATTTTCCAACAATCCCCCACATGAATAAAATTGGCCGAATAAAGAAACGGACAATGCTTTACAACAAAGACTCAAAGAGAGAGCACACAAAATAACCCTGCATCAGAAAAGGTAGCTATTGGCCTTGAACCTTTCGTAGTGAAAGCCTATCGGATTTACTAACTGACTAGTGAACGTGATGTCTTGAACTGTTCTGTCTTCTGTCGTTTGTGTAAACCAAAACAATAGACCTCACATAGGAGTTACTCCAACTATTATTATTGTTCTCACTGGTGTGTCCGATTTGGCCCTGGAACACTAGCCTGGTTCAGTAATTGTTTTTAAAGAATTCAGCCTCGTCAATTCTTAAAGAAGCGGCCCCACTTCGCACTCACACAGGGGACCTACATAAGATATGTCGCTATACCACGATTGACTATTCACAACACTTAGGTTATTAGAAGCATCAACTTAACCTCCCACCCTACAAGGTATCACTTTATAAAGGAATGGGCAATAGGATTTACCTCCACAGTGATTTATCCATTACACGCAATTAGGTTGTCTCTTTGAACCTAGATCTTGGGAGCTCCAGTCAACTAGGTTAGGTTTTCTATTCCGGTAACATTCGTTAAAGAACTTAACCACATTCCTTTTGATGACTTTCCTACTAACTCTTGATTTAACCCTTTGGTTAATAGATCCGTAATATCGTCCTTAGACTGTATATAGTCTATAGTGACAACACACGAGAGTAGTTGTATGGAATTATGTCTTTGACGAAAATGTCTAGACCTTCCATCTATACCCTACCAATACTTGATTGGTTGTCGCAAAATATATAAAATTGCTAGCACAAGTTTTGATTAACATGGAATATCCTCAAGAAAAAAGCAAAGCCATTCAATTACTTTAGTAGCTTTATCTAAAGCACTGAATTTCGATTCCATCATTAATCTTGTGATACACATTTGCTTGGAAGATCTCCAAGACACAATTGCAGCTCCAATTAGAGAAAACATATCCGCTAATGGATCTTTGTATCAGATATCCAGTAAGCGCCTTTGTACCCTTCTAGTACAACTAGATATCAAGTGTTATGCAACCCATAATCTCGGGTGTAGTGTAAATAATCCAACACCCGCATAATGCCCTTCCAATTAGTAGCATTAGGATTACTCATGTATCTACTAAGCCTGCTACCTGAGTAGGCTATACCTGGCCTTGTATAACTCAGCAGATACTTTAAACTTCCAATGATCCGAGAATATAATAGTTGAAATACACTTTCACTATTATTCTCAGCCAAATGTAGACGTAAGTCTACCAGTGTCCTCAACACACTTGTATCTGATTTATTAAATTTCTCAAGTATTTTATTAACATAATGAGACTGAGAAATTATAATACTACCAGATGTTCTAATAATCTTAATACCCAAAATCGCATCTACAAAGCCTATATCTTTCATATCAAACTTAGAATACAACATCCACTTGGTAGTATTGAATATCTTCTCAAGTATTCAAACCTTAAAGTTTTCTTCAACTAAATCTTCATATAGGAAAGCTATCTAAACATCCATATTGATGTATTTCCAGATGTTGCACAATTGCAATCACACTCACTATAACTGGTGATCACGTATCAAAGCAATACAAACTTTCTCGTTGCCGGTATCCTTTGATAACAAGTCTATCTTATTGGCTTTCATCCGCTTACATCCCAAGGCTTACTACCTATGCAAGAAACAGTTAAATTTTCTGGATAAATCACAGCTTCAAAGAAGCTTTTTAGCCTCACTAGCCACAATATAAGTTTAAGAAGATTTAGGTAGAAGAACTTTAAAGTCCTAGCATATTAATATTTTCTAGGCTCATCTCTTTTCTCATGAAAATCGCTTCCTCAATTTCATGATGGCATTCTTGTGTAAGTTTGAATATCAGATTTATCCCCAAAAAAAATCGATATGCACTACTATATTGTGGATAACCGTTGAACACAAAGTCAACGGATTTTTAAGACTATTCTACCCACTTGGATTTAGGTATTGTCACATTTTGCATGACACCTCCAACATTTGTTAAATTTATACAAAGGCTTTTGGCCTTTCCAAAAATTCATACAGGGTCTTTAAACAATTCCTTGTGTCACAATGATTATGAGACTCTCATAATCATATCACAGAAAATACATTCTCAAACCGTCATCAACCAAATTAGGTCTCTTTCGAATTTAAGGCACCAAACAAATTTGGTCCTACATGTCACTCTAAAGTCAATAGCCTTACTATTTGGAATCACAAACCCAGTGATCAATGGTCTACTATTCGGAACTTCATAACATGGCCAGTAGTCTTATCACTAGGAATCACTAATTTCTTATCATGTGATCAGTAGACTTTCCACTACTATGAACCACAATGTTTTAAATGTGATCAATAGTCACTTTCATTACTAGGAATCATCATGTCTTGACATATGATCAGTAGCCTCTCCACTATTAGGAACCATCATGTATTGACATATGATCAGTAATCTGTTCACTACTAGGAACCACAATCTCATAACTGTGTAGTTAATGGTCTAACACCTCCTAGGAACCACCAGTTTTCTATCTCTATGATCAGTGATCTTGTACTCACTAGGAGCCACCAATATAAGAATATATTTGGAATTTAAAAAATTTAAAAATATATTCACTCACCTTAACGAGTTATCTCATCTGTGCTTTCAAGTAAAGTCACATAGCAATCATATATACCATAATTAACACAAGGATAACATACTAATTGCCTCTAATTAATTCAGATATATTATCATGAAATCTTATGATTTCCTCTAATCACACTTGATCTCTCTAGATCTTCCTTTAAAAACCTTGCAAGGTTTAAGGTTGTCAGATGGAACAACATTTCTTGTTGTCACCTTTGAAGCCATTTCTGAAAAATCACTACAGAATTTCACTATTCTGTTTTTCCGCAAACTAAACTTCAAACTAGAAAATCCCAAAATCTGAAATTTAATTCAAAATTGATCTCACCACTTACCCTAGAATCGAACATGGTCAGGAAACTTTCCAGGAAGACTAGAGAGGTCACACCGGTCCCACTTAAGACTCAGTTAACCTTAGACAAAACTTTCAGGTTTCAGGAGAATGTTGACCCATAGTCCATGATAAACAAATTTAGAATTAAGTTTTTTTAGGGGATAAACTAGGTTAAAACAAACCAAGTTTACAAAACTTATAAGCAATTAAAAATTGCTATTAGAATTACATCACTCATAACAGTTAATCGGTACTCCCGGAACTGAGCCCATTATTTCTAAATAAAAATAAAAAATATTTTAGCTAATGCTAAAATTTGGTTTCTTTTCTCAAAATCAAAACACTTTGAAAATAATTAAATTATAACCAAAGACTTTCTCCAAACTTGGTTTTTCAACACTTTGGGAATAAAATGATTAAACCCAAAGACTTCCTCAAACCCCAAAGGTTTGAAACCAAATCCATCTTTGTCATTTCTGAACAAATAAGAAATATCCTTTAGCCAAGGCTAAACTTTGGTTTCTATTATAGAAAATCAAAATACTTTGGGAATAATAAAATTAATCCCAAAGATTTTCTCTAAACCCCGAAAGTTTATAATTTCTTTCCCTTCTCCTTTCCTTTCACTATGGTGAAACTATTACAAATTAAAAATTAAAAACACTACAAATAGAAATGGAAATGCAACTGTTACAATTACAAATTGTCTAAATTTGCAAAACGAAGTAAATGGTTGCATCCGGAATCGTCTGTTTAGCCAAGAACACACTTCTCCACTTGTAATGTTTATCTTTGTATAAAACACATTACAAAACTCTATTCTCGTTGCCGCAAAATCTCCATGCTCACTGATCATATACATACTTGGATACAAGATGAGTTAATGAACCAATAAAGTGAATATTATACAAGTAATTTCAACTATAACTCGCAATGTGTAATTCAAAGGCTATAGATGCATTGCAGTTACAAGAATGTCATGAGTTTCATGGTTATGAAATAACTACATACATAAGACTATTATGGTCATAATATTGGCATTCCAACTATCCAACTATGAGCAAATAATCTTATAAACATTAGAATTAAACTCCAACAATATACAATAATGTTTGGAGTAAATCACTTGATTATACATATCAAGACATGGAAAGACTCACAACCAAAACAACAATTAATTAATAGAATTATAATGCAAAATTATTCCACCATGCACTAATTCTCTCTTAGAATCCATTCACCTTATAATACAACATAATCATAAACAAACTTAAAAATAAGACCACGGTTTTACTAAATTTTCTCCTAAACCAAACTTGTTTGGAGATGCTTTATACCGTCGAAAACCTCTCTACTAGCCAAATCTCTTGACATTCTCAAAACTCAGCTCTTTGTTTTTTTTTTCCAGAATTTAATTTATCAAATTAAATTGAAATTGTTACCAAACTTTCAAAACAACATACGGAATAAATCCGAATTAAACTGAAATATAAAGTGAATAATTAAATTCACTAAAATTCTGAAGTCCAATATTATTCTTTGTTCCACGTAACGGTAATCTTGTTCAAATAAAAAATTAGTAGTCCAATTTACAAATTCCAATTTATTTTATTTGTTCGTATTATATATCATTCTTTCTCGCTTAGGTAAACCTGTAAAGAAAGTTAGCTACAAAAAAAAAAAACAATCAAACAAATAAAATAAAATAGAAAGAATATGACATAATAAAATTTTTATAAACTCCTATCAACTTAAACACTAACAATCAAGTAACTTATGCAATAACAACTAATTAACATGAAATAAATTCTATGAGTAAATTATTAGAAACAAACAACTCAAAACAATCCAATAACTCTAGACAATTAAATTAATTTTAATTCCAAGAGTTACTAGAATAAATTAAAATAAAAGCTAAATTGTTTTTTCAAAAACTATTTATAAAAAATCTTTTTTAAGATTGTTGGTATTTTTTCATAAAAATACAAGAAAAATATATAAGATGAATTAAATAGAAATGACAAAACAATTATTATTATTAAAGAATGAAATATATAATAAACTATAGAACAAAAAAAAAACCCAAGAATGAACTAGATTACACCATGGAACATATTACAAGATGGATTCATATAAACATATAAAATAATATACGCGAAATTATTTAAATTTAAAACTTTGAAGAACAAAAGATAAACGATGCAAACCGAAACCCATGTGATACCACAGTTTCCTTAAAATAAATTCACCACCTCCCTATGGATGCTAGAGGAACGCCGACGTCTGTCTCCCAAGATACGATAGTCGAAACCAGCTAATGTAGAAGCACCTCCTAAATAGCTTCAGCGAACTTGATAATGGCTGCACTCTCTCTAACAAGAACCAAAGAAGGGGCTAGCAAAAGAAAATAGAAAAAATTTTCTTTGGTGTAAAAAACCATCTCCAACTTTTTATCTCAAAATACTATCTCCATTTTCCATCAAAAATCACTCCAAAATTATCTTTCCAAGTTGGAGATGAAAGGCCTCTATTTATACAAGTAGGGGAATCCCTAGCCATGAAGGCTATACATCAATAGGGCCATCAAATGCCATTAACCAAGGCCATCAACTCTAGCCATTAGGGCTAGAGTTACAAAGGTTGAAAACCTACGGCCACTAATATGACCATCAACTCCATCATCAAAAGATGAGAGTTACAAAGGTCTAAACCTTCCATGTGCTTAATATATACAAATAAATATGTATATAATGATGGTTGAATAACCAACTAGATGGGTCACAAAATGGATACTAATGTTGGGTCATAACTCGATCAAAGCCCAATTCCCAAACACATGCACAAACGAAGCCCAACACAACATAGCTTAGCCCAAACTCAAGATTAAGTCCAAGTTCAAGACCAAGACCAAACCTAGCATATGCACAAGCACAAGCCTAGGCCTAGTAAGTCCAAATCAAAGCCCAACTTTATTGATGTCCACTTTATGAGACAATCTCATTCAACCCTCAATGGTTTCGGCTCATTATTTTTGTATAGCAATTTTCTCACTTAAAATAATACAAAACTAATCAGACCCACATCAATTGACGATTGAGTCCCACTTTAATTTTGAATTAAAGTTGCCGAAAAACCATTATTTTCAACAGTGTTTGAATCTAGGATTCTAGGTTTGATTTGAAAAATAAAACGAAAAGTGAAATGAAATATGTATGAAATGCAGACCAATTATTTGTTACATTTCTCTTTGCTTCCCATTTCTCTTGTCAAATCTAAAATATAAAACACAATCGACCCCATTTGTTTCATGGGATTGTATTTCATATCCAATAAATTTACTATTCTATCATTTGTTTTAGAAAATTAAAAGTTAATAAAGTAAGTAAATAAAAATAATAATAATAATAAAATAAAATAAAACTACATAAAAAAATTTATTTATTTATTTATTTTCTATAAAATAAGAAAACAAAAATAAAATAAAATAAAAAAATAGAAAAAAATGGCACATTTTTTTTTTAAAAGGCCACACGAGTGCTTATTTTTTTTAGAAGGCCACACAACTATCGAGAATTGAACAAGGTAACAATAAAGAATAAATATCCCCTACCTCGTATTGATGACCTGTTTGACCAGTTGCAAGGATCACAAGTGTTTTCCAAAATTGATTTGAGGTCCGGGTATCATCAGTTGAAAGTAAAGGTAGAAGATGTTGAAAAAACCGCGTTTCGAACAAGGTATGGCCATTATGAATTTCTTGTTATGCCATTTGGAGTAACTAATGCTCCGGCAGCGTTTATGGACTTAATGAACCGAATTTTTAAAACCTACCTTGATGAATTTGTTGTGATTTTTATTGATGTCATTTTGATATACTCTAAGAATAGACTTGAACATGAACATCATTTGAGAACTGTCCTGCAAACACTTAGAGAAAAGAAATTATTTGCTAAACTAAAGAAGTGTAAGTTTTGGTTGGATGAAGTTATTTTCTTAGGGCATGTTATCAACAAAAAGAGGATTTCAGTGGACCCACAGAAAATAAAGGCAATTATGAATTGGCCTACACCGACAAATGTAACAGAGGTCCGCAGTTTCATGGGCTTAGCTGGGTATTACAGGAGGTTTGTGAAAGACTTTTCAAGGATAGTTGTACCTCTTACCCAACTGACATGCAAAGGGCAACCATTTGAATGGAATGACAAAAAAAAATCTGCCTTTCATGAAATAAAAACGAGACTGACCACTGTACCAGTATTGACATTGCCCACAGATATGGAAAATTTTATAATTTTGAGTGATGCATCTTATAAAGGTTTGCGTTGTGTATTAATGCAGAACGGAAAGGTTATTGCTTATACCTGCCGACAGTTGAGGCCACATGAGAAAAACTACCCAACATATGACTTTAAATTGGCTGCAGTTGTGTTTGCTGTAAAAATCTGGCGGCATTACTTGTATGGGGTGAAGTGTGAAGTCTACACGGATCACAAAAGTCTGAAGTACTTCTTTACACAGAAAGAGCTAAATATGCGGCAGAGAAGATGGCTTGAACTGATAAAGGATTATGATCTTGAAATCCAATATCACCCCGAGAAAGCTAATACAGTTGCTGATGCCCTAAGCAGAAAGTCGATGGGGAGTATGGCTTGTTTGCTTACTGAGCAGAAAGAGATCTTGCAAGATTTTAAGA
This sequence comes from Camellia lanceoleosa, assembly GCA_025200525.1. NCBI lineage: Eukaryota > Viridiplantae > Streptophyta > Magnoliopsida > Ericales > Theaceae > Camellia > Camellia lanceoleosa. Next base: position 36,000,305 of record CM045765.1, read on the forward strand.
AGCCTGAAATTGAAGTGGTATTGTGTGAACAGGGTGGACTGATAGCCGCTATTTCAGTTGAACCGGCAATCATTGATGAGATTAAACAAAAACAAAAAGAGGATGAATTCCTCAAGAAAGTGATTGATGAATTTGAGACAAGTCCAAAAGCAGAGTTCAGCATTGAAGGCGAAGTGTTGAGATTTCGAAACCGAATGTGTATCCCAGACATTCCGGAGCTAAAGAAAAGAGTTCTGAATGAAGTTCACAAGTCAGTATTTGTTATGCATCCGAGCAATAACAAAATGTATCGGGATTTGAAGTAAAGCTATTGGTGGCCTAAAATGAAGAAAGAAATTGCAGAATATGTGTCCAAATGTCTTCAATGTTAGCAAGTTAAAGCTGAACATCAGAAACCAGGCAATCTACTTCAACCTCTCCCTATTCCTGAATGGAAGTGGGAGCATGTGACTATGGATTTCGTTGTTGGTCTACCTCGGACTCCTCAAGGTATGGATTCTATTTGGGTTGTAGTTGATAGACTGACTAAATCTACACACTTTCTACCTGTTAGAACTACTTTTGATGCTTATAGACTGGCTACTATATATGTTGATGAGATTGTTCGTTTACACGGAGTTCCGGTATCTGTTGTCTCGGATAGACATTCGAAATTTATGTCTAGATTATGGAAAAGTTTGCAAAGGGCTATGGGGACAGAATTAAGGTTTAGTACCGCATTCCACCTACAGACAGATGGACAATCAAAACGGACAATATAGACTTTGGAATATATGCAAAGGATGTGTGCCTTGGATTTTCAAGGGAGTTGGGAAGATTATTTGCCACTCGCGGAGTTTGCATACAATAACAGCTTCCACTCCAGCATAAGAATGGCACCATACGAGGCTTTGTATGGTAGAAGGTGTAGATCACTAATTTGTTGGACAGAAGTCGGGGATAGAGCTTTACTTGGGCCTAAAATTGTGCAAGACACTTCTGAGAAGATCAAAATAATCCAACAGAGGCTCAAAACAGCTCAGGACTGACAAAAGAATTATGCAGATGTTTGAAGAAAACCTCTCGAGTATGAGGTTGGTGACCATGTGTTTATCCGTGTGACTCCGATGAAAGGCCAAGTCAGGTTTGGAAAGAAGGGTAAGTTGTCGCCCCATTATATTGGGCCGTTTCAGATTCTAGAAAGACTGGGTCCAGTTGCTTATAGAGTTGTTTTGCCACCCGGATTGGAGCAAATCCATAATGTGTTTCATGTATCAATGTTGAGGGGTTATCTTCGAGATCCATTTCATGTGATTGATTATCACCGGGTAGCTCTTAATGAAAATATGGAGTACGCCGAATGGCTGGAACGAATCATTAACCAGCAAGTGAAACAATTGAGAAGCAAGTCCATCCCAATGGTGAAAGTGGAATGGAAAGAACACTATGGGACGGATGCCACATGGGAAAAAGAGGATGAAATGCGACTACGCTATCCACATTTGTTCCCTGACGAAGGTAAAATAAGTTTGGAGGACCAAACTTCCTAAAGGTGGGAAGATTGTGATAACCCTGCTCCGTATTATGCTAATTAATCTTAATTACAAATGTGATTATGTGTTTGATATTATTTTGAGTGCCATCTATATGAATATATGTGGTTTTGAATTTCTATCTGTTCACCGTAGGAAAATTTGTTTGATTATGTGCTTTAGAATTTAAATTGAAGGTCTTATCGGCTACAAAAACCGAAATTGACTACGTCCTTGCAATTAGCGTAATTTTTAGAGCCTACAGTGAAATTTAATTGAAAATTGATTCAGATCAGAATAATTAGATTAAATTGATGATATAGTGCTCAATTATTTAATATTGATAAATGTGATCAAGGGAGCTTTTTAAAAGGGGACCAATGTGCACTTATATTCATTGGTTTGGGCTCAAAAATCAGATTTTACACCTTAGACTGAGAGAGGGTCGGCTAGAGAGAGAGAGGGTGAAGGAAATTGAAGTTTTGATCTTGAAGCTTGAATAATTTCAAGACCAACTCAAGAATTAACCATAATTTGGAGAAGTTGAAGCTCTTAGGTGAGTAATCAACTCTTAATTTATGAGTTGAATATGTAATTTTGTGAATTCAAGTGGTATGGTAGCTCATGGCAAAGATTGAGTTGAATATGAGGTTAGAATGCACATGCATGCATGAAATTACTATGAATCACCATGACTTGCCATGAAATTGCATAAGCTAACATGAATAATGTTGAACATGGAGAATTGGGCACCAATCTTCACATGCATGCATAATTTTCATGGGTTTCATTATAATAAGTGTCATTTGTATGATGTGAAATAGAAATGAAGTCAAAAATTGACATGCATGTTTGATTGTGGAAGATATGGAGCTTATATGAGGGTTGAATGCATAAGCCTTGCTTATACAAAAGAAATGTTGATTAATTTTGAAGATTAGACCATGATTTTGAGCAATTGGCCTCATATTGTTTGTATACTCATGATATATAATGTGTTTTCCTATTTTTGGTACCTTAATTCGAGCTTTGGAGCCTTTGAATATCAAGTTTGAGCCTCAAAAACAATTCTGGATTTTCCAGAATTTGGCATGTTCGCTCGAGCGGGGAAAGCGCCACTCGAGCAGGAAATGCGAGCTCCCAGAAGTTTTGCAAACATGGATTTCCGCTCGAGCGGGGATATTCACGCTCGAGTGGGGAGCCACATAGTGAGACTTTCAGCTCGAGCGTCCAAGTTCACGTTCGAGCGTAAATATGAGGCAACCAGTACTTTTGCAGACCATGAAGGTCCGCTCGAACGGCGGAACCCACGCTCCAACAAGGACCTCTATTTCATAAATTTTGTAAAGGTGTTTTGTGTTCCGTTTTCCGTTCTCTTTCATTTCTAAGCACTCTTAGGCATGCATTAAGCATCATAAATGAGTTAAAAGGATGAGAAAGAAGCCTAAGAGAAATGTATGAATTAAGAACGGATTGAATCGTTTGTGACCCATGTGTGTTATGTAATGTGTAGGGTCGAGCTCAAGGGTGAATCCACCGGCGGAACACTACGAGTAATATCTTAATAAAGATATCTGAATAATGTCATTTGTCCAATTGCTTACTTCTATATAAGTCTTATAAGTTTGTTACATTACATTGGGGACAAATATTTGTACGACATGAATGAATGGGCCAGAGGCCGTATGACGTGAATGAATGAGCCAGAGGCCGTATGACATAAACGAATGGGCCAGAGGCCGTATGACACGAATGAATGGGCCAAAGGCCGTTTGACACGAATGATTGAGCTAAAGGCCGTTGGACAGGAATGGTTGGGCCAAAGGCCGTCGGACATGAATGAATTGGGCCCAAGGCCGTTTGATGTGTTTGAAACTACAGTCACTTGACCTATATATATATATGTACATTAGATAGAAATATGAATTGGGCCCAAAGCCGTCTGTTGTATATTGTTCTAGTGTATCTTCTTTATTTGATATTATTCACTGGGCTTTCACTCACGCTCATTCATGTGTTTGTAGGTGAGCCAAGGGAAATCCAAACCCAGCCTCAGTAAAGTTTGTGTGAAACAGTCAAAGTTTTGAAAAGTCAGCCCAAACGTCTCATGCACGAAACTTGTTTTCGCCTCTTTTGCTCTTTTGATATGGTTTTGTTATAGTGGCGAAAACATTGGATTACTTTTGTATATAAACTTTGGGTTGACCGACTTAGACTTAATGATCCTGTCTGTACAGAACTTTGTGTTATTACTTATTTTGACGTGAGTTATTAACATGTATGTATATGGATTGTTATGATGTGCCATGTAAGCACAGCTCTATGGACAATTTGTAAGTTTGCTTCCATTTGGCCTCTTTACTCTGATAAGTTATGTCTGGTTTGGTTTGAGGCCGTAGGTAATCCCTTGATTACTGGCCGGTTATGTCCTTAACCCATGGGGGCGGGTTCAGGTCATGACATTTACCCAAAAAGAGTCTTAATTTTGAGTTAAAAAGCCATACTTTTTGACCGGGTTCAAAGGATTTTCTATTAATGTGCTTATCATGGAATTCCTTAGTTCGAGCTTCAAAAATTTTTGAACTCTCATATGCATCATTTCGAATTTCCTCCAACTCATTGAGTTGCAATTTTCGGTTGAGCCCAGCTGCAGCCATATTGAAGTTAAACTTCTTTATGGCCCACAACGCTCGGTGCTCAAGTTCAACTGGGAGGTGGCAAGCTTTGCCACACACCGCCTTATGTGGTGACATCCCAATGGATGTCTTATAAGCAGTGCGGTAGGCCCATAATGCATCAATCAAGCGTTTTGATCAATCTTTCCTATCTAGCCTTACCGTTTTCTCTATTATGTGCTTCACCTCCCTATTAGAGACTTCCACTTGGCCACTAGTTTAAGGGTGGTATGGAGTGCCCACTTTATGAGTGATAGAGTATTTCTTAACTACCGACTCAAAAAATCGGTTACAAAAATGCATACCCTAGTCACTTATTATGGCTCTAGGAAACTCGAAACGACTAAAGATATTTTCATGCAAGAATTTGATTACTACTTTATGATCGTTTGATCAGGTGGCTATTGCCTCCACCCACTTAGACACATAATCCACTGCGAAGAGAATATACTCAAACCCGAACGACGATGGGAAAGGGCCCATAAAATCAATCCCCCAAACATCAAAGATCTCTACCACAATAATTGGGGACATTGGCATCATATCCCGACGAGATATCGAACCCATTTGCTGACAGTGTAAACAAGTTCTACAAAATTGATGGGCATCTTTAAAAATTGTGGGCCAATAAAACCCACTTTGTAAAACCTTGGCAATCGTTTTATGCCCACTAAAATGACCGCCATATGTAGAAGAATGAAAAAATATAAGAATGCTATGCACCTCACCTCCGGCACACACCATCGAATCACTTGGTTGGAGCAATATTTAAACAACTCTGGATCCTCCCAAAAATAATACCTGACCTATGAAAAGAATCGGTCTTTGTCTTGCTTAGACCAATTTTAAGGAATTTGCCCAATGGCCAAGTAATTCACAATGTATGCAAACCACGAGGGGGCTCGCTCCTGACACCACAAGAAGTTGTTCATCCGAAAATGAATCATGCAAAATTAGAGGGTCACTAGTATACTCAACAAGGATTCGGGAGAGGTGATCCGCCACTACATTCTCAGATCCTTTCTTATCTCAGATCTCTAGGTCAAATTCTTGAAGCAACAAAATCCATCTAATTAACTTAGGTTTGGTCTCTTTCTTTGATAGTAAATACTGCAAAGCGGCATGATCAGTGAAGACTATGACCTTGGAACCTAGGAGATAGGACCGGAATTTATCTAAGGCGAAGACCACAGCTAGCAACTCTTTCTCGGTGGTAGTGTAATTCAATTGTGCATCCGAGAGAGTGGGACTAGCATAGTATATAGCATATGGTGCCCTATTGACCCTTTAGCCCAACACAGCCTCGACAGCATAATCTGAGACATCACACAAGATTTCAAAGGGAAGCAACTAATCTGGTGATTTCATAATTGAGGCGGTAGTAAGGGCCACTCTCAGTGTTTCAAAGGCTTTCAAACATGCCTCATCAAAGATAAAAGGTGCGTCCTTAGTAAGTAAACTACACAAAGGACGTGATATTTTACTAAAGTCTTTTATGAACCTATGGTAAAAACCTGCATGCCCTAAGAAAGAACGGACTTGACGCACAGAAGTAGGTGGAGGAAGGCTCACAATGAGGTCAACTTTAGCTTTGTCTACCTCTATACCTCAAGGGGACACAATGTGTCCCAACACTATACCCTCACGAACCATAAAATGGCTCTTCTCTTAACTCAAAATCAAGTTTGCCTCAGTATATCGTTTTAACACTCTAGTCAAATTCCTAAGGCATTCCTCAAAAGACGGTCCAAACATCAAAAAATCATCCATGAAAACCTCTAAGAATTTATCTACCATATCAGAGAAAATGGCCATCATACATCGTTGAAAAGCCACCGATGCATTACATAGCCCAAAGGGCATGCGCTTGTAAGCAAAAGTGCCAAAAGGGCAAGTGAATGTGGTCTTTTCCTGGTCAGCGGGGTACACCGGGACTTGATTATACCTCGAGTAACCATCAAGAAAACAATAAAAACCCTGCCCCGTTAACCACTCTAGGATCTGATTAATAAAAGGTAAGGAAAAATGATCCTTCCTAGTCATGGAATTCTGTCTCCTATGATCAATGCACAATCGCCACCCAGTAGTGGTTCGTGTGGGGACTAACTCTCCTCTCTCATTCTCAACAACCGTGATGCCCGATTTCTTGGGCACCACTTGTGTGGGACTCACCCACTTACTATCCGAGCTGGGGTATATAATACCCGCATCCAACAATTTTAACACCTCCTTTTTCACCACCTCTTTCATATTAGGATTAAGCCTCCGTTGCATTTCACGATAAGATTTGGTGTCCTCCTCTAGATGTATGTAATGCATGCACACGGAGGGATCTATCCCTTTCAAATCAGCCACTGACCACCTTATAGCACTCTAATATGCCAGAAGAACACTCATTAATTGACTTTCCTGCTCTACAGTTAAGTCAGATACAATGATGACAGGTAAAGTATCTTGAGGCCCTAAAAATACATAGTTAAGTGTGGCCAGGAGTGGTTTCAACTCAAGTGTAAGTGGTGTAACTAAGGATGGTATGGCAGGCTCTTTAGACGAAGGAAAAAGGGACTCAAACCAGACTTTCCACGGAGAAAAATCTGATGTAGATGAAGAATTAAGCAAGGCATTCACCTCCTCAACCGACCCATCAATATTAAAATTTTCAAACCCAAAATGTGCTAGACAAGCCTCTAGAGGGTCCTCTACAAGAATGGAGGGTAAAGCTTCCTCGACAGTCCCATGCACAACAACCACATATAAGCACTCCTCTCTCCGTGGGGTTGTTGGGATGCTTGGAAAACACTGAGTTTCACTTGCATATTCCCAAATGAAACTTCCATAACCCCGGTATGACAATTTATGTAAGCATTGGCTGTAGCCAAGAATGGTCGACCTAAGATCACTGGGATTTGCTTCCTAGAGCTGGCTACCAGTTCCATATCTAAGACCAAAAAGTCAACAGGAAAATAAAACCTATCAACCTTTACTAGCACATCCTCAATCATGTCACGTAGCACTTTGAGGGACCGGTCAGCCAACTGGAGAGTAACAGTGGTGGGTTTCAACCCGCCAAGCCCAAATTCCTCGTACACAGAGTACGGTAACAAATTGACACTAGCCCCTAAATCTAACAAGGCCCTATTAATGAAATGGTCCCCTATAATGCATGCAATGGTTAGGGCACCTAGGTCTTTAAGCTTAGGGGGAGTGTCATTCAACAAGATGGAGCTTACTTGCTTCGTGAGTATGACCTTTTGGGACACGGATGTCCTAGATTTACGATTTTGCGTACAAAGGTCCTTTAGAAATTTAGCATACAAGAGTACTTACTTAATCACCTCCAACAGGGGGAGGTTGATTTTAACTTGTTTAAAAACCTCCATCATCGCTTCCATGGATGTCGTCTTCTTATTGAAAGGGGATGTTATCTCAAGTCATTGGAGAAATGGTACCTTAGGCACATATGGTGCCTTGGCCTCATGTGAAGTACTAGGGGCTAAGTCATCCCCCTTAGGTGTCTCTCCCTCACCCTTGCTCTCTTTGGGTTGACCATCGTGATCACCCTTCTTAGCCTTAGTTACATTAGACACAACCGGCCAAGGCTCTAACTCTCTCCCACTTCTCAAAGTAATCACCCCTTGCACTTGCTCATGGTGCTTTCCATTCCCACCCGACCCTTCTACCCCATATTGACCCTTAGGGTTGGCCACAATCTGACTCGGTAATTTTCACTCCTCTCTCCTATTCATGTTATTAGCCATTTGACCTAATTAGGCCTCTAGCTTAGCAATGGAGTAAGTATGGGAGTGAACTACTGGTGCTAACCCCTTAAGTTCTAAGAGAACTTCTAACACTTGAGTCTCAAAGGCTGAGTTGCCTTGAGGAACATGTAGGGGTTGTGGTTGCTGGTAAGGTTGTGGGGGTCGATAAGGTTGTGGTGGTCGGTAGGAAGATTGGTTGGCAAAATTATTAAAATTATGCCTTGGTGGTGAAAGGTTGTAAGAAGTACCTTGTGAAGGAGGTCTCCATGAAAAATTAGGGTGATTTCTCCATCCCGGATTATATGTATTAGAATATGGGTCATTACCTGAGTTGGAGAATCCTTGAGCCGCATTCACATGCTCTTGGACTAATTTCGAAAATTGTGATACCGAAGGGCACTCACTCAAGTCATGAGCAAGGCTCGCACAAATAGCACAAGCCTCGTGAAATTGAGGTTGATCTTGCTATGTAGGGGTATGTCCCGCAGCTAATAATTGGTCCATTTTGTGGGACAATGCCTCTACTTGTTGGGCTAACTCTAGGTTTTGCCCGACCTCATAAATGCCCCTTCTCTTCAGGGCTCCAACTACTGGTTCCCGGACTTGCTGGGTTGTAAAGGCATAGTGAAGGGAATTATCACTTAGATTCTCAAACAATTGTCATGCCTCGGCATCATTTTTGGACATGAATGTCCCACCACAAAAAGAATCCACCATTTAGAGGTGAGGCTCAGTTAAGCCATAGTAAAATGTTTGAACAAGTTGCCAATCAGACACTTGGTGGTGGGGACACTGTTGGAGAAGGTCACAAAGTCTCTCATATGTCTCATGAAATTGCTCGCCATCACTTTGAACAAAATTGGTGATAGCTCGCCTGAGTTGGTTGGTCTTACCAACGGGAAAGTACTTCTCCAAAAACTTTTGCTATAATTAGTCCCAAGTTGTGATAGAATTAGCAAGTAAGGAGTTCAGCCAGTGTTTGGCTTTGTCCTTTAATGAAAATGGGAACAATCGCAACATTAAGGTCTCATTTGTGAAATTCAAGATCCTCACTATAGAGCAAATTTCCAGAAATTCATTCAAATGTTTATAAGGATCATCATGAGCTAGTCCATGGAATGATGAGAGCATTTGTATAGTGCTGGACTTAATCTCATAATGAGCAACAATGGTGTCGGGTAATTGGATGCGTGATGGTGACGTATATGCAGTAGGTGTGAAATAATCCTAAAGGGTTCGGTTGGGCCCATTTGGGACATTTGGATTTTCCATCTCTAATGGTTCAGGATATGGATATGGATATTCAAGCCTGGGAGCACGGGGGAGAGGCTCTAAGTTTCCCAAGAGTCCTTTCTAGTTCAAGATCCAAATTCCACAATGCAAGGCGACAAGACCAGCTCCCGTGCATACACTACTCACACACACACACTAAATTCCAACTCTGGTGCACTAAGTTATGAAAGCAAAATACCAAAGAAGGAAATACTCACAGCGATTTAACGAAAACGTTTTACTCGTCTTGCGGGTGCTTGACGTGTAGACGCTATCCCCAATTTCCACTTGAGCTCTCTAGTTTTAGCACTTTAGTGCTTTGTTTGCAAGTATTTGCTTCTGTTTTTTTTTTAAAAAATTGGTGTTGTGGTATTTTTGTTTAAAACTTGGTCGCGCTTCGCTTGCAATTCAATGATGGTTCCAATTGCAAATACTCTCCACATTTAGCAAAACTAAAATATAAAATCCTAAACTAAAAATTAAAGTAGGAATGTAACTCTAAATTACTCAATTTCGCCAAAAGTCCCCGGCAACGGCGCCAAAATTTGATGGATCGTTTCATACACCAAATATAAATACTAAACTATACCAAATTCTTTTAGAATAATGGTAAGTCCAGATATCGATCCACAAGGACAATTGTGAAATTAGACTAATTTAATTGCTAAATTTCTAAATTAATTTTGATTAAAAAGATTGAGAGATTTTATAACTAAACACGAATTAAATGAAATTGAGAAATTAAATTGACAATTAAAATTAGGGTTTAAGATATTAATTTTTGAAAAAAGTCCTAGGGCAAAGAATTAACAACTAACTACATAAATGAGATTTAACATTGGTCATCAATTGCAATTTGATTTAAAATACACAATATTTCACAACTACAAGTTTGAAATATTGATCAAGAGAGTTGTCACATTCAACGTACAGGCATGAATCATCCCGAGTAGCACGAGGAGTTTGCTCTAAACTATGGTAACAACATGACCCGTATCTCGTAGCATGACTCATCTCATACTGTGAACACAAACACAAAGAAAACTAATATATGGAAAGCATTAAACAATCACAGAGAGTAAAATACTTGAAGAGATGAAATGAACAATTATTACAAACTTCTAAATCATCCATACATTGATTCAAACCGATTCACAATCAAAGCTTATGAAAAATCCTATTATATGACTAGGGTTTCATCAAAACCCTAGAAAAGAAGACTAGCCACTCATGGAGGCGTAGGAAGAGAAAGAGGATGAGGAAGGATCCCCCATGGAAGTTGTCCTTCAAGCTTGAGGAGAAATCACCTTTTAAAAACCCTAGCCTCCCTTTTCTTAGAATAATTTTCGAACCCTAGGTTAGCCTATTTTTCTTCCTTTTATTCTCAGTAGAACAAACCCAAAATTCTGCGCACACATCCATAGGTGGGCCGTTCGAGCGGTGTGCGGTGAATCTTGGCCACACGTGCGATGGTCTGGCTAGCTTAGATTTTTCACTTCTCACACGAAGGATCTGCTTTCGCGCCCTTTTTAATTGAATTTACGTATTTCCTGCTAAATCTGTACAAGTGCACGAAACACATAATTTCCACCAAATAAACAAAATTGAAAGACTAAAAATGTAACTTAAGTGCCTCAATGTGGTACCTTACGGCCTACATCACATCCCCCAACTTACATTTTACTAGTCCTCAAGCAAAACAAAAGAAATAAGAAAAGTAAAATAACTCTAAGCCACTTTCGTAGGGATCACGATTACATTTAGCATATGCAACAAGCCTTTAAACCACAAGGTTACCCTAAGTGGACGAGTATAGTCTCGTGAGGGTTTTCAGAAATGATACCCACAAACATCAACATATTTATATCCACTCAACAACAATTAACCACACTATTCCATCTAACAATTAACTTATGTGCCACTATAGTGTGATATTAAGACATGATGAGTCATTGAAGACACATCTGTCACGACCCAGACCCGCCTCTATGGGTTTAGCATCAGAATCGCCGATGTCTGTGATTACGAAGGCACAACTTGATAATAACAGATGTCTGATGGTGGCGGAAGCCAAAACAGTAAATGAAAGATGTCCAATGAGCTGTGACAGCCTGTATGCAAAAAGATTTTTCATAACATATTCACATCATAACGTAATAAGATATACATACAACTTATGAGACATTCAGTTAGGGACCAAATCCCTACCATAACAAGATCTGATGCCTCTTAAATGATCTATACAAAATAGAAACAAATAGGGGGAATCTAAACCACCCCAAAGCAGCCTTGGCTTGGCAGCACTTGGAACCTTGTAGTGAGGCACAATAGTTGGCTTGACAAAAGGGGAGTTTAACCTAACGCTCCTAGCTCCGATTTGATGCCTGGACACCTACATATATATATATATATAAAAACAGTGAGCTAAAGCCTAGTGAATAACATATGCGTAAAAAAGTTAAGAATGAATGTCCTTTCAGTATTTAAAATAGTCATTTGAACGGTATATCATTTATTCGATCATAGCAGTCATAAGTGGTACATCCAATAGCAATAGTACAGTAGGTCTTAACAGACCGAACAGTCAATTGATGGCCATCATATCAAGAAATGAGTGGTTCTAACATGGAACCGAGAGATCTCGTAATAAGATAGCGATGACAAGATAAAGAATATATTGCTAAGGATGTCACGAATATAGTTCGCAAATAGGACAAACATTCATTCAGTAAGAAATATCATTTCAGAAAGTAGCACATTTGATCATTCAAAAAATATTCATGATTGAATATATCTTTACAACATTGTTACTCACAGAGTTCTGGGTTACAGATAGGCTAGTGAGCGTCCTCGGATGCCAACCCTACACAGTTACAGAACGAACACACACTAAGTTACACACTTGGGAAACAATGACTTAGTCCCTGTCTTGACTCGATGTGGTTCTACATCAATATCCTCATTAAGATGCCTTAAACAAGGTCTAGGAATGCCTAGGATGAAATGAGGATACAAAGATGTACTTAAAAACACTTTTCAATTTTTTGCTGAAACAGGGTTCCCGCTCGAGTGTGGCTTTCTCCGCTCGAGCGGACATACAGACAAAAGAGCCTCGCTCGAGCGTGACTTTCCTCGCTCATGCGGACTGCAAAAGTACTGGATGCATGAAATTCACGCTCGACGGGCGTTTGACCCCCGCTCGAGCGTGAGACACAAGTCCTCGCTCGAGCGTGCATTCCCTCGCTCGAGCGGACTATAAACACATGCAAAGTACTGGATACACGCATTTCACGCTCGAGCGTTACTTTCTCCGCTCGAGCCGGCTGCATGTACTCAGAGTGTACGCTCGAGCGTGAAGTCCTATGCTCGAGCGTAGGTCCAAAATCTGGAATTTCTAGATTGAACCTCCAAGCTCAAATTCAACTTTTAAAGCATCAAATCCGATCCTTTTGGGCTAATTTTCTGGAAAATACTTTAAAACTCATAATATGACATGTTTCAAAGATCAATTTACAAAACCAAAGCCCAAAGGTAGCTGCAATAAAATACAATTTCAACAAATTTCAAGAACATGATGAACATATGACATGCAAGTGTTCAATTGAAATCAAAGCTTCAAATACTTGTTCAAATGAGTCAATTCCTTCAAAAACATGATGAATTCATGAACTATAATCCAAATATGGACATGCATGTGAGGATTCTATAAAAACAACCTCAAAATTCAAGAATGTAAACATGCATGCATGATACAAGCTCACTATTCCACATTTTAAGCCATAACTTGGCTCTAGACTTCAACATTCTTCTAAACCATGCAAGAACCAACTCAACTCATAAACTAGAAGGTAAAAGCTCTACCTTAAGTCTTCAAGTTCAAGAAAGGAAGCTCAATTTTTGCAATTATCCTCCAAATCTTCTAGGCCTCCAAGTCAAATTTCAATTGAAGCCAAGTTTTCTCCTCACTCACTCTTTCCTACAGTTTTGGGTCTTGAATAATGGCTGAAGACGTGCTAATGCTAGTATATAAGAGTCAACTAAATGGTCCTAGAATTGTCCACCAAGTGGCAATTTGGTTAATAAGCCCACTAATGCAATTAACATTATTTAATCCAATTTAATCATACTAAATCAAATTTCAACTAAATTTACCATAAATTCACATTAATTCTAATTAACACAAAACACTAATCAGTTCCGGATTCAGCCGCCGATAAGGCCTTCAATTTGCAGTTTAACACATAAAACATGAACAGATCAATTAACAGTCAAACAGATAGAAATGCGTTCAAACTAATACCCTCAATCAATCAGTTCAGAATGTCAGTCAAATCAGTCACTTAACATGCTTAATCATAGTTTAGCAATAATCAATGGTAAGGGTTGTCACAACATTAGACAAGCATAAAGGAATCTATTGAGCCAAAACCACAATTCAGTTAATATAAAAGTAAAGTCCCATGTACTTGTGCATGCTAATAGACATATCATCAGTACTCTCAGTGTAAAGTGCAATCTCTATATTAGTTAATTGTCCACTATAATAGCCCAGTGTAACTCATAATAACACCCAACATATACAGAAAAACTAAACTGTTGCAGCCAAGATTCTCAAAAGTTATTATTATTATTATTATTATTATTATTATTATTATTATTATTATTATTATTATTATTATTTGACAGTGCAATGTCCTAATCCATTAAGCTTTCTAGTCAACCTATGTAACAAGCATTGGGCCAATGGCTCCCAAACCAGACGACTTTAGGACACTAGGTGTGAAGACACCCCTACGGGCTTAATAACTCGAGTTGAAAAAACTATAAATCCGAGCATATCATTCTCCTTATTTTTCCTTAACTGTGCAATGTCTAAGTCCCTTAAGCTTTCTAATTAACTCATGTAGCAAGTATTGGGCCAATGACTCCAAAACCAAACGATTTTAAGGCACTAGGGGTAGAGACACCCCTACGGGCTTAATAACTCGAGTTGAAAAGGTTATGAACCCAAGCAAGTCAAGTGTTGTTTTTTTCTTTTTTTCTTTTTTTAAGAATCTTAACTACTCATTTATTCTTTTATACAACCCTAGCCATGATCAATGATGTACACCAGGGATTATAATAAAGAGGTCATTGCTATGATAGTGTGTTCATATGAATTAAGGCATATTCATGACAAATGTACTAATACCACAAACACAAACAAATATCCTAGTGCAAATATCACATGTGAGTATTTACCCAATAAACCCTTTTCATACAAGCCCACTATGTTCCCTAATTAACATATGCTCATATCATTACCATACTGGCACAAAGTGAACATTAAGTGAAGTGGTGCAATCAAGTGCAGCAAGTACAAACATGAATGGTTATTTATAAATACCCTCACCCCCTCTCCCCCATCTGGAATACAACATTATCATCAATGTAAGCAATTGTACAGTAGATAGTAAAATGAGAGAGAGAGAGAGAGGATCTTACCAGACGACGTAAGCACACATCCAGCGAGGCAAGGACACACCAAACAGACTTTTTTTTTTTTTTTTTGGAATTATACATTATAAAAGGAAAAGAAAAATAAAACAAAACCAAACAAAAATAAATAAAGAAATAAAACAAAGAAAATATACATATATCATTTATTTAGATCCAGCGGTGGTGGGAAATGCTACTCGAATAAGGCATGCATCAATGTCCGAGTCTCGAATGCCTCATCATGAACCCTAGCGCCAAGCTGATCAAACCACTACTCGCTCAACTTCCGGTATACGTAGAAGTCAGTTTGCAAAAATGCAACTGACTGCTAATACCCATCAAATGCCATCTGCGAGTGATCCCGATATGCCTGATAGTCTGCCCGAAGATCAACCACAGATTGTTGAATAGCGGCTTGATTATCCAAAAGAGCTTGATATTGCGCTCATGTCATAAAAAATGGTAGTGGCGCGGGAGCGGGCGCGGGCACGGACGCGGCGGCGGGCTCAACCAAAACATCATTAGGATTGGCTGGGGCATCGAGGAGGCGTAGTGGAGGTGATAGGCAAGCAGTGGTTTGGTACCAGTGGGTTTTACAATAAAGCATTGGCGGCGGAAGCTAAACCTTATTGGGTTCGAATGGGTATGTCCCTTGGCCTTTTATGAGTGCAGTGATGAGGTTGGCGAAAGAGATGGCCCATGTAGAACCGCATCGGGTGTTGCGCAACTTAACTTCATTAAAGATATGATTAATCTAGTTGAAGATCAAGCTAGGAATGTCGACCCAAAAGTCGAAGTCAAATCGGTGCAAGGCACGGAGGAAGTCCCCTCACCGCTCTTCCTTGTGGCCCAGAGGGATAACATTCTTTTTAAGAACCACATCAAGGAAGAGAAGGCGGCACAGCAAGTTAACCCGCCGAATACTAGTCCTATTGTCATTATCCTACCGCCTCTCATAAGATTAGGTCACCAATACCAGGACTATGAGTTCCTGAGTGAATACCGGGAACTGTTCTTCATTGATAGTGTCCATGGAACAGTGGAGAACCTCGGTAATAGAAGCTTGGTTGACCACTAACTCCACCTCGTCAACAATGGACAAAAGAGCTCTCGGGGCCTCGTCACTGATGTACATATTCTGATAAAAGACTTGCATAATGTGAGGATACGCCGGTTCAGTAACAGTGCAAATGCCTAGGAGGTCCCAGTCTTCAAGTTCTCAGACACCCTACGCAGTGGGTTGATGGTGTCGGAAGAAGTCCACATCAAAGGATGTGTCACAGGCAATTGGTTTGTTGGCCCAAGTGTCAGTTGGTACATCCCTAGCGGCAATGTTGGCATTGCGAGGCTGTTTAGATGCTCGGCGGGACGATGTAGCCATTCCTGCACAAAATAAGACAACCAGCACAACCAAAAACGTGAAACCATTATATTAGACCGCATCAAACAGCCCATGCATGCGCAAATCATGTGAATCCTCATTGCCATCACACTCTTGGATTTTTTTTATTTCAAATATATTTTTTTTTTTGGTTATATATATATACTACAAAAATTAACTAACACTAAGTTAGCATGAGACAAATTGACAAACACACATATGAACTACAATAAATAAATAAATAATGAAATAAAATAATCTAAGTTAGTAAAAGAAAATATAATAAAAATTTAGAAAATAAAAATAAAAACTAACAATTAAATCGTTAAATAAAAATAAAACTCAATCACTAACTAAACAATTAAAACAAAAATAAAAACAATTAACTAACCCATTAAACTAACAAGAACCACTAACTAAACAATTTATTTATTCTTAGCAGAACAAACCCAAAATTTTGCGCACGCATCCCTAGGTGGGCCGCTCGAGCACCCATGTGGGCCGCTTGAGCGGTGGTGGGCCACACATGCAGTGGTCTAGCTGGCTTAGATTTTTCACTTCTCGTATAGAGGATCTGCTTTCGCACCCTTTTTGATTGAATTTGCATATTTCCTGCCAAATCTATACAAGTGCACAAAACATGTCATCTCCACCAAATAAACAAAATTGAAAGACTAAAAATGTAACTTAAGTAACCTCAATGTGGTATCTTTCGACCTACATCATAGACTAATAATCAAATATACATAATTTTCTAACCAAATAGCCCAAAAATTATTTATCTAAAATTTAATAGTCCATTACATTGTAATTTTCTTTTATCTACTCCATCCAAACAAACGTCCCTAATCAACCACACGATGTAATCTATCTATGGCTAGGTTTGGGAAGACGGTTTGTGGCTATTTTAGCCACAAAAGACAAAATAGGCTTTTTAACCATAACAAACAAAACATCACATCCAACCCATAATCATTACACTCTTCTCTCACAAAAAAAAGTTTTAAAAGCCAAAAAATCCTTCCCAAACCAAATTTTTTAGCCCAGGCTAAAATAGCCAAAAAAGTCAAAAAGCTAAAAAGCCAACCCACTGCCAAATATATATGAGGGAAAATGGGGTTTCTAATGAGAATGCCCTATAAAACTCAAAACCCTCATATTATTTTTCTAGAATTCATATTTTTTAAATAATTAAAAAAATCTTCTATTGGTTAACTTTTATTGAATCATTTAAAAAATATAGTAATTAATCCATTTAAAAAGAAATTTAATTATTCTATTGAAAATTTTGAATAGCTTTTAGATCTTGATTTACACATTTCAAAATGAAAGTTTATTAATTAATTTAAAATTTTTAATTTAGAAATTTGAAAAGGAAAGTTAATTAATAAGTTTTAAAATATAAATTTTTATACCACTAAAATATAGGAATCAATTCACATCTTTCATAAAAATTAAAAATAAAAAGTTCTTGATATTTAATTATTTTATATGCATCGACATTTCAATCTATCTATATATATATATATATATTACAACAAAGAGACATTTCATTAAAAAAAGATTGTGAAACTTCCAAAGTTTCATATAAAATTTTTAAATTTTAATAACTAAATAAAAAAAAAATTAAAAAAATTATTAGTTGTTGTCTTATCCTAAAAAATTGTATAACCAATTAACATGTCTCACCATAAGATTTTTTACAAGATCATTTACCCATGATTCAACGTAATTTTGTTCCTTTTTTTAATATATTTTTAGATGGATAATTTTATTTCTTTAAACTCTCAAACTATGGTTTCATAGCTTAAGAATTATTTCAAAAAAAATTTAAAATTTTTATTCTGCCTTTAAAATGTGAATGTCAACTCATATATTAAAAAAAATTATAAAAATAAAAGTAGTTATCCATAATATTTTATCAATGACCTTCCACATGGATACGGGGCTTATATATATTTAACAGCATTGTTAAATAATGACCAGTCCCGATACAGTGTAACATTTGGATTTGACCCACGTATTATTAGCAAATTGGTTTTTTTTTTTTTAAGTTTGATTTATTTTTATTTTTTTAGTGATTTTTTAAAAAATTAACTCAAATAATTTTTTTTTTTAAATTAAAGGAGACAAAATAAATCAATTTTTGTAATCATTCTTTTATTATGTGAAAATAAGTTTATTTTTACCTTTAGTAATTTTTTTGAAAATTAATTCAATTTCTTTTTTTAATTTTTAAAATCTTCTGACTCAATTAAAAGAAAAAAAAATTGGCTCGTCTTTAATCAGAGAAATTACACAACAGTGTATTTTTTAAAAATTAATTACACATCGTGATAAATTTTAATTTTTTGGGGAACAACTTTTCTTTAGTTTGGAAACAGACTGGACGTTGATTTTGACCTTGGTGGGCCCAATTTCAAACCCATCTCACTCATCTAAATCTTTTGATTAGATTGTGAGTTCACTTGATTAGATTATATTTATATTTTTAATTTATTTTTATATTGTAATTGTCATTAAAATAAATGTAATTTAATTAAATAATTTTAGATGTCCAATTAATATGATTTTTTATAAAGAAAATATACTTAACAAGTTCTATACATTAAACGATTTTGATTATCAAGATTAATCTAGAGGCACACCACAACCTAACAAACCTTTCATCAAATTGGAAACAAGATGTTCTTTTTTAATTAAGTAATGTTAGAGATACAAAACATTTTATCAAATACTCACATGGATATAAGACGCGTGTGAGACCCACTCCAATATAACTATCAAAAATGCCTAAGACCCCCACTGGGGGTCACTGGGGGTCGTGTGTGTTGGCCCCTCATTGGTTGATTTCAGCGAATGGTGAGATGTCACGTCAGTGGGGGTCGACCCCCAGTGGGGGTCTGTAGCAGCGCTGTATAACTATTTGGTAAAAATTTGATAAAAAAAAGTGAGTCTCTATAATTTGTGTTTTTAATTTTAAAAGAAATTGCAATTCGGCTGAAAGATTCAAAAAATAATTACAAATCAATAATAAAACTTATCAACTTTAATAATTAAAATTATAAATTTTTTCATAATTTTGCATATATATTTTTTTATCTTTCAATTGATTTGTAGTTTTTCCTTAATTTTACCAAATGAAACACATCCAAATGAGTAATTTTTATATACAGACATGGTATATAGTGGGGCTGTTTGGGAAGTGAGATTTTAGCTTCGTTTGGGCTAAAATTCACACAAAAAATAAAATAAGTTAAAATAGTTAATAAGACAAAATATCATATCAAATCTATAATCATTTTATTTTTTCTTTCACAAACATTACATCTAACTACAAAAAAATTCAATCATCTTCTCAAATACAAAAATTTTAACTTACTAAAATAGCCAAAAATTAAAATAACCTATTAAAATAACTTCTTAAACATCCACATTATATAATTCTTTTTATTATTGTGATTAATTTTAACAATAAAATCAACTATATTTATGTTAAATGTTTAGAAAATAATATATATACATAGGGTTTGGTTATGGTGTGCAACTTACACCTTACACCTTATTCTTTACGCTTACACCTTATACTTACACTTTTTATACCTTACACCTTACACCTTCTTTACACTTACACCTTATACTTCACCTTTTATACCTTACACCTCAGTGTGCAACTCACTTACACCTTACACCTTACATTTACACCTTACACTTACACTTACACCTTACACTTACACATTTTGTGTAAATAGCACATGGTGTGCAACCCACTTACACCTTTTGTGGGTTGCACACATAAGAAAACTCCATATACATATATATATATATATATATTAATGAAATGTAGTATGACGTCATATGTTATCAGCATATAAAAATTTCTCCAAATATGACCGTAATAAAAAAAAATACCCCGTACAAGTCACCGGCTATTCCCGGTAACTGCCGCCTATAAATATCTGTTTTCCGTTTACCATAAACAGCCTGTCAAACAAACAAACTCCAACACTCTCGTCCCTTCAATATCCCCTCGTGTACGTACATACATTTCTATATCTCTCTATTTTCTCGTCTCTTTCTCGAGAAAATTCGCTCTTTCCATCCCAGATTCGTTCTGTTATTGCATGGCAGTTAGGTTTCTGGCTCGTGAGGTGTCGGACCTTTGCCTTGGAAAGCCGGCGCTGAGGTCGATTCCGATCTCCGCCACCGTCGCCGACGCATTATCGGCGCTCAAGAAGTCCGGCGAGAGCTACGTCAGCGTATGGAACTGTGACCATTCTTCGGCTGCTGCGAAGAAGACTGATTGCCGATGCGTCGGCAAGGTTTGCATGGTTGATGTGATTTGCTTTCTCTGCAGAGAAACGAACCTGTTGAGTCCTTCTTCGGCGCTTCAATCGCCGATCTCTGATCTCCTTCCCAAAGTGCCTGGTCTCGTCCGGCATTTGGAATCGCATTCTAGGTTTGTGCTCGCTTCATTTCGATTTTATTCTTGAAATTAACAATGGTGAATTGGAAATGTTTTGATGTGAATTGGATTTATTGATTGCTTATCTTTGCTTTTGACTACATCTTGAATTTTAAATTGGAGATCGTCTTTTCAACTCGTAAAATTCCGTTTCCAAATGCAAGATTTGTGGAGATAATACGACAAATTAGGCCTCGGAACATGGTTTTCTATGGTTTTTTTTTTTTTTTTTTTTTAGCTAAAATATAATGTAAAAAAAAAATTATACGTTTGGAATGACTTTTTAATTCTTTACGAAAAGATAGTGAAAAATAGAGGTAAAATATAATATTGATTTTTTGGTATAAATTATTAATTTTTAAAATTTTTTAAAATAATTTTTTGACTTTTAAATTAAAAATTCACCTCCCAAACGGGCCCTTACCCTGATAGTCAATACAATTCACCTTTTATTTCATTTCGATATCTACGCTTTCAATTGGCTATCCTTAATTTTAGATTTTATGCTAATTTGTTTTAATTCATAAAATGGTTAGTGTGTTTGATGGATGAGTAATGTTAGAGATCCAAAAGATTTATTAAAATTTTTATGAAATATCTTATATGGGTGTTGAATTCGCATGAAACTGCATGTATGGATTCCACGTCTATGTAAAACATTTTATAGAAATTTTAATAAATCTTTTGAGTCTAGCATTTTGGTTGACAAAAAATGATTATTAAATTGATTGAGGATAACTAACTAAAGTAAGGGGTTGTATGGGATGACTTAAATTAGTGTACTTTTTGTTTTTTTACGAAAAGATGTGCAGAAAAGTAGAGAGGTGATGTGATAGAAAAAAGATAATTATTTTGGGTTGCCAAACTTGGCCGAAATTTATAATTTTTTCCAATTTATCAAAAAAAAATTATGATTGCATTTGGTAGAGTTTTTCTAAATATGATTTGAGAATAAATTTGTATTTTGAGTTTGAGTTTTGGAATTATGATTTGAGTGTAAAAAATTTGTTTGTTAAATGAATTTTGAAAAAAGTTTTGAATCGAGTGAGGAATTTTTGATGTGACATATGATATTGGATAAAAAATGTACCACTCATAACCCTGCACACAACATAAAATTCTATTAAAGCTCATAAAAAATTTTAAAAAATTCAAAAAATATTTTTTGTTGAATATATGAAAATTAACATGTGTCAATTGGACACGCGTGCACACAAAAAAAAAAATTACATTGTTACGGTCAATCGGTCGGGTGACCAGTTAGCTCAAATTTTTTCGCCTTTGACTTTAGTTTTCAAAAGTGAGAATAGAATTAATTTTTAAAAGTGACAATCAAACACCATATGCAAACTAAGAGTTGGAATCACAATTCCAAAGCTCTTCCAAACAGAGCCTATAATTTTTTCCTTAAAATATTACACATGCGATATGTGTTTATTTTCTATTAAGTTGTAATTAATTTGATCAAAAAAAAGTTTAAATTAAGTTGATTGAAATTATAGATATCAAAATGACAGGTGCAAAATATATGGACTACATTGTAATTTGATCAGCATAATAATATATCAATTGACAACACAATTCTGAGATTAAAATTTAGGCCTTATTTTGTTTTTTTGGTGTTTTTGATGATTTATGATTAAATTCGTAAATTTATGTAGCATTGTTAGAATCGCAATCTAGGTTTGTTTTTTTTTTTTTTTAGAGGGGAAAAACCCAAGGAGAATTACAAAGCTTCAGAAAAAACTAAAGGAAATACATTGGAAGGGACTTCTTCCATCCAGATAGATGGTCCAGGACTCTTAAGTGCCAACTGAGCTAGGCTAGGTTTGTTAGGCACTTCGATTTTTCGATTAAAATTATGTGCGTTGGAAGTCTTTGATGTGATTAGATTTGTAAATTCGTTATAATTGAATTTTAGAGAGTTTGTTTTGATGAGATGGACCACTTCCTGAATTCTAAATTGGAGGTAATCTTGATTTAACGCCTTAAATTATGTTTCCAAATCCAATATTCTTCCATGGAACAATCACCCTCACAGAATTTCTATAATGTATTAGATGATCTAGGGAGAAAAACAACTTCTAATAATATGATTTGATTATATTAATTTGGTAATTTTTTTATTAAAATCAATTGACAAAGGATTTTGTTAAATGCTTGAAAAGGACATTAACAATGAAAGTGAGTGGATCAGAGAATGTACAATGCTTTTCAAACTTTTTCTAATTTGTAACTTGAAGGCACACATTAACGAGACCCATTGACAGAACATCAAAATTTGAGCTTTGGTTATGTCTTCCTACTTTTTTTTTTTTTCTTTTTTCTTTTTTTTGTAGTCTTCGGTTTTTGTTTCTTAATTTCATTTTTTGTGTTTTCATAAAAAGGAAAATGCTACTACTAATAATATTGGTAAATGGTAAAAAAATGAGTTGAAATATGTAAAGGAAAATGCTATGAATCTCAAATAATCTATCAAATTTTCTACCAAACCTCTCACAAGTCCCACACCCATGTGTGAAGTTTGGTAGAAAATTTAGTAGATTAGTTGGCATCTTTAGCATAATTATATGTAAAAACGTATGAAATGTAGATTGAAGTTGTAACTTTGTTAGCATCATTTAACCATTATTTAAACTTTAAGGAACACCCAAGCTATCATTAGCAGAACTCTTAATAAAATTGAAATTATCATTTTGTTTTTATTTTTGGTTTGTTTTTTAATTAAAAAAATTTTTTTTATGTTTAAAAAGTGAGTTAGTTTAAGATGATTTTTCTCTTGGAAACCATAATTTTCTTTAATTTACACTAGTTTTATTTTATTTTATTTTTTTCTCAGCTTATTGGAGGCAATAGATTACATACTTGAAGGTGCCCAAAACTTGGTTGTGCCAATTGAGAGCAATCTAAGCATCACTTCAAGGAAGAAGCACCTTAACAAACAACCTTCCTCCTTCGGCTGCTCCACCCTCCACAATGGTCGTGAATTCTGTTGGCTAACTCAAGAAGACGTTGTCCGCTTCCTCCTCAACTCCATTGGCGTCTTCTCTCCACTCCCAGCACTCACAATCGAATCACTTAACGTCATTGACACCGATCCCATGACCATCTACTACGATAAACCCGCCTCCTCTGTTGTGGACTCCATTTCTCGCTCCTTCATTGAACAAAAATCAATTGGTGTTGTTGACGAATGCCACAGATTGATAGGTGAAATATCGCCTTACACACTAGCTTGTTCCGACGAGACTGCTGCTGCAGCAATCACAACCCTCTCTGCTGGTGATTTAATGGCGTACATCGACTACGGTGGTCCTCCGGAGGACTTGGTTCAGTTGGTGAAGTCGAGGTTGGAGGAGAAGAAGTTAGGATCAATGTTGGAATTAATGGAGGAAATTTCAGTGTCGTCGCTATCTTCCTCCTCTAGTTGTTCTTCCGACGAAGATTTTGGGTTCAGGAGTGGTGGGTCAGGTTGGTATTCCCCAGCGAGGAGGTCAGAGCCAATCGTGTGCCATCCGTGCAGTTCTTTGGTGGCGGTGATGATTCAAGCGCTTGTTCATCGCTCTAGTTACATTTGGGTTGTTGAAGAGGACTATAGTATTGTCGGAATTGTGACATTTTCTGGGATATTGAAAGTTTTTCGAAGCGTTGCTGGGGTTTGACAAAAACCCGAAGGGGAGAACTCATTCTAGCAATGACAAAAGCAGAGTCACATTATGCCAAATTTTAAGCTAAGAATAAGAACATATTGAGAGTGATTGGATTATTTGTGTTGTGTTTTTTCTTTGGAATTTTGAGGTTTTGCATTGTGGTTTCATGTTATTTCTTTGGATTTTTTATTTTTCATTTTGATAAATATTATTTCTTTGGAATTTTGAGACTTTGCATAATACTGGCAGCGGTGGCGGAGGCGGCGGTGGGTTGTTAACTAGATCTTACTTGGTTGGATATAAATCTTACTTTTCAGACCATATCTTTTTTGAGAAGATCGGTGATTTCCCTTTATTGTAGTTGATTTTTTTTTTTTTGACAAATTTGTTGTTTTTTTCCGTTTTGCTATATGGTTTGTATGGCCCTTTGGGGTTTAGTTTTTGTATGTTGTTGGCTTTTAGTATAAATATTTTTCATGTTCTCAAAAAAAAATAAAAATAAAAAGAAGCCCAGCTAAAAAATAATAATAATAATAATAATAATTCAATTTTCACTGTTAAAAGACCATAAGCACTAAAAAGTCATGATACTGCTGATAGTTTCCTACTATGGTTTATGATGTATTAAAAATACAGATGAGAAATTATTCAATATTTTTGGAGCAAATCTAAGTAATGCTCTAAATTAATAACTATTGGTCTAAACTTTGAGACCTACCACTTCTATGTTGTTTTAAGGAGAGAATATGCGAGGTATTGATCAGCAAATGAAATAGAGTATTGTTCCAAGAATAATTTCTCACAATCCAGGTACATAAAGTGATGAAACAATGTACAATATCAAGCTTCTCAAATATATGTTGTACTCAGTATATTGTCCACCAGAAAGTGTTAACGTATTAATATTTTGATTTACATGTGGGTTTTATTACAAACTTCCCAAATTAGCACATTCAATATGTGCCAAAGTTAGGGTAGCAAAAAAGAGCCAAAGTAGGATGGTGAAGAAAAAGCTTGTACAACTCTCACACAACTCATAGTCAGGTTTTATCTCCCGACTACCGTGGTGTGTAGAACGTTACTCAGGATTTACTCCCCAAGGGTGAGTCCAAAGGGTCCAGGCATGGTGGTCAGGATGGGACTCTAACGGCACTCAGAATTTACTCCGCAGGGGTGAGTCCAAAGGGTCCAGGCATGGTGGTCGGTGAAAAAGAAGAAATAATAGACCTTATTTAGGCTTGCATTTGGCAAGCATGGTGTGGGGCATGAACAAAAAAGGAACAACGGAAAGAAGAAAAGGGCAAGGAAAAGCGAAAAAATTGGCATTTTACAACAAAGCATTACTATCTATCTCCTAAAATTGAGCACAGAAATGCATGAATATAAAGCTTCTGTTACTTGGAGATTGTCTGAGTCAATGTCAAGCGTGTCTTGATATAGCCTCGTTGCTTGCTGCAGTAACTTCGCCTTCTCTTCACTGTCCCTTGGCCGTAGTCGAGACCTTTGCTGCAATGCCACACCCCATCTATACAGAGCTGCAAGTTACTCAAATCACGATTTGATCTTCACGTTAGCGTGGAAAAGCAAGGTTGTGATAGATATTAAGCTGTATGCATATTTTGAACTAGACAAGTCTCCAGGAGCTTAATTAAGATAGTGCCTTCTCATTGTAATAACAAGTTCTATATCAACCCTAAAAAAAGTGATTTTCACAACAAATCAATAAATTTTGTGTTTCATATCAATTTTAAATAACACAATCATCACAGACGGACAAGTTCCTGCAGAAGTCATATCCTTAGGGGTTAGCAGTTTTATTTATTTTTATTATTTTTTAGGGCAAAATATAGGAAAAACCCTAAGGTTTGACCCTCGTAACAAAATAAATCTTAAATTTTTAATTTTGTCAATTTAAATCCAGTCTTTTGATTTGTTTTCAATCTAAATTACCTGCCTATTTTTGTCAAGTAAATCTGATGGAAAAAAAGTATTTTAGTCATTAATCTCAACGAAAACAGGTATGTTGGGTCTGTGGACTCTGATAAGTACTGTTCAATGGCCCTGTTTGATAGAGCTGTGAGAAACTACTTATAGCTTATGCCTAAACAGCTTATAGCTTATAACTTTCAGCTTAAGCTGATTTCCAGCTTATTCTTAAAGCATCTCCTGCCCCACTCAAAGAATAAGCTGATTTCTGACTTTCAAAAAGCTATAAGCTATAAGCTATAAGCTAAACCAAACACATCAAAATAGCTTAAATTAAGCTGAAAGCTGGAATAAGCTGATTATAAGCTGTGCCAAACAGAATAAATGAGCCCTGGCTACTTTCGTAATTTCCCAATTGTTTCCACGTTGCCCTAATCCTATACTTATAAATAAATGAATGGAGTGCTCTTTTTGTAAGAGTTGTATTATTTTTTAATCATAGTGAAAACTGTAGCATCTATGGACGTAACTCTTTTCTAGGCTGAACCACGTAAATCCTTGTATTACGTGTGTATGTTTGATTTTTTTGATTCGTTTATGTTTCTTGTTTGCTATTTTGTGTCTTATCGACCCTAGTCAGGAAGAGACGATTTCCTAACACGGTACATTGAATTTTAATGACTAAAATACCTTTTTGTATTAGTTTTACTTAACAAAAATAAACAAATAATTTAGATTAAAAACAAAAAAAAAATTAAGGTTTAAATTGACAAAATTAAAACTCAAGGTTTATTTTGTTACAAGAGTCAAACTTCAGAGTTTTTTTTTTTTTTGTAATTTTCCATATTTTTTAAGTAGGAGCAATTTAAGCAGAAGTTGGACTTGAGAAATATGCACATTTGCCAGTCTTAGTCACTCAATATCCATTACCACACACACTTGAGGCCACTGATCTCTTCATTTGTCAAAATTTAGTAATTAGATATCTGAATTTCCATTATCATAAGCACAGCAGCATAAGAAATGAACATTTAACTTAAAAAGGCAAATTACCGTATCATCAGGTGCATAAACATTGCTTTTGGACATCATGGCATCAAATTTGTCGATTGCAGCCAAGAAAATCTTGTCAGCATCAACAGCCGCTTCCTGAGCCATTGAAAAATACAACAGTGAAGTTTAAATTTAACCCGTATACCCAATCAAAGTAATTTCTAGCATATTTATGTCAATGAAATAGCCAATAATTTTGATAAGGTCAGAAATTCCTTTAATTGAAGCCCAATTCAGCTTGTATGAGTTCAAAGTTGTTTAATAAAACATACGAAGAAATATGAAGAAAAACAAAGATAACAGTGTTGAGGACAATACTTACCGGTCCAATATCTGCAATCAACTGTGCACAGAAGGACAGGGCAAGACCCCAGTTATACAAGGCTCCTGTATCATTTCCGTCAGTTGACAAGGCCAGCCTATATTTTCCTCCAACCTCAACAAGGAGTTCTTCACACTCTTCAGAAACATTAACTAGCACCGATGCAATTTCATCTTTGCTCGTGACCTGATCATATAGTCCCTT
Organism: Camellia lanceoleosa; assembly: GCA_025200525.1. Classification (NCBI taxonomy): domain Eukaryota; kingdom Viridiplantae; phylum Streptophyta; class Magnoliopsida; order Ericales; family Theaceae; genus Camellia; species Camellia lanceoleosa. The sequence goes on from CM045765.1 coordinate 36,028,000, forward strand.
GAGAACTTTACGCCGTTTCTGAATTAATACCAGGTCACTGTTTGCAAGTAGAGCTCTCAATCAATGACTGATTTTCAATTTCAGTTCTCCGTGAAGAAGACAAGTATTTCCCAACTGGACTACAGCCAGTAAAGGCTTCATGTCTATGGCTTTATAGAGTAATTTTGCAGACTCGTATAATACAGTTTCTGCATGTCCTTCCCTCAAACATTCCCGGGCTTCTTTTAGAAAGGCATTAGCTTCCATAAGATACCTATTGAACACAATATCATCTGAAACCGTCGAAGATGGAAAGGAACCAATATCACTATTGTGTGACGGATCATCTTTGGAAATCAACCTCTCTTCTTCTCTGATATGAGTTTTGTAAATCTCTTTTTCTCTGTCCTCCCTGTAACTTCCATTGGTTTTGTGGAGTATCCGTTCTTGTTCAAACGAAGCCTCAGTTTTCATCTGCTTTAAATTGACAAGAAAATCCACAGAATCGGGAAAGTTATCATGTGATGCCCATGATTCAACTTCATTATGATGACCTGTCTTCAGAGAGATCCGCTGATTGTTCATGAACCATAATCCATTATTCCGGTAACTATACTGTTCTCTGTCCAAAACTCTTTTAGCACTATTACCCATATCTGAAATTTTCATTTGATCATGCACAAATAAATTTATTCTTCTAGCTTCATTTGCCATATCAAGCTTATTATGAGTATATCCAGAAATGGCTGCATTTCTATTTCCTAAATTATCATTAAACACTGAACTTAAAACCTTTTCATCCACTGCAGGCGCCAAAATGTTGCCTCGACTTTGATAGTGTCGTTAACCTCTACATGATTTGAATCCCTCTTAATACTGTCTCTCCTTTTATTATGCTTCAAATCCACTGAATTTCCTCAAATCAAACCGCCAATAAACTGTAACAAATCAAACCCGGTTTCACATACTTCTTTCTTTCTCCTACTCAACTTTTGATTCAAATTTCTTTCCACTTCTTGGTTTCTCAACTAACATGGTGTCAGTACAAGCCTCAACAACACTTCTAGCATTCAAATTAGATAACCCAAATGATTCCATGACCTTAATATAACTCTCCAAATCATCCACAGTGATGTGATTACTCCCAATACCTCTTCTTATACCATTGATTAAATTATTGATTTTACCATCAAACCCAGAAAGAAAATCCATCAAATTCCTCAATTTCTTAATTGAAACCCTAATTTTTTCATCATTTAGCCTCTTCGTGGTCCCAATTAAGCTTAACTCACTCACATGTCCACCGTTAACAAACCCAATCGAAAACCCAACAGCAAAAACAATGACACAAGCTGGGAACGCAACAGTTGAAGAAACCCTAACCCTAGAAATGGCCAAAGCACAAACAAACCCTAATAGGTACACAAAGATGTACCTTTTTATCAAGATTACGGAGCTGGTTTGACTCACCAGAGTGAACTGAGCCACCACCCAGTTTTGGGTCGTCCCATCCACCATAACTCAGTGAGTCAGAGGTTATGGTGGAGCAGAGAGTCAATATTTTGGGATGGTAAAGCCATTTTCTGTGGGAGAAGTTGAGCAAGTTAGGATTTTCCCGGGAAAGTGAAGGAAAGTGGAAACGAAAATTTGGATATGAAAATTGAGGGCCCAAATTGCGAGTCAGGGTTTTCATCTTCAAGAAGATGAACCTCTCTGGTCTACCAACCTGAACAGAGAGTGTTGCTCTGTTTCAGTGACAGAAGGGTATTTTCGTCAATATAAAACTTAAGAAGGGCCGTTTTGTCTATTCACTATATGAAGATGGGCCAGCCCAGAACCATCAAGCTAGGGCTGAAACCGTGGCCCATTAAGTGTTGTGGTTCTTGTTCATTTATTGTTGGATAAAATTGGGCTGACTTTTCTGGGTTTGGCATTGTTTTTTTCAAAACTATTTTCTACTCTTGAAAATCAAAAAATTAAAAATTAAAAATTAAAATAATATAACAATATAGAAAACTTGTTTGGGAGAAAATTTTCAGAAAACAATCCATCTATAAGAAACAATTAAAAAATCTTAAGGAGTGTGCTCCCTCTAAGTCTCAGATTCAACTCTCATTAAAAGCAATCTGTTTATTAGAACCACGTCTGCGAACTCTACCCAAGATTTATCTGATTCACATGAAATGGCCGCTTTGCGTGGACCCCTAAATTAGTCAAAATGTGCGTAAGCTAATCCGAACACTCGATCATTTAAAAAAAAACAATTAAAATTGTTCTATGAGATCATAAACAATCAAATTTGTTACGAAAATGATTTGTATTTTTTAATTTACTATCATTTAAACTTGGCCTTGGCATCTCGCGCAGTGGTTAAGGACTTCATTAGTCGAGGGTTTAATAGTAGACGTTTCCTTTCCTCCTCTTTAGGTAGTTAAATGTACAAATGATGTTCTCAAAAAAAAATAATAATAATTAATAATAATTTAATGTTGAAAACATAAAAAATTGAAATAAAAATATGAGAATGATGCTAAAAAATGTCCCCAAAAACCAAGGCCAAATATGGATCATGTTGAGGTGATGTGTGATCCAATCTAGTTTGTTTGCTTGTGATTGTGAGTTTTTCACTTTCAAAGGACACAACAAGAAGATGAGTGATAGATCCAAAAAAATATCCACACAAATTCAATGGATGCATATTATATTATAAAGTTAGATGTTGTTTGGCAATTTAAATTTTTTTAATTATTTTAATCAAAAAAAATTAAAAAGTAATTTAAAAAGGTCAACAAGACTACTTTAAAAAAAAAAAAAAAAAAAAAAAAAGCCAAACATCTCCGTAATTCATGATTTTAAATAAATTAAAAAAGGTAATTTTTAAACACATTCAGTATGTTTGGTTTGAGTTTTCTGGATTAAGTTTTTTAAAAATTGACTTTTTTAGTTTTCGTATTTTTTTGTTTTTAGTGAATATTTTTTAAATTTTAAACATTTTTTTTACTTTTTTAGATATACATTACTTAGATATATCTAAAAAGTAAAAAATTTGTGAAAAAATATTTTTAAAAATTAATAAATACATAAAAATATAAAAAAAATGTACTGAATTCTTGTATTTTTTTTGTATTTTTGATATTTAGTAAATTTTTAAAAGATTTTTTTTTATAATTTTTTTACTTTTTAGGTGTATTTATGTTAGGTGTGTCTAAAAAGTAAAAAAATTACTTAAAATATTAAAAAAATTTAGTAAAAATAAAAAAATACGAAAAATAATAAAGTAAATTTTTTTTTTGAGTGAATAAGAAAGTAAAATTTTCTGAAAAGTATTTTTTTAAAAGTGAAAATAAGCAAGGTGATTATTTTTTTTTCACTCAAAAAAATCAAAATCACTAAGAATGTCAATGCCCAAGCTATTCTTTAGTAAGGGATAGCTCTAGAAAAATGTCTCGTAGCTCAAATTTTGTGGCTCAAAAGTGGCTCAAATGGCCAAAACGACGTCGTTTTGGCCATTTTTATGTTGTTCTGTACTCAAAACGACGTCGTTTTGGCCATTTGAGCCACTTTTGAGCCACAAAATTTAAACTACGTAGCATTGTCGGATAGCTCTAAATACACTAATAATTTGATTGGGCACCCCATTCCTTTATACACCCCAAGTCAAATTTTGAATTTTTCTCTTTTTTGTTGAACACCTCCATTTTAATTCCAACCTTACCCACCTCACCTGCCTTCCGCCGGAGCTAATTGACAAACTACCGTAGCGATTTACAGATTTTCAGGATCTGAAAATTTGACTTTAGGATTGGCATTTTGGCACTGTATTTTTGACATTCACTCGTTTTGTGATCATTTTGTGATTCATCCTTCTTTGTGTACCCTTCATTATGCTTTGACTGACTCAGAAAGTTTATATGTGCAGCGCAGTGCCTTGCCAAACACTCATCAAGTTAGTGATTTACTAACGCTATGTTTGGTTGAAGGATTTGAGGAGCAATTTGGAAAGAAAAAGGAAAAAGTTAGGTGAAATGTGAATAAAATATATTTACATTTCACCTAGTTTCACATACATTTTTTCTTTCCCTATTCAAATTTCTCTCCAAATCTCCCAACAAAACACAGTATAAAGGAAAAATTATACTAACAATCTCTATACGTTAAAATTTGTATCATTCTAATTTTTAATTTCTTAATTCTGATATATTTTATTCTAATTTTTTAATCTTATTTTAAATAATAACAATTAAAAATATTTTCTTTGCAAATAGTCAATTTCAGGGACAAAATCGTTACGCAACTTATTTTGAGGTCTTTTGGAAAGCCAAAAAAAAAGTCAGCTTTTAGCTTTTTTCTCATTTTGGATCACATCACCTCTCACATTTAGACTAAAAAAGCTAAAAAGTCAACTTTTTATTGACTTCCCAATTACTTTGTTTGAAATGCAATAGCCTTTTTTTTAATGAATAATATTGAAACTTTCTTGGTTATAAAGTTTTGTTTGGTTTGGTTTTCAAAACCTATTTTCAGAATTTTTTTCTAAAAAACTAAAAATTAAATTGATGAAAAAAATTAAAAACACAATATTTTTATATAATTTTTTCTTTTGGGAGGTTAAAAATAAATTTTTTAAATATTTTTTATATATAGTTATTTTCATTAAGTTAGTTTTTATTTTTTAAAAAGTTAACCATGGCAATAAATTTGATATCATTATTAAATCAATCCCTTAAATCAAAAAACATAAAACTAAAAAATTTCATATATTAAATATATTAATTATACTTTAAAAGCATAATAGCCATTCATTACTTAATAATCATCCAAAAATATTTATTAGCAACAAATACAACAATTGATTACATGATAATCATTCAAAAATATCAACAAAAACAATCACTCATTACATGATTATCATCCAAATACATACTAAAAATTAATTTGGTAAAAAAATAAAAACCTAAAAGATTTATCATTTTTATATAATTTTATCTTTGGTGGTAGAAATAATTTTTAAAAATTCAAAAATAATTTTTGACATTTATTTTTGTCCAACTAGTTTATATTTTATGACTTTACCCTTAAAATAGAGTAACAATGTCTTTAATTGTCTTTATTTGGAATGAAATTCAAAATTTAAGATTAAATGTATCACAATTAAAAAGTCAAAAACTAAAGTGATACAAATTCCAAACTATAGGGACCGGTAGTATAATTTGCCCTTTATAAGTTCCCACGTTACTTTTGGTAACTTCTCCAAGTCATGGTCTGTTCAACTCCTTGCATCAGTGAAACAAAGGAAGTGTTAGCACATTATCTTATTTGGGTCACAATCATCTTATTTGAGTCATATCATCTCTCTATCATATCACTTCAAACCCAATCCATATTTCACATTTTTCATAAAAAGGTAAAAAATATACTTATTTAGATTATCTCATATACCCCCAAAATATTTTTTATTCGGACTCTCAGTTCTATTAATACCACCACTCCTCATGTAGAAAGAGGCTAAAGGTTTCTGTATGCCATGATCTAGTTTCTCACATATCTATTGGGGATTCACGGCGGAGAAGAGGCGAATGAGATAGTGGCAGTGGCATGAGAAGGTGGAGGCGACATTGGTGGGAGAAGAAGGTGGTGGTGGATGTAGCGGTAATGAGGGGGAAAAACTGATAGTTGTTGCGACGATGAAAGGAGTAAGTGGTGGCAACAACTAGAAAGAGTGGTCAAAGCTGGGTGGTGTCAATCAGAGTTGGGGTGTGTTGGCTGGAATTGTGATTTATTTGTGACCCTTTTTGTCATTTTGTCTATGGGTAAAATTGTATTTTTATTTTCTGAAAAATGGGGTGCCAATCTTTTGGGGTGTATTTAGAGTCACCCCTTAGTAAGGCAAGGCCTTTGTTAATCTATTACAGGAGTACTACATTTCTCTCCTCAAAATCTCCTAAATTAAATGGCAAGACAGAATATATGTATGGAGAGTTTTGAGAATATTAGAGTGTGAGTTAACTTTTTAAATTTTTTTTGTTACGTCATTCAAGGGGGTTCAGGGAGAAAAATTGTGTAGATGAATCATTTTTTTTTATCTATTAATGCACACAATTTATAGTTAAACAAACAAAGGAGAAATTATTCTGTGTTGCAGAAATTCTAATTAGGTTGTGTACCCACAAACTAATAGTGGTTGTTTCATGTAATGCATAGGAAAAAAAATAGGAAATGGTGAGTATATAACCAACAGAATTGTAAGGATATATCACGTAAGATATAAGACGAGTTTATGTGATAATTTTTCCAAACAAAAGGCAAACTAAAAATCATGATAAGCTGAACTAATCCTCCTTAGCTACCTAAGTTGGGCCTTGGGTTTTATATTAGTGGAAATTTTAAAAAATAATTACATATTAATAAAAAATAAAAATAAAAAATAAAACTATAAACATTAAAACATTAAGTCATAAATTTCTCAATAAATGTGTAAATATTTTTTTAAAGGATCACTGATGTGTAATTTCTTCGTTATATTATGGTAGTGGAAACTATATTATTAGGTTGGTGAGAAACAAAATATTCTTATAATTTTTGTTGTAATATTTTATTGACCGGTGACATCATATGGGATGGTGTCTACACTCAACAATTGCCCCTAACTAAAGCCTCTAAAATAAATGGTGTGAGTAAGTGTGGTGTAAGTGGTTTGGTTCGGTTTGGTTCAATTCGGTTGATATAGAGAAAAAATTGGCATTGAACCGAGCCTTTTGATTGTATTGATAAAATAATTGAAACATACCACATATTATACCGTTTAGTTTTATTGATTTTTTTTAATTTAGTGTAGAAGGATGATTCACACACGGTTTTAAGAGATTTTATTGAAATTTGTATAATCTCACATAAAAAATAAAATTTAAAAAAAATTAAGAGAAATGATGAAGTCGAGTGCTCTATTAATGTCTCAATCCGTAACATTTATTATAATCATTGGTTACTTAACTTGAAAGGATCAAAAAATCAAAATATAAAATTATTTAAATATAATGTTTAAAAATTTCAAAGTTAAAATAAATCATACTATCATAAATAAATTTAAAAAAAAAAAAAAGCAATCAAAAACTGGAATTTCAGTAGTCTCAAACCAAGAATTCAATTCCACAAGCTTTTCTTGTAGCCCTAATTGTAGCTATTGCCAAATTTGCAGCAACAAAAGAGGTAATGATATTATTGAGAAAAATTGTGGCCAAACATACTATTTGGCTTTTTTTCTCTCTCTCTCTGTGTGGTGAATAATACCCTTGCTTTTTTGGGTGCCCAATAGCTGTTGAATGGCTGTTTGGTGTTCTTTATAGGTTACTTGTAGTTTTTTTTTTTTTAAAATAAAAAATTAAACTAAAGTAAGAGTCTTTATTATAAGCCAAAACAAGATGTTGCACCAAATACTCAGTCAAAAAATTTTAAAATAATAAAATAAGATATTGATCTCTCAATAATGTTGGGTGTAACTTCTACTATAATTCATGATATAATCATAAGTTTAAAAAAAAAAAAAAAAAAAAAAAAGGTTATTTATTTAAAAATTAGAAAAAAAAATACTTTCAATTTCTAATTTTTAATTATCAACTTTTAATTTATTTTTTTTACCAAATAACTCATTGGCATTGTTAAATTGGGTATTTTTTTAAAAATATATATATATATATATATTTATGACATACGAACAACTTTTAGAAGAGACAAAGAGCATTTTTATTTTTATTTTTAATGTCATTATCCTAAGTTTGGATAGTACAGACATTATATATGTAGTTTTTAGAAAGATTGAGGATTTTTAGACAAGATAATGTTTGTGAGTTGGACAGCACCAATCTCTCTCCATGTGAACCTAACCTAACAACCATACTCTAATTTTTATAAATTTCTGTGACAACTACCCATGATATTTTTCCTTCTCTTTTTTTACCAAACAATCATCTTTTACTACCAAACAATCATGCTTCTTTTAGGAGTTATATTAAAAAGGTCGTTTCTTTATTAAAATTACATTTATTCTATTAACTCATAAATTTATCTAGAATTTGTTTGTGTGGTGCACAAATGGATTTGAAGTATAAATTATTATTTTTGGATAAAATTTTAAAAATTCTACGCGTGCAATTTCTTAGAAATAACTCTAGCAAAAATTTCTTCGACAGCCCGAATGAGTATTTACCGGACTTCCACCTGAACGGGGTAAAAACTTATCTACCACAGTTGTCACCTTTGTCAACCGCGGTTGTCAGCCTTCTCGCCGGACGACCGGCTGCACATCCGCTCGGACGACCGACAAGATGAATTTCGAGTCATTCGAGTCAACCTCCTTTTCAAGCTACCAAGCATTGCTTTTCCTGATTTTTGTAGTTTTTTCAGTGTTTTTTTAGAATGTCTATAATAACTTTTAATTTTAAAAAAAAAAAGCTTATCAAAAGTTAATTTTTATAACAAAATAAGTTTTTTTTTAACCAATTTGGTTTTTAAGTAATATTCAAATGAATACTCATTATATTCTCAAAATATCCTATTTGACTTTAAAACAAAAACAACCCCCCCCCCCCCCCCTTTTTATTTATGGGTGAAATACTAATCAGTGTGTTTGGTTTGAGCTTTTTGAAAATTAAGTTTTTTTGCTTTCGTATTTTTTTTATTTTTAGTGAATATTTTTAAAGTTTTAAACATTTTTTTTTACTTTTTAGATACACCTTACTTAGATGTATCTTAAAAGTAAAAAAATTGTGAAAAAATATTTTCAAAAATTAATAAATACATAAAAATATAAAAAATGTACTGAATTCTTGTTTTTTTTTTTTTTTTTTGTATTTTGGGTATTTAGTGAATTTTTAAAAGGTTTTCTTCACAAATTTTTTACTTTTTAAATACATCTAAGTTAGGTATGCCTAAAAATTTTAAAAATTGCTTAAAATATTAAAAAAATCAGTAAAAACAAAAAAACACGGAAAATAAGAAAACAGATTTTTCTGAAAAGTGTTTTTTGAAAAGTGAAACCAAGCAATGTGATCTTGTAAATTGTTTAATCCTTTCTATTTTTTTTTTATGAACCCAAAATCTCATTAAAGTGAAAATTACACAAAAGTATAGTCACTTTAATGTTTGGGTTTAATTTTTTTAGGGATAAAAGTAGATTTTTCTAAATATGAAATTACACATTTGAACAATCTGCACTATAGAAGTTTTGGGTTTTTCGTCCTTCTAGAACAAATCTCACATTACGAATATAGGAACGTAACACTCCAATATAATATTCCAATAATATAACACTCACAATTTAAAATTATACATTTACCCAAAGCTTGTTAATGAATTTTTCTCCTATATTTAGAATGATTTGAAGAACTCAGCATCCTTTTTTTGGAGTGTTACATTGAAAGATTACGTTTGGAAAAAGTACACTAAGAAACTTTTTGTGTATTACATTAATGTGTTATACTAAGGAGGTTTTGTAACGCCCCAAAAATTGGGCAGGGAATATCTATTTATGCTACAAAACCTACCTGATAGACAAACACATATATATAGCTAACTATTCTATATATCCATTTCCATTAAATCCCAAATGTCAAATACATGATATTTACATCTCAATGCCTCAGTTCCAATTCCAAGCATAAATTTTACAACAAGTATGAAATGGAAGCCCAACAAATAACAGGTGTCCTACAGGCTTACAAATTTATCCAAAAACATTCTTGGTTACACAAAATGGAGTTTCAACTCAACGCAAATACAGCCTTAAGCTTCCATTCAACAAATAATAATAAAACAAAAATGAAGTCTCAGCTCCGAGTCCTTCCAAGTCAATGCCTTGGCGGAAGTACAGCACATGTACCTAAACTAGTTTCCCTTATAGGGTGAGCCACAACCTAGTAGAAATATACTATACAACATATGAACCATAACAAGACTAAAGAGGATATGCTCATGCCATACTCAGGACAAAACAATTTATCTATTTTTTTTTATAAAGCATGCAATGCTGAAATGCAACAATAGATATAAAACTATTTTCATTTTAAACCATATATGTTACATGAATACAGGCTCTGTGAATCTCTAGGTAAATGTCTGCAAGTAGGCCCTAATGCACTACCACTGTCATTTTTACCAGTAAACTGGAAAGCTCGACACCTAACCGCGCTATTCTACAACCCCTACCCAGATTCACCAAGTATTCATCTTTTCGTAAACAGATACATTTCCAAACATTTCTAAAAAATAGATACATTTCCAATGAAATGAATGTAATGCAATGCAATGTCCAATGCAACAAATGAGGAAATGTGGTTCAATTTACCTAAGTCTCATGCATTTCTTCAACAATTATGGTTATCCTCCACTGATAGCCCAAAACAGATATTTCTAAACAGATATTTAAACAATTAAATTCTAAAAATTTCGATAAATATAATCTATTCCACATCTCATCAAATATGAATAACTACACTAGTTTTCATATCACGATCACGTCCGGCAACCTCTCAAGGTCCATTTCTAACCGTGTCGGTTTAATTCTAACAAATACTTTAAGCAAAATAATACCATTAATGCCCAAGAAAACATCATTTTCTTTCAAACTCATTCTCCAAGCATTATTCAACTATGACATCCTATTTTGATCAAAAGCCCCAAAATTTAAACATAATTCTTAACCGATCGAGTTAAAGTACGTTTTTGTTCAAATTTAAACATAATTCTTTCATAACCTTACAAACATATTCCAAGTTTATAGTTTCACAATTTGGGCATCAATTTTTTATTTTTCTCAAAATTTTTCTTTTAAGCAAATAAATCACAAATTTTTCAAAAATTCTAATTAAATTATATACAAGTCTAAACTTCATATAATCAAGTAAAAATACATAAAGAAGTGTAGGAAAAATCCCTACCTCAAGCCAAGAAGCTTTCAAATTTTTCGGCAACAGAAATTAATTTTGAAGCCAAACGATGCATTTTCCGCCCTCTACGTTTTGATCCAAAGCAATAGGAGTCAAAAATGACTTACTGGATCAAACCCAAGAAAAATCAATTTGGAATCCATTTTCTCTTCTTTCCCATGGCAAGAACTCTCAAAAGTTTGACAAAAATCTATTTGGTCACTTTTTATAGATATTTTCTAAACAAATATCGAACCATATATATATATATATATATACCTATATATATCAATTTAAAAAGGGAGACTCATTTATAAGTCATTTTTCAGACACTTATGTTAGGCTAAGTCCTGTGTAATTTCTTATAGAGTCTCAAGTCCTATTTTGATAAGAATGTATTCCACAAGATCCTACATAAACGTAACGTAACGTGACACTTACATAAACGTAACGTAACGTGACACCTATATATACGTAACGTAACGTGACACATATATAAACGTCACGTAACGTGACACCAATATGAACGTAACGTGACACCTACATAAACGTAATGTAACGTGACACCTATATAAACGTAATGTGATATTTACATAAACGTAACGTAACGTGTCACGTTACGTTTCGCAAACTTAATAAGTTTTTATTTTTTAAAAATTGAATTGTAATTTTCTGCTTTTTTGGGCTTTTATGAAGTCTTTTAATACCAGAGGAGTATAGGACATTTTCTGGGATTAGCTATTTTTGCTTCTTTTTGGCTTTGTACTGGCAGCACCCCACTTTTTGTGCATCTTTAACACGTAAAACATTGTGCCATTGATAATTCTCTGTACATGGCTCGTCTGGCAAGGAATGTTAATAGAGAAATAACAGTTCATAGCTAATACTGTCTCAAATTATTATGGGCTCTTAAAAAATTTCAAAGAATGTTCTTCGCTTTTAGGAAATTAGCTTTTCTGTATTAAGTTCTGATCCCTTTTGTAGCAGTAACTGACTCTTTCTGGCTTTTATCACCTCCAATTAGTTGGAGATTTCTAAATCAAATTTACATGTGTATATTTCATGTTGATTTTTTCCCTTCTTTCTCAAATAGCTCGACGAGGATGGTGTTGCTAGTGGAGGTCTCCCTGAACAAATACCATGCATTGCAAGGACAGCAATTGCTGTTGGAGTCGATGGAATTTCAATAAAGGTATAGAATTGAGCTATGCTCTAACTGAAAATTTTAGGGCTTGTTTGGTTGGCAAAAAAAATCTCTGAAAAAAAAAAATAAAAAAATCTAAAAAATAAATAAAATCAATTTATTATATAAAAAATTGAATGTTACCATAGATCATAGGTGTCACGTTACGTTTATGTAGGTGTCACATTACGTTACATTTATGTAGATATGTCACGTTACGTTTATATAGGTGTCACGTTATATTTATGTAATTGTCACGTTACGTTACGTTTATGTAGATGTCACGTTACGTATAGGTGTCACGTTACGTTTATATCAATTTTCTATATATGGTTTTACTATTATTTATGATATTAACAACTAATATTGAGGGTAAATGTGTCAACAAACTTCTCACAGGACTTATGGGAACATAAGTTTTTTAGTAGGACCATATGTAGCATAAGTCTCCCTAATAGGACTTATAAATAATTTTCCCATTTAAAAATACATTTCAACATCTTTAATGACAAAAATAAATATAATATTTTCTCACTACAAAATATATTTCCTTTAATGGTACACACCATAAATATTCACAACTCTTTTATGATAATTAGATAATAATAATAAAATCACAACAATATTATATGGTTACTAACGGGTCACGATTCAATCAATTCAATTCAAAATGAATGGAGTTTAATAATTTAAAATAAATTTCCAACTGAGATTAAAATATAAATAAATTTTAAAAGACTTAAGGTGGTCCCCACAATTCACATAATTAAATATGAACCAAAATGATTAAGTATGTGCTAATCAAATAAAACCCAAAAATTGAATTTATATCTGATTTATTACTCAGGACCCAAGATCACTATAACTAAAACTTAAAAAAAATAATTTTGCCAAGGAAGCCTTACGAAGTCGAAATCAAGAAGTAATTCAATTTATTTTCACCAATTTAAATAGAATGGTTCACGACACCACAACAATAATAATAAGGGCAAAAATTCAATTTGATTCGACTCGTTACAGTTTTTTTGAAGTGTTACATTACAGTGTTACATTGGAATATTATAGATTGAAATTATACATTGTTCAAAGTTTACTAAAAAATTTTTGTACTCATTTTGAAATGTTTGAAGAATCTCCTATTTCAAGTCATTCCAAATAAAAAAAAATTCTCATTTAAAAATTCATTCCAAATTTGTTTTTTATAGGTTGTGTATCTTACCCCCCCCCCTCTCTCTCTCTCTCTCTCTCTCTCTCTCTCTCTCTCTCTCTCTCTCTCACACACACACACACACACATACAAAAAAAAAAAAAAAGAAGGTATAACCCTAAAAGTAACTTTTCAAAATTAATGAGACTAATTGGTCATAAAAAAAAAAAAAAAAACTCTTAAGATTAATCATATCACTATTCCTCAATATTGGATTTATAAGTTTTCCTTTGTTTTTTATCTATTAGTAAGAGAATATTTATAAATGTCAAGATAATTACATTAAATTAGACAATTATTCATATAAGAAACTGGACAAGTCGTAAGACCAACAATCACTACAAAAAAAAGTTCCCATAAAAAGAAAAGAAATAAACAACTAAACCAAGATCCTCTGAGAGTATCTTGATCAAGCTATTTATTTTTATTTTTATTTTTATTTTAGTTGAAAATCCATCAAACTAACTATTAAGTTAGTTATTTTAGTTTTGATAAATTTGGCTCAACAAATGTTAAAAAAATATTACTTTTGATATTTTTGGAATTAGTTGTATAGAGTTTATAAAAAAAAATGAAGACTTATTTATAAGTCCTTTTTTAAATACTTATAGTAGGCTAAGTCCTGTGTAATTTCTTATAGAATCTCAAGTCCTATTTAGATAGGAATGTATTTCACAAGATCCTACATAAATGTAACGTGACGTAACACTTACATAAACATAACGTAACGTGACACTTACATAAACGTAACGTAACGTAACACCTATATACACGTAACGTAACGTGACACCTACATAAACGTAACGTGGCACCTACATAAACGTAACATAACGTGTCACGTTACGTTTTGCAAACTTAATGAGTTTTTATTTTTTTAAATTGAATGTGAAAATGTTACTGGTTTATGTTGGTGTCACGTTACGTTTTATATAAATATGATAGGAAATTGAATGTTGCCATAAATCATAGGTGTCACGTTATATTTATGTAGGTATCACGTTACGTTTCGTTTATGTAGGTGTCACGTTACGTTACGTTACGTTTATGTAAATATGATCTATGATAACATTAAATTTCCTATATAAGAAATTGAATGTTACCATAGATCATAAGTGTCACGTTACGTTACGCTTATGTAGATATGATCTATGGTAACATGTAATTATAGGAAATTGCATGTTACCATAGATCATAGGTGTCACTTTACGTTTATGTAGGTGTCACGTTACGTATAGGTGTCACATTACGTTTATGTAAGTATCACGTTATGTTACGTTTATATAGATATGATCTATGGTAACATTTAATTTTCTATATATAGTTTTACTATTATTCATGATATTAATAGCTAATATTGAGGGTAAATGTGTCAACAAACTTCCCACAGGATTTATGAGAATATAAGTTTTTTAGTATGGCCATATGTAGCATAAATCTTCTTAATAGGACTTATAAATAATTTTCCCTAAAAAGAATTAAAATTAATAGAAAATAATGTTTAAATATAATGAAAAAAAGATAGAGAGTTTGTTCGACAGTTTATTTAAAATGTGTATAGCAAAAATAGAAAAAGTAACTTTAAACTAACATAAAAATTTAAATAGTTTGATGAGGATGCTCTAATAAGAAAATGATTGACCTATTGATCTCTCTATTGAGAATGTACATAGTAACAAATTTAGCTTACCAACAATGTCATAAACATAGAAATCAAATACGTAATCAAAAATGAAAACATATATGAATAAGAGAATCGGATTTCCTTCTAAACTGAAAAGTTGTAATGCAATTTAAGTTTAGAACTCTCATGTGCTGCAAATAACTTGATATAACCAACCGTACTATCGAATTAAGACACATCTTTATATTCAATAGCCTTCTCATATTCATAGATCTTTGGGCTTCAATTACACAGGAAGATTGACTTGGCCAGTGAAAGATTTCTGCTCATTGATTATGTTAATATATATATATATGGTATATATTTTCATATATATTAGGTATTGATTTTCTAGATATATTCGGTATTATCATAGTTAGATTTCTTATAGGATATTATTTTTCATAGTTAGATTTTTAGTAGGATACTCTTTTTCAGCCTATATATACAAGCCTTCTATTACATATAATTAATTCATATAATACAGATACACATTTTTCATATTTCTTTCAACTATTCTAACATAGTATTAAAGCTAGGTTAAATACCTAGTAATTTCGCTTCACCGGCAAGCGGCAGCCTCGCCTTGGCCACCTGCCAGACCTCAACCTATTCTGCTGTCATGTTTTCTTATCAATATCACTCTGTGGTGATCTCTTCCTTTGTTTGTTGGTTTATTCATACCCCAAATATCTCTATCATATATATATATATATATATTACTCGTAATACATTTTTTTCTCCACTCTATCTTTCCTTCTGCTTTGATCTCAAATTGGTTTTTATCTTCAAACCTATTTGAGTTTGAGTGGGGGTATTATACCTATATCATGGTGAATATGGTTATACATCATGCAAACCACCCAAGTCATCTCCTATGGCGCACAACTTAAGCTGCCCCCTGTGGCGCACCACCCAAGTTGCCCCTTGGTGCACCACCCAAGCCACCTCATCTGGCGCACAATCCAAGCCGCACTCTCTGCCGCACAACCCAAGCCATCCCTCTTTGGCGCACAATCCAAGCCGCTTCCTCTGCGCGTACAATCCAAGCCATTCTCTCTTGGCGTACCACCAAACTCGCCCCTTGGTACACCATCCAAGCCGCCTCCTCGCGCACTCAGTCATATGTTACCATCATCGTTCAACACCATGTCATAAATTATGTGTGTGCCACGCTTGCTGGTTCAACATCCAGTCTCTACAACGGTCTGACATGATCTCGTAAACTGTCTTGAAATTGATTCTGGTTACCCCTTATAACGGTCCAAAGATGACCATAAAGCTCTCCAACATTAGCTCTAACCGATCTCGGCATTAATTCCAGTCAATTTCTATCTCTGTTTGACATGACCTTAAACTGTCTCGGTGTTAGTTTCAGCCAGTTCCTACAATGGTCCAACATGACCATAAACTGTCTCCCGGCATTAGTTTCAGCCTCTGATCTATTTTAAACGCCTTTGCGCTCCCGTTCAGATTTTGTAATATATTTGCCTTTTGTTTTATCTAATTTTATTTTATATTTTAGTTTCTCTCTCCAAACTTAATGAACTCAAGATGTTCATCCTCATTGAGTTTGATGGGGGATGTTAATGTATATATGATATATATTCCTACATATATTAGGTATTGATTCCTAGATATATTAGGTATTACCATAGTTAGATTTCTTATAGGATATTCTTTCTTATAGTTAGATTTCTGGTAAGATACTCTTTCTCAGTTTATATATACAAGCCTTCTATTGTATTTTCCATATTTTTTTCAATTATTCTAAAACATCAAATAAAACTGCTCACCCAAAGCCTAAAAAAAAATAATAGAGTCAATGTTAGAATGACCTATAACTATACCTACTCGTTTCAGTACTTGAGACGAAAGAAAAATTAAATCTCTTTGATCTCAAGACTATTGTTTATTGACAAGATTTAGGGCACTCAGGTCATAAGTCCATTTTTGAATCTTTTAGATCATTAGGCCTAAACTCTAATATCTTTGAGCTAAAAGGATATAATTTGTCCAAAAGACAACTATATGTTAAAATCAATCTATCTGTCTATATGTTGAAATTTACCAAACTATCTGTTGAAATTTGATACATGTCACTCATTCAATAACTTATATATTGAATATTACACATTTTTCTACCTCACCACCACCACCTGCTGCTGGTGGTCACTGGCAGCAATGACTTTTCTGACGCCTGCGACTTTTTCTAGCATATCTTATCCCCGAACAATATTTTATCTTACATCTAATGCCTTGTACCTTTTTAAGATGGACTTTTCACCAATTTTTTTTCAAAATTTATTAGTAAAGCCTATTTCTCAAAAATGCTATCTATATCCATGTCTCATTTTATATTTACTAATTTTTATATCAAGGCAATTACAATGCCACAGCCATTGTGGGTGTGTTGGGTAGTTGATACTAATTATTCACATGCTTTTTCATAATGAAATTGGTAATAGAGTGCCACCCTATGAAAAAATGATGAGCAATGTAGAATTATTAAAGTTTTGTACTAATTTGTTTTTATTATCTTTTGACACTTGACATAACCACTAAGATATTGCACTAATGTAATAATTAAATATCATACTATAATAATAAAGTTTGGTTTAAGATTTAAGTTTTTTCCAATCCAAGATCTAAATTAGAATGTGATGTTTGGGCATGTGACACCTATCATAGGTCTCGTATTGATAATCCGAATCATTTATTTCGTAAGGCCTTTCATATATATCATTCTTTTTATTAAAAAAAAAAAATAAATCGATTATAATTTATTTAATTTATCACATTTGCATATAAAAAAAAACAGACGATAAATGTAATTTTCAAAGTAAGCCATTTATTTTTTATTTTGAAAATGATGTGTAAATTTAAATTTAAAATTAATGCATTGTGTGTCATATTTAGAATAAATTTTATTTACATATTTTAATTCCGAATAAAATTTTGAGTAACGTTTTTAGATATGTAACACAAGAAAAAGGAGTCATAGCTCACAACTGAATTAAGAGAAGGCAAATGCACAATGGTACTGTTTGGTGTAACTGTTAAAATATATTATAGATTATAGCTTAACAGATTATAGATTATGACTTTAATCAGAAATTGTTAATCTATTTGGTATAGCTGTTGGATTATAAATTTAAATTGCTGAGTAATTTTTGTTAAATAAGTTGTGAAGTAGCTTTTTCAATTAACTTTTATTTTTTATTATTCACTATTTGTCTACATTTCTCATAAAAAATAATAATAATATTTTATAGTTCATTTGGATTTTTTTTTTCTATTTTTAAAAAAATAAAAAATAGAAAAATCTAAGAGTATAACCGTGAATTAACATGTCCATAGCAGAAACTGATAATCAGAAGCAAAAGGTGAGTAGCTTCCCAGAATTAGCTTTTTTGACTTAAAATAAATTGTTAGAATCAAATACTGTTTGAAATAAGTTTAACCAAATAATTCAAAATAATTTTTTAAAAATCAGAAGTCATAAGTTGACTTAAAAAAGTCTCATCAAACACTCCCAATGAGATAAGGTGCACATACATTGTGTGTACCTCCAATAGTATCACTCATTATTCATAGGACATTAGTTAAAAACACAATTCTATAGTTATTACAGATTGGATGTCAATATATTCAATTATGGTTACCTTATTTTTCAAAAAATTATAAAAAAATAATAATTCCTCTAAATTCAATTTCAATATGAACTCCATTTGGATTCAAACGCTCCAATAAAATGGAAATCTCCATTTCATAATTAATGGATGTGAAAGATCTACATCGATAAATATTTTTTTTTATTTAAAATTGATTAAAAGAAATTTAAAATTTGTCACGATTGGTAGTTAAAAACTGTCAGATTTAGATTTTGACCATGTCTTGCTATGCCTTTCAAATTTTGATTTTCTCACAAAGTCAAATATTTTCAACAAAATATATAAATAAAAACAAATAAAAATTACAATTATGCAAAAATTGGACACACCCGATGACCTTCTTTGCCCTGATTTTTTAATATATCTTTAATGTTGTTTTAAATAAAATATTAAATTTTTTGTTACATGGTTTCATTCTAATATTGTGAAATGAAACAGTTATTTTCATTCCACCAATGAAATAGTTATGCATTTTTATAAAATGTACTTTTCTTTTCTTTTTTTTTCAACAATACGAATTAACAAGTGCATTTAAGACTATCGTTAACAAAATCTTTCATTTGACCATCTTTGATGGAAAATTTTGAGCCATATTCTAAATTGTCTTGATAGTTTGTACAACATTTTCATTTTTTTTTTTTTTTGATCAGGAAGAAATTTCGTTACTGAAGCCAAACGGTAATTACATAGGAATCCATCTAACAAAAGGCTTACACCAAGCTAAGGAAAATCAAAACAAACAAGCACACAGGTATAAAAATTATGAAAATCTCAAACGCACAACATTTTCATTGGATAGTTAAAATCTTGATATGTTTTGATGAAGTAAAATGAATTGTGATATAAAATTCAAGCCAAAAATGAATTAACATGTTTGGCTTAAAATGAGTAGAGCTTGTGCCAAATTCAATTGAACGCATCGATCAATTTTGGACTAGATTTAGTTCGTTGAATGAAAATTGTCTAGGGTTGGTTTGGAATGCCCTAAAAAAATATACTTTTTGACTTATTGGTGGGTTTGGGTTGGATTTGGGTTGGATTTGATGTGATGTGTTAGAGAAGTGATGTGATTTAAATAAGATGATATGACTTAAATAAGATAGTGACTTTTTGACTTTTTAACTTATTTAATACATGCCAAACTAGACCTAAATCTACAACCTAGAGAGATTATAAAACCCTCATTCCACATCCGTAGGCGCCCCACTTTGTGAGATGAAGTTGTAAATGAATTTAAAATAATTTATGAGAAGTAATAATAGACGTTCAGTATTTTTTTATAAGTTTGAAGCCCAAACTTTTCCCAATAAACTAAAAAGTATATCTACTTAAACTAAGGGGCTATTTGGCATGAATTATATGGCTATATTTAATTTACAAGATTAATAGTGAAAAAAAAAATAATCTCATCAAATTAGTGTGGTATTTACTATCCAATTTGATTGGTAGAATAAATTATCCCCTTATCCATTATTTGATTTGCATTGGATAAGAAAACATAGGGTGCCTCTATTTGCACACAACATTTTATCTCAAGACACACCACTACTCAAGACACACTTTTAGTAATTTGATAAATAAAAATTTACTCAATACACACTACAATCTTTCAGCTTTATCCTTACTCACACACACCACCCATAATCTTCAATCTTCCATTTCCTTAAAAAATTTTATTATATCTTTATCCTTCTAGTCAATTACATTTTCAACCTTCACACAAATTTCTCAATCCATACAATCCACCCCCACCAGCCCTAACCCTAACCCTAACCATCATCTTCACCGCCCACTCGCTACCTGTCACCGTCGCAACCATTACCAGCTTTGGCTACACCTCCTCTGCCATCCCTAGCTCCGAGGAGCCACTCCCTGCCATCCCCATCTCCCCTATCCCAACTTTGATCATAAACCCTAACATTTCCTTACTACCGCTTTGCTAAATAGCGTTGCCCTCCGAATCTCCTTTTCCAACAATCTTCTCTGCAAATCCCCGCTCCACTACTATTCCCTCCCCCATTGCAACTCCTCTTTCCTCCTATTTCTACCCATAGCCCATTCTTCTTCTTCTCTTCAAACACTAGATTTGGAAACCCAAATCTCTCTCTCTCTCTCTCTCTCTCTGTCTCGCAACTACAGATCGAATGATGGAGTAGAGGAACTGAGTCACGCTGTGAAGGGGATCTAGATGATGGGAAGTGGCAGAAGGTGGCCAACGGGATTGAAGAGGGGTGATGGGGGTAAGAAAGATACGAGTTGCAATGTCAGCAGTAAAGGAAATGGTAGCGTGAGTTGTTGCCATGGTAGGAGCGCAAATGGATTGGGGATGGAAATAGAAAAAGGGATGATGTCGGTTGGAGGGTAGCGGCGGCAGAAAGAGATAGGATGGCTGACGGTAACGGTTGATGGCGGTAGTGGCTACAGCTACGGGGTGTAGTTAGGGTTATGGTTAGAGAAGATGAGGATATTTTGGAAATATTTGAAAATTGATAGTATGTATTGAGTGAAAAATAAAAAATCAAAATTGGGTGTGGTGTGCAATGAGTAATTGGTATCATAACCCTTTATCCTTTGTGTCATTTTACATTAGGTTACTATTGTAATAAAAAATAAGCTAATTAATGATGTGCCTTAATATGAAATATGATGTGTAAATAGAGGCACCCGAAAACATATGAATGTAGGATTATAACTATATTTATCTTATTTTCCAATCTTACCCTCCATCAATGTTTTTCACAATTTTTACTTTATCAACATTTTTTCATAAACGTGGTTTTGAAAAAAAAAATATAAATAAATAAATAAAAGCAAAATAAAAATACAAAATACAAAGGCCATGTTTGATTTGTTTTTTATTTTTTTTTTCCAAAAATATAAACAAATTTGATAAAATAAATATTAAAATATATTTTTTAATTTTAAAAAATTATATTTAGCCTTCTAAAATATAAAATTATATAAAAATAATAAGTTTTTTAATTTTTAGTCAATGGTAAACGAGTCTTTTTTATTTTATTTTCCAGCTCAAGATATATAATTCTATTTCTACCCCATTACTAATAATTCTACAAATTTGTTGAATTAATTATCCATTGGATTAATACTCCTGAAACAAAATTTCAAAACAAACACAGAATTATTGGGCTTACGAATTAATAATCTCAATCTCATACTCTAATCTTGTCACTCAAACATGCCCTATAAATGTATTTATTTAGATAAGTATCCTTATTTGGGTCATATTACTTCTTTATTTTTCTATACATTTTTTCATAAAAATTCAAAAAATATACTTATTTAAATCATCCCAAATACCCCCTTAATAAATCAGGATAAATTATCATTAATAGACACTCAATGTTTTTTTTTTATAAGTTCAAACTCTAAAATTTTTCGATAAAAACTAAAAGATAACTACTTAAATTCAAGTTCTAATCATTTGTAGCTAATCATTTGTGAAAGAGCTGCAATTAACCTAGTCAAAGTTTTTATTAAAAATATCCTCTCACTTTTCCGAAATTAACCTAGTCAAAGTTTTTTTTTTTTTTTTTAATTACAAGAAAATCTTTTCACTCTTCTGTAGGTCCAAGAGAGATCACCAAGGTGTCCGGTTATCCGTTTCGAGTTAGGAAACTATAACTTAGGAATTTGTCTCGACTTTTCAAAATAAGTTCTGCTTAAATCAGGACATGCACAGCAGGGGAGTATTAAACTCACACCAAATACTGTAATAACAACAATTTGAGATTAACCTCCTAACTAACTACGCTACGCCCAACAGATTGACCCAAAGAGTGTTAAACTTGAGATATTAGGTCTTAACCGTCACGCCTTTACCAAGTTGTCACACCCTTGGATTAAAAATAAAAAAAAATAAAAAAAATTAATTAATTAATTAAAAAAAAAACGTGTTTTGTCCAATAATAAGGGTGGTATATTTGCAATTAGAGAAAAGTTGAGGGGCATGCTTTATGGACAACCCACGCGCGCTAGATGTGTTACCTTTCGGCTTTTGTTTGGCAATTCTCGATAAAGACCCGTCAAAAGTACTTTTCAAGAAACATTCACTTTACTTGGTAAGGCTTCCTTTGGCAATGGTTACAAAGTCAATGGCCCTCGTTTGGAAAGATTGGTTGGGGGTGCCATAAATAAGTATATTTTTTATTTTTTTAAATTAAAAAATTAAGAAAAAAAATATAAATATTTAGATTAATTTTTTAATTTTTTATGAAAAAATATGTATTAAAAATTATATAAATTAGTGTGTAAGGAAAAATTAGAATTAAAAATTGTGCAGTCGTAATTTTTGATTTTTGGCGAATAGTGATAACTTTTTAACTTTTGAGTAACTTTTTAACTTTTTGACAACTTGTCAAACTTAGCCTAAGAGTCAAAAAATATATATATATATATATTTATAATTAAATTAAATTAAATTATAAATTATTATAAATTATCATATAATTCTTTTTATTTTTTTCTATATCTTTTTATAAAAAATTAAAAATTTATTAAAATAATTTATTCCCAAATGAGATCTTACTAGATAAAAATATCCATTTTGCTATTAAAAAAAGATAAATTACACTAACACCCCTTGAGGTTTCTGTTTGATATGGATGCCCCTCACATTTGAAAAATTACATTTACATTCCCCTCCACAGGTTTGTAAACTCATTACAAATTGCTCCTATATTGTTGATGTCATGCACTAAAATTTTTTAAATGATCATCTTGCCCTTTTTTCAATTATTTCTTCTTCCTATTATCATAACTACATTCTACAACTTTTCATCTTTAATTGTACCTGAATAGATTTTTATTGAGTGATGATATACAAACATAAATTTTACATAGAATTTTCAAACACAATGAATGATATAACTTAATGGTGATCTTTCACTTTAAAACAAAACATTCATAAACATGATTTATATTTACAATAATATCACTATCACAACAATTTTATGATATTTTTTATATAGATTTTTATATATGAATACAATTTTCATTTTTATTTCCACCATTAATCTAGATATATTTAAAAAATATAAAATTTTTACAAAAATTTTTTAAAAATCCAGTGAATATAACAATATGAGATAATATAATGAATTTTTGTATTTTTTTATTTTTTGTATTTAGTGAATTAAAAAAAATCACAAAATGTTATACTTCTTAAATATATCTAGATTAGGTGTATCCAAAAAATAAAAAATTACTTAAATATTAAAAAAATAGTAAAAATAAAAAAAGAAAAATCGATTTTTTGTGAGTTAAACTAAAGAAGATGATTGTTATTTCCCTTGAAATGACATAAGCAAAATATCTGTATTATTTTATATGCATGAAGGTTAAGGGGTAAATATGTCATTTTAATTTAATAGGAGGTAAGTCTAATTTTTCAAATGTGAGGAAGTGACCTGTATTAAATAGAAACCTCAAGGGGTGTCAGTGTAATTTACCCTAAAAAAAACACTTATTAGTTTGTTTGGTTTTTAGTTTTCAGAAAACACTTTTTAGAAAATTTACCTTTTTATTTTTTGTATATACATATTTTTTATTTTCAATGAATTTTTTTACTATTTTAAGCAATTTTTCTAATTTTTAAACATACTTAACATAAATACACTTAAAAAGTATAATATTTGTAAATTTTTTTTTTAAAAAAATCGCTAAATACCAAAAATACAAAAAAAAAAAAAAAAAAGAAGAAGAAAATTCAATACATTTTTCATATTTTTGTGTATTTATTAATTTTTTAAAATATTTTTTCACAAATATTTTGCTATTTAGATACATCTAAGTAAGGTGCATTTGAAAAAATAAAAATAAAAATCTTAAAATTTTAAAAACATTCAATAAAAATTAAAAAAAAAAAAACGAAAAAAAGAAACACTTAATTTTCAGAGAAAACTGAACCTAAACACAATGTATATTACTTGGTAAATTCATTTACCCTTAAAAATCTCAATTTATTAAAAAATTAAGATATACACAAACCAGTTTTTTAACATTATTTATTTTTATTATTATTATTATTATTATTATTATTATTATTATTTGTAGATTTGTTTTTGACTAATAAATTAGTTTTTAATTACTTATCACACAAGCCATAAATAGTAAATGTATAAAATATTCCTCATATATATTTTTTCATTAAAAACAAAATTATTCTTTACAATAGTTTATAATTACAAAAGTATCATTCATGTCATTTTATTTTCAAATTTTATATTAAAAAAAATTGTGTATGGACGAATATAATGTTCAACAAAATAAATGCATATCACCAACCATCTCACCCACCTTATGAAGCATTAATTGTGAACCACAATGTTACAAACAACATGGTCAAACCATACAAATAAATACCTTTCACATCGGTGATCGATTCTACAAAATATGAAATGAATAATGTTATATGTATTAATTAATATATTAATTATAGTTAGTATATTAATTGATATATGTAGCACTATCGATACAAAATTCATCACTTTATTGTAGGAATGAGTAAAGAAGTTAGGAAATTCTATCACCACATTACTAATTCTCTTAGTTTACATTGTTTTTTATTTTTCGACAAAATTTAAAAATATAACATTTTTAGTCCACATCAGTAGCAATTGCTATTACGGCTACTAGCAATTGCCATTGTTAGCACCACTTCTTCAATGTAATTATGTTAAATGTGTAAGTTTTACTATATTTTTTAAAAAAAAAATTTAAGAGAAATTAATATAATTGACCCAAATTTTGAAATAAGAAAAAAACTATATACAATCTTGTAAGGTCCCGTTTGGAAACTTAACTTTTTAACTAAAATAATTTTTAAAAAATCAAAAATTACTAAAATATAAAAAGTCACTAAAAACAATCAAATATCTCAATAATTTACAATTTTTGATACAATTAAAAAATAAATTCTTAAATAAATTATTTTTTTCAGCTCCTAAAAAAAGTACAAAAACACTAAATAAACGAGCAGTTATTTGGTGGTTCTAGGACATGGCCAAGCGATGTTCCAAAAATATATAATTGATAAAGAGAGCAGAATCCACGAGTTGGTATGTGATAGGAAACAGCAGAAAACATGACATTCGGTGATTAATGAGAGCATTGTTTCGTGTGCCCAAGATCAACTAATAAACTTTTTGAAAACAACCAATTTTCAAGCCAGCTTTGCACCAAATGACGTCATAAGAAGGGTGGACGGCTAGTTGAAAAATAAGTTACAGTGATGCTAGGGAGCTCGAAAACGAGCTCCCCTAATCCCCATAATTCTATTTTTTTTTTTTTTTTTTTTTTCTTCAACAGGAAGAAGAAGACGGGGGGGCAGCAGAGGGAGAGGAGGGGAGGAGGGGGATCAAGGGGCCTAGAAAATGGGCCGGAGGAGGGTCGAGATCATCGGCGATGGAAGAGGCGACGAGGCATGGGGCGGCGACGGAGGGCAAGGCCGATCGGCGCCGGAGGTCTGGACGATAGCGATCTCAGGCGGCGATCGGCGACGACTCTCTTCTCTCTCTCTCTCTCTCTCTCTCTTCTCCCTCCCTCCCTCCCTCTGCTTCTCTCGCCGAAAATGGAAGAAAAAAGAAAAATAAAAAATAAAAAAAAATCCCCAAAACGACGTCGTTTTGAGGATTAGGGGGATTAGGGGGAGCCAAATTCGAGCTCTCAATCATTATTCAATAAGTTAATATGTCAATGTTGTTGTAATTTATACAAAATATTATTTATTTACTTTTTATTTTGCTATTTTAATGAAGGGTAGGTTGACATGTGTTCTTAAGGAATAATTTTGCAAAAATATTAGAGATGCTAAAAGTTTTATTAAATGTTTGTGTAGAGTCTATATGGGACTTATATGGTATGAGTTTCATATTCATATGAAACATTTGATAAAAAAAATTTAGGAAAACTTTTATAGTCTATAACATTATTCATAATTTTGTGTGTAGATGGGATAATAATAAATATCTTCAATAATTTCCACTTGTTCATGGATGATAAAACAAGAAAAATGTTATCAATTCCAAATAATCTATCAAATTTTTCATCAAACCTCTCACATGGTGTGAGACATACACAAACCCACACAACCCACATGTGTATGGGTCTCACACCCATACGAGAGGTTTGATAAAAAATTTGATAAATTATTTGGGATCCCTAATATCACTTTAAAACAAAAGTGAAAGTAAATTTGATATTTTTAAAAAATCGGGCTCCGTTTGGTAAGCCTCTCAAATTATAGTTCCACCCATTGATTTGAGTGTGGTGTTTGTTTTGAGCTTTCAAATCATAATTCTACATTCATTTTTCAAAATTCAATTCAAAACATAATCATTATTTTTTAAAACTCATAACCAAACACATAATTCAAAACTCTTTTCAAAACCAGCCCCGCTATGTAGCTCGAAACTGTTGGAAATGGTTATAAATTCTTGGTAAAACCATAATTTTATCCTAAGTTTGGTCAAACATTTAGGTGGGCCCCGTGCGTCGATTTACGTGGGTCAAAGTGGTAACGCGTTCTATGTCGCGTTGTGATTCACGTGGTATATTTGGTTGCTCAAAACCATTACCGAGTGAATGAAAAATTGAAGCCAAAGTATGCTCCATGGAAATAGAGTTTTGGTGAAAATTCCTTAAAGGTTCTTGTCCCACATTGATTTGGTGGGAAATTTTGAATAGGTTTATAAGGCATGGGTTTCGTACTTGGGGTGTGCCCCAAGGGGTACCCAAGTGTTTTAGAAGGAGAGGTTATGGACAAAATGGGCTAGACCCATTGGACTCAAAAATCACCACACACGCACGCCGCCGTCCCGGCAAGTGGCGTGCAAGTGAGGTTGGGCTTGTTCGGCCCAATACTAATCTTTTTGGGCCAAAAATATTTGAATTTAATTTTATTTTTGGTAAAATAAAATCAAGAATTCAAATTAAACTAGTTTGGATTTACTGTACATTCAAATAGGGCTCTTCGCGTTTTCAAACAGAAATAAACTAGTTTGGTATTATTGCACACCCAAACAGGGCCCTTTACCTTTTTGTATCTGTTTAAATTTAATTCAAATATGTTTGAATTCAAAGCCAACAGGTATCATACCTGTTCAATTCAAAACCAAGTGCCACCTTTACATCTATAAATAGACCGCCTCCCATTTGGATTTTACTCCAATTTTCAGACTCCATCCTCTGCTCTAAATCTCTCAAGATTTTGTCTGCATTTAATTTCTGAAAGAAAGAGTGTAAACACTAGTGTGTTCGTAAGGCAAACAATTTGTAGTGCTGCTATTGTTTGTAGAAGATCATTTCATCTTGGGAGATAGATGTCTAAATTCTGAAAGTACCGTGGAGAGGACGAATCTGTCTTAAGGACACAGTGTCAAACACTGGACTTGATCAGTTTATAATTCGAACAAATTAAATCAAGTAAGTTATTTAATTTATTTTCTGTGTTATTATTATTTGTTTAAATCAGATTTTAATTTTGTTTTTGTAACAAAATAAAATCTGTTTTTATTTATTTATTTTTTATTTCGAGTTTGATTTTTGTAATCAAATAAATTCTCTCATTTTCTTTATTTCTTTAAATTCTAATTGTTGTTTTGTACATAATAGAATTAAAATCTTTTAAATACAGTGAAGATTATTCCAACAATTTTAAGACAGATTAATTTTTTTTTTTTGGTATTTTCATTGTATTTAATTTTCTGATTTCATAAAGACATATTTTGGTTGGAAAAACAAATAGTGTTTATGCTATTTGACAGATAGTAGTAATATGCTGTCTCTTTTCTTTGACAACTAGTAGTAATATACTGGTGTCATTAACAATTGCAGAATATTAATTGTGTTAACAGAAAATTATTGTGCTATTTTATTTTTCTAGTTTTAGTAACAAGAAAAATAAAATTATTTTGTATTATAATTTATTTTCTGGTTTTAGTAACTAGAAAATTAATTT
Organism: Camellia lanceoleosa; assembly: GCA_025200525.1. Classification (NCBI taxonomy): domain Eukaryota; kingdom Viridiplantae; phylum Streptophyta; class Magnoliopsida; order Ericales; family Theaceae; genus Camellia; species Camellia lanceoleosa. The sequence goes on from CM045765.1 coordinate 36,056,598, forward strand.
GTGTTTTAATTTTTCTGATTTTTGTAATCAGAGATTATGGCTACTACAACTGAAACTACATCTGGCAGTGGTACTCCTATTGTTACACCAACATCGGTCCCTATCCGGAACCATGTTCATGTACCTATCAATCATGGAGAAAAACCAAAAAAATTTAACGGTACCGAGTTTAAGAGATGGTAGCAGAAGATGCTGTTCTATCTTACAACTCTTAATTTGGCCCGATTTCTCCATGAAGAGGCTCCAGCACTTAAAGAGGGTGAAAGTGATCGGCAAGTTGTTGCCACTGTAGATGCTTGGAAACATTCAGATTTCCTGTGCAGAAATTATATCCTCAATGGCCTTGACAACATATTGTATAATATTTACAGCCCTCTGAAGTCAGCAAAAGAACTGTGGGATTCTTTGGAAAAGAAATACAAGACAGAAGATGCCGGCATGAAGAAATTTGTCGTTAGTAAATTTCTAGATTTTGTTATGGTTGACTCCCAAACGGTAATATCTCAAGTTCAAAGTTTTCAGATAATTTTGCATGATATTCATTCAGAAGGTATGTATCTTAGCTTAATCTTTCTAAGTCGCTGCTTTGGTGGAAAAGTTACTACCGGCTTGGAAAGATTTCAAAAATTATTTAAAACATAAACGCAAAGAGATGACCATGGATGAGTTGATTGTAAGATTAAGAATTGAGGAAGATAATCGAAAGGCTAAAAAGAGGAATGGGAAAAATCTCATTGAGTCCAAGGCTAATGTGGTTGAACAGGTTCATAAACCACATAACAAAAAGAGGAAGTTTACTGGAGATGGTCCTAAACAAGACAACAACAATGGCAACAAGAAGTTCAAAGAAAAATGCTATAACTGTGGTAAAACTGGACATCGAGCTTCTGATTGATGCCGTCCTAAGAAGGATCATGGAAGTACAAGTAAGAAGACCACCAATCAGGCCAATGTAACAGAATTGGATTACATCTCTAACGGAGTGAATGACATCAACCTCTCTGATGTGGTGTCTGAGGCTAACTTGGTTGGAAATCCCAAAAAGTGATGGGTTGACACTAGAGCAACTCGTCACATATGTGCGGACAAGAAGATATTCACTATCTACAATGAGGCTGCAAATGGTGAATAACCTTTCATGGGAAATTCTTCTACTTCTACTTCTACTGTGGCTAGACAAGGGAAAATGATCTTGAAGATGACATCAGGGAAAGAACTGACCCTCAACAACGTACTGCATGTACCTGACATCCGGAAGAATTTAGTTTCTGGTTCTTTGTTAAGTAAATATAGTTTTAGGCTTGTTTTTTAGTCTGATAAGTTTGTATTAACAAAGAGTGGTATGTATGTTGGTAAGGGATACATGAGTGATGGTCTCTTTAAATTAAAAATGTAATGACAGTTGTACCAAAAGTTACTATGAATGAGAATAACACATCGTTTGCTTATATTCTTGAGTCGAATTTATGGTATGGTAGATTAGGTCATGTAAATTATGATGCTTTGCGTAGATTAATTGGTTTGGATTATATACCAAAGTTTGAAATTAATCCTAATCATAAATGTGAAGTTTGTGTAGAAGCGAAACTAACTAAGGCTCTATTTAAATCAGTTGAAAGGAAAACCGAACCTCTAGAATTAATTCATACTGATGTATGTGATCTACAATTTATTCAAACTAGAGGAGGCAAAAAGTATTTCATAACATTTATCGATGATTGCACAAGATATTATTATGTTTATTTATTTAGAAGTAAAGATGAAGCCTTAGAAATGTTTAAATTCTACAAAACAGAAGTTGAAAATCAACTTGGTAAAACTATTAAAATGATTAGAAGTGATAGGGGTGGTGAATATGATGCACTATTAAATGAATTTTGTGCGCAACATGGCATTATTCACCAAACTACAGCCCCTTATTCTCCACAACAAAATGAAATTACTGAAAGGAAGAATAGAACCCTAAAAAAAATGATGAATGCGACGTTACTAAGTTCAGGTTTACCACAGAACTTGTGGGGGGAAGAATATTGTCTGCTAATTATGTTTTTAATAGAATACCCCACAAGAAAACCAACAACACTCCTTATGAATTGTGGAAAGGTTGACCACCTTCCTACAAATACTTAAAAGTGTAGGGGTGTTTGGTAAAAGTGGAAGTTCCTGTTCCTAAAAAGACTAAGATTGGACCAAAAATAGTAGATTGTGTGTTTATTGGTTATGCTCAAAATAATAGTGCATATCGGTTTCTGACTTATAAATCAGAAATACCTGATATAAATGTGAACATTATTATAGAGTCAATGAATGTTGTGTTTTTTGAACATGTCTTTCCTTATAAGAAATGACAGGAATTAAGTTCACAGAAAAGAACTTATGATTGTACACAAAGTCAAGAGACTAATGACAATCAAACACAAGAGACTAGTAATGATCTCAACCAACAGGATTTAACTGATGATGAACCAAGAAGAAGTAAGAGAGCGAGAACATCTAAATCCTTTGGTCCAGATTTTCTGACGTACTTGTTAGAAAATGAACCTCAAAGCTTTAAGGCAGCAATGACAGGTCCTGAAGCACCTTTGTGGAAAGAAGCTGTTAATAATGAAATTGAATCCATTATGCAAAATCATTCTTGGGAATTGGTGGATCTTCCACCAGGATCTAAACCTCTTGGATATAAATGGATATTCAAGAGAAAAATGAAAGCAAATGGTTCAATTGACAAGTATAAAGCAAGACTTATAGTTAAAGGTTACAGACAAAAGGAAAGTCTGGACTATTTTGACACATATTCCCCTGTTACAAGAATAACATCTATTCGCATACTTATTGCTATAACAGCGTTGTTTAATTTAAAAATACATCAAGTGGATGTTAAAACAGCTTTCTTAAACGGTGATCTAAATGAAGAGATCTATATGGAGCAACCCGAAGGGTTTGTAGTATCGGGGCAAGAAAAGAAAGTTTGTCGACTTGTAAAATCCCTTTATGGATTAAAACAAGCACCTAAGCAATGGCATGAAAAATTTGATCATGCAATGCTTACTAATGGGTTTAAGATAAACGAATGTGACAAATGCGTCTATGTTAAAAAACACCCACAAGGCTATGTCATAGTTTGTCTTTATGTGGATGACATGCTTATCATTGAAGCCAAAACATGATCCAATCAACTAAGCAAATGCTTAACAAAAGATTTGATATGAAAGATATGAGGGTCGCAGATGTTATATTAGGAATGAAAATTACTAAAATATCTGACGGATATGCATTATCTCAATCTCATTATATTGAGAAAATTCTTGATAAATTTATCAAGGATGATTTGAATTTAGCTAGAACACCTGTAGACATTAGTCTTTATTTATCGAAAAATAAATGTGATGCAGTGTCTCAGTTAAAATACTCCCAAATCATTGGAAGCCTAATGTACCTAATGAATTGTATTCGTCCTGATATAGCTTATGCTATCAGTAAATTGAGTAGGTACACTAGTAACCCTGGAGAAGACCATTGGAAAGCGATCATTCGGGTTCTTAGATTTCTAAGATTTACTCGTGATCATGGTTTGAACTTTACTCGATATCCAGCAGTACTCGAAGGTTATTGTGATGCCAATTGGATATCGGATACTAAAGATTCAAAATCCACTAGTGGATATGTCTTTACTCTAGGAGGCGTTGTTGTTTTATGGAAGTCCACGAAACAAACTTGCATCGCACGATCCACAATGGAATCCGAGTTCATTGCTTTAGACAAAGCAGGTGAAGAAGCGCACGGCTTGGCCACTTCTTAGAAGACATTCAATGTGGCCAAAACTCGTGCCTATTTGCATTCATTGTGATAGTCAATGCGCAATAGGCAAGGCACGTAATCATATGTATAACGGTAAGTCACGACATATTCATCGTCGACATAATACCGTTAGGCGCTTGTTTTCAACAGAATAATCTCAATAGATTATATAAAATCTACAGAGAATATTATGGATCCGTTAACAAAAGGTTTGACAAAAGAGCTAGTGTATAGTTTATCGAAGGGGATGGGATTAAAGCCTATTACATAAGAGTTGTCATAATGGTAACCCTACTTATATGACTGGAGATCCCAAGAACTAAGTTCAAAGGGACAACTAAGTTATATATGGCTCGCCAGAAATCACCAAGAGATTAAAATTCCTTACCCATTCCTATAGTGAGAGTGATATCTGCAACATATGTTGTATGCAGGGGCATAAGGATAAGCTTCGCTTTTAATGATTACTTATATCTTGATTAAGGCATAAAATCAAGACGAGTATAAGGAGATACTCACAATAGGAATCACCTATATGAGTGTTGAACTAGGGCCGGTTCTATGAGAATGAAAGAGGCTACATTCTCTAGAAACACTCATGAAAACCAGGAGCGTTCAAGCCCAAAATGAACACAACAGTGAGAACCACGATGTGTTAGAAGATATTTTGTGTGAAATTTATTGTCTTGGCTTACACAAACGGCTGAACAATTCAAGGCATCACGTCTATTGGTTAGCTAGTAAGTCCGATAGGTTATCACTAGGGAAGGTTCAAGGCCGAAAACTACCTATCCTGATGCAAGATATTTTCAACTTATACTCTTTCGATAAAGTCTGCATATTGTCGCATTTCCGTTGTCATCAAATTCCATTCATGTGGAGGATTATTAGAAATGGTTATAAATTCTAGGTAAAACCAAAATTTTATCCTAAGTTTGGTCAAATATTTAGGTGGGCCCTGTGCGTCGATTTACGCGGGTCAAAGTGGTAACGCATTCTATGTCGCGTTGTGATTTACGTGGTATATTTGATTGCTCAAAACCATTAGTGAGTGAATGGAAAATTGAAGCCAAAGTATACTCCATGGAAATGGAGTTTTGATGGAAATTCCTTAAAGGTTCTTGTCCCACATTGATTTGGTAGGAAGTTTTGAATGGGTTTATAAGGCATGGGTTTGGTACTTGGGGTATACCCCAAGGGGTACCCAAGTGTTTTAGAGGGAGAGGTTATGGACAAAATGGGCTAGACCCATTAGACCCAAAAATCATCGCACACGCTGCTGCTGCCTTGCCGCCGTCCGTCCGGTCGGTCGGGCGGGCTGGGCTTGGGCGCAGGTGCGTGGTGTGAGGTTGGGTTGGGCTTGTTCGGCCCAATACTAATCTTTTTGGGCCAAAAACATTTGAATTTAATTTTATTTTTAGTAAAATAAAATCCAGAATTCAAATTAAACTGGTTTGGGTTTACTGTACATCCAAACAGGGCTCTTCCCATTTTTAAACAGAAATAAACTAGTTTGGTATTTTTGCACACCCAAACAGGGCCCTTTCCCTTTTTGTATCTGTTTAAATTTAATTCAAATCTATTTAAATTCAAAGCCAACAGGTATCATACCTATTCAATTCAAAACCAAGAGCCACTTTTACATCTATAAATAGACCAGTCTTCCATTTGGATTTTACTTCAATTTTCGTACTCCATCATCTGCTATAAATCTCTCTGCATTTTGCTGCATTTAATTTCTGAAAGAAAGAGTGTAAATACTTAGTGTGTTCGTAAGGCAAACAATTTGTAGTGCTGCTATTGTTTGTAGAAGATCATTTCATCCTGGGAGATAGACGTCCAAATTCTGAAAGCACCGTGGAGAGGACGAATTTGTCTTAAGGACACAGTGTCAAACACTAGACTTGATCAGTTTATAATTCGAACAAATTAAATCAAGTAAGTTATTTAATTTATTTTCTGTGTTATTATTATTTGTTTAAATCAGATTTTAATTTTGTTTTTGTAACAAAATAAAATCTGTTTTTATTTATTTATTTTTATTTCGAGTTTGATTTTTGTAATCAAACAAATTCTCTCATTTTCTTTATTTCTTTAAATTCTAATTGTTGTTTTGTACGTAATAGAATTAAAATCTTTTAAATACAGTGAAGATTGTTCCAAAAGCCCCCTCGAATCCCCCGAAATTGATAAAGGTGAGTTTTGAATGTTTGGCCCAGTTGACACCACGCGTGAAATAGAAGAAGAAAAGAGAGGAGAAGAGAGAGAGAGGAGCCCGTCGAAGAAGAATAGGTGAGAGCGACCACCGCTGAGATCGATCGGTGCTGACTACCAACAACCAACGAAAAACTCTACCGAAGTCGTTGTGTTGTTCGGCGTCCAGCAATCTCTGTCCACCGTCGATCAACGTTAATCTCTGCTGGTGCGTATTTTTTTCAATTTTCTTATAATTTTTTTTTTTTTGTTAAGCTTGAATGTGGGGATTTTTCGGTTTGTATACTGCTTGTGGTATATAAATATGTGAAATGTAATGTAGTGGACAGTAGAGAAAATAATTTTTGTTCTTGTTCTTAATAGTGGGGAAATGTGAATCTATGTTTGTTTTTGTTGATGAAATGAAATTAGAAACACAACTTTTAATTCTTGACAGTGGGGAAAATAATTTTTGTTCTTGTTCTTGTTCTTGACATTGGGGAAATGTGAATCTATGTTTGTTGTTGTTGATGAAATGAAATTAGAAACACAACTTTTAGGGGGAAATGTGAATCTATGTTTGTTCTTGTTGATGAAATGAAATTAGAAACACAACTTTCAGTTTTTCACAGTGGAAAAAATAATTTTTCACCAATGTTCTTGACAGTGGGGAAATGTGAATCTATGTTTGTTCTTGTTGATGAAATGAAATTAGAAACACAACTTTTAGTTCTTGACAATGGGGAAAATAATTTTAATTTTAGTCACAACTTTTTTAATTCTGAAAACTCCATTATTTTCTGTATTCCAACTTTTTTGATTTTGTGTTTTCAATCTTCATAACCATGGAGTTCAGCTAATTAATCTACATAAACAGAGGAAGTCCCAAAAAACATGTCTTAGATTAAACAGTAAATGTATTTTACAGTGCTTCAAAAGTAGACGCAAATTTATTGTTATATGTTCCAATTATCTACTCCAACCCAATGATAACTAACATACTAGTGCAAACATATGGACAGCACTTTATTGTTCCATGTATATGTATGTTTTGGGATGTGTCTATAGTTGAATTTATGTGATGTATAAAAACTGTTTCACACATTACATTTGAGTTTGAAGGTACAATGGACATTGATTCAAACCATCCTACATTGAGTGGTGGTGAGGAAGTTGAGGAACCAGAGAACAATCCTTCATTAAATGAGAGTGGCGAAATTGAAGAACCTAAGAAGGGGATGTGCTTTAGCTCAAAGCAAGAAGTGCACGAGTTTTATGCAAAATATGCGAAAAACCTTGGAGTTGCTATAGCTTATAGAACACAAAATGTTGGAGATGACGGAAAGGTGAAATACTTTGGAATTGAAAGTACTCGGGCGCAGAAGAGGACAAAAAGATCAGAAGTAAACCCCCAGAAACCATCTTTGTCATCAAAAATTGATTGTAAAGCGAAGGTAAGAGCGACTTTACAAAAGGATAGAAGATATAAGTTAACTACAGTTGTGCTTGACCATACGAATGACTTGATTCCTAGTGACTCATGACATTTTCCAATGAATAAAAGGATTCTTACTCTTGTGAAGAGAAGATTAGAAATAAATGATGAAGCAGGAATAGGGGTGTCTAGGAATTTTCATTCTATAGTTGTTGAAGCGGGGGGATATGAGGCATTAACATTTGATGAACGAGATGTAAGAAACCACATTGAGAATGCTAGAAAATTGAGGCTTGGGGTTGGAGACGCCGAATCAGTTGCATTTTATTTTCATAGGATTCAACAAGAAAATTCAAACTTCTATTCTGCAATTGACTTTGATGTAGATGAACGCATACGGAACTTGTTTTGGGCGGATGCAAAGAGCAGGGCGACTTATAAAGCATTTTGGGATGTTGTCTCATTTGACACCACCTACCTCACAAACAAATATGATATGTCGTTTGCTTCGTTTGTAGGAGTTAATCACCATGGATAGTCAATCTTGTTTGGTTATGGGCTATTATGTAATGAGAACACAGAGACATTTGTTTGGCTATTCAAAGAATAGTTAAATTGCATGTTAGCCACTCCTCCAAAAGCTATTATACCTGACCAGTGTAGAGCCATGCAAAATGCCATAGAAATTGTCTTCCCACAGACTTGACATCGTTGGTGTTTATGGCATATAATGAAGAAAATTTTAGAGAAATTGAGAGGATATTCCCAATATGAAGCCATCAAATTCGCTTTACAAAATGTAGTGTATGATTCTTTCACAAAAGATGAATTTGATGAGGAATGACAAACGATGATTGAAAAGTTTAGCCTCCATGACAACGAGTGGTTAGGGGTATTATATGGTAAGCGACATATGTGGATTCCTGCCTATGTGAAAGATATATTTTGGGCTGGCATGTCAACAACACAACGAAGTGAGAGCATGAATGCATTTTTTGATGGCTATGTAAACTCAAAGACTATTTTAAAGCAATTTGTTAAATAGTACGACAATGCATTGAGAAGTAAGATGGAGAAGGAGACCAAAGTAGACTTCAAATCTCGAAACAAATTGTATGATTGCTTAACGGTGTATGAGTTTGAGAAGCAATTTCGTGTACCCTACACCAATGCGAAATTTAAAGAAGTTCAACAAGAATTGAAGCGACTACTGTATTGTCATGCGACTCTTGTGAAGGAGGGGGGATCCATTTGTACTTATCATGTCAAGGAAGTTGTGCTTATGGGTGATAAAATGAAGAAAATTGAATTTCTTGTTTACTTTAATTCAATTGAATTTGAAATGCAATGTGTGTGTCGGAAGGTTTGAGTTTAGGGGGATCATGTGTGCTCATCCCCTTAGTGTGCTCATTGAGAGGTGCATATATGAGGTTCCAGATAAGTACATTATGCCGAGATGGAGAAAAGATTTGAAAAGAAGGTACACATGTATTCCAACGACATACACGAAATCTGGGGCTGCCCGCAATACAAAGGTACATGATAACTACCACAAGACATTGGATGAAATTATAGAAATTGCTTCCAACGATGATGGTAAACACAAAGCCATTCAACTTGGGTTGAGAGAAATCAAGGAAAGAGTAAGAAAAGATGAATCTGGTTGTGCAAGTAATGTGCCACCTTCTAGTAGTACTGTCCCACCTTGTAGTAGTAATGTGCCATCTTCTAATGCTACTTGCAAGGTGCTTAGTCTTTTGCTTGCTCGCCGAAGAGGCCGTCCATGTGCGAAACGGAAGGTGAGCAAGGTGGACAAAATAGTGAATCGGTTGAAGGGAAAGAATAAAAAGGCACCAAAAGGACATGTATAATTTTTATTTTCTGCTTGTATGTAAATTTCAGAATTTATTTTTATCAAATTTTTTCACTAATGTGTGTTACTATAGGGTCGTAAGATGGGTCAATATGGACCTCGTAAGTTGAATTTCGGTTGTATGAACGGCATGGAAGACAATACGTACGATCGGATATATGTTTCATGGTCCACTACTATTTTTTGTATGTTATTTATTTAATGTTTGAACTTATTAATGATATTTTGTTATTATGTATCATAAGGTGCCGCAAGCTCAATCCTACTATTTTCCTTATATGGATAAGACACGAGAGAGCGCATTGCAAATGGTGGACAAAATTGGGAGCTCATTGTTCAGTGAATCAAGAATGGCAAATATAGATGGTTCAACTTTTGTGGACTTAAATACAGATGTGGATCCAAACGCTCTATTTTTTTATGGTATTTATCACTTTTGTTTGTAAACTTGGGATAGTTACTTTTGTGGACTTCAATATACATGCAGATCCAATCAACCAATTTTTTTGTAGAACAGGTTTGTGAACATTGGTTTGTAACAGGTTTGTGAACTTGGTATTTATCATTCTATAATATTTATTACATTGGTTTGTAAACTTATGTTTTGAACAGGTTTGTGAACATTAGTTTGTAATAGGTTTGTGAACTTGGTATTTATCATTCTATGGTATTTATAACATTGGTTTGTAAACTTAGGTTTTGAACAGGTTTGTGAACTTATGTTTGTAAACCTACGGTTCTGTCAAGTTCTGTAGATTTTGAACAGATTCTGCATATTTTGAACAGGTTATATTTCATTCTTAACAAATTCTGAACAAGTTACATCATGGTCTCAGATATTTTGAAAGTTATATTTCATTACGAATGATTTTGAGCAGTTCTCATTAAGTTCTATATATTTTGAAATGTGTTCTCGCATATTTTGAACAAAGTTATATTTGATTACGAACGAGTTCTATAAATGATAAATCACAAGTTACATTTCGATGAGCGATTGAGTTACGTATATTATAAAGGCGATTACGTATATTATGAGAATGAGCTTTGATAGTTTGAGAAGCAATGTTCAGTTCTGTATATTATGGAGCAGCAGTTTAATAGTTTGATAGTTTGAGAAGCAATGTTTAGTTCTGTATATTATGAAGCAGCAGTTTAATAGTTTGAGCAGGTTCTGTATGCATTATGAAGCAGCAGTTCAAGTTCATTATGAAGCAGCAATTCAGGAAATTTCGAGGACAAACTGTGGCTGTAGGAAAAATTTATAGAAATAGATGCATATATCAACATTACAAACTTATTTAGAAATAGATTTATGAGGTCAGTTTTGATCACAAATAAACCTGTGGAAAAGCTCTGCAGAACAATGTGGAATGTTATTCACCAAAAAAAAAAATGTGGAATGTCCAAATGCTTATAATGAGTGTACATGCATATTGGAAGGTTATTGCCATACATGCATACTGAGTTTAATTAAAATAAACTACAATATATATGTGGAACTAGAAAAGTCAAATTGGAGGGAGATTTTATCACAAACGTCATATGGAAAAGCTAACAAAAATTAATACCATGTGTGCATCATTCCCATAAACCAGGAACAAATCTTGGCAGTTCCACATATGGCAGTTCCATATACAAATCTTGGCAGTTCCACAGCAGTTCCACATACAAATTTGTTACTTTCCATATCCTTTTTATCAAACAATGCACACACACATATTACATCAAGCAGGAACAAGCACCAAATGCCATCATATTTTTCTTTTAAGTAAGAGAGTAAACAAACTGCAAAATAATCACCATGAATCTACTAAATCCAAGCGAATGATTAAATAACATCAAACATGATACATACATAAAAGTGAGATACAAAATCAAGATCCAAAGCCAAAAGTGAAGCATAGACCAACAAATGACACAACCAATCAACAATAATTGAAAACATAACAGGCTTTTCATTACCTACATTGAATGAAGCACAATACATACCCACAATCCATCAAGTCCATTCAATCCATAACTACATCCATCAAATTCCTCAAAAGCTATCAACTCAGTAATTTACATTATAAAATATAAAACAATACAAAATACAATGACATGAAGCATCACATTCAATTTCATCTCCACTCTTCGAAGCCTTCTACCATGCTCCTGAAATTCATTATCCATGTCATATACCCTTGTGCTACGATCGTTAAATTCTTCACTTCTCATAGATTTACGAGGTGTAGCATTGGAGATCACGTCATCATCGTCATCATCTGCGAACTTGAAGTAATTGCGGTGTTCTCACGATCTACAATGCATGACAATCGCTTAATCAAATCAAAGCTAATAAATTTCCAAACAAATTTCCATACTACTTACATATTTCGATGGACACACAAAGTACGACGCCTTTATTTCCATTCTGATTGGTTCGGACAATGTGCACGGCAGTTGTTCTCCCACAATCTTGGTTTCAATCTTATGTTGCTATTGTTACTAGAGAAACAAGCCATTTTTGTAATCTGCATACAAAATGGAAAACACAGACATGATACATACATAGCTATGTCCAAAATTTATATTTAGTTTTCTAAAATTCCAAGCTCTAATATGAGACCTTAATTGCTATGTCCAAACCTCAAAATCAACATTTCCAATCCAAAGAAAAACCCATATGAATTGAAGGCAAAACCCATATGAATTGAATTCAATCCAAAGAAAAGAAAGTTTTAAAACAAACATTCCCAAAGGCAACCCTCTAGAATTTCCAGCTATTTCAAAAAATGTTCTTCCCATACCCCTTTATATCCTTATCCAATATTGTGGAAAGGCAATGAGGCAATCAAAAAATGTTCTTCCCATACCCCATTTGACTACATAGAAGACTCCTATTGTTGTGCCTGGCAATTAAAAATGAGAAAAAGAAAAGGTGGGTGGATCTTAGAATTTTATTTTAATATTCTAAATTGATTATAGCATGCTTATCTTTTTTTTTTTTTTTTTTATATTTTTTCAATTTGACTTAATAGAATAAAACCAAATTTTCTCCAGGAGGTGGGATACAGTCATACACTTGGGAATAGTTAGTGAACAAAGAAATGGGAAATACTAATGACAACTCAAGTGGTGGTCATTATCCTCAATTCAATATATGTGAGAATGCATTTAAGGAATGTATGGAAAATAATTTGAGATAACAGAGAAAAAATGCATTTAAAAAAAAAAAAAAAAAAAAAACAAAGATCTGAGCAGAATATTGCACTAGATCCCTCTTATGGCCTCCCAACTCATGATGTAAATTGATAGACCTCACACTGTGCCGGACTTATCAATAACAATTATTTACACATCAACAACACCTTTTCAAGAACCCAAGTCACTAGCTTAAAAGAGGCCATTATCTACTACAATCCGATCAACTTTTTTTATTAATAGTAATGTAACCAAAAGAGCTGCATAACCATCTAATCTCCAATAATATTATTTAACCATAATCCAATCAAAATCAACATAACAATAAAAAATTGAAGGCAAAACCCATAATGCCCAAACCCTAACAAACAATCATTAATTGATAAGGTTCTGTTTCATGTTCTAAAAATTCAACCAAAAACCAAAACCCTAACAGAAATTGCAAGAAAAATCCAAACATATAAACACAAACCCTAGTTTTTTTTTGCGATTATGGGTTTACCTTTTGTTGTGTTACCTTTTTTTTCTGCTACTCGATACCTCCGTATGCGAGTCCATACCCGTAGCTGAAGATTTGTTATGCGAGTCCACACCCGTAGCCGATGAGAGGATTTGGAAGTGATTAAGGGCTCGAGGAGTGAGTGAATAGAGAGATGAGAGGATTTGGAAGAGATTAAGGGCTTGAGGAGAGAGTGAGTAGAGAGAGATGAGAGGATTTGGAAGAGATTAAGGGCTCCAATGAAGTCGATTCTGAGAGGAGAGAGTGAGTAGTGAGTAGCGAGAGATGATTTTGGAGTCTAGGGACTCGACCCCCTGATCCCGAATTGAGCGGATTTTTCCCGAAAATACTCCCGGCGGGATGGGGATGGTATTTAAAAATCAATCCCCGAATAGATTTGGGCCGGGGATGGGGATCAGTGTCCCAGCCCCGTACCCGGCCCGGCCCGGCCCGGCCCCGTCCCTAATCCCCGGCCCGATTTTATCCCCGATGTTAAATTACGACTTTACCATTATATACATATATATTTATATATATATAAACCACTGACTCATATTATATATATATAAACCACTGACTTCACCCTTATTTTATCCTCAGATCTCATCTCTCTACCCCGTCTCCGTCTCTCGTCTCTCTCTATCTCACTGGCTTCTCTCTCTCTCTCAGATCCACTGCCACCACCACACCTCGTCTCTCATCCACGCCCTCTCTTCTTGACGTCCTTTGTCCGTTCCACGATCGATTTATTTTTATTTTATTTTTTTTTCAGATTTGTCTCAGATCTGTTTCACAATTTTTTTTTTTTTTTAGCCAGGGAATGCTCGGGGTTGGGGAAACTCGATCCCTGTTGGGGGCGGGGGTGGGGGGGTAATGATAGATTCTTCGTCAGGGATCGGCGCCGGGGTTGAGGGAAATTTGACCATCGGGGGTCGGGGACGGGGGGTGTGATCCCGAGCCTCGCCCGCCTGCCATTCCTATTGGAGTCTGATGAGAAGTGTTTGGGAAAGTTTTTGAAACGATGTCGTTTAAAAAATTCGGGCCATTCGGGGGGGGAAACTTTTTTGAGCTACAAAACATTTTCGTTGCAAAACTCAATTCAAATCAATATTTTAATTTTTTAAATATTTTAATATTTTAAAATTATTTTAATTTTGTTAAGATTTTAAATATTTTAATATTTAAAAATGTTACGATTTTTTAAATTTTTTGAATATTTTTAAATATTTTAATTTTTAAATATTACGATTTTAATTTTTTAAATTTTAAAATATTTTATAAAAATAAATTCAAACTTTATTTTATAAAAATATTTTTAAATATTTTAATTTTTTTGTTATATATTTGGTTACAATTTGAGTGTAGAGTTGTGAAAGTAGTATGAAATTTCGAGTTATGTGTTTGGTTATGAGTTTTGAAAATAATTTCTTAATTGAGTTTTATTTTATGTTTTTGTTTACGATTTGAGTGTAGAGTTGTTTTTAAATTTAAAATATTAAAATTTAAAATTATTTAAAATTTTTGAATATTTAAATTATTTAAATTTTTACGATTTAAATTTTTTGAATATTTATTTTAATTTTTTACGTATTAAATTTTTTACATTATTTAAATATTTATGATTTAAAATTTTTGAATATTTATTTTGAAAAAAAATTATTTCGTTTGTAGTATTTTCAATTAAAAAAATGATTAATATTATTTTCTGTTAATAATAAATTTTTTTAATTAAATTTTAAAAAGAGTTTGGTTATGAGTGTTGATAAGAATTTTCAATAGTGGGAAAGTAGTGTGTTTTGTTATGAATTATAACAATTTGAATTAAGTTTTAAAATTTTTTTTCCAAAATTCATAATCAAACAAATTTTCTTACTTCACAGGTCAAATCAAACTTTCAAAATTCAATTTCACACTTAATTCAAACTCAATTCAACACTCTATTCAAAAATCATAACCAAACAAAATTTCTACACTCAAATCTGTTGGCTACATATTTTGTAAAAGTCAAATCACAGTTTGACACGTGGCAGAATAAGGGTATTATGGAAGATAATTCAAGTTTTCGATCTTGATCGAACACGTGGCAATGAACATTGGTTCTCACGTGATCTGAGTAGCACTAGATCAGTAAAGAGATATAAGGTGACGTGGCTTCAACGGTTACTCATATTCAAATTCAAATACAGGAGGGAAGCTCAACTGCAAGAGATGGCGTAGTGGGACTACTTCTAAGGCAGCATGATCAGCGATCATGGATGAGTAGTTCGACGGTTTGAAGTGCAGTTCGAAGGTCATCTTTGACAAGTATAAATAGCAGGAAAGCCCTCAGAAAAGACTCCCAGACTTAGATCATACAAACCAGTCTTTACTTCATATTTTCTTTTCCAGTTTTACATTTCCTATACTTTAAATTCCTGCACTTTAAATACCTGCACTTTAAATACCCGCACTGTACTTCGATTCATAGGAATAGTTTCAAGTAGATTCAAGTAGATATTCTTTGTAAACCTCTTGGAGACTGAGTTTGGACTATTGTAAGTGTTTATTTTAATGAAATATTTCGATTGTTATTCATATTAACTGTTATTTCTCTTAATTTCTCCTAAGTTAAGCCACCAGTAAAAGTCCTCTTCATTGAGGCTGAAAGAACTAAAACAAAATCGTCTGATAATTGGTTGGCAATTATAATTTCTGTAAGGACTGATTGATCCTTGCTGGCACGCTCGCATTTACAAAAATACCATTCGAAAAGCCAAAAAGCCAACAAAATCATAATTTTAAAATACACAAACTTAAAATACAACTCATATTATCAAATTATAATTAGAAAGTCTTATCAAACAGAGCCCTAAACTTTTCCTTTACATGGACAAAAGTAACCTTATTGTGTGTAATATTGGGGTGTTGGACGAAAAAAAATAACTACAACGTAGTGCCGTTTTGGGAAGCACGGCAAAACGCCACGTTTTGCATCCAGGTTCAAAAAACGCTTCTGCCCCAAAACGCCACTTTATGCATTTGGCAACTTTTCAAAATGCAACACTGAAATTATAGTTTGGGCCTATGAGAAAAAAAGTGAAAAAGTAAAAAATAAATGTTGAGCAGGGATATTTTGGTCATTTTCGAGTGATGTGACACTTTTAAAAAATATTAAATCAAAAATCAAAAAAGTCAACTTTTTACCAACTTTCCAAATCACTTTTAAAAAATCCAAAAAACTTGATAAAAAGTCAAAAATTAACTTTTTACCAACTTCCCAAAACACTCCATAATGTTCTACTTTTTAGCAGGACTACACAGTGAAAGCTCCTCAAAATAGTTGTGTTACAAAACAAAACTTCCTATTTGCAAAATGTTTGTATTTGGTTGAGTTTTAAAATTTAAAAATTAAAAATTAGTTTTATAAAATAAATATAAAAAATGATATTTTTAAAATTTTAAATTATTTGTTTCTCAAAAAATAAAATTATATAAAAATAATGAGTTTTTATTAATTTTTTTTATCAAACTAATTTTTTAATTTTTTCTAAAAAATAAATTTTAAAAATTCAACCAAATTAATTATGTATTTTAACAAACCCAAATCAAAATTCTATGGAAAAATCAAAAGCTAACACAACCAAGAACAAACAAAACCAAAAAAAAACAAATTGGTTACAAAAGACAAATTGGTGTTTGGGAAGGATTTTTTTGTGGGTTTTTTTTTTTTTTTCACTAAAAGATAAATTAGTTACAAAATAAAAAAAAATAAATCTAAATAAAATATCACATCAAATTTCATAATAATTTTATTTTTTCTCTCACAAATATTATATCTAACTACAAAAAAATTTAACTACCTTTTCAATCACAAATTTTTTTTTTTCTAATAACATCCTATAACTAAAAAAATTATAAAAAATTCACTTCCGAGACACCGCCATTAATTGTCTGATTTTATCTGAACAAGTTATGGGTCGTTCAGATGTGGGTTGAAGATTTTTATAGCTCTTTGGGGCTTCCCAATGCAAGTCCATTAGTGTTTCTATACATAATTTACATTTTTTTTTTTTTTGCTGTTGTGTTGTTACCCCAAAAAAAGAAAAAAAAATATATATATACGAAAATAAGAGGTATGATGTGAAGTGGTAAAATAAAATGGACATTTTGGTCTTTTACATTTGCTTCCCCCCCCCCCTCTTCTTTTCTGAACTTTCATTTAAGGATGTAATCGGTTTGATACGATCGTTATTTAGATAGAAAATTATACCGAATCGATAATTTTAATTTTATTATTTTGAACATCGATGTAGACTATTTCTCTCATCAAACCGCATCGAAACAAACTGATTGAAATGGTTTGGTTTGATGCGGTTTAATCGGTTTAGAATTTTTCAAATTTGAGCCACTTTTAAATATAATTATTAATCTATATAAAAACATTAGTTATTTGTCCACCATTTCAAATATATCTAATCCATCCATTTAATACATACTTTTCAATTCCTAAATTAACAAAAATAAAAACAAAAAAAAAAGTTTTAAAATATCAAAGTTTCAAAAATAATGAGTTAGAGTTAACATTATATATAATAAGAGTTTAAAAATTTAGATTATAAAGATGATAAGGTTAATTAATTAAGGTTAATAATTTATTATATTTATTAATATCATTATATTATTAGATTATATATAGATATATTATAAATACAATATATGTTAAAGTGGTCAGTTTCGGTTTAGATCGATGCACAAGGTGTTTAAACCGATACCGAACCGAAAATTGAAAAAATTAAAAATTAAAAACCGCACAGACCAATTCTTGGTAAAAAAACAAACCAAATATAACTGGTTTGATCCGGTTCAACTAGTTTGGTTGATTTTTTTGATTTTTCTTACATCCTTACCCCCATCCAGCAAAATGAAACTTCTTCATTTTCTCTTTGAACCCCCACCTTAATACTAACTATACCTCTAATCTCAAATCCAAACCCTAACCCTAATTCCATCATTACCTTCGGCAGTCACCACTACCTCCGGCCATCACCATCTCTCTTTCTCACAAGCAACTACCCTCTTATGCCACCCACATTCCCATATTCTTTTCTCACTTTCTTCTTTTCTTATTCTTCTTCTCTTCTCTCTCACTTCTTCTCTCTCTCATTTCTCTTCCAGCGCAACCCAGCCACCGCTGCGAGAACTTTTTGCTATGACCAAGCCAATGTCGCGCGAACTTTCCACTGTGATCCAGCCACTGTGCAAACTTTTCGCCACGACCCAACTACCCTGCGAATTCTCCACTACAATACAATTATCGCGCACGCGCGCGCACGAGAAAGAGAGAGAGAGAGAGAGAGAGAAAACCCCATAATCTCTTCTTTTTATTCTTCTATTTCATCTTCCTCTAAAAATCCTAGGTTTGAAATTTCGAATCTTTTAGATCTAGGGTTTGTAGAGGAATAAGAATAATAAGAAAAAGAAGAAGAATGAGAGTGGCGATAAACAACGAAGATGTAATATCAGGCGTCAAAAGTCGGCGAAAGAGGAAGTCCACCGACGACATAGTTATAGGGTTTGTAACTGTTTCATATCACGACTGATCGCGAGTTCTAGTGGATAAGGTTGCAGTGGCAAAGGATTGTGCGATGGAGGGCTAATGCTGCAGCGACGAATGGCTAAGCGATGATCAAAGAGGTACTAGAAGTGGCTGAAGGGTTGCGGTGACGGGGCTAGTAGTGAGGGATTGGCTAGCCAAACTGGAATGAAGTGGACTGGAGGTAGAGGTGGAAGTGGAGGTAGAGGTCGAATTGGAGTTAGGGTTGAAAAGATAAAGATGGGGTCAAAGATAAAAATTGAAATTAAGGCAAATTTATAATAAAAAGGGTCTAAAGAATTAAAATAAACGTAAATAACAGTCCCCACTTCTTATTCTTTCATTACAAATAGGTGTAATCATTTTCATCTAATACTTCCTTTAACATATATTTTTAGGGCATGATAGGGCAGTTTGGCAAATAAATGGAAGAAGAAGGGCAAGATTTGGGCCAGATGGCATGTAGCGATCAACGGTGCGTGGTAGGAAAGCACGTGAAAAAGTGGCAGACAAAAAGCAGATTGTGGATGAGAGAGAGAGAGAGAGAGAGAGAGAGAGAGAGCTCACATCTGGGTTTGAAAGCTTTGTAATTTTATATTTTCATAGAATTTTTATTATTGGGTTAATTATACAACACATTTTCATTAATTTTAAAATTGTAATTTAATTTATAATTATAAAAAATTATGAAAGCGTCTCTCTTTTAAGTTTTATTATATGATTTAAAAGTTTATGTAATAAATATTTAGGTTCCGTTTAGTAACATTTATCATTTTATTTATAAAAATAATATTAAACAAGTTGATATTTATTTAGTAAAATTAAAAATAAAAAATATTTTTGATATATACATACATTTTTAAAATTTATTTTCAAACTAGTAAAAACGAGTGGCAAGATGATAGTTGATGATAATCGAAAATAACTGTGGATTGTTAGAAGAGTGGAGTGAAAGTGGTTGTATAAAGTGTCACAAATAAAAATGTGCAGATGCGGGTATCTCACTGGTGGTGGATGAGCGGTGGTGGGTGATGGGGTAGTGTGCTATATACGATGAGAAATAAAAAATAAAATAAAAAACAATAAAAGTAAAATCAATTTTTTTTTTAATTATAAGAATTTAGAAAAAAAAATTTAAAAAATATTCACCTTATTTGATTTCAAAATTTTGAATCTAATTTTTTTTAAAATTATTGCTCGTTTCACTTTTCAAAAAACACTTTTCAGAAAATTCTACTTTCTTATTTTTCCTATTTTTTTTATTTTTACTGAATTTTTTTAATATTTTAAGCAATTTTTTTTACTTTTTAGACACACCTAACATAAATACACATAAAAAGTAAAAAAATTGTCAAAAAAATCTTTTAAAAATTCACAAAATACCAAAAATATAAAAAAATACAAATTTTTTTGTATTTTATGTATTTATTAATTTTTTAAAATATTTTTTCACAAATTTTTTACTTTTTAAATACATCTAAGTAAGGTGCATCTAAAAAAGTAAAAAAAATGTTTAAAATTTAGAAAATATTCACTAAAAACAAAAAAACACGAAAATCAAAAAAGTCAGTTTTAAAAAAACTTAATTCAGAAAACTCAAATCAAACACACTGATTATTTTTATTTTCTGTTTTTGTTTCTTTTGTACTATTTTTTTAATATTTTAATCAATTTTTTTTAAAATTTTTAGATATACCTGACATAAATACACTTAAAAAGTATAATATTTGTGAAAAAAATCTTTAAAAAATTCACTAAATAACAAAAACACAATAAAATAAAATAAAATAAAATTCAGTATATTTTTGTATTTTTGTGTATTTATTATTATTTTTTAAATATTTTAATTTTTAGGTACATTTAGATTAGGTTATATAAAATTTTGAGTAAATTACAAATACGTTCTCTGAGGTTTTATTAAAATACAAATCATTCCTGTAATTTTGAAAATTACATTCCATCCATTGAGATTTATAATTTCATAACAAATCGCCATTTTTATTAATGAATCATCAAATCAATTAACATTTTTTAATGATGTTAAAAATATGTTTCAATTAATAATTTAGGTTATTTTATTATTGTATAGGAGAGCAATTATAAATTTTATTTTTTTAGTTAATTCTATTAAATAAATTTTTTTACCAAGGGGGTGTTTGTAATTTTTCGAACCACAGTGAGCAATCTATATTTTAAACAAATCTTAAAAGGTATATTTATAATTTATCCTAAAATTTTAAAAATATTCACTAAATATTAAAAAATTAAATTTAAAAAATTGAAACGTGATTTATACTTTTTTTAAAACTAATAAAACAAGGCACCAACTAATTTTTTTATTTATAATTTATAAATTTGTTTATTTATTTATTTTTTTGTAAAGAGAAAACATATACCTAAGGTCATGGTCATGTTTGATTGAGAGTTTGGACGGAAGGATTGCATTATCAATATATGGGACCCACTAAACCCATGTTAAGGTGCAATAAAATGTCATGGGATTAGTCACCTCATGGGAGTATTAAACCCCTTATATGGCGGGATTAGCATTTTTATGGAAAGGTTGGGATAGCTAATTGCTTTACACAAATTGATGGTTAAATTATCATTTTACCCTTCACTTTATAAAATTAACAAAATTATATTATATGTGAGGAAGATTTTTAGGTAATTTTATAAATTTAATCCTAACTAATTAATACCACCACATTAGTATACAAACAAATAAGCTTGATCTTATAAGGCCAAGTTTGGAAAGTTTAGAATAAGTGCACTTTTTGACTTTTCTTGTATTATGTGTAGAAAAAGTAGAGAGGAGATGTTGATTGATGTGACCCAAAAAAGATAAAAAGATGAAATAAGTGCACTTATATTGGGTACCCAAACAATTAATACTACCATACTAATAATCTCCTTAATCCCACCATATTCATAACAAAAATGTTAAAAATCTCAAAAATTCTATCAAATTTCTCGCATAATATGTGGTCTCACACCATTGTGAAACATTTAATAAAATTTTTGGTAAAATTTTTAGGATTCCTAACATTACTCAATTCATAATCTCATCCAATCTAAGTGGTCAAACAATCCATGCCTAATAGAGGGGCAATTTGGGAAGATTAACTTTTTAGCTTTTTAGTTTTTTTGGGTCATATCACTTCTCTATTTTTTTATACAAAAAACTAAAAAAAAATTAAAAAAAACCCAAAAATCAATCACTTTGTTTGGTTCTAGTTTTCAGAAAATAATTTTTAAAAAATTCTATTTTTTTATTTTTGCTTATTTTAATGTTTTAAATGAATTTTTTTAATATTTTAAATAATTTGTTTTTAATTGTTAAACACACCTAACATAAATATACTTAAAAAGTATAATATTTATGAAAAAATATATTAAATACCAAAAAATATAACAAAAATATAAAAATTCAATACATTTTTTATATATTTATTAATTTTTTAAAATATTTTTCATAAATATTTTACTATTTAGATACATCTAAAAAAAATTAATTAAAATTTTAAAAATATAAACTAAAAAAATACAAAAAATAAAAAATTTAATTTTCAGAAAATTAAATTCATAAAACTAAAAATCAACATACCCTTCCCAAAACACCACGCAATTATACAATTGTTAATGGAGTCTTGGTGTAATCATATTTTACTAGTATTATTTTAATATCTATATCGACAGTGACACCACCTACTGTACACGTGGCATTTCCACAGGCGCTCTCAGTCGTTCGTCTTTGCATTTCAGAGAAAGAGAACAGAAGAATCGAAGAATACAGAATCCAAAACAAACTCTAGAGGGAGAAAGTAGAGAGTCTAGAGAGAGAGACAGAAACACACACAGAGTGAGGGTTTTGCGCAGTTTTGATGAAGATTTATTGGGGTTTGGATTGGAGTGAGGTAGTGTGAGTAGATGATTGATTGATCGATCGATGCTGATGAGTGTTTGTTTCTGAGGAAAATTTTTTCTGATTAGAATTGGGGGGTAGAAAGGAGAAGAAGGAGATGTACGCAGGGTCCATGCGAAAGTCCTTCAAGGATTCTCTCAAAGTCCTTGAAGCCGATATTCAGCACGCCAATACCCTGTAATTTATAGTAACTTTTTCTCTGTGTTTTTGATGATTTTTTGGTTTGTGGGAGGTTCGTGTTTGTTTTGATTTTTCAAGAAGTTGTTCTTAAATTTAAGGCTACAAGGCCGAATGATTTTGAATGTTGTAATTTTTATTTAGTTGTCTGGGTTTTTAGGGTTTTGTTTCTGCTCTCAAACTCTGTTTCCACTTTCAATTCTTAGAAGTTTGGTAAATCTTTTTATTTTGATTCATTTTCAATTTTGTGGTACTTTTTTCCTCTGTATTTATTGATTCAAGTAAATGTGCTAATTTTATATTGAATCTGTTGAGATTTTATTTGAAATGCCTATGGAACTCAATATATTACCAAATGGTTTTAAGTTTTAGTTCCAAAATATTTGTTAATTGTTCTTGGGTATCTATCTATTAATGAACTCAAGTGTGAATCTTTCACTTGAAATCCCTGTGATTATCTCTTTAAGGTACATTGAGGCATATTTTGATGGAAACATTTGCATTGACTCTTTTTGACCCAAGCCATTCGTCAAAATTCACATGGCCATTTCAGTCCAATGGCCAGGGGATCGTATAGTAGTGAGTTGTGGCTTAGCAAGTCAGCAACACTTCCCTGAGACACCTAGTTTCAGTTGGAAAATTGGTTGTTTGTGGACAGTGAAATTGCAAGCATGAAGTTGCCATTTTTGTCTTTCAATTGATGATCCAACAAGCCATTCCTCACAATTCACATGGCCAATGCAGTCCAAATGTGGGGATCATGTACTTGTGAGTTGTGTCTTAGCAAGTCAGCGATACTCTGCTAAGCCACCTAGTTTCAGATGGAAAATTGGCTGTGGTCAGTGAAATTGCAAGCATAAAGTTGTGCTTTTGGCTTTTGATTGATATCTATTTTTGTACCAAATGATTGAGAGTTTATCAATATGTCCAGTGAGAGAGAACTCCTACATTGTTTGCCAATGCATTGCTGTGTTGCATAATTGTAGCCTTTCTGCATAAGACTATTACTAGGGGTCCCAAATCTCTTCATATGTCTCTATTTTGGCCCCGTTTGGTAGAACTCTGGGAAAGTGATTATAACTTATAGCTTAATAGCTTATAGCTTATAACTGTGAACATAAGCTGATTTTTGATTTATAAATTAAGCTTTTCCTCTCCCACTCAAAGAATAAGTTGATTTTTGATTTACAAAAAGTTATATGCTGTATTATTAAGCTGAACCAAACACATCAAAATAGCTTAAATTAAGCTAAAAGCTTAAATAAACCCTACCAAACAAGGCCTTTATGTAGTTTATTTATTTGTTTTAGAATTGACTTGCTAAGTTGATTTATGCTGTGTTTGGTTGGGGGATTTGAAGAGAGATTTGGAAAGGAAAAGGGAAAAGGTGTTTGAAGCTAGATGAAATATAAGGATATTTTATTTACATTTCACTTCTCTTTTCATTTCTCTTTTCAAATCTTTTGTCAAATCCCCCAACCAAACACAGCATTAATGTCAGATTTCCATGTTTCTGACCAAATTCTTATACTTGGATGCGAGTTGCAGGGCGTCTGATGTTCCCAGGGAGTATGATGGTGCCTGTCTTCAAATGAGAATGTCCTACAGTCCAGCTGCACACCTGTTCCTTTTCCTAGTACAGTGGACAGACTGCCACCTTGCTGGTGCCCTTGGACTGCTGAGAATTCTAATTTACAAGGTTGAGAATCGTATATCAACTGGGTTATCTATTTCTGATTTCTTTGTCGAATTTACAAGGTTGAGAATTGGATATCAATCCGGTTATCTGTTTTATTTATTTATTTATTTTTCAACTATGCATTTTTAGTGACTACCCTTGTGCTTTAGGTTTATGTTGATGGCACCACAACCATGTCTACCCATGAAAGAAAAGCAAGTATAAGAGAATTTTATGGTAAGTTTTAGTTTGGAACCACAATTATCCATATTTATGGCATCTAGTCTATTTCCTTTCTGATACCTGAATTTTCTTGGGCCAGCGATTATTTATCCCTCGTTGCTGCAACTTCAAAGTGGGATTACTGATACAGAAGACAAAAAGCAAAAGACAGTATGCATGGAAAGGTACAGAAGAAAAGATGACGAAGAACAGAGGCACTATTCGGATATAGACATTGAAAGAGAAGAAGAATGTGGAATTTGCATGGAGATGAATAGTAAGATTGTCTTGCCCAACTGCAACCATGCCATGTGCTTGAAATGCTACCGCGAGTGGTACTCTCTCTCTCTCTCTCTCTCTCCCTCCTTTGAAACTTTGGAATTTGAAAGTAGCCCTGCTCTTTGTGCAAGTATTGGTTCAATATTTATTTCCAAAACAGTCCCAATGTTCGTCTTTTCTTTTTATCTCGTTAATAGTGATAAACTATTAACTTATTCACGGTTCAAACTTCTTTGCATTGCACTTATCACTTTTCTCTAATGAAACCATGTTTGTACCTCACTCATCAACCCACGCCCCCCAACCAAAACAAAAAGAAAGAAAAATTCTCTTTTATTATTAACTGACTCTCTTCTATTTGTAAGTGATTCTGTAAATCCTTGTCAGAACCAAAAACAAAAGTAAAGGGGAAAAAAAAAAGGAATCAAAGAAATTAAACAGTAGCAAATCTCTGGATGCAGTGTTAATCCCAATGTCAATGGTGTCCCAATAATAATATATCTAGTATTTGTAGGCTAATCACAGGGTCCCAAATAATAAATCCCAAAATAATGAGATTCTATAATTGGTTTTTAAAATTAAAGAAATCCTAAAATCAAGCCTAAATGAAATAAAACAAGGATAAATCAAGGCCGAATCTTCCATCCCCGACTTATGGAGGTGCATTGAATGGTGGGTGTCACATGATCTCCCATCAAATAAAATTTGTTATCAATCTATTTGTTCAAAAAGCCATGAAATAAGGGAGGAAGAAGATCCAGTTTTTGTGTGGTGACTAGCGGTGTTT
This sequence comes from Camellia lanceoleosa, assembly GCA_025200525.1. Classification (NCBI taxonomy): domain Eukaryota; kingdom Viridiplantae; phylum Streptophyta; class Magnoliopsida; order Ericales; family Theaceae; genus Camellia; species Camellia lanceoleosa. Next base: position 36,082,219 of record CM045765.1, read on the forward strand.
TTATCTTTCTCATACTTTATGGCTCTTTTTAGATGGGCTTTGAAACTGTCTGTGCATTTCTGTGTTGATGGTACCTCAGTGAAAGAACGAAGTAGTTAAGTCACTGTTTTACTTGATTGGATATTAGTTGGATGTAATTTTTATAATATAGGGTTGCTAATTTTAATTAAAAAAATGATGATTTTGTAACACGGTGTTCAAAATGAGTTTCCCAATCAGGATGTGTAGGATGCACCATTTTTTTGTTTGAATGGTTGAAACCTGTTACTTCAGCCTTTTCCAGAGTTATGCGTAGACTTGAAAGTATTTAATAAAAACAGGAACTGCCCATTGCTTATGTGGATATGATTTGAAGATTAAGATTGCATTTGCATTTGCATTTGTGGATTTGAAATGAATGATTTTTTTTGGTGACATCACTAATTTGAAGATTATAGCTTTCAATTCAATGTAACATTTTCGATTTAGATATCAAGAATGGATTTGAGAGTTTTATATTGATGGATTTGAAATAACTTGGTGAAAATAGTTATTTGAAATCTCTCCATGAAAGATACTACTTGTTCAAGGATTATAACAAAACGCATCTCCTGTACCTCTATTCAGTTACTTTTATCAAATTCAATCTCAAATCCCTTGATTTGAATTCCACTTATCCAATTGGAGCCTTAAGCTCGTGTTTGACAATAAGGAAATGTATCTGATACATGGATCCTTGCGGGAATGAGAAAATCAACCAGATGTACCCACAGACATCTACATGAACAAATTATCAATGGGCACATCCAGGATAAAAAACCACCATGTTGATTGTTTCTTTTCGCAAACTATGCTGCCCCTACAGAATCTTCAACTTGGTATTTTTGGCCAGGCCATGATATAAATCTTTCTCTTCATTTTGTTAATGGATGAGACTAAAAATTGTGTTGCAACATATTGCAGGCGCACACGATCTCAGTCGTGCCCTTTTTGCCGTGACAGTTTGAAGAGAGTGAACGCCGGTGATCTGTGGGTATTTATGGACGGTAGGGATGTAATTGACATGGCAGCAATAACACGAAAATCATAGACGGCTGTTCATGTACATAGATAAGATGCCTCTTGTTGTTCCTGATACACTTTTTGACCCTTATGATTCTCATCTAAGATAGACAGTTGGTCCCATTTAAATCCACCACTGTGGACTTTGCATGAGAAGAATTTATTTACGTAAAGACCGCTATTCGGTCAATTTAGATTAAAATTGCAGTTCTTTCCTAGTGCTTCTGATTAGAGGAACCCAACTTTGGTTATTGTGGGCACTGGGCGGAGGGTTTGATTTGAAGTTGAGATAGTCTTGACTGAAAGGTGTTTGTAAATGTATTTAACCAAATTGTACATGCATGTATAGCTTGAACTTACTTTGTTTCGAAAAACCTTCTTGTTTCTCTTTTGCTTCTCTTTTATCCTTTCATGTTTGCTGAATATATTGCCTCTTGAAGTGTTGTTTGTATGTCAAATAATATACTCACCTTTTTTGATAGATGAATTTTGTTTGCCTCTAGTTGAGGTTATGTTGTGAGATGGGTTTGAGATTTATATACATTCCTGATGATTGATCTTTCTGGTGTGCTCTTGTTTGGTTTGGGACTTGTACATAAATAAAGCTCGTACTTAAGATCCTTGGATGTTTTCTGGTGTGCTCTAACTCAACTCACTGTCAAATTTTTATTTATCAAAAAAAAAAAAAAAAAAAACACTGTCAAATTTTACATCTTTGGTAATGTCAATGTTAAATGGGTTTGCACAAAGATATCATCGTTGTTGGGTTTGGTCTTCTTTCCTTTTACCTATATTGATGGCTCCTAGAACCAATTGACGCACAGATTAAAAATCATCTAATTGTACTGAGGATATGACTTGGGATAGAATCCACTTGAGGGAATGGATCATGTAGCCGGCCTAAAGTAGTTGGGTCAAATGATTGTTGAGTTGAGTAGAGTAGACAAATTCATTTGATTATGAATATCTTTGATCTTGCCAAGCTGCTGGAACAGCTGTTGAATTTGTTTTTAGTAGTGTTTCTTGTTCTAATTGTTGCCACAACAATGCTTGGTAGCTTGAATTTTCATGACCCGAACGACTCTAATGTCTCAAAACGTCTCAAAACGGACGTCGTTTTGATATATTCGAGCCATTAGGGCTACATAAATTTGAGCTACCAAGTATTTTTCTTGTTGTCAAATGTGTGAATGTCAAGAAAAATCGGGAGACAAGTAAGAGACTGGGAATTGCTCGTGTTCAAAATGGCAATTTTGATTCATCTAACTCCTGGAAGATTACACTATGTATGAGGGCATTGGCTTCACTTAGCTGAGACTAATAGAGTTTCTTTTATAGGGTCAAACCCTCATCTAATTTTTAAGGTTATAACTTATGCTCGTCATTAAGGGTTAGCATCAGATCGGGCTGCAAAAGTGAAGTCCAATAAAGCCCAAGTCACATACTGGCTAAGTCTAGCGGGCCTTATTATTACGAGCTCGGGCTGGGCATTTCTATGAGACAAAATTGTAGGTCCAATTGGGCCGCTCGTAATGAGGGCTACTTAAATAAATAAATACTAGTAGAGTTTTTTTAAAAATTTATATGACTTGTAATTTTATTTTCATCACTAATTAATTAGTCCTATAGATAAAAAAATAATAATATTATTATTTTTTTTAACATTTAGATATATTTTTTACTTTGTTTATTTAGACTATATGTCTACATTATCTGTATTAGTTTCAGTCATTTTAATTTTAATTTTATTAGAAAACAAATGAATGTAAGAAGTTTATTATATTTTTCTCTAATCCAAAATAAAATAAAATAAAATAATTATTTATTCTATGAATGAATTCGAGTATTTTTTATCATTTGCTGATCTATTAATTTTTACCAAATGTATCAATTTTATCTATTTATTTATTTATTTTTAATTAGCCCTTTCAAATCTAAGTAGTACGTAATATATATATACAAAGAATATATTTTGTAATAATACTTGATTCATCCATTCAGGGGTTTTTGGAAAGAAATAAAAAAAAAAAAAAGTCAGCTTTTAATTTTTACTTATTTTGGTTCACATTATCTCTCACATTTTTTACTTATAAAAAGATAAAATAAACTTAAAAAATTTAAAAATTAATTTTTTACCAACTTCTTAAAACACCACTCAATAGGCAACTGGTGCATTTAGGAATCATTTATTTTTGTTTGGAAAATTGTTTAAAAGTTCTAAAACAATGAGTTACAATAGCTCCAAATATACTGTAACTCCAATTAATTTGATATTTTACTTTTTATTTTTATTTCTTATACTACCAGCTCATTAGAACTGGCTCAGTACTCCCATTTTAATAAGGATCTTGTTATGGTGTGCAACCCTTTAAGGTTGCACATCATATGCAACTAACACAAAAAGTATAAGTGTAAGGTATAAACATAAAACAGGACGGTAAACAGAAAGGCGTAAGTGTAAGATGTAAGTTACACACTTAAGAAAAGTCCATTTAATAATATGTATCACCACTGTTTTGGTTGAGATTCATAATCATTACTAATAAATTATAATTTGTAAAACAACTTTGCTGGGTACACCCAATGGGGGTTGACTCCCAGTGACGTGGGGCTCCCCCACTGGTCAGCTTTTCCTTTTTTTTATTTTTTTTATTTCAGGCCAATCACCCAGTGACACGTGACATTGGGTGTCACTGGGTGTATTGTTTACTGGGTGTTTGAGGCATTTTTGTTTGTAAAAGTAGTGGTGAAGCAATCATTTGAAGCCTTCCATTGACAATTACTTTATAGTGGAGTTATATACTAGCAGGCGTGTCGTACACCCACTGCGTGCAATTGAAAAAAATCAAAAAGTTAAAATAAGGCTAAGTTTGGGATATATAAAAAAAATTAAAAAGTTAAAAAGTTATTCAAAAAGTTAAAAAATTAACACTATTCATCAAAAATTAACAATTACGGCGGCATAACTCTCAATTCTAATTTTCCTTTACAAACTAATTTTTACAATTTTTTATTACACATTTTTTTATAAAAAGTCAAAAAGTTAACCCAAACATCCATATTTTTTCTCTCAACTTTTTAGTCTAAAAAGACAAAAAGTACACTTATTTAGAACATTCCAAACAACTCCTAAATTATAGATAATTCTTGTCGTGCTAACATGTTAAAAATTTTAACATTGTTAAAGATATCAAATGTATTTTTTTTTTTTTTTTTCAAGTATGAGTTAAATTTCGTAAAATTAATCTTTACTAATTGAAATTATTAATAAAAACGTTTGATTTTAATTCAATTCTATTTTTTCAATTTATAAAAACTAGACTTACTTTAAAATAATAGACAAAAAATATATTATCTTAAATATATATTAAAAAAAAGTGACTATACAAAAAAATTTGAAAAGTTTAGGCGAAGATGTTATATCTTGAAAATTTTCACGCTTTGAATAATTTTTTGTTTTTGTTTTTGTTTTTTGGAGTAAATTACAATGATCTTTTATGAGAAAATTCAATAAATTTTATAATTTTAATATAAATTTATCTACATTTGTTCTAGTATGGTTAAAAGGATGGAAGCTATGCGGATGGTTGAAAACATAAGAATAAATAAGAAAAAAAATATATACATTTCAATATAAAAGTGATGAAAACATTAATTTTTATTTATATAACTAACAAATTATTGATAAAAATGGATTTAAATATTAAGTAAATTAAAACTTTAAGAAAACCTAATATAATAATGTTAAAATTGTGTAACTTATTATATATATATATATATATTTTAAATTTTAAGAGAGATTAGTGTGATTTGCTCTCTTTTTTTTTCTTTATTAATTTTTTTAGGAAAATTATAAAAAAAACAAAAAAAACGTAAGACTTGATCCTTATAACAAAATAAACTATGTTTAAACTCTAATATTTTGATTTGTTTTCAATTTAAATAATTTATCTATTTTTATTAAGTAAAATTGATAGAAAAAATATATTTTAGTCATTAAATTTAAGAAAAAATAGTAATGTTGACATTTTATTATATTGAGTTTAATAGATAAAATACCATTTTTTAGGGCAATTTTATTTATAAAAATAGACAAATAATTTAAATTAAAAAACAAATAAAAAATTTGTGATTTAAATTGCTAAGATTAAAAAATTATTTTGTTATAAAAGTGAAATCCTAATATATATTTATATTGTTATTATTTATTTAATTTTAATGAAAGTCATTGGGAAAACAATTCAACATCAAATTTTCCCAATCAAGTAACAAGTAAAATAGGGTGGGAAGGAAATTGTAATTCACCTGCATGGTCACATGCATGGCCGGAGTTAGCATATCTGTTGTTGTTGTTGGGTTTGTTTATTTGTTTGTTTGTTTGTAAATAGAATATCTGTTGTTGACACTAATCCAATCAATTCTCAGCTGTAAAACGGGCAGGAGAGAGAGAGAGAGAAAGACAGAGAGAAAGAGGGGATTCATAACTTACTTTTTTTTTTTTTTTTCTTCTTCTATTCGACACTTTTTTAAATATAGATATATATATATATATATATAATATAATATAAGAGGTGCTTAGTTACTTGAGTTTTTTTATTTTTTTTATTTTAAATTTTACCTTTTTATTTTGAATAATTTATTAATGGTGGTCTATATATTGAGTAAAGATTTTTTCGTAATTCTGTAATTATTCTTGGTCAATTAGTAACAGATTTTTTCTGTAATTACGTAAATATTCTTAGTTAATTATGAAATATAAATATTTTATTTTTTGACAAATTACAAATTGTGGGGGTCGAGTAAATGTGACTGCTCGAGCTACTCAAAGAAGATGCCGATAGCCAATAAGACTGGCGAGGATAACTCGGCATGACCTGACCCATCTGAACAAGACCAAGGCCGAGTAAAATATATCTGAGGGTCGAGTATTCCATAATTCTTCGGGCACATCTGGGGGCCCCAGATATGATGATGAAAGGTGATGATGTGGGCCCCTAGAATGCGGTATAAAAAGGAGGAGTTTCAGCCAAACTGAGGTACGTAAAGACAAATGGGATAACTTAAAATAGAAGTAAAAACTGGAGAGGATACTGACTTGTCTGTCAGAGTGCTAATTCCAGCACACTTGTCTAGAGTGTTCATTCCTTTTTCAGGTAGCAACCAAAGGATCAAGAGCATCTACCTGGATCCAAGAGTATTCCTAAAACCCCTTTTACCACAATTAGCGCCGTCTGTGGGAATACTCAAGTGCATTCTTAGTAGGCTTAACAGATGATCTTTCGCTCATTGCCGACGATGGTACACCAAGAGATGATGTTACTCCAAGAAACATGCTTGGATTTGAGAATATCACCGCGCGAAGGGCCCTGAACTTCAACCCAGTAGCTCAAACCTCACCCTCAACCTCTATGCAGAAGACTATGCAGACGATCGTGGATCAAGCAAAATAGAATGAATAATGTCTAGAAGATATGGTGGCCGATAACCAGCGCTTACGTAAGGAATTGGCCTTGGAGGTAGCCAAATCCCAACAGGCCGCACGTCATGACCGGGGTTGATCGCCAGAGAAGAAGAAAGATGATTGACAGCGTCGACATCAGAAACATGATAGTGGCAGTGATTCCTACTCGCCATCTCAGGAACCCAAAAAGAAGGGGCGAGTTAATGTATCCAACTCATCCGAGGAAAGTCCGTATGTACGATACGGGCGAGGGAAATAAAGTGATGGTTTGAATGAGGAGGACATGCACGACCCTTTCATACGATGCATTGTAAGGGCTGTGTTTCTTAAAATGTTCAAAGCACCGACATTCACCCTGTATGACGAAAAGTCAGACCCCACGGACCACATTCACTATTACAAACAAGAGATGACGTTGCATGCTGATGATGAAGCCCCTATGTGTCAAATGTTTTTAAGTAGCCTGGGACTATTGGCCGTCACATGGTATTATAAATTGGAACCGGCGTCAATAAAAAACTTTCATTAGCTCCAAAAATTCTTCAAGGCAAGATTCATCACCAACGAGGTTCAGCCAAAGCAAGCCAACTCTCTCTAGACGATGCAAATTAAACCAGAAAGAGACATTCCGTGAGTATTCGACACGCTATTGGGAGTGTTTCAACTTGGTGGATGATGCCTACAATGATTCTATGGCCATTACCGCCTTTAAGATGGGGTTACATCCTGATAGTCCTCTCCAAAGTTTGTTGACCAGACAGCCTCCCAAAATAGTCTGGGCGGTAATGAAGAAAGTTGAGGAGTACTACGAGGTAGAAGACGATGCCCTCCGCGTCAAGGCCAGACAGAAACTCGTTAAATCGGCACCATCTGGTCTGGTTTAGCCGATAAGTGTCGTGCCACCAAGGAGCCCTGAACCTCGAATTCAGGCTAAACGAGACAATGGGCGTGATTCGCGCCGATCAAGCGGGCAGTGTTTGCACCATTCGAACCAACAATATCAAGTGGATAGCAGGCGCACTAGACGTTCGGACAAGAAGTATACAGAATTGGCGGAGCCGATCAATAAGATCCTACTCAAAGTCTAGCATATTTCGTTCTTTAAGTGGTTGTCTAAAATGATGGGCCCCCCTGATACTAGAATTAGGGATAGGCGGTGCGAATATCACAAGGACCATGGCCACGACACTGACAATTGTTATGCACTGAAGGACCACCTATAGGAGTTAATGCAAGACGGCCGGCTAGCATAACATATCTGAAAAAACAATCCACCGAACACGGTAGCTCTACGGCCAGATTCACCTCCACTTGGTGTAATTCACATGATATACAGCCTACTGTCTCCAGCCCAAATATATATAATTCAGTCGCTATCTAGCCCATCCAAGCCACTCACACTAGCCAAACGGCCCCATGAAACTGGCAAGATTAACTTCGACAACACTGACCTAGATAAAGTAACTTTCCCCCACGCTAATCCTCTCGTCGTCGAGCTATGCATGAACAGATTCATAGTCGAGAGTGTTCTCATCGATCAGGGAAGCACCTCAAAAATAATGTATTACTAGACATTCATTAAAGTCGGCTTCACTGATTCAAATCTTTTATTGGCCGATTACCCACTGTTCAGCTTCAACGCCAACCCCAAGTACCCTTTGGACAAGATCACACTACCAGTACTGGCAGGTATCAAATCAGTCGATGTGGAATTTTTGGTCGTCAAACTTCCATCACCGTACAATCTTATCATGGGAAGAACCTGGCTACACGCTATGTAGACTGTGCCAAACATTTACCATTAACTACTCTACTTTCCAACTGAATATGGCATTAAGCAAATTCGGGACTCTCAGAAATCGGCACAGGCATGCTATCTTATTGCTGCTGCAAAAAGGCCAAAGGAACTGGAAGTGAATTCGATTGAAGTACCAGATTGAGAAAGCCTCGAAGACATTGGGAAAACCCCAACGAGAAGGCAACTGAAGACCTTGATCAGGTTAAAATCAATAAGGATCTTGACAAGTTCTTCATGATCGACACTTCCTTGAACGAAGTTGAAAGACGCGGGTTGGTTTCCTTCTTTCTCAACAACATCGACGTGTTTGCATGGACACCATATGAAATGCCGGGGGTGGATCTAGTCATGACCTAGCACCGTTTAAACGTCAACCCAATCATTCAGAAAAGTCGATGGTTAGTCGCGGAGTATGCATCGGCCGTTGTTGATGAAGTTGACAGGTTATTTAATGCCAGGGCAATTCGTGAAGTAACTTATCCCACGTGACTGTCCAATACCGTGGTTGTAAAGAAGAAAAATGGATCTTAGCAGATCTGTGTGAATTTCACAGACTTGAACAAGGCCTTTCCCAAGAATAGCTTTCCTCTTTCCAAAATCAACCAACTTACGGACGCAACGGCGACCGCATTCCTTACCTCAAGGGGAACCTATTGCTACAAGGTAACGCCCTTTGGACTGAAGAATGCGGGAGTAACATACTAGAGGCTGGTTACCACTATGTTTAAGGACCAATTCGGCCGTACTATGGAAGTATACATTGATGACATGGTAGTGAAATCCAAGGAAAAGCATTCCCTTCTAGCCGATTTAGTAGAGACCTTCGGCATTCTCCAAAAGTACAAGATGAAACTGAATGCCTCGAAATACGCATTCGGCAACGGATCCGGCAAGTTTCTCGGCTATATTGTGAACCATCGCAGAATAGAGGCCAAACCGAAGCAGATCACAGCAATTCTAGAACTCGACTCCCTTTAGTCAGCCAAAGAAGTTCAGAAGTTAATGGGAATGGCCACCGCCCTTAAAAGGTTTATCAGCCGTTCTTCAGATCGCTGCTACAATTTTTTCACACACTTCGACAGGGCAAAGCATTTGAATGGACGCCGAAGTGCCAGACCGTGCTCGACGGCTTGAAAACTTATCTCCGTTCAGTGCCACTCTTGGCAACCCCATCGCTAGGCCATCCACTTATCTTGTATCTGGCGATATTCGACTGGGCGGTCAGCGCCATGTTATTAAAGAAAAAACTCGGGGAGCAGTGACCAATCTACTATGTAAGAAAGGCAATGGTTGACTCCGAAACACGATACCTACCACTGGAAAAACTCATCATAGCTCTTGTGGTGGCTGCTAGAAAGTTGATGCACTATTTTCAGGCTCATACCATAGGGGTATTAACGGATTATACTCTCCAAGCAGCGCTCTGTAACGCGGAAGCATCGGGCGAGTCTCTAAATGGGCTTTGAAACTCGGCTAGTATGACATCCAGTTTTTGCCCAGAACGGCCATTAAGGGGCAGATGCTGGGTGACTTTGTAGCCGAGTTCACAGGATGCCATGCTAACTTCAAGTCTGATCAAGTCCACCTTTAACCTCAACCCGAATGGAGAATGTACGTTGGAGACATTTGGCAAATGTATTGTGATGGATAATCCAACCAACGTGGCAATGGGGCAGACGTGGTAATCATGACCCCCGAAGGGGCAATAATCGAACAGGCAGTCAAACTGGGTTTCGATGCATCAAATAACGAGGCCGAATACGAAGCATTGCTAATCGCCCTTCCTAATGCACTTCATCTTAGTGCATGACAGTTTTATGTTTTCTATGACTCAAAGTTGGTCATCAACCAGTTAAAAGGGGAATATGCGACTAAAAATGACCGAATGACAGCCTACATGAAAACAACAAATTCCTTGCTTATGAAATTCGACCACCACGAGCTGAATTAGATAACCCAAGATCAGAACACACATATGGATGCCCCTGTTTGCCTAGCTTCCGCCATTAACTCAGAAGTCAAACGAACCATCGAAGTAGGGTTCGTCCAAAAGTCAAGTATCACTTTTTTTGAAACAGTTTAGATTAACATCATTGAGTCAGGACCGAGTTAGATGGACCGTATGGCCGCATTTTTTTCCTTAGAGCAGTTTCTAACAGATAAGAAAGAAGCCCACAAATTGCGGAATAAAGCCCTGCGAAATTATTTGGATTCGTAGGGAAAGCTGTACAAAAAATATCTTTCTGGGCCGTATTTGGAATGTATTCACCCAGGCAAAGTTGAGGACTTCTTGGCTAAAATACATGAAGGTAGTTGCGGTGCTCACTTTGAAATATGCTCATTGGCTCACCAAGCCGTAACACAAGGATATTATTGGCCGATCATGCATACTGATGCCGAGAAATACATAAAGAAATGCAAACAATACCAAAACCCATTAACTCATTTGTCTGCTGAAGAATTAAATTCCATTACTAGTCCTTGGTCGTTCGCACAATGGGGACTTGACATCGTCGGACCATTACTGCGAGCTTTGGGAAACAAATAATTCTTGATTGTCACAACAGACTATTTCACGAAGTGGGTCGAAGCAGAGGCATTGTCACATATCCGAGATGTCGATGTTAAACGCTTTGCATGGAAAAATATTATAACTCGATTTGGCATACTGAGAGCATTGGTATCTGACAACGGCACCCAATTCAATTATGGCGTCTATCGAAAGTTATGCAATACATACGGTATCCAGCCCTATTTTTCCTCACCAGCGTACCGCAAAGCAACGGTCAGGCTGAGGCCTCTAATAAAGTGATCTTGGAATGGCATCAAGAAACGATTGAAGAAGGCCAAAGGAAAGTGGGTTGAAGAGTTACCTAGTGTATTGTGGGCTCATCACACTACTTCGAGGCGGTCTACTGGAGAAGCGCCGTTTGCCTTGTGCTTTGGGACGCAAGCTATTATCCTTCTTGAAATTGGCTTGCCTACACTGAAATCAAAGGTTTTTGATATGGGTATAATAACATGATGTTGGCCTTGGATCTGACTTTGATTGAGGAACGCCGAGATCGTGCTCTTGCGTGCATGGCATGGTATTAGCATCAGCTCGCCAAATCGTATAACCAGCGTGTGCAGTTACGTCGTTATGCACCTGGAGAATTGGTCCTCAAGAAAGTGCTTCCTGCTACTAAAAATTCGGCACACGGTAAATTAGGCCCCAACTGGGAAGGTCCTTACCAGATTGATTTGATTGCCGAGACGGGGGCATATCAGCTTTCAGACATGGCTGGCAGAAGTTTACCACGCCCCTAGAATTTGACCCACTTGCGTAAATTTTATCATTAAGCCAACTTGTACGACATGCTAGTTTGTTTCTGATTTTTACTGTTATACAAACATGTATGGATCTACGTATTCCGTAATACAATATGCTTTTTTTACTGCCGTCTCATTGAAAATGATTGAATGATGAAAAAGCCTCCAAATTCAAAGCGTTCTTCGTGTATATCATGATTGGTCATAACCAAGACTTCGAATTCAGAGTGCCCTTCATGCATGCTTACGTTTGGGCCGAATAAGCCTCCGGATTTGGAGTGCCCTTCGTGTATGCTCACGTTTGGCCCAAAAAAGCCTCCAAATTCGGAGCGCCCTTCGTATATATCACGATTGGCCATAACCAAGACTCCGAATTCGGAGCGCCCTTCGTGCATGCTCACGTTTGGGCCGAAAAAGCCTTTGAATTCGGAGCGTCCTTCTTGTATATCGCGATTGGCCATAACCAAGACTCCAAATTCGGAGTGCCATTCATGCATGCTCATGTTTGGCCAAACCAAAGAATAAGACTCTGAATTTGGAGTGCTCTTCGTGCCTGATCACGATTGGCCGAATAAGACTCCAAAATTGGAGCACTTTTCGTGCATGATCACGATTGGCAAAACCAGAGATGCCAAAGTCAGAGCACCTTTCATGCATGATCACGATTGGCCAAACCAGAGACGCCAAATTTGAAGCCCTTTTCGTGCATTATCATGATAGGCATCGAATTTGAAGCGTTCATTGCAAGGTTTATTAGATCAACATTGCTTGAATCAGTAAAAGTTTGTAATTAAACTGCAACGGTTAATAGAAAAACAATTCTAAAGGTGCATTAAAAGACCAAAAGTAAGAAGATAGCATGGAACCACAAACATACATTTCTAACAAGGACAACCAAAATATCAAACAAATACGCACAAAGGATATTTATTCTTTACAACAATATATACAAATACATGGGTACTAGAGACTAAGAAATACAATGTCTTTCTGATTATCTAGGCCTTTTCCTGTTCGGCACTTTCTTCTTCGTCATCAGTCTTTTCGATCTCATAAGCCTCGAAGGGGAACTTATAATTTTGGTAGAACGAAGACGCCGAATCGACACCCGCTGCTTGCAAAGCCTTAATCCATCTGTGCTTAAAGTCACGATTCTCGCATCAACAAATGTCATCCGCTAACTTTTCCTTGGTCTTCTCAATGCCGATCTTTTGGCCATCGAAAAAGCCTTGCTCATAGGCCCGCGTTCTTATCGCCTCTTTTGCGAACATACTTCTGTATCCCGATCAGCTGTGGCATGATCAAGCAGATGCTAGTTTACTCTGTTCGTTACAACCGGGTTCGTTTGATCCGCCGATTGCGTCTTGACAGCCTTGGCCTTCTCAGCTCGATCTCGGCCTCTTCTACGCGGCGCTCCAAGTCTTGAATAGGGCCGTCTTTCTGTTCGATCTCTCTTCTTGCGGCACGAAGACGCATGCCGATCTCATAGGAGCTATGTATTTCTTTGACCACTTCATGGACACCCTCTCGAAAAATTTCGTAATCAGCCCGACCAACCATTGACTGCTATACTTTGGGTGGAAATATTTGCCTAGCAAACTCTACTGTCACGTTCAGATCACGAATAATTGAATCCGCCTCGATCATTGGTTTGTTCCCAACAAACACTGAAAAACTTAAGAGACGTGGTGGCCTAGATGGTTCGTTTCGTGTTGAGGCATGGGCACTCCTAATCCTAGAGTTCCCTCGTTGTTACGCCCCCCTCCTGGGTGATTTTTCTACCTCACCTCCTCTTAGGGACCTGTTTTGACAACGGGGGGATCAACGTCTCTCTCGTTCCTCCGATGCCATTTTACCCGTACGGGAAGATTCTCCACCGGTTCCGTGGTTTATTTGTGTTTCTAGATCAACTAGTATTTTTCCCTCGCCTTTACTGTTAAAGAATACCCTACTAGACGTACGTAATCATTGAGGTCGCACCAGTATTCCTTTTTTCAGTCACACTCTTACCAGCGTCTATTTAAAGAGTCCATAGGTCCCATACGTGCCTGGCTACCCTGCATATTAATTGCGGGTACGATTACGAAGCGCCCGTTGTCTTCGCCTATCTACGTATTCGGCAATTACGCCCAGTGGTCAGCTAGGGCAAGGGCAGATGTATTAATCTATTTAACTCTTCATTAGTTTTGCCGAATTTAGACAGGTGCTCCACCTGACCTTATAGGCTGTTTTTAGACTGCATTTGGCGATTACACTCAGTGATCAGCTGGGGCAATGGCAGATTTATTAATCTATTTGGCTCTTCATTAGTTTTGCCGAATTTAGACAGGTGCCCCACCTGACCCCATAACTGCTTTCAAACTATATTCGGCGGTTACGCTCAGTGATTAATCGGGGCAAGGACAAATTTATTAATCTATTCGGCATCTCATTAGTTTTGCCGAATTTAGACAGGTGCCCCACCTGACCCCATAAGCTACTTTCGGATTGTATTCGGCTGTTATACTCAGTGATCTGTTGAGGCAATGACAGATTTATTAATCTATTCGGCTCTTCATTAGTTTTGCCGAATTCAGACAGGTGCCCTATCTGACCCCATAAGCAGTCTTCAAACTGTGTTCGGCGGCTATGCTCAGTGGTCTGCTGGGGCAAGAGTAGATTTATTAATCGATTCGGCTTTAACATGTATCTGCCGAATTAGTACAATTGCCCCACTTGGTAATTTTCTCATTTTTATTATTCCTATTCTTATTTTTATTATTACTAACCAAATAAGGCATACTCATAGATTTATAAGCAAAATGGACATTTTCATTAATAAACTACACGAGTACAATCGACACTTTATACATGAAAATGGCCCCAGTATAATGCCTAAATCGTTTAACGCATCTATTACAAAAACGGCCGATCAAAGTAAACAGTTGAAAACAAAAATATCTATTACAAAAACGGCAGCTCAGAAGTCGAATTCCTCTAGATCTAATTCCAGCGATTTAAATTCCAACTGCTCGTAAGGAATCGATTGATCAAGAGTCACGTTGGTGGCCGCCAAAGCTTTGAGCCATCGGTGCTTGAAACCTCGATTCTCGAACTTTACAGCTTCATCAGCATATAATTCCTTGGCCTTAAGCTCTCCAGCGGCAAAAGCCTTGGCCGTATCTGCCGCAGCAAGCTTTTTCGCCTTCCTCTCCACTTCAAGGTCGGCCTTAAGTTTTGATATTTCCTCTTGAACCGATTTGAGGGAAATTTCTATCAAATTTTCCTTTTCTTCAGCAGCCCTATGAAGCAAGTTGGCGTGTTGCGCTTTTTCCTCAACAGCAATGGCGTTCGTCTGCTTTTCCTCTACCTTAGCCATCGCCACGGACAAATCGACCACTGCAGCAACCACCTTGCGTTTCTCAACTTCATGTTGGCCTTCAAGTATACCGAGTCGCTCTATGGCATCGTAATGCCACCGACCGATCTCGACAATCCTTCATGCCGTCTGACATCAATAAAGTCAAGACTTTAGTTGGATTCAAAAGGATATTTTACAAAGTCAGACATTTTATCAAAACTTACCAGTATGGCCGATTACGCTGCTAGAGCAATCATAATGACATTTGATTCGGCACGAAAAGTTGCCTTGTCTGTTGGAAGCGAGAGAGTCAAAACCACACTAAAGGCCACAGCCGGGTCTTTGACGGCCGACCTGTTAGATGGAACCGGCGCATTCTTCATTCGTGGCTGAATGATGAATGGCTCGGATAAATTATCAGTCACGAGCAAAATTTCTAATCTAGGTCGTTTATCAATCGGCGCCTTAGATGGGTCGGGGTCTATCTTAGCAAATCACTTCTGCCCTTGAAGATCAGCTTCAATAAATTCTGTTTGTGGCTGAGGAGCCAATTCGGCGACAATCTCTCGATTGGCCGTCTCTTCTAGAGGAACCTCACTTGTTGGAGTTACTCAGCTCCCCCTAGAACCGCCGCCTTGTTGCCTGGCCGCCATTCTTTCGGCATTCCGTCTTCTGTTGAATTGGGTAAGAGATTCTCCTCCCATCTCTTTGGCTTCTGATTCGGCCCTTGGTAGATCCTTCAAACCGATGAAAATATCGTCCTCGGGAACGGATAAGTTTACTTGGCCAGAAGTAGAAGGGTTGTCAAAATTATCAGGGCTGATGTACTTAAATACCAAGTCAATCTTTATGTTCAACTCCTGGTCCTCTGCACGGCCTTCTGATTGCGCGTCCTCGCCAACTTGTTTGCTGGTATCAGAGTCAGAACCTTCGGCTCCAATATCCTTTAGGCTTTTGAAACTAGGGAATATGAGTGCAGTAAGTTGCCGTTCATCTCTCGGTACGGGGATATTATCTGCGGCCGAGAAAGTAGAGTAGGTAGGATCGTACTTCAGCAAGACATGGGCCATTCACCCTTGACTTTGAAAGTTTGCACGGCTTTTGTAATTGAGAACTGCCTTCACTTGTTTAAGGACGGCTTCGTTCGCCGATATCAATGTTCGTTTTAAGTTATTGCCTGCAAGACAGAATGAATTCAACATCCAATAGTTAAGCTGAATGAATTGTTTATGCAAAACATAACATTTATAGTCGGCCACCTGGCTCGCATTTTCGTCTTGGCACTGAGTCTTGGCAATCTTCTCCCTCGCTGAATTTCCAATTACCTCAGGCGGTGACCATAACGTCGTCAACCCTTTTGCTAGAGCTGGCGAGCATAGTCACCAAGTGGTGATCAATGTCTTTGGCTTTCAGGAAGTAGCGGCCCTGCCGACCGGTTGATTTCACCATAACATAGCAATGCTGAATAGCTGGGATCCCTAGGTTAAGACCTAGTCGGCGGTTCAATTCTACTATACCCATGATTATTTGGTAAAAGTTCACGTTAGGTTGGGAGGGAATTAGTCCCCAATAATGTAGGACAGCCCTAAGAAGAGTGTGAAGAGGGAATCGGACTCCACCCTCAGTGATTGCCAAGAGTGAGAAATTAATCATGTTCATGTTAGCCCTCTCTATATCCACCACATTGTCTGCGACAAGTAATAGGTGGACATTGTCTGGAATCGAAAAGTGACAACGAAAGACTGCAACTCGATCCTCTGAGAGGAGAGCTTTTAAGTGCCTCGCCATTCGAGATGGAATGAAAACAAAGTGTATAAAACAAAACAAAGCAAAAACACGAAGGGAATTGAAATGAAGAATAGAGCGAGAAGAGAGAGGGGGACTTATAGGTTGAGGACGAAGATGAATAGTGGGAAGCAGGGTTGTAGAGGTCTTGAAGAAGGTTGGAATGAAGAATGCTCAAAGGATGGCCTTTCGTTTCAAGAGTATACGGATGTACATATTTTAAATCACATTAAATGAATGTCAAAATACGAAGAGACGGGAAGCTGTAATGATTAACACGTCTGTTTTGACGAATCAGTATGAAAAGGAGTGCAACCACCATATCTCTAACTTTTGAGGATTGTCTGATCTACTAGCCGAGAAACCAAACATGCCAAGTAAATATATAATTCAGATGTTTGGGGGGCAATTGTGGGGGCTGAGTAAATCTAACCGCTTGAGTTGCTCAAAGAGGATGTCGAGAGCCGAGAAGACTGGTAAGGATGACTCGACATGACCAGACCTATCTGAACAAGACCAAGGCCGAGTAGAATATATCCGAGGGCTGAGTATTCCGTAATTCTTCTGGCACATCTGGGGGTCCCAGATATGATAATGAAAGGTGATGATGGGAAAGTGGGCCCCTATAATACAATATAAAAAGGAGGAGCTTCAGCCAAACTAAGGTACGTAAAAACAAATGGGATAATTTAAAATAGAAGTAAAAACTAGAGAGGATACTGACTTGTCCGTCGGAGTGTTAATTCTGGCACCCCCGTCCGAAGTGTTTATTCCTTTTTTAGGTAGCAACCACAGGATCAAGAGCGTCTACTTGGATCCAAGAGTACTCCTAAAACCCCTTTTACCACGCAAATATACTCATAAAGTTTATTTAAAATATGAACCAGTCCTATAATATTAGAAATTACAACTATCGTTTGTTATAAATTTTAATTTAACACAATACTCAAGAAAAACTATTCTCTTATACAATAATAAATTATCAAAATTGGTTATTGAAAAATATTTCTCATATCATTACAAATGATCAATTGGCTTAATGATTTATTTATTAACAAAAGGGTTAATTGAAAAATATTTTTCTTATCATTAAAAATTGTTAATAATTTACTTATTAATAAAATTGATCATTTGTTATACGAGTATGATTTATGTATTAATAAAATTAGTCATTTGTATATATGTGTATTTTTTCTTCTTCTTTATTAGTTCATTGACTTATTTTAGTAGTTTTTTTTAGATAAGAGAATTATTTTAATATTTGTTTTATATTTATTTATTGAAAAAAGTTAAACACCATAATTTTTTTTTATAATAAATTCGGAAGAAATGTTAAAGACTCATAAATTCATCCAAAATGATATGATAATAGAATTGGAGTCGACATCATTGGGTGTATAACAAATCAAAATCATATTATAAATTCACCCAAAATGATAACAAATCATTGGGTGTATAACAAACTATTGGGTCGACATCATAAATTCACCCAAAATGATATGGTAATAGAATTGGAGTCGACATCATTGAGTGTATAACAAATTAAAAAATATACATATCATACTATATAATTTTATTATATATCTAATGATTTATTCTATTCAATTTCATATAACAATGTTTTAATTTTTAAAAAATTATTAAAATACAAAACTTAAACATACTATAATAATAGCCCGTGACATACACATGCATGTGTAAACTAGTAATTTATATAAGAAATCCTAATATACACCCTCTTTAAAAATGATATATTATATGCACCTAATTATGCCATTTTTTTTTAATTATAACCATTTTCTTTTTTAATTATTACATTATTTTCATTATAATTCATGATTTGTTTTTATTATGTCTCATATTATATTTAATTATGAATTTTTTTTAATTATAACTATAAAATTGAAGTTATATTATTTTTTTTAATTATTAGTATATACAGTACACCTGGTGTGCACCATAGATTTCTCAATATATATATACTAGTAATTGATCCGTGCAATGCGTGTATTATTTTTGATAATATTAGCGGTATCGTTCTATAAAATTGTTACTTGAATACTTATATATATATATTAACTTTAGCTAAATTATTTGTGTATTTTGATCATTTTAATTCTATTGTATTATAAAAGTGTAATTATCATATAATAATTTTGTATGATATATATTAAATTATAAAATAATTAAATAAATACTCATTTTGATATTAAAAATAATAGTTAAATTAAAAGAAGAATTAGTAATATAAAATTAACAATAATTCTAACTATTTAATTTTCTTTTATAGTCATTTGAAAAATAAAAATATGTAGAAATAAAAATTATATAAAATTTATTAAAAAAATTAAATATAAATATGTTGTAGGTGGGATTATCATATAATGATTTTATATGATATATATATATATATATTAAATTATAACATTATAAAATAAACATTTTAAATTAAATTAAAATATTAATTATATAAAAGAAATTTAACAACGACTAATTAAGAAAGAATCACATAATAAAATTTAAACCCCAAAAGAAAAAATAATGAAAAATCCAAACGATAGATACATCTCAGTGTGTGAAGTGATTAATCATCTGTAATATGATGTTAAAATATAAAAGAATTTGTTGTTTAACAATTGAAAAAGTAACTCAAGTAATAAATCTAAACTTTTGAGGTTTCTCGAAAGTATCATTGTTGTGCAATTTTTTTTCCCGTGAATTGTAATTATATAAAATAATGTAAAAAATGAAATATAATTTCATATATAGAATTATTATAAATTTTAAACGATAAATTCATAATATAAAATAATATATAATTAGTATTGGATATAGAATAATATACGAAAAACAAGAAACAAAAAAAAGGTAAGCATAAAAAAGAAATCTAATACACTTAAAAGAATTTAGGTAAAAAAAAAAAGTGAAACGTAAAATTGGTATTGAATTTGTAGAATATCGCAATTTAAGATGAAAAATATATGAAAAATAAATATTTGTCAAAATAGAGTCTATATAAAATAGGTAAAATCAATATAATTTAATTTAAATTTAAATTTATATAGAACCCTATATAATTTAAAAAATATATACTAGCTTGATTCTTTTTTTTTTTTTTTTTTAAAATCGTTATAATATACCACCTAAATATGGTAAAAAATATTACTAATATATATATAAAATCGTTATAATATAATATGGTAAAAAATATTACTAATATATATATATATATATGACATAGCGCTAATTTAGCAGTGATGGTTGGTTTTTAAATTTAGAGGAAACAAGGAGCACGAAAGATCAGACGGAAAAAAAAAAGAAAAGGAGAGAGACAGGGAGAGATAACGGTTGAGAGAGAGAGAGAGAGAGAGAGATGGGAGGGGAAGAGGAGAGAGAAGGAGTTATGGCGATGGACTTCTTCTGGTCATACACGGACGAGCCTCATGCTTCTCGCAGGCGTCAGATCCTCTCTCAGTACCCTCAAATCCGACAGCTCTTTGGCCCCGATCCCTTTGCTTTTCTCAAGGTATACATATATATATATATATATACATGGATTGATTGATTGTTTGTTTTGCAATCGATATGAAAATATATAATCTCATGTTTCTTTAAAAAATTGACTAATTTTGTTGGATAGATAGAATGTTATTCCTAATTCTATGGTTATAATAATACCCACAATGATGTGAGAATGTTGGTGAATCTGAGGTCTTAATCTATTGATTTTTTTGGTGTAAGTTTTACTGGTTGAAATTATGCATGTGGGTGAAGAGATTTGTGGGTGCTGTTGTTCTTGTATTGTATTATGTGCATTGCAAATTGCAATTGTCTTTCGGCACATTGTGGATGTTATATTGTGTCGATTTTGTTATTGAAAATGTATTGCCCTTTTGCTAGCATTGTTTGATGTTCTTTCAAGTTTCTGAAAATTGACTTCACTTTTCTATTTAGATTTGGTGCAAAAAGTTTGGTTTTTAGTGGTTAACTTTCTGATTTTCTTTTCATTATATGGGTTTGGCATAAGATAATTCAAGTCTATTATAGATTGTTTTGTTTTGTTTTGTTTTGTGAAGCTAGGTCTAATTTGAATAATTAGTTCCTTAATTTAACTTTATTTTTTTCAAAAACAAATAACAAGAAGTCAACAACGATAAGAGAAGGAAGAAGAATTTTTTAAACCTACCAAAAAAGATTAGTTAGCTTCTAAATGTATGCTTTGAGCTATTCATGTATCTGGTTTGTTCATGATCATAGATATGGCATTAAATCAAATGGTTATGCTTACTCTGTTTTGGTTATGGTTGTTTTTTGGATTTAAAAAAATCATCATCATGTGATGTAACTTGGACTTCACGAGAATTTTGACAGACAATAATGGGAAACTATATTTTGGATTCCTTAACGTTGTGTTTGGTTGGAAGATTTGGAAAGAGATTTATAAAGAGAAAATGTGTGTGAAATTAAGTGAGATGTAAGCATATTTTATTCACATTTCACATATATTTTTTCCTTTCCTTTCCAAATTTCTTCCTAAATCCTCTAACCAAACACAGTGTAAAAAAAAAATGCCACACATGATGAGATTGACATAGGAAGAATGAACACAAAAGAAAAAATAGAACATAGAGAAGATACTTATATATATATATATATATATAGAGAGAGAGAGAGAGAGAGAGAGAGAGAGAGAGAGAAGAATCGAGATATGAATATGAATGAGAGAGAGGAAAGAGACAAAATGGAGAAGAGAAGGATGTGAGGATGAGAAAGACAGAAAACAGAATTTCTAAACATTTTGTCAAAGTTTATTCATCTGCAAGGGTTAATTTGCATTTACACCCACAAAACTTATTTAGTGGCTTCATAAAACTTTGAAGTATGCAAAAACCATCTAAAATACATCCTACTCTACATCGTAACAAATAAAACATTAAATTTTACTCTTAAAATCACAACTTTTTAAGCACTCAAAATACGTAAATATTCCTTTAAACATATATCCACTAAAGTCATTCCTCCCATTAATGATTTTTGTTCATGTGAGAACATGGTTGCATCAATCCCCTATTGCTGGAAAAATAATTATCAAGTTTTGTGATTCTTCAACATTGAAAAGATCTTTGCATCAATGTAATTACCGATGATGATTATGTGTTAATCATAATGGTATGGAATTTACAACCAGATATGGTGCTGGGTTTTCATAAGATGATTGATTCACACAAGTAGTTTGATCAAAGATGTGTTCTGCTTCACACCTGTGGAAAAGTAAAAAGCCAACAGATTTATGTAAAAACCACACAACTGGAATTGTTTTCCAAGAAATCAATTTCAGTTAGAATTCATATTGTCTATGTAGTGTTTGCCTCTGATGGGTAATTGATTGCAAATCATAATCATGGAAAGACATCTTTACTTGTTGCTTGGAAACCTCATCATATAACTAATTAAGCAGAACTCTGTGTTCTGATTATATCTAAACAATTATTTTTCAAATTAACATATTTTAAATTTATCATCTATGTCAATTACATCTGATTGATGTGTACAATTATTCTTCAAATTAACATCTATGTCAATTAGGTTTGATTGATGTTGTCAAAATTGTGGAATTGCAGATTACTATGGCTGTTTTACTTCAGCTATGGACCGCTACTTACCTTGACAATGCAGGGTGGTTGAAGATATTGATGATAGCCTACTTTTTTGGCTCTTTTCTCAACCACAACCTCTTTTTAGCCATTCATGAGCTCAGTCACAACCTCGCCTTCTCTACTCCCGTCTACAACCGCTGGCTTGGGATTTTCGCTAACCTCCCAATCGGTGTGCCCATGTCAGTCACCTTCCAAAAATACCACCTTGAGCACCATCGCTTCCAAGGAGTTGATGGCATAGACATGGACATTCCAAGCCTCACCGAAGCCCATCTTGTGACAAACGTTGTTGCAAAATCGATATGGGTTGTTCTCCAACTCTTTTTCTATGCTCTCCGGCCTCTTTTCCTCAAACCAAAACCCCCGGGTATGTGGGAATTCATCAATTTGATTATCCAACTAGCCCTTGATGCTTCCATGGTTTACTTTTGGGGTTGGAAATCTCTTGCTTATTTGATCATTTCCACATTCGTTGGGGGTGGGATGCACCCAATGGCCGGTCATTTTATTTCCGAGCATTATGTGTTTAACAAGGATCAAGAGACCTATTCATACTACGGTCCCTTGAATCTTATGACATGGAGCGTAGGTTACCACAACGAACACCATGATTTCCCCAGAATTGCAGGGAGCAAGCTTCACAAGGTGAAGGAGATCGCTCCGGAATATTATGAGGGTATGGATTCGTATAACTCTTGGAGCCAGGTCATTTACATGTACATTATGGATCGATCAGTTGGACCCTTTAGCCGGATGAAGAGAGCGCTATCAACAAAGGCCACTAAGAAATCTGAATAAATGCTTTGTGAGAGACTACTTGCTACCATTTTTTATTTCTGAACTCTATTGTTTGTAGCAGTTTTGAGGGAGATTGGTATTATAGATTATAGTTTTAGATTGAGAAGTGAGAGATTAATTCATTGTTTTACCAATTTATAAAAGAAAACCTTGTTGTGTTGATCTGTGTTGCAAGAAGTGTTCATGTGTGTTGCTGTGACATATATGGTACATAAACATGTTTGTTCTCTCTCTCTCTCTCTCCACTTTGTATGTTTGTTGAGCAGACCAATCAAGAATTTTAGAGAAGGGGGAACTTCACACACACATGAATACATGTGACATTAGACATAGCTCGTGTGAGCATGTTCTCTTTGGTTTTTCGACTACCTAGTGGACCGTTGGTTGTTTTGGGTAAGAATTTAAAATTCTCTCTCAAACCCTCCTAATATGTTTCGATATAGATAATTTCTGTATATATAATGAATAAAATTCTAGGAAAATTTTCAACATGCCACTGCTCATATTAGTGTTTTGTTCAAACAGTTTAGGCTGCCAAGCATGAACACATAGCCTGCTTAACCATGACTGGTTTGGGTTGTTCTGTTTTTTGTTCTTCTGATGACTCAATTTTACGAGTTCAAAAGTTACAAGAATCGGTACACATTGATCTCAAGTTGTTCCAATTTGTTTGGATTGGTTTGGTTTTTAAAATCCGTTTTCTGACTTCTTTGTTTTTTTTTTTTTAAATGTTTTTTTATTATTTTTTATTCGTCTTTTTTTTAGATGCACAAGCCCCCTTGAATGAGTTATACTATAGAAGTTCTCAACATACAACCAGAAACAAATCTTTCTCTTAGTACTAAGTGAAAACCTATAACTAGATCTTCCTGAAGATGGATGCAACGGGAAGTGGCATTTATAAGTGTTGTTAACTTATAACATTTAGGTTTTGGCATAACAAAGCCAGCACTGTCTTTTTTTCACTTAGGCGCACAACGTGCCAAGCTGATCTTAAGTAATCATAGTTCATTGGATTCTAGAGTAACTACTTTGTTAGGATTGAGTTCATCTAAAAAATAAAAATAGAAACAGATTGTGAAAAATCAAATCAAACAATCCATTTTTGCAGAAGCTGATGGAAAACAATAGCTGCAATTTGATTCACTTGTTCAACTGAAAAAAGGGAAAAGAGAGATGTGGTAGGGAAGTTGAGGACATTGAATTACTTGGGTGAAGTTAAGAACTTCCATGTCTCATTCTTGTTGGAGTCAAAGGGCAAGTCTGCAGCAGTATAAGGAAGAGGCTGCACAGGGTACCCTAGAAATGGAAGCCTGGCTTGTGCATAATCATCTTCACTCTCATCTTTCTCATGACTTCTTAAAACCGCGGCCAATCCGATTGAACATCCCTGCAGATGGGAAAACACTGTTTGGTATTGTTTTCAAAATATTTTGTTTTTTCTGTTTTTGAAAACAAAAATAAATAATAATGAAGGTAACCTGTGCAAAGACAATGAACAAGGCAATCCATTTGCAAATGTGGAAATTTGACTTCACAAAATCCTTGAAATCATCAAACCTCCCACTTGGATCTTCAGGCAAGTCCTGATGTACAAAAATCACAGCAAGTGAGGACAGAATTATGGGAAGAGAAATAGAGAAGTCATCAGCCAACTGTTTTTGAAAATTATTTCAGAAATTTGTTTTGAAAATAACACAATCTTTTTTTTAAGAAATATCTAAAACTTGTTTTTAAATTGCATAAATAATAAAAACACCGGTTGCTTTTCATCGTTTTTATTTTTGAAAATAATAAAATAAAAATGAAAACAAAAATACAACCAAATAAACATATTACCTTCTCCCAATCAGAATTTAGGGATATGTCTACTGCCAATGCAGTCTCCACCAGGAGAAGCAAAAAGATCTCAACCATATACTTTGTTAGATTAAGGTCAAACATATTCAATGCATGAATACACTAATGCATATAGAGTAGTGTTAGTTAGGTGCATAGAAAAGTATTTAAAAAATAAATAAAATTAATGTTTGATTCGGATTTATTTTGAGCATTATCTTCATCGCACCCAGAATGAATATAGGTTGTACATTGAATTTTCTACACTAAATACAAAAATGAACACAGAACACAAACACATAACAATGGATAAGATTTTGTTTCTGGGACCCACTTAAAAAGATTGTCGATCCATAAATATTGTATTTAATTCTGTGATCATTTTTCTTTGTTTCTAGGCTTATTTCACATATTAAATTTTCTATGCACATACATTATTGATGCTATAACATGTGATATCTTCAACTTCAAACCTATTCTCAAGCCTAAGAAGACTCCCCAAGTATCAAAGGAGAGAGAGAGAGAGAGAGAAGGATACACATGAAAGGCAATGAATATTACAAGTATCAGCAGCAATATGACCAAGGCATGTTATGGCACACAAGGTGACTCCAATTCCAGCAAATGCATGAATAAACCTGCAATTTTTACGAGTACAAACAAACCACTCATCAAATAAATTTAATAATTTTCATAAGTGAACTGTTCAAGTAGTAGTAATTCCTCACACCAAACAAAAGAAAAATGAGATGGTTTGTTTTGGCAAAAAAATATTCCCTAAAAATTATTTTTCGCATTTGTCAGCATTTCATAAGATGAAAAATAAAGTGAACGTAAAAATATTTTTCAATGTCAAAAGACAAAAAATATTTTTTGAATTAAACTCTTACGCTGTGTTTGGTTGAGAATTTGGAAAGGAATACGGAAAGGGAAACGGAAAGGAAAAAAATGTGTAATATGAATAAAATATATTTATATTTTAGCTAGTTTCACACATCTTTTCATTTTTCTTTTCTAAATCCCTTCTCAAATTTCCTAATCAAACACAGTGTTACTGATGACGCCGCCGCCACAACTACAAGCAATTGTTTTCAAACACAAAATATTTTCTATAAAACATATTTCATAATGACTGTAAAAAAAAGAAAAAAAGAAAAAGAAAAAAGAGCAGAGGAACTTCTCGTTTCTGCATAATAATAAAAGAGCTTACCATGGAAGATAAAAGTTGTGAGATTGAGAAGTTGAACCTTCCATGTCAAGCTGCCAAGCTCTAACCATCCACATACTATACAGAATTGTCGCAATCCCTAGAATTCCCATAGTTGAGTTCACAAGTTTCAGTGATAATTGCAGGCAACTCTTCACAGTTCTTGCCATTGTTAACAACCCAAACGATCAAGCTCTCAGTCACTCAACTATTAAACATACAACACATAAAAAATGTAACACTTATTAACTCTTAAGGTTTTAAAGTAAGTCCATGGTACAAATGAACTTGGCACATTGATCAACTATGAAAAAGATGATAATTTATAAGATTGATTTCTTAAGCAGTAAGATATATAATTAGTAGTTAAGGTATTTTTAAAAAAAATTTATTTTATTGATTTTTTTTTTTTTTTCCAAATTGTCTCCAAAAGTTATATGATAATTTTGGAGCCAAATAAGTTGAGGGGTCAAAAGGAGAATGATTGGGTGCATGAGGTGAAAGGTGGGAAATTTCAAAGAAATTGTGGTCTTTGTTTGTTTTTGTCCATTGGGGTGGTACATTTTCTTGTTTTTATTTCCAAGAAGGTGAGATAGTTCAAAGATGAATATTAGAAGCAAGGTACTTTTTTAAGTTTATATTGATTCACAAGAAATATTGAGAAAATGCTCAATAATAGTTTATTTGAAACGAATATTCTCGTTTGGGAACAGGCTAATTTAGTAACTTTTTGGCTAATTGGCTAAAAAGGTTGGTAAGAAAAACCTGTATGTTTGGGCCAACTTTTTGGCTAATTACGAAACGACGTGCAAAAAGTAGAGAGAAAAGGGAATATTTGACTTTTTGGTATGGGTTGTTGGCTTTTTGGCTAAAAAGGTAACTTTTTGGCTAATTGGCTATTTTAGCCTCTTGCCAAACGAGGCCTCAAAGTTAAAAAAAAATAAAAATTCGAAATTATTTAATTCTTTAAAACTATTCAGTTTTAAGGGTTCCAATGATTATTTAGTAGTAAAAGTAAATCTAACATAAGAGGAAACAACCAGAATCAGAAATTCCTCATAACAAGCAACATAAATAAGGGAATATAATAAAAATTATTAAAAATGAAAATATTTATAGAAACTACTAATATTCTACTATGATAATGGTGGATTTGACGGAATCAAATTTTCACTTTTACACTAATGTTGTGTTTGGTTAGGGGATTTAAAGAGGGATTTGAAAAGGGAAAGGGAAAATGTATGTGAAACTAGGTGAAATATAGACATGTTTTATTCACATTTCACTTACCTTTTCTATTTTTCTTTTCAAATCCCTCCCTAAATTCTCCAACCAAATACAGCATAAGAGTAATTGAAGTCACAAATGTTTTAAAAAAATGATAAAATCTCATAAGTGACAGCCTAAAAGATGAAATTTTCCCAAAATCTACTTAGAGTCCATGGCATATCGAAGGATCCTAATTAGAACGACACTTTACATCAACTCACCAAATTGAAGCTTACGTCGTTTGATTCCTACTAGTGCCATTTGCTTGATTGGCCACATCCCTATTTATTTGGTCCAAGAATTATGCCTATGTTTGGGAAGTCGGGTTTGAAGATTTTTTGGTTAAAATAGTCACAAAAAATAAAATAGGCTTTTTTAGTCCAATAAGACAAAACATTACATTCAACCTATAATCATTACATTCTTTCTCTCACAAAAAAATCAAAAAAGTCAAAAGAACTAAAAGTCCTTTCCAAATCAAGCTTTTTAGTCCCACGCTAAAATAACTAAAAAAGCCAAAAAACTAACGCACTCTCCAAACCAAGCCATAGATCATACATGTTGCATTTTTTATTTAGCATTCTACTCAAAAGATAGAAATAAAAAATAGACAAAATACATAATTCTTACGAAGGGATAAAATTTTACAAAATTTGTCGATAAAACTTGGTACTAAAAAATCTTATATATATTTTTTTGAATTTCTATATTCTTAAACTTATTCTTAAAATACCTCTTGGTTTTAGTTATAATATGCTTAAAAAATAGAAATTTATATACAAATAGGGTGAGATGGTAAGATTTTGATTCAAGTTTCTCTCTCTCTCTCTCTCTCTCTCTCTCTATATATATATATCAAAGATTGTATCAAAGCTGATCATCCAATGTCCTATCAAGCACATTAGTTGTTTACATAAAATTAGGAACTAATACCATTGATTAGTTGCCCCTAATAATTAGGACGTATATAATTTGAAAAGGAAAACAAAGTCACAAATGTTGCTGTGGTGTAGTGGTTATCACGTTAGTCTTACACACTAAAGGTCCCCAGTTCGATCCTGGGCAGCAACATTGTATTTTTGTTGTTATAATTTCTTTTTTTCTTTTTTTCCATTTTATATATAGGCAACTTACACCATATACAAAAAACAAAAAAAACCTTATATCATATACAAGAGACTTGCACCTCATGAAAATAATATTTTTCCTGCTCCTCTACTACTTTTGTTAAAAAATTGGGAAGTATATATATTACAAGGGACACTACCCTAGGCAATATTGGTTACGTATTTCAAGTTACATATTGGTGTGATACAATACATAAGCTTTTTTAGGGACAAAATTATTGGTTAGTACCAAAATCACGATGGTCAAGGGTTGGATTTATAGTATTTTGCCTCCGTCTTGTATCATATTGAGGTAGGGCAAATCGAGGAGTGATGGTGATTGTGACAGGCAAAGCAGGACAAGAGACATGTTAATTTTATAAGTTGAATAATGAGAATATTAATAAAAATTATAGATAATACAGTATATTACAAATTACGATTTATACTTAATGAGAATTATAAGTTATAAGATAAAAAATAAATGAGTAAAAATTAAAATTAAGTATAATATTTTAGTGTTTTAATTTTTTATAGTGAAAATAAATAAATTATATATGATATAAATATATTTAATAAATATTATTGGGACGAAGGTCAAGTAGAACGAGACGGGAGAAGTAAAAAAATTTATAAATATTAAAAGGTAAAATTATAAATTTTTTCATGAATTTATAATTAATTTTTTAGGTTCCCACCGCCATGTAAATTTCCCGATGTTAATTAGTATCAGTACGGAGATAAAAAGAGTTTTAAAAATAAGTGAAAGGTCGAACACTGTAAACTAAACATTTATTAGACAAAAATCATTGATCTTGAAAAATAAACATTTTGGTTAGAGATGCTCCTGTATCCGTCGCCTCATCTCACACGGATTTTGTAATTGGAAAATATTTTTTTAAATGTTCACTTATGTGATATTACCCCATTAATGTCCAAGGGACACTCATTATTAGCATTTGCCTTGATTTAAAGCATGATAATTCCTAAAGCAATAAACACTATCTAATCTATCACAATTTAAATTAAGGGGTGCATGATGCAGTTCGGTGTGATTTGATGGCGGATTGGTAAATAATTAAATTGTGATTTGAGCAATTTTAATTTATTAGTTAATTTAAAAAAAATCTTAAACAATCATTAAGGTGCCGTTTGGTAACACTTACGTTTTCAGCTTTCTGTTTATATTTACAAAAATTAAAAAAACTCAAATAAAAACTTGTTTGGTAAATTTTTGATTTATAAATCAATGGTCTCAGTTTATAAATTTGGCCAAAAAATGAGTTTATGTTTTGAGTTTTGAGTTTTTTTTTTTTACCACCCAACACTAGCCACAACCTGCCACCATTTTCCACAACCCACTCGCTACCACCCACCACCCGCCACCGTCACCCACCTACCCACCACCACCACTTGCCACCACTACCCACCCGCCACCCACCACCCACCATCACCACTTTCCACCACCGTCTTCCACTGCCACCACCCGCCACTTGCCACCACTTTCCAGTACCGTCTTCTACCACCATCACCCACCACCTGCCACCATTTTTCACCACCGTCTTCCACTGCTATCACTCGTCTCCACCCACCACCCGCCACCATTTGCCATTTCTTACTCTTTTTTATATTTTTAAATTTTTTTAAACATTTTGTCTAAACCAAACGTATTTGTAGTTTATGTTTTTCTAAAAATAAACAAAAACCAGTTTATAAAATTTTTGTAAATATAAACTGAAAACGTAAACGTTACCAAACAGGCCCTAAACATTTACAATAATATATAATATTAATTTGCATAACATTTTTCACATATATAATAATGGCTATTTTTACATAATATTTTTCATATATAATATTAATTTGTAATAAATTTCACATCTTACATCTCTTTCACACTAATTTTTAATTTGATATTTTATTAAAGGTAAAAAAATATATATTAACGTTAGCGGAGTGAGACGGTTTCGAAGGTGGATTATAAATTTCTAACCGCTAATCAAACTAACCCGTGGTTAGTAGGTAGATCATGTGAATTGGTCGAATCGATGAGAGCGGTGTAAAATACCACCCAATTCTCATCGATGAAAATTGAGCGAGAGAGTTTTGATATCATTAAAAATTATTAATTGATTTAAGGGTAAATTACACTGACCTCCCCTGAGGTTTACCTTAATTACATATTGGGCTGCAAACGAATCGAGCCGAGCCGAGCTGAGCTTTGCTGAGCTCGAGCTCGGCTCGTTTACTTATCGAGCTCGTTTATTGAGCTCGAGCTCGGCTCAATAAGGAACTGAGCTCGAGCTCGGCTCGGCTCGGCTCGTTAAGTTTAATGAAACTCGAGCTGAGCTTGGCTCGGCTTAGCTCGATAATTTTTTTAAAATATTATTTAAATATAAATATTTAAATAAAAAATATTATTTATATTATTTAATATATAAAAAAATGTATTTATATTATTATTTATATATATTTATATATTATTTAATATATAAATAATATATTTATTATATAATTTAAATAAAGATAAACGAGCCGAGCTTGAGCCGAGCTTATGCGAGCTCAAACTCGGCTCGTTTACTAAACGAGCCTAATATTCGAGCTCGAGCTCGGCTCATTTACTAAACGAATCGAGCCGAGCTTGTTCATGAACAGCTCGGTTCATTTACAGCCCTAATTACAGAGACCTTCCCTGTAGTTTCAAAAATTACACAGACCTCCCTTACTTTTGAAACTAATATATAGATACCCCCTTTCTGTTACCCACCCGTCCAAATTCAAATAGATTTGGTTGATTTCATCCAAAATTATTGTTCAAATTTCAATATTGTCCTTATCTCTCCCATACATATATGTCCATATATATATGTACCCATATATATATATAAGCATACATATCTTATATATATATATATGTCATTGTACTCACTTTTCTCTCTCTCTCTCTCTCTCTCTCTCCTCTTACTCTCTCTCTGTGCTCTGCCTCTCTCACTCCATCGTCCTCTGCTGCCCCGACGCCTCCCTTTCCAAAACCTCCGCCCAATGCCGCCACCACCATACCAAACTCTTCTCTCTCTCTCTCTCTCTTTCTCTCTCAGTTTATCCATCTCCGCCACCACCACCAAAAACCCTAGATCTGAGGAGCTTAGTGTTACAGTGGTTGCGATCTGATTGCGAGGGTTGTTGTGATGGTCGATCGCGATGACAATTATGGCAATTGCCATGGTTGTAGAAAGAGTGAGAGAGAAATAGAGAGATCACAGTGGTGGTTGAGTGCGATGGTGACGATGCGATGAAGAGAAGATGTGAGGCTCAAGGAGGCGAGAAAGCGGCGGAGTTCTCGATTGGATTACAAACAGATCTCATGTCAACTGGAACTTCAATCTCGATTTGTTATAGTCTTGAACCTTTGCACCTGATTTGACTTGGGTTGGACATGTTCTTGCCAAGCACAAAACAATTGTGATTGAGTAAACACAGAGCGAGAGAGAGAGAGAGAGAGAGAGAGAGAGAGAGAGCCATGGATTCGATCATTGGCGGAGGCAACAAAATAACAGTGGAATGCATTCTCTCAATCAAAACCACACCCGGAGACGAGCTCGAATTATCTATGTATGCACTGCCAATTTGAAAAGAGAGTGTGTGTTTGATCGGGTTATCTGTGTTTGATTGAGAGAGTGTATGTCAAATTATCTGTGTTTGATCAATCGTCGAAATAACAATGTGTGCCTTGAACCCTTGATTCCTTGCTTAAACCCTTGAATTGTCGAAATAATAGTGTGTTTGATCAATTGTCGAAATAAAAGTGTGTTTGATCGGGTTATTGTTGGTTTGGGTTTTGTTTGGGAAAAGAGTGTGAGGAAGACAATGGCAGAAATGGGTATTAAAGGGAGGAAGATGTTGATGATACACAGTGGGTTAGGTCTTTGGGGAAGACAATGGGTTAAAGGATATTATGGTCAATTTCACTGTCAAGTTAACGTCGTTATTGCTCTTTTGACGGAAATAGGGTATCTGTATATTAGTTTCAAAAGTAAGGGAGGTCTGTGTAATTTTTGAAATTGCAAGGAAGGTCCCTGTAATTAAGGTAAACCTCAAGGAAGGTCAGTGTAATTTACTCTTGATTTAATGATTTATTAATAAAATGAGTTCTTTACCACGCGATTAGAAATTTGGAGGGACGTGATATAATTTTCAAAATCACAAGGAATAATTTATATTTTAAACAAATTTGAAGAGGTGTATTTATAATTTACCCAAAAATAAATAAATAAATAAATAAATTCACTAAATAGTAAAGTTACCAAATGGGCCTAATAATGAAATTATATTTTTATGTTTTGTGTGTTAAAGAAAAAGACTTTCTATTTGGTAATTATATTTGTTATTTATGAAATATGAAAATTAAATCTTTATTTTTATTATAAAATATAAAGAATAAAATATTTGAACTCAAAATAATAAAAAATTACTGAAAAAATAGTTTAAAAAAAAGTCCAAAACAATAAACTTTAAATCACCAAACCTATATGCTTCCATCTACTAAACTGCACGATCCATTCAATTTGCTTCCGCTAATTAAACGAACAGATACAAATTAATTTTTGGGTAAATTTCACTTTACCCCCTGTGATTTGGATCATGTGCAATTTACCTCTTAATATTTGGAAATGACCATATAACCCTATTGTGATTTATGGACTAAAGTGTACCATTAAACATTCCATTCAACTTAGCAGCAAATATGAAATACGTGGTAGACATAAATGAATTATATGCTCATTTTTCAAAGTTTGCGGAAGCAAATTGCACATGGAACAAAGCATAGGGGGTTGAAGTGCACTTTACCTTCCACACAAATGACGAAAATACAGAAGTATTTTAGTCTTTTTTATTAAATTATTAACAGACTTAATGGTGCACTTCAGTCCACAAACCACAAGGGATTTATGTGATTATTTCCAAATGTTAGGGAGGTAAATTGCACATGACCCAAACCACAACAGAGTAAAATAAAATTTGCTCTATTTTTTTTTTCAATCTATCTAAATTCAAAGGGATAACAATGATAGGCAACCCCGCACAACTGATCCAAAAAAGAAAATAAAAGAGGGACTTACGTGTAAATACTAATAGGTGGACTTACACTATATTTGTTAATGTTTTTTAATCTGTCTTAAATCTTGGTGGGACAAATATCTCACTCAGGATATGCGTGAAGATATTCAAAATGCAATCCAAGTTGATGAAAATGACTTCCCAATATTTGATGAAGACATAGGAACAAGTAAACTTGATGGCATTAATACTTTAATATTTACCATAATCAAACATTTTATTGGAACACCTATTAATATTCATTCTCGCATCCATGATCAACTCAGTAATTTAACTTGCCATACATTAAGTGATTTTCGTTGATATAAAGATGTCTTTACCTATAGAGTTATGCTTGGAGATGATTATACTAAATCATTTTGGAAATTTTTTTTAATAATGGATTACCTGGTCTTTTTGCCCATAAAATTAGAGATGTTCTTAGTTAACCTACTAGTATCATTGAATATGATAATCTAACCTATGGTGATATCATTAGTACTATTAAAAAAGAAGAATTAAAAATGTGTATCAATATGAAACTTAGGTGGTGTTTGGGAAGTTTGTGTGTTGGGTTTTTTTTTTGATTTTTTCCACTAAAAGGCAAACTTTTTGCAAAACCAAAAAAAAAAAAAAATCAAACAAAATATCACATCCAACCCCATAATCATTTCATTTTTTCTCTCACAAACATCACATCCAACCACAAAAAAACCCAACTATCTTCTCAAACACCAAAATTTTGTTCTCCAATAATATCCTACAACTAAAAAAACCTACATAAGAACCCACTTTCCAAACACCCACTTAGTCAAAAAGTTTCTAGAGATAAACATAAAGCTAAATACGAATTAGGTAGTTTCTGCGAACAATATGGTCTACCTCCTGTAGCACCGTCGCATAGGAAAAATCAGAAAAATAAAACCTCCCAAAAATCCTATAAGAAATATCGTAAAAAATATTTACCTTTTAAATCACCTGGCAAATATTATGCTAAACCTAACAAGAAATACCATAAGAAAACTAAAAACTTTAAGAAGTCAAAATCTACCTAAGATGTTACTTGTTACAATTGTGGTAAAAATGGTCATTATTCTAACAAATGTAAAGCTAAAGCTAAAGAACACCTAAAGGACAAACTTAACCAATTACAAATTACTGAAGAAAATCAACGTCAAATATTTGAAATATTCAACTTAACTAATACCCCGAATCACTCTCCACATCCGTCTAGTACCTCATCAAGTGATCCTAATCCATCTAGTAGTACTTCTAACTATTATTCTCCCACTGATGATCCAATTGAACTAGTATGTGATGACACTTGCTGCAAACAAGTCACTGTATTTAGTAAATCCCACCAAGAAGAAGATTCATTAATTAAATTAATTAGGTGGTGTTTGGCAAGTGGTTTTGGGGCTAAAATAGTCACAAAAAACAAAATAGGCTATTTTAGCCACAACGAACAAAATATCACATCCAACCCATAATCATTACACTTTTCTCTTACAAAAAAAGTCAAAAAGCTAAAAAGCCTTTCCCAAACCAAACTTTTTAGCTCAGGCGAAAATAGTCAAAAAAGTCAAAAAATCAAAAAGCTAACCCACTTCCCAAACGGAGGCTTAGTAAATTAGACAATTCTGACTTGAAACGAAAATATATTAATAAATTAAAATATTTACTAATAAATAAAGATAAAAAACCGCATCAAGATAAACCAATTATCAGTTTCACTTCTACTTTAGAAAGATTCAAAATAGCTCATCATCAAGAAGTAACCTTACAAGATTTACAGAAAGAAATTAACTAAAGGAAAATGAATAATCCCCCTAAAAAAACTTCCCCTAATCCCCCTAATTTCTATTTTTGGTAAACTGTTTTCTTTTTTTTTTTTTTTTTTACTTAAAATGGAAAAACGGGGGATTCGGGGAGCCCCCCTTTCGGGGGATGAATCAGCGCCCTTAACTAAATTAAATTAACTATTAAAGAAATAAAAACTAAAGACAAATCATTAGAAGACGAAATTGAAATATTAAAAATTAATAAAAGTCTTAATGATTTTCAATATAATAATGATACTTCCTCAGATGAATCTAGTTTTAGTCACAATGCTAACTGAGTCATCTTTGATAATCGATCGACTAAATCTCATAGTAACACTACTAATCACGACGATAGTAATCGTTTAAATATTATCAATAGAATTAATATTCAAAAATGACATTCTAAAGTCAAGCTAGTTATTAATGATTTTGAAATAGAAGTCATAGCCTTAATTGATACCGGTGCTGATTTAAATTGTATCCAAGAAGTTTTAATCCCCATAAAATATTATCATAAAACTAGTGAACAATTAAGTTCTACTAATGGAAGTCAAATGCATATTAAATACAAATTACCTAAAGTACATATTTGTCAAAATAATGTTTGTTTTAAAACATCATTTGTTTTAGTTCGAAATATGATAGACAAAGTCATTTTAAGAACTCCATTTATCTTCTTATTATACCCATTCACTACCACTAATCATGGAATAACAACACAAGCTTTTGGTCAAAACAGTAACCTTTAAATTCTTGTCTCCTCCTGAAATCAAAGAATTAGATCAATTAAAAGAATGTTCCATATCCTAATCTGTCTATCGATTAACCAAACAACTTAAGTTTTTTAAGGAAGAAGTCAAATATAAACGAGTTGAATCTCAATTAAAAAATCTAATTCTTGTTTCTAAAATTGACCAATTCATAACCCATTTAGAGACTACAATCTGTTCTACTTTACCTAGTGCTTTCTAGTATAGGAAAAAAACATGTAGTTACACTTCCTTATATTAAAAACTTTAATGAAAGACAAATTACTACTAAATTTCGTCCAATTCAAATGAATAATGAATTAGTAGAAATGTGTAAAAAAGAAATCACTGAATTGCTTAAAAATAATATCATTAGTAAAAGCAAGTCACCTTAGTCTTGTCCTACCTTTTATGTTAATAAAAATACTGAACTTGAACGAGGTGTTCCACGATTAGTCATCAATTATAAACCTTTAAACAAAGTTTTAGAATGGATTCGATATCCAATCCCTAACAAAAAAGATTTAATTAAAAGACTAAGCCAAGTTGTCATCTTTAGTAAATTTGATCTTAAAAGTGGATTTTGACAAATACAAATTCATTCTAGTGATAGATAAAACTGCTTTTACTATGCCATTTGGTCATTACAAATGGAATGTCATGCCTTTCGATTTAAAAAATGCACATAGTGAATTTCAGAACATCATGAATGAAATATTTAATCCCTTTAGTCACTTTTCTATCGTATACATTGATGACATTCTTATTTTCTCCCGGTCAATCGATGAACATTGGAAACATCTGCATTCCTTCATCGAGATTATTAAACATAATGGTTTAGTTATCTCTGTACCTAAGATTAAGTTATTTCAAACCAAAGTCCAATTTTTAGGCTATGATATTTACCAAAGTACCATTCTCCCCATAAGTCGATCTACTGAGTTTGCTTCTAAGTTTCCTGATGAAATCTTAGACAAAACCTAGTTATATCGATTCCTAGGTTCCCTCAATTACATTGCTGAATTTTATAAAGACCTTAGAAAAATTTGTCAACCCCTTTTTGATAGATTGAAAGATAATCCTCCTCCCTGGTCTCCCAGTCATACTGCTATTGTGCAACAAGTCAAAAAATATGTCAAAACTTTGCCTTCTCTTGATATTCCTACTGAAAATTCATTTAAAATTATTCACACTGATGCCTCTAATGTTGGTTTTGATGGCATTCTCCTTCAAAAAGTCACTCCTAAGTCATTTGAACAAATTGTTCATTTTCATTCTGGTGTTTGGAACAAAGCACAGAAAAATTATAGTACTATTAAAAAAGAAATTTTATCTATTGTATTATGTATCAGTAAATTTCAAGATGATATTTTAAATCAAATTTTTTTATTACGTGTTGATTGTAAAAGTGCTAAATATGTTTTAAAAAAAGATATTCAAAATATTGCTAGTAAACATATTTTTGCCCATTGGCAATCTAGTTTAAGTATTTTTTATTTTGATATTGAGTACATTCCTAGTAGTCAAAATTCTATCCCTGATTTCCTTACCCGAAAATTTTTACAGAAGGGATAGTGTATCATGCCTACTCCTTATTGTTCTACACATAAGTTAGCAGTCACTTGATATCGCAAATTGATTCGTTGTTGCTCCTTCAAAATAACCTATTTAAAAATGATTGACCAAGATCCTTATTTACAATTCCAGCAAATTCGCAGTCAAGGCAATTTGATTTCCCATTACACTAATCTTCTCAATTTCCATATTGATAAGTTAGATCTCCTCAGTGAATGTTAATCAACTTCTATTTGTTCAATTACAGATGTCAAATCAAAAGCTTCCTTCTAAACTTGCCATTGTTCCAACCAGTTAACTTATTGTTGCTCTTCCAATTGATCTAGTCAACAGATACCAAATTTTTGATAACATTCTTAAACTTAATTACACTTTTGCCCTTGCTTCAGATCCCTTTACTTGTTAGCCCATTACTCCAATGCCTTCTAATAATTTATACAGAACTACAAGAACAGATTATGTTCCTAAACCCTAATTAGTCCATCTTTTCTACAAAGAACCAGTTCATAAAAATATTCACAATGTCAATGAACTAGTTACATTCTATTTCCCTTCTAGATGGCATTTCATTCCTTCCCATCCAGAAAAGTCAATTACTTTTTATAAAGACATCATCTTTCATCACCAGTTCATATCAAACCCATCTATGACCGAGTTAATGCTAGTAAAATCATTTACCATTCTTTATACGTACACAATATTGTATCCATGGATGAATGGGGTCTTCTTTTTCTCCTTCGCGACCTTTCCAATCACAAGATACAATATAGTTACTATGATTATATTGATGCCTAGTTTAAGATCCTTCTCTTTCAAAATGAGTCTTACAGTCACTCCAGGTTCTTCTCTTTTGGCCATAAATTCAAGTCCGAATTTCCTTCATGGTTTCTGAGATGGTGGTCTCAACATGGTGCTATTCCAGAAATTATTCCTACTAATTTAATGGAACAAGTCAATTATTTCTCTTCAGTTTATAAAATGAGTCAACACAAAAGTCAATTCCCTATATTGCTCCATTTTATGTCCAAATTTAAAGTCCATTGAATATTTAAATGGCAATACAATATTTCCAATAACCTAGTCAGTCGCCAGTATTTTGTCAAATGGTGGGATGCTTTCAAAGTCCAACGCATTATTGAACAAGTCCAGCAAGAATTTCCAATCAATATTCATGTTCTTACTCCTGCAATGGTTAAATCTTCTCAGCAAAATCCAACTGCTTCAATCACTCAAGGAAGTCTACTTCCTCTTACCACAGTCAAACTTGGGAGCCCAACAGCAAGTTCTGGGCCTTCAAAAACCAAGTCATCCAAGTCAAAGCCCAAGTCAAAACCCAAGTCCAAGACTAGTAATGAAGAACTTATTCAGATTGCAAAGTTACTATTGGCCCAAGCCAAGTCACAAGATGAAGATGATGCTTCAGATGGATCAATCTTATCTGAAGCCTCTACTAGTCATGATCCATATGGTTCATAATTCAAAGATGCTCAGGACCCATATGTCTAAAACAGTCATTGGATTCCATATATATACATCAGTTTCAATTACTATTCTTACTTTGAGAAAAGCTGCTGATATATATATTGATTCCCCATTAGTCAACTGAGTAGTCATGAGAAAAAAAAGAAAAAGAAAAAAGAAGTTAACAGTAGACAGCTTTCTATCAGTCACCGAAAGTTGCCCACAGCACCCATGTGCCTTATACTTTCCAGTTTTTGAAGTCACAAGCCTCCCAGTCATTTGCAGGGCTCGTCACAAGCCTCACAGTCATTTGCTTGGCTTATAAAAGAGCTTCTCTAGTCAAGAAGAAGGCAGAATTTTCAAGAATTGAGAATCCACTTGCTTTAGTTTAAAAAAGTCACTAATTTTCAACTTTCAATGATAGTTTGAAAAATTTATCACAGAAAAATGTCACTACTTGTAAGTTGTAGTAATAATTTATAAAAAATCGTGGCAAAAAAAATTATTAATTGTCAATTTTTAACGACATATGCAAAAAAAAAAAAGTTACAAAAAATTATTTTTAGGGATGATTTTACTATGACTTATTTTCAATAAGACTTAGGCCTCGTTTGCCATACAACAATTTTAGCCTAAAAATTAAAAAGTTACTAAAAAAAATCAAAAAGCCTATAACCTATACCAAAAAGTCAAATATTCTTTTTTCTCTCTACTTTTTACACATATTTTTATAAAAAATCAAAAAGTCATTCCAAACATACAAATTTTTTTACCTTATATTTTAGTCAAAAAATTATTAAAATAACTTGTTCCCAAACAAAATTTTAATGAGAATTAAATCTAACTATTAAGACCTTTTGATAATTTATCTAAAAAAAAATCCTTACTATCCCCTCACCTAATCACATTCAGATCCTATAAATTGATCTGGTGAAGTGAATTGCTTAGGAAATGACACTTGTCCCACTAATGAAATGAAGAGCTTTGATCACTCCTCAACAAAATGACATCGTTTTGGTAAGGGAGAAAAAAAAAAATTTTAAAATTGTTTTCATTCGTTTCACTTCAAACCCAATGTCTACAACAATTTTTCAAACCAATCTGCAATAATTTTTCAAAAGAAAAGCTTGGGTACAGGAAGAAATAGGAGATTTTTAAAATCACCAAACATGTGCCTTAAAAAAATTAATGGAAAAAACAGAGAAGACACCACTAATTCAAAGTTCAAATGGATCAAAAAACAAAGCTAAAAGGGAAAGAAACAAGAAAAAATGAAAATTTTAGAGATCTCCTCCTCCTCATCCTTTTCTTCTTCTTCTTCTTTGTCTGAGTAGTGTTGAAGTGTGTTTGTGTGTGCGTGTGTGTGTGTGAGAGAGAGAGAGAGAGAACATAATCAAAAGAGATCAAAAATGGCTCCAAGTGTTCTTCTTTTGTCCTCAACAAGATGTTCATTCATAGTTTTCTAGGGTTAGGATTCCATGAACCCAAAGTTAAAGTCATCAAGTGTGTTTTCTCCATCATCACAATATTCTTCTTCACGTATTTGAGTAAAATCTCCAGATCTATGCTAGTGTTCGGATCTGGGCTTTGAAAACTAAATCTAGGTGAGAGAGACAAAGAGGGTAAAAGAAAAGGGTTTTGGTAGAGGTCAGATTCTTCTATCCTCTTTTTTCTTCGTCAATGGCTTCATCGGCCGACGACGGTGGCTTTGTCGATGGCGGCGATGACGATGTAGTGAACTCCTTGTTCAGGCCCTTTCCTCTTACTCCTTCGTCTTCTCTCTCTCTCTCTCACACATGCAGACGCGCTGCAGCGTCTTACGTATTCTGATTGTATTTCACCGACTGAAACAAAGAAAAACAAAGCCCGTGCTTGGTAGAGTTTTTAAAAATTAATTTCACCCTCACATTCTAATGCTATGTTTGGTTTGAGTTTTTAAATTATGATTTTAAAATATATTTTGAGAATATGTTTGGTAAAGTAGATAATTTTTAAATTTTTAGTCTATATAGTCATCCACGCAGACATCCTCCTGAATGTTCGGCTGGTCATCTTCTCTCTAACAATTTATTTATTTATTTATTTTGTAATTGCCAAGGGAAATTATTGAATAATCGCAGAACACCATATGATCATACGCCAAGCCAATCACCAATTACTTAATCTCCTGTTGTTCTCCCATCCCAACATAAATTGTGGGCCCCTATCCCTCTACCAATCAAAACCTTATGGAGTACCACGTGTTCATACTCTGAGAATATTGAATAATCACCCAATTGCCAATCGCTACCTATTATTTGGAAAAAAAAATTATTATATTTGTTTTTGATATTTTTTAAACATAGAAATTATTTTTTTAGACCAAAATGACAAATTATTTTTTTGAATTGAATTTTAAAAAGAATTTGATTATGAGTTTTGAATAAAATTTTCAATAGAGTTTGGAGTTGTGTGTTTAGTTATGAGTTATAAGTTCTTCAATTAAGTTTAGAAAACTCTTTCCAAAACTCATAACCAAACAACTTTTCTCATTTCATATGTCACATCAAAAATTCAAAACTAAATTCAAAACTTATAACCAAATAAATTTTCTCTTTTTAAATCATAATTCCAAAACTTACAAACTCAAAATACGAACCTATTTTCAAATCATAATTCTAAAATTCTACCAAACACTACCAAAAATATTTTTGGATAAACTACCTGTACATCTTAATAGTTTAACTTAATTTCAATAAGACTTTAGTAAAATTGTCACTAAAAATAATTTTTTGTGATATTTTTTTTGCAGATGTTAAAAATTGACAATTAGTAACTTTTTTTTTATCACGATCTTTTTTTTTATTTATAAATTATCGCTAAATTTTACAATTAGTGACTTTTTTTTAACGAATTTTTTAAATTATCGTTGAAAGTGGAAAATTAATAAATATTTTGTGACTATTCTTTTAAACTGTTACTAAAATTTATAATTAGTGATACTTTTTGTGACAATTTTTAAACTGTCACTGAAAATTAAAAATTAGTAATTTTTTTAATATTATTTGATAAAAAAATCATTAATTATCATAAAATTTATTAGACGATAAATTCATATTAAGATCTATACGTAAATTTGTTGTTTTTTTTTTTTCCCTTGCCAATTTGTGACCAAAAAAAATGGTTGGTCACATTTTTTTTTTTTTATAAATTGTCGCTAAATTTTATGATTAGTGACGTTTTTCTGTGACGAATTTTTTAAACTTTTGTATGAAGTTAAAAATTAATGATTTTTTTTTTTGTGACTTTTTTTAAACTGTTACTAAATTTTTTGTGACAAAATTTTCAAACTGTCGCTGAAAATTAACAATTAGTAATTTTTTTGATAGTGTTGATAAAAAATGTCATTAATTATCATAAAACCTATTAAACAATAAGGTCACATATTAAGTGAATTTTTGATTTTTTTTTTTTTTTTTTGATTCTTTGTTTTTCATTTTGGCGAGGAGTGATCTCAGCCATTCGTTTGATTAATGGAAAAGGTCTCACGCTCTAAGGAAATTCAGTCCAGCGTATCGGTTGACGAGATTAGAGCATCAACAATGAACTAGCTAAATGCTATGTTAGTGTCAGTTGCTAATTTTTGGCCAGCTCAAAGCTCAAAACATTGTTTTGTGCTACAATGGAGCTGCTAACTTGTGTGTTAGTGTCAATGGTTAGTATTGCGTGTTAACTGTGGCTACCGTTTTAACTAGAGAGAGAGAGAGAGAGAGAGAGAGAGAGAGAGAGAAGGGGACGTGGGGAAGTAACGTGGGGTCACTTGGCCGGATGTTCGACCGATTGTCTCTCGGACGTCTGGACCCTTCAAGTAAAAAAAAAAAAATTATAGTTGACTAGTTGATTGGCCGAACGTCTGGCCATCTTCTTTCGGACCCTTGCTGCCTTCATTTTCCTTGGAAACCAAACTAAGCATCTTCAAAAGGAAAAATGAAAAGAGAGCTTTCCAGAGAGAGAGAGAGAGAGCCTTCATTTTCTTGCCAGCCTTAATTTTCTTCAGCAGAGCCTTCCATGGAGAGAGATAGAGAGCTTTCCATGGAAAGCCTTCCATGGAACGAACTTATTTATGTTATTTATTATTTATATATATATATATATATATGTACTCCCTTTGTCCCAAAATATTGGTTCCTTTTGGGGAATCCAACTTTTTTTTATGCTACAATTATTACATTTCAAAAATTTTTAAATTTCCAAAAATACCCTTTGATTTAAAATTAAGGTCAAAGAAGTACTACTAATAGTGTATAAGAAAATTTGTCCAAAAATTTTGGCGGCAATTTGTTGTGAATCAAACCAAATTTAAGCGAGTAGGGTATCTAAATAAAATTTGAAAGTTTCCTTTTCAATTTAAAATTCCATGTTACTACAGAAACTACTCCATTCTTTCTCACAAAGGCAAACTCTTTTGTTTTGCTCTATTACCAAATCTGCTCCTTTTTCTTTTCTATATCTCATCAACTCTTCTAGCTTATTGTCTCATGTTTTTATCTTTAAATGTTGATCCATTTTAATCCATCATGGATTCTATAATTAAGACTTCCTTTGTTTCTAGTTCCTTTGTTTTTCTTTCTTGTGTTCATCATAGAACAAAGAAAAATCTAACAAATCATCTACGCCAATTAATTTTTGAAACTTTGCTAATACAAAGTAAGGATGGAAAATTGAAAAGGGTTGTCAAATTGAGGTTGCTGTGAAGTTTTCTGTCCATGTAAAAACTGTTCGTTGTATTGGGCAGAGAGGAATAGCTTGTATGGAAAATGGGTTAATGGTCAATGTATCTAGCAAATTAACAAATTCTGGCTGCAAGCGAGTTCAACTCAACTTTGGGAAAGTCGCTGAAATTCCTTTTCGTTGTCGAACCAATATCCGCTCATTGTCAAAGGCATTGAATTTTTCAAAATCAACAGGTCATAGGAGAATTAAAGAAGGCAAAATTAGGCTGCATTCAAATGCGTTGAAGCCGTATCTATCTGAAGAGAATAAGAGAGCAAGACTCCGATTTTGTCTTTCAATGCTTGAGCTTAATAGTCTTCAAGGCCATCCAATGTTCAAATCTATGTATGACTATGTGCACATTGATAATAAGTGGTTTTATATCTCCAAAGAAGCAGATAGGTATTACCTTCTTCCTGAAGAAGAAGAACCACATCGTTGTTGTAAAAGTAAACATTTCATTACAAAGGTAATGTTCCTTACAGTAGTTGCTTGGCCACAATTTGATGAA
Source organism: Camellia lanceoleosa (assembly GCA_025200525.1). NCBI lineage: Eukaryota > Viridiplantae > Streptophyta > Magnoliopsida > Ericales > Theaceae > Camellia > Camellia lanceoleosa. Next base: position 36,126,800 of record CM045765.1, read on the forward strand.
AATAAAAATGAAGAATTTTCAGGCATGTACAAGGAACCAGCTAAAAAGAACGGTAAAAATCATGCAGCTGGTACACTTGAAACAAAGGCAATTGTATCGGTAACAAAAGATGTTATTCGTGCATGTTTGATTGAGAAGGTTCTACCTGCAATTCAATCTAAATTGCCACGTTCTAGTGCAATGAACACTATATTCTTTGAACCTGCAATTCGATCTAAATGGCCACGTTCTATTGCAACGAACACTATATTCTTTCAACAAGATAATGCAAGACCACATGTTGATTCATTTGATGTTGGATTTCTTGAAGTTGCAAGTAGAGAAGGTTTTGATATTCATTTATTGTATCAACCCCCAAATAGCCCGGATATGAATGTTTTAGACCTCAAATATTTTAGAGTGATCCAATCTTTGCAATATCAAGAAGCACCCACAAATATTGATGAATTGGTTTATGCCGTAGAAAAATCGTTCGAAGAATTATCAAGGGAAACTCTTGATCATGTATTTGTAACCTTGCAAGCATGTATGTTAGAGGTGATGAAAATCAATCGTAGAAACAATTACAAATTGCCACATATGGCAAAGAGAAAACTGATGAGAGATGGTACTCTACCTTGCCAAATTCAATGTGAACCTCATGTTGTTGAAAATGCTTTGGTCTATCTCCATTTAAGTTCAGGTGAGTTTTTGGGTCTCTCTCTTTCTATTTTTTGTTTGTCTATATGTAGCATGAAAGATTAAGTTTTCTTTCACTGACTTACTCTTCTTCTTCTTCTTTTTTTTTTTTTTTTTTTTTTTGCCAAGGGTCTAACTCCATAAGGCTTCAGAATTGCTTAAGTGAATTCTTAGTTAGGAACTCTGCTGATAGAGAACAATTTTTGTTGGTGAATTTTGTCACTTAACTAAATGCTTCTTTGATGGTGTTGCTATTGAAGAAATCATTTGTGAGTTTGCAATGCTAAATGTAAATGGCAGTGGTGGTGAGAATTGAAACTCCATGTATCAGCACTTCTTGTTGTTGTTTTTGCTTCCTTTTGATGTACATATTCCTTTTGAAATGTAATGAAATATAGTAGTACAGTAATTTCGTTATTTTTTTTTAAATTTTTTATTTATTTTAAATATCAATTGTCATAATTATATATTTTTTTGTGTATATTAGTAGTAATGAATTTAAAAGAAGGGTAAAATGGGAAATTCATGTCATTTTTGTATTTGATTTTTGAAAATGGACTAATATTTTGAGACAATGAAAAATGAAATAAGAGATTAATATTTTGGAACAGAGAAAATATATAGGTTGCATTTGGTAGAATTTTGTAAATATGATTTGAGAATATGAGTTGTATTTTGAGTTTGTAAGTTGTGAAATTATGATTGGAGTGTAGAAAATTTGTTTGGTTATGGTTTTTGAATAGAGTGTTGGATTGAATTTTGAATTGTATGTGGAATTGAGTTTTAAAAGTTTGATGTGACATGTGAAATAAGAAAATTTGTTTGTTGATGAGTTTTCAAAATAGTTTTCAAAACTTAATTCAACCTATAATTAATAATCAAACACACAAATCATATCACGATATCTGTATTTTTTATCAACAGTCATAACCAAACTATTTTTAAAATACTCAAATAAAAAAATAAATTTTTTTTTTCAATTAATTGTTTTTAAGGAAATTTTTGAATAATTTTTTTTTCAAATAAATTTTTTTTTTCAAATAACTTTTATGTCAATTAATTTTTCTGTCAATTAATTTTTTAGGCCTGTACAAACATTTTGTGAAATACGTTTTTAATATTTTTCAAAAATTATGTTGAAGTCAACAAGTTTGGATAAAAATTAACAAAAATCAATGTGTTCAATATTTTTAAATACAAACCAAAACGTAAACGTTACCAAACATTATCAACATTTATTAAATTTTATTAATTTAATAAAAAAATCGTATCTTTTTGTAGGTTCATTATTGTCACCTAACTCTCACCCACCCATGAAGCTCATATAATTGGGGGTCATTGAGTGATATTTGTCTACAAAATGACCAATTCGCCCCTCTTTCATAGAATGGTAGGTTGTTATGTAAGAATAAAATGAAAAGGGTAATAGTGTAATTTCACTCATCCAATAGACCCACCCCCTCCTAAGCTGGGTGTCAGTTGATCACTGTTCGATAAAGGAAAAGAAAAAAGAAGCCAAAAATGAGCACAGATAGTCAGTGATTAGTATACAGAAGAAATGAAAAATAAGTAAGAAAAAAAAAATGATCAGTATACTGAAGAAATGAAAAGTAAATAAGAAAAAAAAAAAAAAAACCCTTTTCTGGACCTGAGCCTTTATATAAGTCAGTATCTCTGTATTTGTTTAACCATACCATCTTCACCATCTCATTCCAAAAACTTCAATAACTTCTTCACCCTACAATATTGACTACATTCAATGTAGATATCCGTGTGAAGGAAGAGAGAAGAACTTTCATAAGAGGTTAGTTTGAACCACATGTCATATTCTTGATAGCTTCAGAGCTGAGTTGTAGAAAAAGGAAAAATCCACCATACGGGACAACCGGCCCGTCATCCCACCGATCAGCCGGCCGATCATCCCGCTGGTTATCCGGTTTCAACCACTAATTTGCCTTTTGCGCTCAGTTGCGCTATCTATTGGTTGCCTTTTAGCAAAGGCTCAGTTTACCTATCTGTTCCTTTTTTTTTTTACACCAACATCATACATTTTGCTATATATTTTTTTAACTTTTGCAGTTATCATGCCAAGAACAAAAAGAGCGAGACTTGAACGTGGCGAAACCTTTAACCCTGCACAACGTCAACTACAGCAACAACATCATCGCTATCCAACTGTTGATTTTCTCACATACAATCACGAACAAACTTATTCCAATTTTGCTAATCGACCAATTGTTACGGGGAGAAAGGCAAATCTACCTTCTCAATATGATCCACTGTTGCTTGGCAGACTGGATACGATGGAATGGTTACCTTTAACTAATTTATCACATAAGGTATATCTCCATCTTGTATATTTATTTTACCTTCACTTGAGATCTACTGAGGGACAAGTGGAACAGTGCAGTTTGACCTCTTATGTGAAGGGAAAAGTAATCACACTAAACCCTTGCACTTTCGTACAAATTATTGGAGTTGAAACAGAAGATTTGCAATGCCATTTTCAAATTGAGGCTCAGTTAGCTGACATTGTTGGTGATCTAACTGAGGTTTATACCACAATTTGTGAGAATCGATTTACCGACACTAATTTACAAGCAAGACATTTAAAACCCCACCTTCGTATTCTTCATCGATGGATAGTTGAAAATGTCACTCCCAAAAAAGGACATTTTGATGTTGTTCCATGTTTTAATATTTATTTGTTATATTTTTTTGAAATTGGACAAACATTAGATTTATGCTACATATTACTGAAAGAAATGATGGTTGCAAATCTTGGTATTCTCAGTGGCCGGTCACTACCTTTTGGAGCTTTGTTAACCAAAATTTTCAAAGCGCATCATGTCAACCTTGAAGGTGAAGTAGATGTGAGAATCACTTTACCAATTTCTAAGTACACACTGACCCAAGCTGGTGGTGTCTTTCAATAAAATGAATGTTTGTGCATCCATTCGCATAATGTCCATCATTGTTTCTGGATGGCCATTTAATAAGCTGAAGATGTAATCATCACCTTTGAATGGACAAGTTCGCTGCGGTCGCCTACTACTTGACGCATTGATATGGTTATGCATGAAAGCAATCATCAAAAAATCCATAAAAGCTTTAATAATCTCATTCTCTTGTGATGAGATCTCCATTGCATTGTTTTCTGTGTCGGATGACATATTGTTTCGTTTACATCACAGTAAAAGCATAATTGTAAAATAATGCTTGACAACATGCTAACGCTTACCATTATTGGTGAAACTGAATTAAAAAGTGGCTACATGAATAGTCGGCCTTGGTGATTTACCAACATCACTAAAATATATATGAGAAGAAAATTTGTTTAATATGTAGTCATCTTGTAATAACACAACATATTGATGTAAAACAGAAACTACTTAAAAGTTCAATAAAAATAAACATACGAAGATGGAAAAAAAAAGAGCATCTCATGGGATGAAAAAAAATGATAAAAAACAAATCAGGAATCATCAAATCATCTTACAAAACGACAAGGAGAATTGCTAACTCAATCAAAACACAACTTTTCACTTCACTGCAAAGTTAGGATCATAGCTAGGCACTTATGGATAGGACTAAGCATAAAAAACCTTCGCCATTCCTTGTCTTTAAACAGTGTCAGTGCCCTAACGTACTGCACCGCTGGTATGTCCCCAAGCTCTAGCAATGCATCTTGACATGCATCAATGGAATACTCATCATCACCTGCACTTACAGCCTCTATGTCAGTTGATCGTGCACGTGAATGTTCTGTTTTTGCCAGTACGTAGGATGTGAAAGTTGCGCACACATTATCGAACCCACTTGACCGTGACTTTTTGGAACGACCACTGTCAGTCTGGCTGCTTGTAGGGCCCTTCTTATGACTTTTGCCCTTCGCTGGATCAATGTATTCATCGCCGAATAAGTCAACAGGAATGGCTTTAGCAGCATTACTCCCACCAACTTCAGGGTTCCAAAATTTATTTAGCATTTCATCTTTTTCATCTGAGTCAAGGGCTCCTTGTGTGGATACACGAGACAAGGCCCCTGTGGCACAACAATTTTCAACAATTTCTGCCATTTCTTGGAAATACTCAAATCCTTTTGACCTAAACTTTTTTACATTTCTGGTAGCCTACAACAATTGAAAATATTGAATTAAGTATACTGTACGTGTGATGAAATGTTACAAAAAAAAAAAAAAAAAAAATTGAAAATGGTACAGGTTAATGAAAAACCTTATCCTAAAATTCATCGGGTGCAACAACAGTGCCTACAATGGGATCCCATCCCAGACCACTCTGTGCCTACAGTCGCTTAAACGTTTGGTAATCAGCTTTCAATCGCTGATATTTTTGTCGCACTTTGCTTTGCTGTATACCGAAATCCATACAGATTGTGCAACTGATTTGCAAAATGATTCCAATGCCTAATTGTCCACACAGTAGTACAGCTTGTTGTTTGATTTTTTTTAACCTCTTCTCTCAATATGTTCATTAATTTCATTTCAATTCTGGGAGTCCACATTTTTGTATCATGATTGTCATATGAATTGTTTCCATCCATCTATAAACATACAATTTATATTTAAACTATTCTAGAGTGGATATAAAAAAATAACAGAGCAAACTACTCTAGAGTGGATATAAAAAAATAACAGAGCAAAAACCAATTACAATTATTTACGTACCAAAATTAATATTTATTTGAACTTGTTAAATAATGTTATGAAAAACATATGGTTTGAAGGGCAACACAGACAAAAAAAAAAAAAAAAAAACACATAACATTAATGTTTACTTGAACTTATTAAATAATGTTAGGAGAAGCAGATGATTTGAAGGGCAACACAGAGACAAAATAAAAACCACATAACATCAATGTTTATTCAAACTGTAGGAAAGACAGATGATTTGAAGCCCAAAACAAAGACAAAATAAAAATCACATAACATTGTCTGTAAAAAGTTTGTGAAGCAAGTTTACATAGTAAACAAATAACCACAAATAAGCAGAAGAAGAAGACCACAAGAAGAAAAGAAGAGAAGGATGAAGGAGTGGAGCATGGAGGTCGACCAGCCGGATGACCCGAGGGACGACCGGCCGGATGACCTGGGGGACGACCGGCTCAACTTCAACCGTTCAAAGAGTTCAAACAGATCAGAAACTATCTTTATACATGTTTGGACTTATCAGAAACCATTTCAGAACTCATTTGTACATAACAGATGATTGAGGGATATACGTACCAGATTAGTGGGAGTTGAATATTTATCACCGGTGATGGAGTGGGTACAGTGACTGAATGTGTGACTCTTTGGTAGTCATCTGATTCGAGAATACGTTTGATAAATTTGACTTGAGACAAAAAAAAATTGGGAATAAAATTAGGGATGAATCAGAAAATCAGTGACTTGTAAGAAAATATTTGAAACAAATTTATGATTTATTTGACCTTGGTGTCGTCGTTGTGTGGTTGCCTGTAGAATGAATCTTCCACAACGTACAAATTGTAATTCACTTGATTTGTGGGAGATGATATGAGTAGGGAGCGGGTTCACAGACATAATTTATAAAATGGTCTGAGTTCACAATGAACACTACCCGTGATGAATCGTTAGCCCTGATCTTTGAAACAGAGAAAGACGAGTAGATCAGTTCACCTGTATATTTCTTTTTGCACGTGAACCATTTCAGAGATGATGAACATGGAAGCTTTTCAGAAAAGAAGAGGAAGAAGACTGAAGACGTTGAAAGTGGAGAAATGAAGAACAAAGCTGCTAAACGGGAAGTCAAATTGTATTTTGAATGATATGGTGAAATTCTATTTTGAAAGTTGTATCCAAACGTGAAGCGGGAGTGATAAGGTAGAAATGTAATTTGAAAACACATCCAAACAGAGCCATACATTCTTACCATACATCTTAACACATTTATTACACCATCACTGACTCTAAAAAATTCACAAACTAGTAACATACCTTAACATACATTTTTAGGGGCCTTTTCCCAAATTAAGGCAAAATAGCAACCTATTTCCCAAACTAGGCCTAGTTTGGACGGAATTCCTAAACTAAGCTAAAACGTGGTTGTGAACCACGCTTTCACCGTTGTTGTGACCTTCCCGTGAAAATTTTGTAAAATCGTAAAAGCGTGGTTACAAACCACGCTTTTAATTAAGAAAGCGTGGCTACAAACCACACTTTTAAATAAATTTTTGTTTTTTTTCATAAAAGCGTGGTTCGTAACCACGCTTTTACTGTTGACCAAAGAAAGCGTAGTTATCATCAACGTTTTTATTTGAAAGTAATAGTGCTATTTCTAACCACGTTTTTAAAATATATTAAAATGTGATCAAAATAATACTTGAGTTCTCTGTAGCTCAAATGGTAGTGCATTTGTTTTGCTTGGGAGAGGCGCGGGTTCAATCCACGGTATCTCCAAACGGTTGCTATTTTTCAAATTAAATCCAACTCTTTTTTTTTTTTTCCTTCCACTCACTCTATACTTTATATATTTATTATGTAATTTTTTTATCAAAAAAAAGTAAAACGTTTGTTTGGTTAACTAAAAAAATTCTCTATAAAATAAATATTTTTTCAAAATGTCAACATAATTGTTTAAAAAGTATTTAGTGTGTTTGGTTTGAGTTTTTTGGATTTAGTTATTTGAAAACTAAGTTTTTTGATTTTCGTATTTTTTTGTTTTTAGTGAATATTTTTAAAATTTTAAACATTTTTTTACTTTGTTAGATGCACCTTAATTAGATGTATCTAAAAAGTAAAAAATTTGTAAAAAATATTTTTAAAAATTAATAAATACATAAAAATACAAAAAATGTATTGAAAAAATATATTTTGAAAAAAAAAACATTTTAAAAATATTCACTAAAAATATTTTTTCAGTACATTTTTTGTATTGGTGAATATTTTAAAAAATTAATAAATACATAAAAATACAAAAAATATACTGAAAAAATATTTTTAGTGAATATATTTTAAAAGCGTGGTTAGAAATAGCACTATTACTCTCAAATAAAAACGTTGATGATAATCATGCTTTCTTTGGTCAATAATAAAAGCGTGATTATGAACCACATTTTTATGAAAAAAACAAAAATTTATTTAAAAACATGATTTTATAACCATGCTTTCGTAATTAAAAGCGTGGTTTGTAATCACGCTTTTACAATTTTACAAATTTTTCACTGGAGGATCACAACAACGGTAAAAGCGTAATTTACAACTATATTTTAACTTAATTTGAGAATTCTGCTCAAGCTAAACCTAGTTTAAGAAATAAATTATTATTTTACCTTAATTTGAGAAAAGTTCTCATTTTTGGATTTCACTTTTATCATTTTTTATTGTATAACGCACTTTCTTAACACAATTTTTTAAGAAAAATGCTTGGGAGCACTAATTAGTGCTCCCACTAATTAGGTGGCAGTGGGCCCCGCCAGAAATGATGTGATGTTTTGGTCTTGGAGTTGTATTTTTTTTATTTTTTTTCTATTTTTTTAATGCATTAGTGCTATTAGTGGTGATGTTTTTAGTGGGATGAATCATTGTTGATTTTTTAACTATCCCACTATGATGCTCCTGGTGTAGTCTAGAGGATCCGAAGGCCAAGTGGGCAACGACAAGTTCCCTCCAAAATCTAGGTAGAAAACCGTAGTGTTCTGTTCCTAACACGAATCATGCCATATTGAAATTCAAATTCAGCTGCTCCTCAAATCAGAATGGAGCTCTGCAACACCTTCATCGCCACCGTCAATACACCTCCCCCAAATCGCTGCCGTACACTCACGCGCCGCCCCACCATTTCTATCTCCGCCACCACTCCCGACTCAACCCACCACCGACTCAGACTCGCCGAGACCCTCCAAAACGAGACCTTGGAAACCCTAGAATGGCCCTCCCTGTGCAACCAAGTCTCCGCTTTCACTTCCACCCCCATGGGCTTCGCCGCCGCGCAGACCGCTCGTCTTCCGCTAGGGCGGACCCCGGACGAGAGCCGCAAGCTTCTCGACCAGACTGCCGCCGCAGTGGCGCTTCCTCGGCCGTTGGATTTCTCCGGGATTGAAGATGTGTCGCAGATTGTGAAATCTTCGGTTTCCGGTGAATTGGCCTCCATTAGTGAGCTTTGCGCGGTGAAACGGACTCTGCGATCGGCGAGGGAGTTGTTTGAGAATCTGGAGGAGCTTGCTTTGCACGATGACGATTCTTCTGAAAGGCATAATTGCTAAAACTCTTGCTTCCATTATTAATTTTCTATATATATATATATAACTGCATAGGCATGTGATGTATGGAATTCAATGCAATGCAATGCAATGTTTAATTTGATCATTTTTCTTAGTAAGTGTGTGTGCGCGCGCCAGATTTCAAGTTTACACATATGGAGTGATTTAAATGTATTCAAGGGCAGAACCAGAAATTATGCTTAGGGAGGGCCAAGGTGTGTGCGTAAATTTAGTTTTGGTACATTACTAATAGAAGTTAGCTGATAGAGAATCGATTGAGATAGTTTGGTCATATAACTCAGACAATAATGAAGAGATACGATACAACGACAATAAAAAGAAGTGTTAGGGAAAGAGGCAAATCTAGATTGATGTGGGTTAGTGTAGCAAATAGAAATATGAATCTTCTTAATTTTACTAACCAAATTCTTAATTTGACTAATCAAATGGTCTTTGATAGAGTCGAGTGGATAATAAAGATTCATGTACCCGACCTGATTTGATAGGACTTAAGGCTTAGTTTGGTTATATTACTAACATAAGATAATTTCTTATGTTAGGGTTGCGAAAAAAAATTTATGATGACAAAAATAAATAAATCTAATATGTTTTTTTTAAAAAAATTGTTTTCTAAAGTTTTGAATTATTAATAAAACCATTTTTTTGGTTGACAATATCTAGTAAATAAAAAGTATACATGTTTCTTTGATTTTTTAAAACAAACAAAAAAAAAAAAAAAAAAAAAACAGAAAAAAAAAAAAAGAAAAAAAGAAAAAGTGGCACACACGTCTTCTATAAATAAAAATGACTGGATTATATTGATACTATTAAGTAGTGTGGAAAGTAGTTGAAGATCACCTTATTATACATTGTGAAAAATTAATAAAATAGAGAGTTAATAAAATGATTTATAAAAAGTTAGGAGGCAATATGAATATACATTTTAAAAATGTCATAAAATATAGAGGTATTAGTGTAATTTACAAGAACTTGGGGGGCCATGGCATCCCCATCCCTCAAGTTATTTTGCCACTGAATGTATTACCCTTGTATTTTACTGAATTATGTGAGGGAGGTTGCCATGTTGTGTTAAACAATTGTTTCTTTACGTTTGTTTTTGTCAGGAAGTGGTATCATAGATCTTAAAGTACCTTTGTGCCTTCAATCTTGAACATTGATTTTGTGCATATTGTTGATTGTTGCAATAGAATTGCCTTATCAAATTAGGGTTGAGGTTTTGAACAGTTGTATGCTAATTTGGTTAGTAAAAAATCTCTCAAAACAGGTTTTAGTTATTGAATGCTCATTTTTGGTCTCCAAAATAAACCGGGCCTGCTAGTGAACAACTTAGTTTGGCTAAGGAGCTCATTCAGGCTTTTTCACAACTTAAATGACATAAACTTAAGGTTTGAGTGCAAGTGTTTAGTAGCCAGGCCTAAATGACATAAACTTTGTTCAATTAGGTTTCTGAAAATTAACATAGTTGTTGGGCTATATATACAAAATAGCCCTCTATGAAATTTTACTGAAAAAAATGAACTCTGAATTGAATGTTGGCAGATGCAAATCAATTGAATTATGTGTTGGAATGTGTCCCACATTGTCTGGAGTTGTCCCATCTGTGCTGGTTATAAGGCTCTAGTTTCCCTCTCTTTAACACTTGGATTTTAAGGAGAAGTGTGGATTGGGCTTTTCAATTTGGTATCAGAGTTTGGTTGGGCTTGTGATTGGTGTGCAGTTTGTTCGGCTATTATATCTTGTGGTCCAGGAGGGTGTGTTGTAATGCGTCCCACATCGCCTGGAGTTGTCCCATCTGTGCTGGTTTTAAGGTTTCAGTTTCCCTCTCCTTAACACTTGGGTTTTAAGGAGAAGTGTGCGTTGGGCTTTTCAATTTTATGATGAAGAAATGGTTAAATAGTTTGATTTGATCATATTGTTTACTTTTGATCACTATGTTGCACTTATAAAGCTAGGAGTACTATGTTTTGAGACAACTCATACGAAATTGAGTGATGATTAGGTTATTTAGCTTGCTTGATTAAGATTGTGAATGCACTTAATTTGGCAAAATAGAAACAAGTTGTGCTTCGACACTGTAGTTAATTTTGAAATGCAGCTTTGGCTTGACTTGAGCACTAAGTGCAAATCACCAAGAAAACAAGAGCAGGCCAATATGTGGTTAAGCTTAGCTCCTTTGCAGCCATAGTTGGTTGTTTTATCTCTTTTTTACTTTGCCTCTTGAGGGATTTCAATCTACAACAGGTGAATATGCAGATTGATTTTCAATTTCAAAGATTTTTAGAATCAGAAAGTTTTCATCAATTTACCTTTTAAAGTAGACTTGCTTGATAGCATAGCATTTTGCATTTAGAATCTTGAACGTATTCAATGGTTGGTTGACTTACAACCTGAAAATGCACCCCCATTGAGTATTCCATTGATTATTGAGCAGTACTTTGCTCTGGTTGTTTGGCAGCTGGCACAATTGGGAGAAGCATAAATTATTTGTAATGACGACCTTCATGGTATTTATGTTAGGATTTTGAAGAAAATGTTTCATTTTTTGGTGCAATTCTCATTTTTTTCCTTTCCTTTCACATAACTGAAAATAGAAGCAGCTGCATGAATTCCACTTGAGTATTAATGAGAAGTTTCATTGGGTTGCATCTATTTTATCGTATTCAAACAGGTACTTGCCCCTGCTTGATATTCTTCGGAGTTGCAATTTCCTGAGTGAGTTGGAGCAAAAAATAGGATATTGCATAGATTGTAATTTTTCAATAATTCTTGATAGAGCTAGTGAAGAGTTGGAGATTATTAGGTCTGAAAGGAAGAGGAATATGGAAAATCTAGATTCTCTGTTGAAGAAGGTATCAGCTAGGATTTTTCAGGGGGGAGGTATTGACAGACCACTAATAACAAAGCGTCGATCTAGGATGTGTGTTGGTATTAGGGCATCGCATAGATCTTTGCTTCCAGATGGTATAGTTCTGAAAATTAGCAGCTCTGGAGCAACATACTTTATGGAACCCAAAGAAGCAGTGGAGTTGAATAATTTGGAAGTAAGACTTTCAAATTCTGAAAAGGTGGAGGAGCAAGCCATTTTGAGCTTGTTTACATCTGCGATTGCTGAATCAAACATAGAGATGAAGTATTTGTTGGATAGAATTCTTGAACTTGATCTTGCTCTAGCAAGAGCTGCTCATGGTCAGTGGATGCATGGTGTCTGTCCGAATTTAACGACAGACGGTTTTGAATCTTACGAAACTGATTCTTCTTTGTTAATAGATATTGAAGCTATACAACATCCACTACTCCTAGATACCTTTCTGAAAAATTCATCAGATCTTATTACATCCAAATCTGGGAGTTCAGATCCATTAAATAGGGGAAATGGTGCAATGAAGTTTGAAGCTTTTTCTGATTCATGTGATTTTCCTGTGCCTATTGACATCAAAGTTGGATGTTCAACCAAGGTGGTTGTGATCTCGGGACCTAACACTGGAGGCAAAACTGCTTCGATGAAAACTTTAGGCTTGGCTTCTGTAATGTCAAAGGCTGGGATGTATTTGCCTGCTAAGAGGCAGCCAAGGCTTCCATGGTTTGATCTTATTCTGGCTGACATTGGAGATCACCAGGTAAACATTTACTCTCTATGCGCATGTCATGGTTTTCCTTTTAGTTTTCTCTTTCTATTTGTGTTCTGAAACTCTTATTGTCAAATGAAGTGTCTAGAACAAAATCTCTCGACTTTTAGTGGGCACATATCGCAGCTATGTAAGATGTTGGGAGTGGCCTCAAAAGAATCACTTGTCCTTATTGATGAAATTGGAAGTGGGACTGATCCTTCAGAAGGCGTGGCTCTTTCAGCCAGCATCTTGCAGTATTTAAAAGATAGGGTTAACTTAGCTGTAGTGACTACCCATTATGCAGATTTAACTCGCCTCAAAGAAAGGGATACTCGGTTTGAGAATGCAGCAATGGAATTCTCGCTGGAGACTTTACAACCTACCTATCAGATTCTGTGGGGAAGCAGAGGTGACTCAAATGCCTTGAGTATTGCTAAATCAATTGGCTTTGATGACAAAATAATTGAATGCGCACAAGTATGGGTGGACAAGTTGATGCCAGAAAAACAGAAGACAAGGCAAAGTTTGCTGTATCAATCGTTAATGGAAGAAAAAAACAGATTGGAAACTCAAGCAAGGGGAGCTGCATCTCTTCGTTCAGATATTATGAATCTTTATCGTGAGGTATGATTCTAAAAGTTTGGTTGTGGGATCTAGTGCTCGTAAGGTTTAGTTGAGACAGAACTCTTTAGTGTAGTGTGCATATTTAGGATTGAGGGTTGGTTGAGTTAATTTTCATGGGCTTCGGTCCTGTTTCTCCTGGTCTCCTGGTTCAATAGATCTGTGTTCGTATGTCAGTTCCTTGCAAAAATGAGTTTCACTCTTCCACTATAGATTTAGGCAGTGATCCTTGGAAAGCAACTTGAATGCCAGCTGCTATTTGCTGTTTATCCAATTGCTAGCCACAGGCACAGAGTGACTCTACCTGCAACTTGCCCTTAGTTAAGAACCACAACCCCCCCCCCCCCCCCCCCCCCCCCCCCCCCCCAACACACACACACACACACCCCACACCCAGTAACTGGATTATTACACTCCCATTGAAAGGCTGAATTTCCTTGTCAAAGAAGTTGCTCGATTATAATGTACATTCTACAGCTGCCTCTACTTAATGAGATCATTATTTTATTTATTTATTTTTGTGTGTGTATATCTAAATGAAGATTAGAGATGAGGCTGAAGATCTTGATAGGCGTGAGGCAGTTCTTATGGCAAACGAAACCCGAAAGGTCAAACGAGAGCTAAAAGCCGCAAAATCTCAGATAGAAAGTGTAATACAAGAGTTTGAGAGTCAACTTAGAACCACAAGTGCTGATCAATTTAGTTCGCTCATCAAGAAATCAGAGTCCGCAATTGCATCCATTGTTGAAGCACACTGCCCCAGTGATGATTTCTCTGTCAGAGAAACAGATGACAATTCTTATACCCCACAAATCGGTGAGCAAGTCCACGTGGAGGGGTTAGGAAATAAGTTGGCTACTGTAGTTCAAGCTCTGGATGATGATAACACCGTTCTTGTGCAATATGGAAAAATCAGAATCCGTGTCAATAAAAGCAATATCAAAGCTCTTCGAAATAAGAATGCAATTGCTGCAAAAAGTTCTGTCCAAAACATGAAAAGGCAGGTATGTATTTTGATCAATTTGTTGTATGGTAAGTTTAAATTTATTGTTGACAACTTATTATCGTGGATTGAGATTGTATAGTGCATTTGGTGACCCGTTCTAAAAATCTTCTCTTTTTGGATTAGCAAATTGATTGAACTTGTCAGGAATTGACATTACAGGGTCAGCCGAGCAAAAATGCGAGGAATCTTTCAGAGTTCAGCAATGATAAGGAGGTCTCTTATGGACCTGTGGTGCAAACATCAAAGAACACAGTGGACTTGCGCGGTATGCGAGTCGAGGAAGCTTCACATTTCCTCAACACAGCCATCAGTTCAAAAGGATCTAATTCAGTTCTGTTTATAATACATGGAATGGGCACCGGGGTTATTAAGGAGTGTGCAATTGAAATATTGAAAAATCATCCACGTGTTACTAAGTTCGAACAGGAAAGTCCAATGAATTACGGTTGTACAGTTGCTTATATCAATTGAAATATCACTCTTTTTTAGACTAAAATAGGCCACAGTCACTATGTATGACTAATTTTCTATAATGATATGCTTGTAGCTCCACTGATGATGTTTTCCTTCTGTCTCTCTCTCTATGTTATAGGTATACTGATAACCGGAAATGAATTGTTGCATACGAAAATAAGAGTGGTGTTTTTTTTTAAGCAATATGTATGATGTTTTGTTTTTGCTCTATATATGATGTTTTGCTTTCTCTTCGCCTCAGCAAGCAGCAGGAAATGACAAAAATGGTGCTGGATTTTCACAATGTTTTCAAGGGCTGTATCTTCATGAGTGAGAGTGAACTGGTCAGTCAGCTTTGATCACCCACAAGGTAAAAGCAATTTAAAGTGAAGATAATGAAGGAAACATTTGTGCTATTATGTTTCAGGTCAGACAATCGGATTAAAAGTGATTGACATGTCAACCACTGATTTGTCAGGTCGATCAGTGCCCGATATGTCAATCATTTCCAAGGCGACTGTTGATTTGAATAGCACTGCTTTTGATGAGATTAGTAATGGCACTTCTATTGAAATTGGATTTGGTGGTCTTTTTATTACAATAAATTTAGTAGTAAATCACAGCAGTTGGTATCAATACTAAGATTCTAGGACTAACTAGCCTGACTCCGGTGCCATGCCATCCTTACCATTGTTTCCATGGTTCTTGCCGGCTAACATTGGTGGGTAGAAGTGCAGACTAAATCCCTGTTCACAAGCTTTGGTGTTTCCTGCTAAGCAACTCATTGGTGTGCAGTGGAAGGGATCACCAAAAGGTGGAGGCATACCGGGGATGAAAGGAGGTGTCCCATAACTAGGGATATTGCCTCCACTACCACCTCCACCACCCCAGCCTCCACCGCTGCCAGTACCTCCACCGTTACCATGGCCACTACCCCAGCCTTCGCCTGAACCGCTGCCACTACCACCGGTACCACCACCCTTACCCCACCCTCCACCGCTTCCACTATCACCTAAACCGCTGCCACGACCGTAGCCTTCGCCAGCTCCATTACCACCGGTACCACCACCCTTACCCCAGCCTCCACTGCTTCCACTACCGCCTGAACCGCTGCCAATACCCCAGCCTTCGCCGCCTCCATTACAGCCTGTTCCGCCTCCTCTACCCCAGCCTTCGCCGCCTCCACTACCCCAGCCTTCGCCTCTGCCACTACCAACACCAATACTAGGTAAACCACCGCCACCATCACCAAGAGGGACAATGCCATCTGAAACATTATGAGTGTGATCAACGGAGGGAGAAGGGGGTGGTGTTGGTGGATCATCATCACCTAGTGGTGGAACCGTATGAGCGAGATCAGCAGAGGAAGGAGGGGGCGGTCTTTCTAGAATGTAATGAGTGGGATTATCGGCCAAAGCTGGATTATCGGCCAAAGGAGCTTTGGGTGGGGTTCTGCGTGCAGTAAATTGTTGAAAGCTTAATAGAAGAATGAAGGCCAAGTATGCCCATTTTGGTGCAGCCATTGTTATGCTTTGCTTGAAACTTACCTTGTCAACTCTTTATATAGTGAAGTTTGCATGATTGCATGGCATGCCAATTAGAGAGAGAGAGAGAGAAACTGATTCTCATGCATATTTTGTTTCTGGAAACCAGCAACATAATCCTTTTGTGAGCATAGAATTGGGTTCTATGACTGTCGGTTGCACCAAGTCTACCCTCTCTGTACGCAATCTAGGTTGCGTTTGGTTCAGTTTTGAAATTGTCATTCTCCTTTTGGACTTGTGATTTAGGTATGGAATTGTGAGTTGAGTTTTGAAAAGAGAAAATTTGTTTGACTATAAGTTTTGAAGGGAATTTTTGAATTTTAAATTTTGAAAAGAGCGGATTGGGTCTACCCGGTCGTCCACTTAGACATCCTCTCGGACGTCCGGCTGGCTAACTGGAATAGTACAAATTTATTTATTTATTATTATTATCATTATAATTATTATTATTAATTTTGTTTTGCAATTGTAACCTGTTATTTAAAATATATATATATATATATTTTAGATTTTTTATAAAAATAATTTGACAATCGTATCACTAATCATCTTCAACACTATATCATCAAAAGAGTTTTGAAAAGAGTTTTGAGTTGTGTGTTCAGTTATGAGTTTTGAAATTAATTTTTAAATTGAGTTTTGAGAGATTTTGAGTTGTGTGTTTGGTTATAAATTTTGAAAAATGATTTGAAAATTTTACCTTTAGAATCATGATTCCAATTCCAAAGGCAAATCAAACACAATAGGTATTCTGTTAGCATTTTTGTGCCCATCTTGTGTTTGAAATTTTGAATACAAGATGGTCTGCCATACTTGGTTCAGCTATGCTACTTAAAAATAAATCTTCAAGTGTTGCGAATTTGCAACATGTAGATTATTTTGAGTGTAACTCTTACAACACTAAGTTTGAATTTACATCATGCATTTTAAATTCTTGACATGTAGGTATCGTTTTGTAACATTTATAATTTACTATTTTTTATTTATAAAAATTTAAACATGTTTTTGTTTATTTTTGGTATAAAAAAAAAAATTTTGGTACACATTTATTTTATTAACTCGTTTTGAAAACAAACGAAAGAGGTGGCCAATGGGAGGTGCAGCCTAAGGTAGTTGATGATAGTCAAAGATGGTTGTTAGAGTTGTTTGTTAGCCGTTAGAGGTGATTTTCTGGTAAGAGTTGGTTTTTCGTTGGTGGGAGGTGGCTAAAGGTGATTGTCGATTGTGCAAAGGTACTTGTCAATGGTTGGAAATGACAGTTGAATATGGTTGTTTGCCACTAGAGGTGGTGACTAGGGGTGGCGGGTGAAGGTGATTTCTGACAAGATGTGGCTGGAGGTGATTTTCACCTGTAAAAGGTCGTTGGCGACAATCAAACTTCCTATAGTCCACACTAGTGTAGCCCTAAGCTAAGGCAAACAAGACAACCTTCTTGAGTCCTCAAATTTTGACAAAATTTACGTGCCCCAAACAATTGTAACCATTGTAGACTTTGTAGTATATGTAGACTAAAAAATAAGGCACACTCTGACTTATCAAAATTCACAATCAAATAAAAAAGTGATTTTTTTTTTTTTTAAGAGATTAAAGATATAAGATAATTATATCTAAGTAGACAATTATAGTTTAATCACAATACAACACATAATATCTAATAGTCCAACAACCAATCTATCAAAGAACCCCATAATAAAAAATAAAATAAAAAAATTAATAACACAACAAACAACCCAACAATTAACATAATAAAGAGTTCGAAAAATTATCCACATATAAAAAATAATAAAGATCCCTATTGAATTATCAAATTTCCTATCAATTACACGAGTGTGGGGGCCCTCCCCTTGTGTGTAATTTGCAAAAAAATTGATAATTTAATAAGGATATATAGCAAAGTTGTATCAATATTTGTCTTTTTAATAATTGAATCCTTAACTTCCTAGTTAAAAGCATACAACTAAATACCCAAAAAATGAATTGAATTATTCAACTAAGTAATGAATTGTTGTTTTTTAAATATATAGATTGTTTACATAATATTGTTAATTATATTAGTTACAAATGCCTTGGGAGAAAAAGTTTTTCAAAGTACATTGATTAAATCTTATCAGTCACCAATGTCAAAAAAAATTGAAGGAATTGGCTATATTACCAACTGAAAAGCAAATGATGGAGAAGTTAAATTATGTAAGTTTAATTCTAATTTTATTTCTAAAAAGGCAAGAAAAATAATATTTTATCGATATAGTTGGTTCAATTTTTATTGAAAAATACTTAAGATCCTTAAAATATGACGCCTAAACTTATTTCTAATGCCGTGCACTATTACATATCAGTTAATTTGTTTAAGTTTCAATCAACTAATTAATTTCATACCATGTTATTATGGGTAAATTTAAAAAGATGTCTTAAAGGCCTCTAACATTATTCATATTTTATCATTTTTAATTTTTATAAATTTTTTTTTTCTTGTCCTGATCTATGTAACTAAATTTTTGTCGTATAATTTTTATTTAATCATTTTATTTACATTGTGTGTGAGATGGAGAGAGGGATTTCATTTTTAAAGTTTTCTTTGGGCTTGGAAAAACTCAAGGTGGGCCCCAGTCTACATTACCCTACCTCATTTCAATTTTTATTTTTATTTTTGTTTATTTATTTTAATTTGTAGCTTAAAATTCTTTTGGAAAAATTTATACTTCTCTTGAGATTAAAAAGAAAACTCACATACTAAAATTCTACAAATTTAACATAATTATATTAATTTATATTTTAATAAGAATAAAGCAAACAAAATTAATGTAGATGATGTATAGATACAAAGATAAGTAAGAGTAAAATATACAATACATATACATTTCAGTATATAGGATGATGATATCAATTTTTACTTATGACCAACAAATGATTGATTAAGGAAGTAAAATGTTAAGTGAATTTAAACATTACAAAAATACAGTATAATTATATTAAATTAGTAAGATTCGTAATTTTTTTTTTGAACTTTTTAAAAAGGTCAGTGTAATTTACCGGAATTGTTTTTAGAAAAAATGATGAGCTCAAGTTTGCTAATTGAACATGAAATTGATTCAGACTGTCAAAGCTAGAATGTGCGCAGTGGGTTTTGATACGATTTGAGGATAAAATTAAAATCAAACTGTGAATGACAGATTAACAAATTTGTTATTCATAATAAAATCACGATTTGGCGGTTTCAACCAATTAATTGAATGAAAAATAACCTTAAACAACTATGAAATATTT
The DNA here is from genome assembly GCA_025200525.1 of Camellia lanceoleosa. Taxonomy (NCBI): domain Eukaryota; kingdom Viridiplantae; phylum Streptophyta; class Magnoliopsida; order Ericales; family Theaceae; genus Camellia; species Camellia lanceoleosa. The sequence continues at coordinate 36,146,236 of CM045765.1, forward strand.
ACACAAAATTTAACACTAATTTGTATAATATAATTTATATAATATTTTTCATATATATAATACAAATCTGCACCAAATTTCACATCTCAAATCCCTCTTACACTGATTTTTTACTTTGATATTTCATTTGAAGTTAAAAAAAAATGTATTAACTAAAAAAAATATATGTATTAATTATGGTGGGGCCGAACAGTTTCGAAAGCGGATTAAAAATTTCAAATCGTAAATCAAAACCAACTTGAGATTAGTAGACAGATAGGAGCGAATTGAACGGATTGGTAATATTTTACATAGCCCTACACTACCTAGTCAAAGCAACTATCCAATGGCAGCTTGCTTTGCAGATGTAAGAATATTCCACTGAAATTAGGAAGAAACCTTTGTATAGATGCTTTAGCAAAACTGAGGGTTGAATAATCAGAGGACATTCTAATGGTGAATGAACAATCAGTTGAAATTAAGAATCTGCTTGTAGCAGATATGTAGGTACATTTAGAGAAAGGGCTTAGGCCTTCTTGTTTGTTGTTTTTTTCATTGTACCTTTAAAAAAAAAAAAAAAAAAAAAAAAAAAAAAAAAAAAGAGGAAGGACAAAAAATGGAAAAATAATATAATGTGCATTCTTAAAAAAATATTATATATATATATATATTTTTTTTTTTATCAACAAAGATATATTATATATTGTTATAATGTACATAACATAATCATAACATTTTACTGAGTTAATTTTGTTTTATTTGTTTGATGGTTGCTACTAAAACCATTTCTTTACATTCACATCGAATGGACCTCAAGATACTAATAAAAAATATCATAAAAATTCAAATAGTGCTTTATAAACAGGGTAATGCTATAGTGTGCAACTTACACCTTATATTTTTTTGTGTTCACTTACACCTTATACTTACACCTTTTTTACCTTGCACTTATACCTTTTGTGTAAGTGGCATATGGTGTGCAACTTATACATTTCATTTATACCTTCCACTTACACTTACACCTTACACTTACACCTTTTGTGTTAGTGGCACATGGTGTACAACCCACTTACACCTTTTGTGGGTTGCACACCTAAGAAAACTCCTTATAAACAAGGCAACATTCTCAAGTATAGCCTTCATGGAGTCCCACTTCCATTCTGCAAGAGAGCCATGAAATCATATCTTTCTCGATTTTAAATCAAGTTGGATCAAGAATAAGTCCCGTCTGAAAATATATTATTTTAGTAATTTTTACACTTTCTACAAAAAGATATACAGAAAAATAGAAAGAATAATATAACAACTTAGGGAGAACAGGCTAATTTAGTAACTTTTTAACTATTTGGCAAAAATATGAGTTACAAAAAAATAGCATGTTTGTGATGACTTTTTAACTTTTTACGAAAAAATGTGCAAAAAGTAGAGAGAAGAAAATCTTTGACTTTTTGGTATGAATTGTTGGCTTTTTAATTTTTTTAGTGACTTTTTAACTTTTTGACTAAAAAAATCACTTATCAAACGAGGCTTTATAATGATTTTCTAATTTTTTAACTAAAATATGTAATTCCCAGATAAGGCAGTCAGGCAATAGAGCTCACATTGTCAAGACCTCTTGTCCGTAAGTGATTTTCTCATATGTGCAAAAGCAAGCATTACAACATATCATTTTTGAGAGACTTACATGCAGTCTCATGCCCCGTTTGGGAACTGACTAAATTAGTTAATTAGTCAAAAAGTTACTAAATTAGCCAAAAAGCCAACCACTCATACCAAAAAGTCAAAGATTCTCTTTTCTCTCTACTTTTTGGACATCTTTTCATAATTAGCCAAAAAGTCATCCTAAACATACAAGTTTTTTTTATCTACCTTTTTAACCAAATAGCTAAAAAATTACTAAATTAATCTGTTCCCAAACGAGGCCTGAGTAAATTTATTATTCAATAGGAATTGTGATAATTAACGACATTTTTATCAAACATTATCAAAAAAAAGTTATTAATTATCAATTTTCAATGACAGTTTAAAAAATTCGTCACATAAAACGTTATTAATTGTAAGTTTTAACAATTTAAAAAAATTATCATAGAAAAATGTCATTAATTATCAATATTTAACAAAATATTCAGAAATTATAAAAAAAAACTATTTTTACCAACGATTTTACTAAGACTAAATTTCAATGACGAATTGATAAGACTTAAGAATTAAGTCAAACTATTAGACCTTACTAATAATTTACCCTAATTTTTTTTTTCACTAAATTAGTTTGTAGCAATTTCTCATCATAAATGGATTACAATAATTACATCACACTGCTTATAATATAACCGCAACATTCATTCACTTTAGAGTATATAACATAAATTTGATCATTCGTAACTTTTATTACAAGATAACATAACTAAAACCACAAAATAGCGTGGCATTTCTTATCGTGTGCCTTTTTTTAAAGGTGCATACTACAGATTTCTCCTAAAAAATAAAAAAAAAATTACAATCACGAAAGTTCATTTGATCTGATCCCATTTTGCTGTAGTACAATAGTTGAGGATGTATGTAGAAGAGTACATTGTGAATTCATGAAGACCCTGTTTGCTATCTATAAAATATCATCATATACATTGGAAAAAGAAAAAAAGAAAAAAAGAGTAAATTGGAGGAGACCAAAAACCAGGAAATCAGAACCTGAAAATTTTAAAATATATATAAATAATATTATATGTATAGCTAGGAGGGTCACTGAGTGAGTCTCTGCATCTCATTTTGATCATTCAAAGTTTCAACAAGAAGAGGAGGAGCATACTGTGCAGTGCCTTGATGCTCCTCAGAATCTTGACAGAATGAAAGGATTATAGTGTCAATAGACATCTCTACCACCGCGAAAAAAAGGGTTGCAACAACATAGCTCAGAGTCCAACATACCTATGTGCACGAAAACATTTATCGGGTATATAATTTAATATTAGTTGCTACAAAAATAGAAGTAGAATGTTGGAAGTCATGGAGAATTTGAATTTCAGAGTCATAACATCTTAAACTGCAAATTCTTAAATTAATTAAACCATAATCATAATCATAATCACCTCGGTGATTACATTGTTTGCAACGAGGTCATGTTCTGGAAGTTGAGATGAAAATGCTTTAAAAGGCACAATAACAATTGTTTGGTTGTGTTTTATTGGTTTTGTTTTTGTTTTCTATATTTTTGAAAACAAAACAAAGAAAAATTTGAAAGATAGGTTGTGTTCACAACACTTTTATTTTTGCGCAAAAACAAATTTTTGGTGTTTTCTAAAAAAGTGGGTTGTTTACTTCTTTTCTTCTTGTCGAAAGCTGTTTTAGAAAATAGTTTGCAAAAAAACTTTGGGTTAATTACGCTAAGATCCTCTCAACTATTAAAGAATTTCACTTTACCCTCTTCATCTATGAATGTATACATATTGACCCCTTCAACTATAAAATCATACAAATAAACCCCTTTTGGAGGTGGTCCCGAGAGGGTGAAAGTCACATTTTTAAAGTTGCAGGGATCAAAATGTATGGGTTCATAGATGAGGGTGGTAAAGTGATATGTGCTAATAGTTGAGGGGGTTTTGGTGTAAATAACCCAAAAAGTTCTGGAGTTTTGTGAAAAATGAAAATAGAAAATTGAAAACGAAAACTCAACCATATCTAAATGGTCTAAAAATACAAAGTGGCATCAAATGTTGCATGTACAAGTATTCCAAATATTACCAAGAAACCAATTCATATAAGTTATGTTTGGTTCATAGATTTGGAAAAGGAAAGGGAAAGGGAATGTAAATGTAGGGGTATAGGTTAAATGTAATTATATTTTATTTATATTTCACCTACTTTTTTTCTTTCTCTTTCCAAATGCATAAACCAAACACACCCATAGTGTTGGCACAAAAAGGAAACCATAGTCATACATCATTTCTAGTCGGAGGGGGAATGTGAAAATAGTATCAACAACAATATATTTTTTCATATATACTCCGATATTATATGTAATGCCTTCATAATTTTATATATAATTGCACAAAATATAATATTGTAATTCAAAGAATTGTAATTCAAACCATTGAGAACTTACTAGCACTGGAAACAACGGCGAGGAGACCTTGTTGTGGGCAGATTTGTATTTATGACTATCCAACATGAGGAATGCAAATATGGCACTTGAAAGGCTCACACACAATTTCCCAAGGAAGAGAATCACATCTCCAATCACATTCACCTTCCCTATCCGAAGAACATTATTTCTGATTAACTCTGTTGCAATTGCAGAAGCAGTAAAGAAGCTTTTACCTGTTATAGCAATCTGTAAGAAACACGAGAAGTAATTCAGGAAAATCATCAGATGCTAAGAAGCACAAACACGGAAACACATACACACCATTTTGAAAATAATACAGGACATGACATGTGAGGGACATGTGCAAAACAGATAATCATTTACATGTGTATTATGTCATATATTTGAATACTATATTTATTCTATGTTAAATATTTGGGGGCACTTATTTATAAATCCCTCTTCACCTAGTTATGTTTCATTTAATCTAAATTATTTTTTTATGTTCCAATAAATTCTATAGGTGACATAGTTACCAAAATACTCTTAATAATAATATTGTGAACATTCACACTATCAATGTGAATATTATTATGAGTATTTTGGGATCGAATATTCGCACCGTCAATGTGAACATTCACACGCTAATATGAATATTTACATTGTAAAATATGAATGTTCACATCACCAAGTTGCTAACCGTTAAAAAAATATTTGTAAGAGTAAAATTGTTCATAAAATACTTTAAATATGAGAATCAAGATTTGGTGGATCAAATGTCTAAATAATAAGACTTATCGGAATACAATAATATGTTATAGACTAATTGGGTTATAAATACTTAAAAAATGATTTCCTAATAAATCTCCCAAATATTTATTCTCATCGCATTCATCAATTTAGGGTATGCTACTCCAATAAAAAAAATTAATAATAAAATAATAAAAATAGGACAGTGTGTGTCCCCTCGTGTCTGACTGAAAAAAATAGGATTCTTCCAACAGTCCAACATGCGTCCAGTGCATGTCTATGTCTAACACGTGTCAGATACCATTACATAACCTCACAGAAAGGTGTACATGTTTCATAGATCAAATACTTTTAAAATATTAGCTGACACATATAATTGAGTCAAACTCTCATTTGAGTTCGATAGAATTAAATTTTGATTTTAGTGCTATGATCAAACTCAAATTTAGAATCAAATCTTGTTATATAGGCTTCAAAGGTGACAACTATATTTCCCAGATAAACCAACTTACCATTATGTAAGCATTGCGATTCACAGACTTGATGGTCCACTCAATACATGTAAGGCTGCAATGAGAAGAAAAAGATGCTGCATTTCCAAACCAGTTTTCAGATCTGGCACTAGCAAATTTTAATTTCCTGCGGATTGACTTGAGTATCCAGCGTGATGACTCAATGAGTGAAACAATCAGAGAGCCAATAGCCACAGATCCTAGACTATACCACATGAGCCGCTTCATTGATGAGAAGACTGGAAGAAATGAAATTTCTTTCTGCATACAATATTCAAGTCCTTGGATGTGTTATAAACATGAAATGAATAGAGTGGTTGATAACTGCAATTTTGTCATAAAAAAAAAAATTTTGTCTGATTTTTGCCAATTTAATGCACTTTGATCGTTTGATCCATTGTTAGCACATAACTCCAATTTTATCAAAAAAGAAAAAAGGGTTAATTTCACGTTTGTCCCCTATCACTATTTTTTTCTTTTAATCCTAAAACCATCAATTTCATCTATTTAGTCCCTAAAGTTTCAAATTTCAGTTTATGTGGTCCAATTGGAGGTGATTGTACAAATCAGTAACTGTTGAAGCTTGATGTGGTGGGTAAAAAGGTCATTCAAAATTTGAACAACTTAAACCATACAACCAAGCATTCATTTTTCTTACTATTTTGAACAAACAACACACCACAACCAATTTGATGGGTGTTTTGGTTGTGTTTAAATTTTGAAATGACCTTTTTGATCATCAAATTAGGCTTTGGACTGCATCAACTAAATTTAGAAACCTTTGGACTAAATAGATGAAATTGATAGTTTAGGGATAATAGAAAAAATGTTGATTGTTTATAGGATAAAAGTGAAATTGACCCAAAAGAAAATATAAAAAAATAAAAAATAAAAATAAAAGAGTATGATTTTGTCAATTTAATGCACTCTAATTGTCTGATCCATTGTTAGCACACTATGAAATCAAGTCAACTTTACACACATAATGTGTTTCTGGTGTTCAGATAAGTCGCATAGAAGCTTACCAGTGGCTCACCATGAGCCCAATAATAAGAAGCGACTGATCCAGCGATGACAGTAGAAGAACATGCTATAAAAAATTGTGTGGCCCAATACCACCCGAAGAGGTGGAATGCAATGGCAAGCCCTACATGAGGAGTGTAGTGGATGCTATAACCACAGCAGTGATCACAGCTCACTCTCTTTGAGCCAAGATCATAAGCACAACAGTTTGACTTGCAGTTGTTCTGGACAACTTGACCAGAGCTGTAAATGTAGATACAGGCAGAAAACCAGATCATGTAAAAGATTGCCAGAATGGTATATGGTACAACAGGGAAAACAATTACAGCTTGAACTTCTCCTATGACTTTAGAAGCAATCTGCATATAAATTGAGTGATATGTAAGAATGTGTATGGTTTGCATAGTTCATCTTACACTACTCAATCAGAACTTAAACTTCGCGAAGGAATGAAATTTCGTTTCATTTCCATTGAAACAGACGATATGTTTCTGTTTCTAAGAAACCGCAAAAAACATCAGTAGAATACAGAAATTCTCCAATGTTTCCACTAAAGCGTGCTGCAACACTATAAAAAATAACTAAGTAACAAGTTTTTTCAACACCGATTAGGAATATCCAACAATGGTCATTTCAAAATTCATTTTTTTGTCAAAAGAAAAGATTTGAAAAAAAAAAAAAAATTTAATTTATTACAGAATTTGAGAAACTAGAAAGGAGGAGGGAAGAGAGGGAGAAGTACTTTTTTCTTTACAAGATTACCACTAGTACATTTTTTCTTTCTTTGCTCAACCGTAATGCTACTACAATTTTGTGCTTTTTAATATCTTTTCTTACAATGAAACCCCCCATCCCAACTAAGCCATTAAACCTTTTGTATTAGGAATATATAGACCACATCATATTCAACTATTTAGTAATTAAGAATGTATTAACATGTAGCTTTAGTTTTTGTTTCGAAATATTATTTATGTTTCCAAATTCTTATGTCATTTTCCATATATTTCTGAAACGTATCCATTTCGAAGTTGACTGAAACAATATTTTCATCCTTGAGCGCAACTAATAGACATTTAGTTGTTCTAGACCACACACACACACAGACACAGAGAGAGAGAGAGAGAGAGAGAGACTTAGCAACTCTGAATCTTTATTAATGACTAAGCACATTTGAAGGAGGACTGTAATGGTGGACTGGCACAGACTATACTCATGCTTGAAGAGAGTGACACAAAGTGCTGAATAAATACAAAGGTGGACAATCAATTCTCTTCTGATCATATAACTTCAATGATGTATAATGTTACAAAATTTGCTGAAATAATTGAAAAAACATATATTTTAAAGGTCAAACATGATTGAGATTGGTGTGATGGATAAAACCTAACAAACTCCTCAAAATTTCACGGATTTGTAATATATTTGAAATTAGCTCAAATGAATTGTGAAAATCAACTTGCGTAGACACTGAGTATTGTGTTGTGACTCATTTTTCTCGTATGTAGACTATTACTCATTGTTTTTCCCAAATAAATTTAAATGTAATGCCCAATATGTTGTTTCCTATAATCTGATCAATTATGGATTTCCATATTATCAAATAGTGGACAATGTCATGTTCCAATGAAAGTATGTTGTTTGATAAACTGTAGTCAGTATCTAGAAGTCAAGAACTATGAAGCATGGACACCTATCTGGAGCTCATGTACCGGTGTCCAACACGTATCCAACACGGACACGTTGACATGTTGGAGGAAGTGACACGATGGGGACACACGATGGACATGTTGGGAACACATTGAGACACGTTGGGGGACAGTGGTGTCCCTATTTTTATTTTTTATTTTTTATTTCATTGAAGTAGCATACCCAAGATTGATTAATCTGATGAAAATAGATATACAACATTTAAATATAAGGCCTATAATAAATATATAAAATTATATGTTTTGCACTTGTCTCCCGCGTGTCGTGCCGTGTCTTGTATTTTTGAATTTTTTTTGTATCCATATTGTGTCATGTATCTGTGTTTGTGCTTCTTAGGTTGAGAATATTAGACATTCTTAGCAAGCCACGTTTTCTTTATACTTGCCTTCAACACAGATGTCGCCATAAGGATGCGCCGGACAATGGCAATTGACGAGAGGACACTGATAACCATTACAATGGTCATAAGGGCTGCAACAGCTTGGAGATGATTTTTCTCCTGAAGAGAAAACACTGAATAACATCAAATAAATTGGAATCCTCTCATTAAAAGAGCTTTGTTATTGAAATGGCACCCACCCTCCCCGATAGATGATAGGAAGGATCATGTTCGCCAATGATTGGGGAGATAGCATCATTTCCAATCCATCCAGCTACAAGAAAAAAAAGTTATAAATGACAAGTTAGCTTGATATCTTTTGTGACTGCTAAAGCAACAACGAGGAATGTGGTTTAACAAACTTGGAAATGAAGTTTTTAGCTGTCTAGTGCTGTGCTCACAATCTATAGAATAGAAGACCTAATGGGAATCTTTGCAAAAAACAGAGTTCATTTGATGTACGTAATGTACCTAAGCATTGTTGTGAAATCATGAACAGTATTGAATTGTGAATTGTAAGATTCACTTTATTTAGCATTATTTATAATTTCATCTAGGATACATAAGTCAGTTTACACTTCTCCAAAAAATAATAATTGAGTTCACATCCATCCAAGAAATGGTGTGTTTTGAAGCAGTAGGGGCCTAGCTCAAAGTGGACAATATCATTACTACTAGGGATGAGGGCGTTACTGTTAGGTATTGTCGACCCTGATAAGTGTTGGTCAATAGGCACTTGATCCAATGGGGGGCTAGGGCCTAATTTCTATGCTTTATATAGATGAGGGGCACTTTTTGTATTGTATAAGAGAGTTTTAATCGTTTTCTGATCATAGTGAAACTGCAGAGACCATGGGCGTAGCTCTATTATAGGGTGAACCATGTAAATCCTTGTATTCTTGTGTATGTGTGATTGATTCGAGTAGTTTTATCTTTCTTATTTGCTATTTTATGTCTCACAGATCCTGGTTAGGAATTGTTGATTTCCTAACGGTAGGCAATTGGTCAAGGCACCTATAGTTATGGTCCAAGTTTTCTAATGTTTAATTAAAAGTATGATATATCTTAATGGAATTGCAAATAAAATTTGAAAAAGAAAAATCAGCGTAAGCAAATCAGTGAAATATGTGACAAATTTATATCATCATGGAGAATTGTTCTTTGGCATGAAAAACTTATAACATGTGCTTTTACAGGCATATTGAGTAAAAGATTGCATTGTGTCATATTCTGCAGAATGATGCATATTTTAAAATTTGAACAATATTTCCACATTAACAAATGCAATTGTAGAACAACTAAAGTCCTTTGAGAAACTAATGCAGTACTGGTATTTAAGATAAATATTAGCACAGGAAAAGGCAACAAAACATTGAACTAACCTTTTAAGTAGTAGAACATAGTGACCGATATTATAAGAACATTAAAGAATAAAACTGTTATCCAAGTCATCCCAGAAACAAAATGACGGATCATTAACAGCCAGATCACAGAAAAGAAAAGCGGTATGATTCCTCCACAAACAATCAGGACTGGCCATGCTTTTCCAATATCAGCAACGTACCTCTGCAAAAACAAGTAGATCAAAAAAATCTCAAACTATAAGAAATTAAAATATGTGTAATATATGTAACATGACTCAGTGAGAAGTCATAGAAACAGATGCATCAAGGATCAAATGAAATACTGTATTCGCCACTGCACTACATGACATGGATATTTTGGAGTTTATTGACTGGCCCATCACAGAAATTCATCGAGGCAGAGAATTTGAAAGTAGAATATTGTGGCCCTTTCGAACTGGCATTTTAATATTACTGGTATATTTGAGCTAGAAGAATTAGTGGAAGTAATTGTCTAGGCCTTTAAAGGTTCAGTAAATATGAAGACCATAGAGCAAGCTTTCTTAGTATTAATCAACAACATAGATAGCAAGCAATATGTTTCCTCCAAATTTCAAATTGTACATAATTCATTAAAAAACATTCCACAAGAATTTTTCAGTGAAAATAATTCATCAAATGACTTTTTCCATTCTCTCTTTTTTATTTTTCTGCAAATGCATTAACATTCTTCAAAGCACCCTAACAGAGTTATTATCATTAGTTTCTATAGAGTGGGGACTTGCTAGATGTAATTTGCAGGAAAGTATTTTTAAAGAATTTTATTTTCACACATGCAAGCATTTGTCATATTTGACAGAGAAAAAAATAAGAATAAAAGTTCACAGGCCCATCTAATCATGAAGTTCACACTCCCTAACCTTCAAGACAGATGATCTAGAATTGATAAATTTGTGAATAGATTTATCTATTAAAATGTCTTCACTGACAGCTACTCCTCCCATCTGGTGCCACTGGTTCAGAGACACATTTGATGCACGTGCAATAAATTGGCAGCTCCAGAAGACTGAAAAAATAAAAGAGTGAATGGAAAATCAAACAAGTAGTTTGACAGTAAGAAAATAAGCGTATCATCAATTAATAAAAAATAAAAAATAAAAAGACCAGAAACTTGATGAAATAATTGTCTAAAGGGGTCAAAAAAATATTAAACATAGAGAAAATTTTCCTCTATTATCATACTAGACACTTAAAACAAACATCAGAAAACAAAAGTACAATTGTGATACAGCTTTGAGCCTTCCCCTCGACAAAGGTGATTCTTAGATGCACCTATCAACATTATCAACTTTCATAAGAAAGCCCTAGTGAAAATGTAACAAGTTTTGCTACCACTTACCATTTACAGTTGGGAAAACAACAGGGTAACAGGGACCTTGAAGTTGTAATGAAGCATTTCTCATTTCTGGGGTAAGGAAGTCGAAGTAATCATAATTCCGGTGAACCCATTCCTTTATTGACAAGTGAATATCTCCCTCTGGATAATCACAAACCCATTTGAGAGTATCTTCTGATGCAACGGGACACTTCTTCAAGCAGATGCTTCTAGCATCCTCTAGTTTGAATTGGCTCTTCTTTAATCCACTTTGATAAACCTGGTTGGGATTTACCCAATATCTGACTTCTAGTCCACGAAGATCAGGATTTGCATGCTTGTCACCACATACATTTCCTTTGTAGTCTAAACCATATGTTAGCCTAGAGAAATATATAGATATTTAATATGTACGAAATGAAAATAAAAATACTTTTAACAAAAGATCACACATAATAAATATATGCATGTATATTAATATATATCATATTGGGAGATTGATTACAAGGGACATCCCAGAGCATAAGAAAGTATTTTACATTCCTCCAATTAGACATCAGATTTAACATGGAATAGAGGGTTAACTAGAGCCCAAGGAGGTAGAAATTCTTATGTTGGATGTAGAACTTACCTTAAGCTTGCATGCTTTTGTGAAAAATTATATATATAACTTTAGTGGTGAGGTGTTTGAAAGGATGTTGATCAAGATGAGCATAGCCACATCATACTTGATGAAGTTAAGTTTAAACAAATTCAAGATGTGAAAAACATATGAATTTGGTTGCCATCAAGACCGGGACTCGTTTGGAACCTCAAATAATTTAGTGGCGAGGTGTTTGAAAGGATGTTGATCAAGACAAGCACAGCCACATCATACTTGATGAAGTTGAGTATAAACAAATTCAAGATGTGAAAAAAATATGAATTTGGTTGTCATCAAGACCAGGACTCATCTGGAACCTCAAATAATTTAGTCAGGAGTCTTTTTTGACTCGTGTTTATTATCTATCTGAGTTTTATTCTGCTAGTCAAATTTATTATGTTTTATTAGTTTTTGTATCAAGGGTTTTTGGTATTCAATAATTTTTGGATGTGAGTAGTAGTCATAGTCCATGAGTCATAAATTGGGTCAAGTAATGTTATGTGAATTTATTTGGAGTGCTACCTGATCTAGAAGATTTCTAGCTACCAAATATTGTTAGTTTCTAAATTGAAATCCTAGTCCTTATAAATAAATACAGACCGAGTTGTAGCCCAAGTGGTGCTAAGAGGGCACTTAGGTGCTAGTGTGAGGTTTCAAGTTTGAGTCTATGGAGAGACATCGCCTCGTAGTAATCTAACTACAAACTCTTTAACATCTTACCTTGTGCAAAAAATAAACAAATAAAATAAAAACTAATAAATAAATACATGCGTAATCTCAATAATTTAATGGAGAGTTGATATTATGTTTTGGGGTAAATTACACCGTAGTCCCTATATTTTGCCTCTTGTGTCATTTTGGTCCCTCGCTTTCAATTGACTCAATTTTGACCTTTAATTTTAGATTTTGCATCAATTTGGTCCAATTTGTAATGTCATTCGTGTTTTTGACAAAAAAATGATCACTGAATTGGTTGAAGTTAACTCACCGAGTTGAAAAAGTTTATAATTTTGCCTCTAAAGTATGATATATGTCACTTATATGCATACTTTTTGTTAAAAAAATACGAATAATTGTAAGTAATTGGATTGAACTGATACAAAATTATAAATTCAGAGTCAAAATCAAGCCTATTGAGATTACAAGGACCAAAATGACACAGACAAAAATACAAGAACTATCAGCGTAATTTATCCTATGTTTTGTGTGAGAATTGCTTAACTCTTGCAAGGGTAAGCTCTTGATTTCTTTCTTCTCAGACAGACTTCGGTAACTCTTCTCAGATTACTATCAACAGGCATAGAACATACCCTTTTTCATCCCCTAAACCTTGCCAATCAAGTTCAAATCATCCCTAACACTTTGCCCTGCCCTTAGGTTTTTCAATCCACACTAGAAATACACTGCAATCCAAAGAATTTCAGCAACTAATTTCAAATATCCTCAGTCAAATTCAGTTGCAGTCATCTACTACTAATCTCATTCATTCAAGATTACAATTTTTGAATCAATCACTTCTTCAAATAGCTGATACTCAGCAGGGAAAGTACACAACAAGCAAATTGAAATCAAAATTTAAAGAAACCATTAAGAACCCATTTTGGAGAATAAGATAAATCAGTGAAATATATGTGTCTCAGCATCCAAATTACATGATTGGTTGTTTAGATTACCTTAGTGGGTTACCTTGATTGAACCCAAAGCTAGAGTTAACAATCATTGCCACCCAAAAGGCAATAAAGAGAAGAAGAAAGGGAACATCTCTGCATTTTCTGTTGTGCCTTATGATCCCATCCAACTGCCCATCTCTTCCATTGGCTGTAGGGTACCTCCCTATCACTGGCCCCAATGGAACCCTCATCACTCTCCCACTTTTTGCCTCTCCCACAACAACAAGGTTAATAAAAAAATGAAACCTAGACTAGAGGAACAGAAAAATGAGTCTTGTACAGGGCTAAAATGGATAATGAGTCTTGTACAGGGCTAAAATGGATATGTGATTGTGTCTATGCATGTAGCGAGAGAGAGAGAGAGAGCTTGAAGTGGGTTGCAGAGTGTGAAACAAGACAATGGGATTAGAAGATTCTTTTTAATTGCTAATTGTGGGACCTTTGAAACGGCGTTGTTGCAAAAGTTTAGTCCGTTAATTACGGCGCTAACGAAGGATAGTCATATAAACGATGTCGTTTTGCATCACAAATACACTAATTTAGGCGCCGTTTGGGAACCCTCTTTTTTAGCTAAAAAGTCAAAAAGTTACTAAATTAGCCAAAAAGCTAGCAACCTATACCAAAAAGTCAAAGATTCTCTTTTCTCTCTACTTTTTACACATATTTTCGTAGAAAACCAAAAAATCATCACAAACATACTAATTTTTTTTAGCTCATATTTTAGCTAAATAACCAAAAAATTACTAAATTAGCTTGTTTTCAAACGAGGCCTTAGGTTTGTTTCTAAAAATTACACCCCATTCCTTTAAGTTTATAATTACATAATAAATTATTAATAAATTATCAAATCAATTCATAATTTTTAATAATATAATAAATATATTTTAATTGATAATTTATATAATTTTATTATTTTATAAAAAAATAATTACAAATTTTATTTTTTCTGTTAAATAAAAAATTCTAATAAAAGAGTATTTGTATTTTTTTAAATCACATAGAACAATCTGTATTTGTAATTTATCCTTAAAAAAAGGCAAATTACATTGACCTATAATAAGTTACTTTGACAAAACTATATTTTAGTTTTTTTAAAAAAAATATTAATTTACATAACAATTAGGCCTCGTTTGAGAATATGTTATTTTAATAATTTTTTTGACTTTTTGGCTAAAATATGAGGTAAAAAAAAATAATATGTTTGGAATGATCTTTTAATTTTTTACGAAAAAATGTGTAAAAAGTAGAGAGAATAAAATCTTTAACTTTTTGGTATTGATTATAGGCTTTTTAATTTTTTTAGTAACATTTTGACTTTCAAGTAAAGACTATTGCATGCCAAACGAGGTTTTAATATCTTTTCATCAATAGTTCATTTGTTTAATAGATGAAAAAATGATATTATAATAATGTTTGGGACCCTCTTTTGGGGAGACCCCCACCAACCCCACAGTGATGTGGACCAATGATGTGTTTGTATTGTTTTTTTTTTTTTTTTTTTCTCTTTCTTACTTGGATCAATCATAAGTGAGTGGAGATTGTGGGATGATATTTTGTGGGGTCTAAAACATTACTGTTAGTTTTGATTATTTTAGTCTTTTATTAAAAGTGAGATTAATGTAATTTTATTAATACCGTGGAGCAACTTACTCTTTGTTTGGTATAAGTTTCAAATCATAATTTCATCATTATATTTGAATGCTATGTTTGATTTAAATTTTTAAAAATTGATTTCAAGGCCATATTTGAATAAACCTTCCAATACATGTTTGGCAGAGTAGTGTTTTCAAATTTTGAATTTGCGGATTTGGTTATAAGTCACAAATTTTTTAATTAAGTTTTCAAAACTTATAACCAAATAACTTTTCTCAATTCAAAACCTATTTAAAAAATTTAAAACTCTTTTCAAAATGCATAACTAAATAAATTTTTTCTTTTTAAATCATGATTCAACAACTCATAAACTCAAAATATAATTTCATTCTCAAATTATAATTCTAAAACTAAATCAAAAGTACCTTATATTTTCTCAAAAAGTTAATATAATTTATCAAAAAAAAAACAAAAAAACCATCAAACCATCCAATTGTATAGTATAAACCCAAACCGACCCGTGTGGGTTAAAGTTTACCATCTCACCTACAAACTCTCAACCTATCTGTGTATTTACTCACACGAATAAAGATTGAAAGTTTTAATTTTAGAATTTTAAAGAGAGTTTTTGTGATGTAACAGGAAATGGGGTTTATATGTGATGTTTATGTGTGCCTATATTTTTATTTATTTTTTTATTTTTTTTTTCTCTTGCCATATTATTAGAGCTCTAAGCTTTCATTAGAGTTTCAAAATTAGAGCTCTCTATCATTATTATTACTCACACAATCTATTCCTAGCCCTAACAATACCATTCACTTTGTTTAGTTTTAATTTTAAAAATTTACTTTTCAAAAAATTTTACTTTTTTATTTTCAGTAATTTTTTTGTTTTCACTATTTTTCTTTTAATATTTTAAGTAATTTTTTTAAAAATTTTTAGCCACACCTAAGATAAATACACTTAAAATGTATAATATTTATAAAATTTTTTTTTAAAAATTCACTAAATATCAAAAATATAAAAAAATACAAAAATTCAGTACATTTTTTATATTTTCATATATTTATTAATTTTTTAAAATATTTTTTCACAAATATTTTGCTATTTAGATACTTCTGAGTAAGGTGTATCTTAAAAAAATATTTAAAATTTTAAAAATATTCACTAAAAACATGAAAAGCAAAAAACTTAATTTCAAGAAAATTGAATTTAAAAAATTGAAACCAAACACGCTCATCTTCATTTTCATTGCATATATTTCCTTTTAATTTGATTATTTTGGGTATTATTATGTAAAATATGATTTTGAATAACATCACATATATTTTATTAATTTATGAGTTTTGTATCAAGATTTTGAATAAATAGAAACTTTTTTTTTGTATTTAAAATTATAAAAAGTAAATTTGTATTTTTTGTTTTTGATGTGATGATTTTATGGTGGTAATATTTGTTTATTATTATGAAAATATTACAGGATGAATGGATGTCAAATTATTATAGGATGCGGCAATTAATATTCAATTTTTTATAAAATCAATTCAATTTTTACAAGCATTTACGCATACTTAGTTGTGGCTTTTAAAAGTGTCAATGAAAAGAACACTAAAGTAGCATTTTGTAGTAGTGGTAGTAGCTTTGCAAAGTATCATTAGAATAAGCTTCAATGACACTTATATCCATTTAATAGCACAAATCTATTGGATTTAGTGCCATTTTGGAAAGATAGTAAAAAGCCACGTTTTTAGACAAAATGTCTAAAAACGTGGCTACCAAAAACGCCAAAAAATTGATTTGGCAAGTGCTAAAAATGCAGGTGTAAAATTACAAATTAGGGCCTCTGAAAAAAAAATAAAAAAATAAATCTTTTATGTTGGATAAAGGTATTTTGGTCATTTTAAGTTGATTTGACACCATAAACAAATATTAAACTAAAAAGTAAAAAGTCAGCTTTTTACCAACTTCTCAAATCACTTCCAAAAAAGCCAAAAAACTTGGTAAAAAGCCAAAAGCCAGCTTTTTACCAACTTCCCAAAACAACCCTTAGTAGCATTTTATGAAGTTGTTGAAAATATCAATTGCGGCATAATAAGCGCCATTAAAAATTCATATAGTGGCATTTTTTAGATTGTAAGTCTTCTTTAATGGCACTTGATAGCGTCACAAATAGTGTCTACCGTGACATCAAAGTGTCATTGAAAGTCTTTAGCCTTAATGATGTAATGGCACTTACAAGTTTCACTGAAGTGTTACTAAGTCTTTTTTTAATGATGCTTGATAGTATCACAAATAGTGTCTATTATGACATCAAAATGTCATTGAAAGTCTTTAGCACCCATGCCACGGTAGATACTAGTGGCACCTCAGTGACACTTGCAAATGCACTTGTTTAAAATGCCACAAGACTAAAAAATGTTACTGAAAGAGTAGTTCAATGGCACTTTCAAGTGTCATTGAACTGAGAAAATATTGTAGTGTTATTTGGCAAAAAGGACAACCTAATTTATTTTACTTCATAAATCCATTAAGGAGAAAGCACACAATTGAGTAAGAACAAAGTAAAATATATTTTCTTTTTTTTTTCCTTAGACAATATTGTCAGAGTAACATATTACTGTAAACTAGAGTAACATATTATTGTGACACAGAATAACATGTTACTGTTACTGTTTATATCAATTTCAACGGTAATAAAAAATTTTTTATAAAGAATTTTATAGTCAACATGGATTTTATTTGACAAAAATCTTGATGAGAGAATTCTAAAAATACTAATTTTATTAAAAACCGACATCTATATAAAAAATTATATCATTTTAAAGATTAATATTTTCATAATAATGGTATGTATTGAACTTTTTGAGAAAAACTTTTTGTGTTTGTCCCTAATACATTAAAGTTTTATTATGAAGGGATTTTGACCAAATTCCCTTTAAAATTATCAAAATATTCAACCAACTAATCGATTTTGCGGATGTGAGCTAAAATTGAGTTTAAAATTTCCCAATCCGTCAAAAATAATTTGATTGATAATTTTATCTCAAAATGAACCCAAATCGATTTGTGTATGTTAGGCTTAACCACAGAGAGGTAATATCTGGAGTTAGACCCTAAGGAACCGAGACTTAGCTCCAGAGGTTATTACTAGATGGTTGCTACATAACAGTGTCACTCAATCATATAACGGTAAATTACGGACTAGCACACAGACAGAGATTTGAATCCACACTCTTGACACTGGGTACGGTTCGTCCAAGTCTGAGAGATTCGTCTTACCAATCATATATGTTATCGCCCGCATGACTAATCTCGAAGAGAGTGAAACTTAAAATCTCATGACTTAATATCCCAAGATCTTACTAGGGTGCCACAACCAAGTAAAACTAATCATGTTTTTTAATTATTATTTTCTTTTAATGTTGTCATATTTTAGAGACCATGAGACTAATTTATTCTATTTTATTTTATTTCCATGTCCTTTTGAGCATCAAAATGGCGCTTTCAGAATCTTTTGTTGGGTGGCTGACTTTCAACTTGCTTGGATTATTTAGGCTTAAATGATTTTTTTTAATTTAATTTTTTCAAATGTACATTTTTTTTTTCCTGTCACAAGAAAAGTAAGAAGAAAATAGAAAAAAGTTTGTATTTTCAGAATCTTTGTTGGGTAGAAAAAAGTTTGTACCTTTGTCGTCTAGTCTCTGATTTCTTCAAGGCATCAATGGCCTTGTCTGTTAGGCCTCCCTTGATGTAAAAATTTACCACAACTTCATATGTATTCCAATCCATGACAATGTGTCATTTTTAACTTTCGTTTGACATGTAAGCTTGCAAGGTTTTTTTATTTTTTATTATTTTTATTTTTTTATTTTAGTCATAAAAAAATAAAATATATTAAAAAATTAATAATATAAAATGTAGTATTTAAATTATAATTTTTTTTTTCTTACAAAAGTTTAAAAAATCATAAAATTTATCCCATATGAAACTTTTTAATCTCAAATTAAAATAATAAAAAAAAGTGAGATTTGGTCATAGCCCCCTCACTATCTAATTTATCTTTCAAAAGGACAAGAATTATATAAGTACTTTCAAAACCCCCTGATATTTTAAAATTTGTTTCTTTTACTATATTACCTTCATATCTATCAGCTCTCCTATTAAGACATCTTCACTATGTATTTCAGAGTAAAATTTTAATCTGTATGAAAGTAAAATTTTACACTCTAAAATTAAAGTAAAATATTACTCTACATAAAAATAAAATTTTACTCTGTATAAAAGTAAAATTTTACTCTGAATGAGAGTAAAATTTTACACTCTGAAACTAAAAGTAAAATTTTACTCTGTATAAAAGTAAAATTTTACTCTGAATAATAAGTAAACTGTGAGACTTTGAAGCTAAAAGTAAAACTTTACTCTGTATAAAAGTAAAATGTTACTCTAGTTCTATCAAATGAAAAAAACAGAGCAATAAAATCAGAGTAAAATTTTACTCTGGTTTTATCAAATGAAATTTGATGTTTACTCTGAAAAATCGATGGAACTTTGAGCTTTGAGCTTTGAGCTTTGAATCGGGCCTATAATCTTTGAATCAATCGATGTTTACTCTGAAAAACATTAAATCATGCCTATAATCCTTGAATCAGGCCTATAATCTGAAAATTTCAGAGAAATCTCAATTTTTCGTACCCCGGTTCTTCAGATTTTTCAGATTTTACAGATTTTTCAGATTTTACTTTAAATCTTTGAGCTTTTGAGTTCGAATCAAATGATCGCCGAGACCGATCTATGCAATCATTCAAATCTCCGATCTTAAAAGCTCAAAACACATATATATATATAGATTACAGATCGAAATATGTAGATATATATATATATATATATATTCGAATTCAAATCTCAAAACACACAAACACACACACAGATCGGAATATGTAGATATATATATATATATTCGAATTCAAATCTCAAAACACACAAACACACACACACACACACACACACATATATATATATATATATATGTATCAGCGCAATTTGCAAGTTCTCCACAGCTCCGGCCATGGAGGAAGCTAGGGTTAGAAGAGAGAGACGAGAGAGAAGATGAACAGTTGAAGAAGAGTTGAATGAGGAGAGTTGAGAAGATGCGGAGAGAGATCGTCGGAGCTTAGGAATGACACAGCTCTGGCTATGGAGGAAGCTAGGGTTAGAAGTGAGAGACGAAAGAGAAGATAAATTTTGTATCTGGATTGTGTATATGTGAGGGTATAATAGTCTGATAAAATATTTAAATAATAAATTTTGTCCTTTATGCAAGATTTTATAATAATGAGGGGGTTTAAAAAGTATAATTTTTTTCTAAGTCTTTCTAACAATGAAAGGAAGGTAAATGGAGTTTATAGCCAAATTTTCCATAAAAAAATTAAAAACATCAACCTACATTTCAAACGAGGTCTTAAAATCTTTTCCCTTCCTTCCATATCTTATTTTACTCCATATGAATTGATGCAGATTCTATAGCTGAAATATTGTCGGGATAAACTTTATTCCTCTTCATCTTTGTAAAGACATTGGAAATCTTTTCATGCTTACCAATATTTGTGTACCGGCACACGATGTCATTGTAAGTGAGCGATGATGAAGCAAAACCATCTCCATAATTTTTTTTGTAAATTGAGACGAGGACCTTTTATTTTTTTTTTCTCTTTATCGGTAAATGTTAATTGTTAGTTGTTGAATTAACACCTGTAGAAAAAAATGTCAATACCCTTGGCAAAGCACCAAAGTGCTTGCACTTTCTTAATTCAATCTTCCTAAAGGGCATTGAACTCATAACCTTCTTGGGACTAAGCCCTAAAAAAGATATGGTGGCCAACTAAATTAGGCCTAATTGGTTATAAATGAGACAAGGACTTGTCGGTTTGGCATTGTCATACATAACAATTCAAGACAGCACATAGTCTTCTCTGTTTTATCTCACATTGTGTTAAGTTAGGATATTTGAGAAGAGATTTAGAAAAGGAAAAGAAAAATATATATAAAATTAGGTAAAATATAAATATATTTTATTCATATTTCATATTTCCTTTCTATTTTCTTTTTTAATTTTTTTTTCAAATCTCCCAACCAACAATATCGTTAATTTTGACATAAAAAATCCATGGACCTCCCAATCAGATGCAACTACATGTCATGCTTCTTACTCATCCACTCACAAACCTACACCCTTAAAGAATTGGAAAAAAGGTGATTACATAAAATAAGAATAGACAAATTTTACTAATGATTCTTATATTTTGTTTCTTGTATTATTTTAATCTTTATATTTTTAATTTGTTTTATTTTGATTCTTAATTTTATATTTGATGTCAGTTTGGTATAATTGATAATGTCGTTAGTTTTTTTAACGAAAAATAATTACTGAATTAATTGAGGTGTTAACTTACTAAATTGAATAAGTTTATAAATTTACTCTTAAATATATAACACATGTCGCTTGTATGCATATTTTTCACCAAAAAATGTTAAGAATTATAATTAATTAGACATTAAAATAAAATAATAAATTTAGAATCAAAATTAAACAAATAAAAATAGCACAGAGACCAATATGACTACTGTCGTAATTTATAAGAAATGAAAATAGGCAACCAAACATTTTGGTGGGTAACAAATTAAAAAATTTAGAAATTTTTCAGATATTGATTTGTGATTATGTATCAATTTTAACTACTAAATAACAATCCTAATCAAACAATCAAGTCAAATCAACACAATGATTTTAATGTGGAAAAATCACAATTGGAGCGCCTTCAATTGTGATAAAAAAATCACGGACAAAAGCCACAAAACAATCCACTAATAAGATAAAAGGAATTACACAAGTATACTCTCAATTACCTAGTGAATTCACGCCCGAATTGAATAGACTCCTATAAGCCTTTTCCACAATGGTCTTCACCTTGGAATTGTCTTACCCAACGTTGAATTCACAACGTCGATGTCGAATCCACGACGATGAGCCACTTCAGAATCCACCAAAGCTTTTAGCCCAAATTCTCTAGAATCCACCGAAGAATAACTCTCTCTTTTGTATTGAATGAAACAAATAATCATTTGATGTATATTTTTCAAACCATGAGTTAAACTCAAAAAAACATTAAAGAAACTCCAAATGAAAACCCTAATACCCAAGAAGAAGACCTGGAAGCCGTACTCTAAAATCGGACTGAAACACATATTTATAGGAAACGGATCCGCGATCTCTGCTTGAGCGCAAGAATGGCCGTTTGAGCAATTTACGCTCGAGCATAGGAATGGCCTTTAGAACCGGAAAAAATAACTCCCAGTATTTTTGCAGGCGAGTGAAATTTCTGAACAGATTGCATCTCTGCTTGAGCGCAAGAATGGCTGCTCGAACGGAAAACCAACTTCGATTGCAATTTTGCTTTTTGTTTCGAGGGCACTGCCCCTCGACCCTGCCTGGGCACTGCCCTGGACCCGCCAAGGGGCGTTGCCCCCTAGACTCCCGCGAGCTGATCAGGCAACTTAATCCCCATCATAGTTAGCGAAGTGACAAACATGAAAAAATTAACTTCTGAAATATCTCTGCAAGACACAATTCGAGTTGGATTTGTATCTAAAAACTCATAACCTCACTGAAATAAAAGTTGAACAAAATAACAACAAAAAGTAATTTTGTCAAACAAAATTGTCAAGAATAAAAACCTAATACAAATCAACTTTTTCCTTACGTGTTCACTTTGACTACTGAGAAATGTGATACACCACCCCAGGGAATGTTGATTGGTCTAATTTTTTTTTTTTTTTTTTTTTTGTTGTCCTCCTTTCTTTGACCCCGCGTATATGTGGGAGTGGTGGGGGTTAGTATCAGTTTTATAAAATAAATGAGCTTCATTAACAACCTGGGAAAAGTAACTTGACTTTTGGCAAAGGATTTTTTAAGTTTTTTGGACTAAAATTTATAAAAAAGATAAAATAAATTAAAATAATTAATAAAATAAAATATCATATTAAATTTATAATTATTGTATTTTTTTTTTTACAAATATCACATTTAATTATAAAAAAATTTAACTCTCTTTTTAAATATAAATATTTTAACCTATTAAAATAATTAAAAATTAAAATAACTTATTAAAATAGTCAATCCCTATACGAGACCTATGTAATACTAAATGTAACAATTTGGCTTTATTTAGGTGCGTCCTCCACTTTTACAGAAATTAAGGAACACATAAGGTTAAGGATTGTACAATTCCATAGATTTCTCAGCATCCGAATAGGTTAAAAATGTTTGCTGTCATATGTTTATCTTACCATTTTTCACAAAAACACGGAGCATTGTTGCAACTGCATTTCATGTGTCATATTTTACTATAGTACAAGGTGGTTTTAGAATCCTGAGGTGTAAGCTTGAAATGGTGTTTTTCGACCATTAGTAGGTTTAGTTCTAATTTTTTGAATTTAATTTTATGAAAATCAAGGTCTCGTTTGACAATATTATTTTTTAGTTTAAAAGTCAAAAAGTCATTAAAAAAATAAAAAAATCAACAACTTATATCAAAAGTCAAAAGTTTTATTTTCTCTTTATTTTTTGTACATTTTTTCATAAAAAATTTAAAATTTATCCCAAACATATTAAATTTTTTTACATCATATTTTAGTTAAAAGTTTAAAAAGTTATTAAAAAAACTTGTTTCAAACGAGGCCAAGTTTTTTTTTTTTTATTGTTTTTTTTTGGGCAAATTACACAAATAGTCCCCATAGTTTGGGGCTTGTATCACTTTGGTCCCTAACTTTTCAATTATGACACATTTGACCATGAATTTTGAATCTTGTTCCAAATAAGGACAATTGAATATATAATTAGATTTTTCAAGGGTAAAATTGTCAATTTGATAAAATATAAACTAATTTGACAAAAATAAATGTCAAACAAATATTTTTAAATTTTTAAAAATTATTTCTACCTACTAAAAATAAAATTATGTAAAATTGATAATTCTTTTATACATTTTTTTTTACCAAATTAATTTTTATTATGTGTTTGGATGATGATCATGTAAAATTAATTTAAAAAAATTAATCATGTAATTTTTATTAATTTTACATAATTTTATCATTAGTGGATAAAAATAATTTTAAAAAAATTAAAAATATTTTTTTGACATTTATTTTTGTCAAATTAGTTTATATTTTATCAAATTGACGATTTTACCCTTGAAAAATCTAATAATATTTTCAATTGTCCTTATTTAGAACAAGAATCAAAATTTAGGGTCAAATGTGTCACAATTGAAAAATCAAGGACCAAAGTGACACAAGTCTCAAACTATAGGGGCTATTAGTGTAATTAACCCTTTTTTTTTTGTTTTTAGTAATTTTTTTTAATATTTTAAACAATTTTTTTACTTTTTAGGTACACTTAATATAAATACAATTAAAAAATACAATATTTGTGAACTTTTTTTTTAAAAAAAATTCACTAAATATCAAAAATATAAAAATTTAGTACATTTCCGTATTCTTATGTATTTATTGATTTTTTCAAATAATTTTTATAAATATTTTATTTTTTAGATAAATTTACGCTAGGTGCATCTAAAAAGTAAAAAAATTAAGGAAAAATTACCAATAAATCCTATATGGTAGAAAGTTGAACCATTTAGTCCTGCAAGTTTTTTTATGCACCATTTAGTCCCACTATCTACATCAGCAACATCAACAATATTATTAACATCATCAAAACATTAGCTACATTAGCAACATTAACAAAACATCATCAAAAAAAAAAAAAATTGTGAACATCATCAATTTTCAGATCAATCCTCCTGCAGTCTCGATTACAATTCAAAACACATACAGATTGAACACGTGCATACACGCGATCACATACTTGCTTCTAAGGACGACACAACCTTATCCTACGCCCACCACCACCAATTGGAATTCAAAGTTTTCGGTAATGGTTGTTTGTTGACGTACTTGGTCTTTGAGAGAAACCGCCGCTTTCAGAAAGGCTTGAATTGGAAGTGAGAGAAGGTTCGTAACCGTTGGATCTGGGATTTTAAGCAAATCGAGCCGTTCGTTTCCGTCTTCTGAACTATTGCTTTCCTGAGAAGCAAACCCCACTACCGATGACATCTCTACCGTCGCTCTCTCTAAACAGTTAGACACTGGTATTTGCAAATGCAAATTTGTAAGTATTTTTCTCAATGAAAATGATTTGATCTGAGATGTGTTCCGAATCAGAGCCGATTTGAGATGTATTCCGAATTAGATCTGGGTTTTAATCTGAGATGTTTTTAATGTTACGATGATGTTTGATCAAAAAAATTATTAGGATGATGTTTGAACAAAAAAAATTGTTATGATGATGATGTTTGATCAGGAAGAATTGTTTAATCGTTATTTTTGATGTTTGATGTTATTTTATTCATTATTTTGATATTTAATCGTTATTTAAAAAATTATTTAATCGTTATTTTGATGTTTAATCGTTATTTAAAAAATTATTTAATCGTTATTTTTTATGTTGTTTTGATGATGTTGTATGATGTTTTGATGTTTGATGTTGTTTTGCTGATGATGTTTGATGTTGTTTCGATGATGTTACTCATAAATCTGATGTTTGATGTTGTTTCGATGATGTTACTCATAAATCTGATGTCTGATGTATGATGTTTTGATGTTTGATGTCGATGATGTTCAATGGTCATTAACATTGGGATAGGACCTAACAGTTCATAAGAAAATTTATAGGATCAAATGGGTTACAAGATACAATGTTGGGATTTATTGGTGCATGCCCCAAAAATTAACTAAAAAATAAAAAAATAAGAAAAATAAAAAATTTAATTAAAAACATCGAAACCAAACAAGGTGACATTTCAAATTTCTTTTCCAATGCAACCTCTTGGTAGATAAACTCCATTCAGAAAGCTATTCTCCAAACTCAAAAGGTTAATCCCTTAGACCATCTCCAACGGTGAACCAAATCCAGCATCAGATTCAAATTTTGATGAAAAACCCACTTTTTCAAGCTCCAACCGTTGCACTAAAGTCATATCAAAATGAAAATTCAGCAAACAAAACATCAAACTGAGACCAAGACACAGATTTTACCAAATCACTATTACTGACCGTTGAAAGTGGTACACCGGTCAACCAATCGGTTGCCCGGCCGGTTGACCAACCGGTCAACCGGTTCTCTTTCAGATAACTAGGTTCAAACAGGGCAAAAGGTTCAAACAAAATAAAAAAAATAAATTAAATCTTCTCAATTGACCGGCGGTTGACCAACCGGCGACCGCAAATTGAAATTTGAATCAAAGAAGCAGCTTTCTCTCACAACCAACAATCGTCTTCCCCATTAGCTCCAGCTGCAGATTTCTCTCTCTAGAACCCAAATATGATGCATAGGTTATCCTCAGTGAGGTCTTTAACGGTCAAGACTGTTTTAAAGGAGACACAGTGTGCTGCTTTCTCAACTTGGGTATTGCTCTGTTCTTGGGTATAGATATGGGAATTGCAGAATTTCTGGGTAATCTTTGGATTATTCTTTGTTTTAGATATGGTGCTTCGTTGGAATTTATATATGAAGGGTAATCTTTGGATCGTTCTTTGTTTCATATATGGTGTTTAGTTGGAATTTAAATAAGAAATGAAAAAAAAAAAAAACCAATTATTCTCAAGCTGCTTCTTTGGATCGTTCTCTTTCATGAAATCTTATTACATTTACTTCTGTATCTTTTTGAAGAGGAGAAGAAATGGTGATTCAAAAAAAAATAAAAATAATGGCCTTATCGGTCGACCAACCGGTCGACCCTTCCCTTTTGATGCTCACCGTTAGAGCAAGTCATATCAAACTGGGAAAATGGTGATTTTTTTACTCAGATTTGGTGAAAAGTTTGGTGAACTGTTGGAGATGCTTTTATGTTGCGTTTGGTAGAACTTTAGAATTATGATTTGAAAATAGAGTTGTATTTTGAGTTTGTGAATTTTAGAATTATGATTTGAGTGTGAAAAATTTATTTGGTTATGAGTTTTGAAAAGAGTTTTGAATTGAGTTTGAATTGAGTGATGTAACATATGATATTTGATTAAAGAATTTACAACTCATAACTAAACAGACAATCCAAAATTCTATTCAAAACTCATAAATTTTTTTAAAAAATTTCCAAAATATTTTTTATTTAAAATATAAAAATAACAGGTGCCAAAAAAAAAATGAACATTATTCGGGTTAATTGGCCAGACGACCAGCCGGATGTCCTGGGGGATGCACGGGAGGATGACTGAGTAAACATGTTTTGAAAAGTGGATGTGGAATCAATTTTTAAAATGACAAACTTCACTTTACCCTATTGTGGTTTGGGTTAGGTGCGGATTACCCCCTGACATTCGGAAATCACCACATAACCCCCTTGTGGTTGGTGGACTAAAACGCACATTAACTTCTATTAACAGAAGTTGTAAATTGACAGTTATACCTTTCTCTCTTTCTCTATCTCTCTTCATTCTCTTCTTCTTCATCATACCCAGAAGTGTTATATCCTTCTTCTTCTTCTTCTCTCTCTCTCTCTTTCTTCTTCTTCCTTCGTACCCATTCAACAAATTTTCACTTCCATTCAACAAAACACTTGATTTAGCTTCATGCTACCAACTCTATAACACACACATATAAACCTGCAAATTGCATATATATATATATATATATGTATATATATAGGTATATATATTCTTAAAATCTGTTAAGATGCTTAAGATCAAACTATATTAAAAGAAATATAAAAAAATATATATAGTTTTTATGAAGTATATATATATATATGTATATATTCACTATTATATATTTATGAGGTTAGATCTTCAATTTAAGAATGAGCTCAAGAAAAAAAAATAAAAAATAAAAAAAAAACCTGCAGATCTAATGATGTAATTGATGCTAGCTTCGAAAATTAAAACCAAACAAGCCTTGGTTTGTTTATGTTAAATCAGATGTAGCTTTGTGAATTTGATTGTAGAGGTTTGTTGATTTGGGTAATGTGCAAAAAGTGTGGCCGGATAAGAATACAGGAAAGCTTTTGTTTATCAATTTCTTCAAAAAAGGTTGGCAATTACTAGAATTGATGATCGGAGATACTGGAACCATATTCCAACCGATGAGGACTTGAAATTGTTGTTGATTTTTATTACTTATGTGGGTACTTTGAATATATACATATATATAGCTACAGATTATATATATACACATATATACATTAATTTTTGAAAAAATGGTTGAGAGCACTAAAAGTGGTGCTCTAATAACACCACTAATGATGTGGCAGTGGGCGGCCCACCGCCTATGCCTATGCTTTGTTTTGTTTTGTTTTTTTTTGACATTCTCAATGCATTAGTGCTATTAGTGGTCTTTTTTTTAGTGGTATAAATCATTGTTGTGATTTTTGATAGAAATTATGTTGTTTAAATTAATTTAGGTTTTTGTTTTGGATTGTAATTTTAGAGAAAGAAAGAGGAAGACCCATGACATGCCTTTGCAAATTTAAAAACGTTCTAAGGGTATTTTGGTCTTAAAATGTAACTTACTCTCTGTATGGGCGTTTGAATTACACAGCCCGTTGACTTGGATGGAAAAGTGAATGGTGCGTTTTAGTCCACCAAACACAAAGGGGTTATGTAGTGATATTCGAATGTTAGGGGGTAATCCGTACATGGCCCAAACTATAGGGGGTAAAATGAAGTTTGCCCTTTTTAAAAATTGTAAACAAACAAAATACTCAAATCATATTGTGGAATCATATTTAAAAAGCTCTACCAAACATAGCCTTAGTTTTTATCTACTTTTCTCACACAAAATTTCCCGAACAATTGCACAAAATTTACATAGTTCTTGATCATAAATTTCCCCAAAGGATTGTTTTCTCCTTTTCTCTAGATTTTTCATATTCACACAAGCATGTATTTCATATTGATCAAGCTGACACATCAACGAAAGATTGCCCCTAATTAGAGTAGGATCTTGTCATATAAAGGTTCTAGAGATTCCCTAGATTTGCAAATCAAATGGAAAGTATCATGCTTTAATTTTAGAAGGTGCTAGCTCACTGTATGCAAGGGTAGGCTTAAGTTAGAGAGGTACCTTGGCTGTGGCCACCTACATACCTTTCAAACCCTCATCGAGAAGCAAGGGGTGGTATGTGGTGACCAAAATCCAAGGTTTGCATGCCCGACTTAACATAGCCCACGACCAACAAGCTGTCCGAGATATTAAGCAGTGAATGTGGTGTAAAAAATGATTTGGAAAAATGATTTGGTAAAAATAGATTTTTCTTAAATTTTGATCTAATTTTTGGATGGGACCCATACGTCAAAGTTGGCAGGTCCATGTGGCAACGCATTCTTTGCCGTATAACGATTTATGCTGTATATTTGGTTACTCAAAACCATTATCGGGTGAATGAAAAATCGATACCAAAATGAGTTCTAGGAAAATGGATTTTTGGTGAAGTTTTCATAAAGGATGGAGTTAGGGTTTGTCTCACATTGTTTTGGTGGGCAAACTTGGTGTGGGTTTATAAGCCTTGGGTTTGCATCTTGGAGAGGACCTTAAGGGGTACCCAAGTTTTGTAGAAGGGTGAGGTTATGGCAAAGTGAGCTAGACTCATTGGACCCAAAACAAACACACACGCTGTAGACACCCCATTTTTGACCGACCTTAAAACTCAGACATCATCGATTGAGCACTCGGTGATTGCGCATGTTGTGCTCGTTCTGAGGTTATGGAGTCTCGGCTGAGAGCCTTGCCTCCGGACTTCGGGACTCTTTTGTGCTTTGCCTTGGTTTGCGAACCAGGTTCTGTTTTCTCTTCCCAAAGGGAGGGAGAGGTCTTGTAGACCATCTCTTGGTGGCCGTAGGCTACTTTTCGTGATCGTAGACCACTGTTCCTGTTTGGAGACCGGTTTTCGATTTTTAGAGCCGTCGGCCGTGCGTCTCGGTTCGGGACCGCTTAACTTTCTTTGTTTGCTCTGGTTTTTGGCACACACCTTGTTTCCTCTCTCTAGAGGGACACTGTGGCCCGGGAGACCTCCTTCGTGGTCGTACGCCACTTTCGATGCTTAACAGTCAATTTTCGGGGCACCCGGCTGCGTGTTTTGACCCTCGAACCCTCGTTTTGCATCCGTCTTGGTTCATTTTTGGCATGGACCTTATTTTATTTTTTTTGGAAGGTGGTACAAGGGTGGGAGACCACCTTTTCTCCTTGGAGACCATCTTTCTTTTTGCCGGCCGATTTTCTTGACAGGAAGCTGGCCTCCTTGGTTTTTAGGCCATATTTACTGATCTCCTACCATACCACTTGCTTGCATTTCATGTGGAGACCACCCTGGGAGGCTGCCGACCACCTGCCCCTTTTGAACTGGTCGGCCGACCACCTAAATTGCTTGGCCTGCCTCCCTCAGTTTTGTCTCTGTGAGTGTGTGCTAGCTGGAAGGTACAGACTGTATCCTCCATACACGTGTATGGAAGATCTTGAGCCTTGGTTTCTAGCTTCTTGAAGAAGCTTTGGCCTTGTATCTCTATAAGAGAGGCCCTCCTCTTCCTTATACCAGGTTCTGAATTTGGTTTAAGGCATACAATATATCTCTCTATTTGTCTTTCTATTTTGGGTTCAAGAGGGTATTGTTCTTGCACCTTTACACACCACCTCATAGCCTAACCCTTCCACCATTGCTCTAAGCATCTTGGAGGCCATTTTCAAAGGTTGAGAGGCTGTCTTTGTGGTTTAGAGGTTGCTGGTCCTTTTGTGCTACAAGGGTAACACACTTTCTCCCTTTTAAGGCTTTATTTTGCTTCATCTTTTAGCTATACTTGCAAGCATATTTAAGTTTTAGATTAAACTGAAAAAATTCTTATTTTAAGGCCCTTAACATGTTTGTTTAAGATCATTTTTCTGTTGGGGGTCATCTACCCCCTTGCATGCTTCATTTTACCTTGTTTTGAGCCATGCCTTAGAGCATTTGTGTTGGCCTTTTGTTTGGCCTCTTAGCCACTGAAATCCAGTGGATTTTCAGTGGCTAGCATGCTGTTTTGAGTGCCAAAATCAGAGAGGGGTGACCCTCTCTCTCATTGTTTTATTTTCTAGCATTTTTGGCCGTACAAAGGAGCCCTTATTTTCATGCTTCCAAACCATGTTTCAGGCCATGTTTGATGAGTTTTAGGACCTGCATAGGCTCTGTCTAGAGCTTGTTTTTCCATATTGGATGTCCATCTTGCATGTGTAAAATAACCCTCTTCATAGCATATCAAAGGAGCATCTCATTCTTGCATGCATTAACCATGTTTCAGTGGATTTTTGGGCTTTATTTGGCATGTCATACCTCTGAATTTTTCTGGTTTAGTAGCCTCTTGATTGCCTCACATACTTGTAGTGCAAATCCTCTTTACTAGCTTACATTGCATGATATTTTGGCATTTGATTCTAGCACTTTTTGGCCATGCCTTAAACTGATTTTGTGCATGTTTTGGACTGCCTTAGCTCTGTTTTTGAGCCTCATGGTCGAATTATGTTTGCTATGCATGGTTGTAGTTCAATACCCTTGCCTAGCTTTGAGTTTTGAAGCCTATTGCATACATATTTTGAGGTGTTTCCATGTTTTGGCATCATTGTGAATCATATTTCAGAGCTTATATGTATGTCATATTTCCATGTTTTCCACTCTTTAAATGTGTTTGAGAGTTATGCATGAATACCTCATTTTTGGACCATTGCATGAGCTTCATTTCTATGCTTTGCGAGCCATCATTTTAGTCCATATTTGTTACTGTTTTGGCCTGCATAGGGACTGTTTGTGTCACCCCCCAAACTCGCCCCTAAAAGTTTGGGCATGACCTATGCAGAAATGGACACTTAACCTGATATACATACTATATGAGGCCTGAACGGAAGCATTTAATATTACAAAGTAACATAGAATAACATCCATTGAGCTAAAACTAACATGCCAGGATCACATATGTGAGAGCTATTTATCTAAATACATACCCATATACATAATTGAGTGTATAACCGAACATTGGTAAAGAAAGGGGTTACATACATACATCTTCACCTTAGTTAAATAATTAAAGTGCAAACTAAATTTTTAACAAAACTTCACATAAATGCATGAGCTTGGTTTGGGAGCCTGGGCATACTGAGGTTGGCAACTGAAGGGTGAGCATTAAGGGTTAAGACGGACTCCCAAAGTGATTACCTACAGAATAGACATAACACAAAGTGAGTGAAGCTCAGTGAATAATAGTACATAACAATTCAATACTCAACTTGAATTATAAAACATTTCAATGCATACATAAATAAGAGGAGATAAGGTTAATTGATTTTGCACTAATTTCATAACGGCCTTAGGCCCCTTTTTAACTAAAATGGCTTTAAGCCCTTGAACAGAGTGGCATTGAGCCCTTTAACAGAATGACATTAAGCCCTTATCAGAATGACATTACAGCCCTTATCAGAATGGCATTAAGCCGTTGAACGTATTAACATTAAGCTTTACACATGTTGGCATATAGCCCTTGAACATACTTGTATGAACCCAAGATGTGTCTCACACAGATTCTAGAGGTGACTCACGTCGCAGCACTTAGTTCCGTGTAGCACTTTGTTCCATACCAGAAATCATTAGGTCTTAAAGACCGATCAATTCATATCATGTTATAACATAGCATAAACGGAACGGATAAATAGAAACATATTCATACATATTCTTAATTATGCTTGAATCAGAAACAGAAATCAGAGTTCATGCTTGATCATAACCCACCTGTACAAGACCGTCGGTGGTACCATTTGTACAAGACTGTCGATGGCAAAACATAACCCATTCGTATAAGATCGTCGGTGGTACCTTCCGTACAAGACCGTCGATGGCAAGAGATATCTCGTAACATAATTGAACCACGGTATTATTACCCCCGGACAAGGGCCATAAGACCACGGTATTATTACCCCCGGGTAAGGGCCTTGTGCTAAGGATGCTATGAACACTTTTATATATATGGATAATCATTCATTAATTCATAACGTAATAGAGCATTTCTTGTTATATCATGTCATTATCGTGCGCTTAACAAAATAGAATAATTCACATTCTCATGTGGGTCACATAATGATGTTAAACGTTTCCATTCATGTCGTAGATTCTGAATAACTTTGAGTTCATATGGATTTACATAACTTTCCAATTATTCTGATTCTTCGAAGATGAACACAAAGTCTCTTTTTTCATTAAGAAATGGCATGGTTCACTTGAGCTATTAATCAGTAACATACACCTTTATTTAATCATTCATATATGTTAATATGGTTGACCTACAACTAACAGAGTATTACTGGTAACCATTGCATCATTCACCTGAGTTAATGTAGTTAACTTAAGTTTAACACAACGTTCTTGATAAATATTAACGAAAGGTAAACACATTTTACCGATTGAATGATTCCAGAGATATTGGAATACCATAGTTCCATTTATTAACTATTGACAGGACATAATGACTTTAAAGTCATACCGATGTATGCCAATCTTTCAACGTTTACATTGACTTCCAATCATCATAAATGTTCATGTATCACTTACGAGGAATAGAGCATTAGTAACAATAATTATCAATGGTAAATAAAATGTACATTTCCGTACTATTACTCACAGTGTTCAGATGCTTGGTCTGCCCCTGTAGCTGACCCTACACAATCCATAATAATTCAAACACAATTCATCATAGTACAACATCATTCAATTCAACATTATTCAACACAACATAATTTCAACAAAAATCAACATTTAGTTCATCAACACCATTTGTAATTTAACATAATTCAAAATAAATCCTTGAATCCCATTTCAACATTCCAAAACCGAGTTTATATCATTCATATCATTAATAGATTATTTCCCCAATTTTCCCTTCATATTAGAGCATGAATTTCAATGTTCATAACAAAGTTCTTTCACAAATTTTAAACATAATTTTCAAACATTTCTAAATTCCAATTAAATTTGAACACATATAATTCAATACCTCAATTTCATTATTCTACTTTCAATTTGGGCCAAATCATTGGTTATCATCATTAATCAACCTAGGGTTTCAAGAAAATCAAGGGTTTCAAGAAAAATCCAAACTTCCTAAACCATTACTTCTTGTTCCAATTTTCTCATTGATTACAAGTCTATAGTTCATAATCCATCACCTTAACCCAGCAATTGCATCCCTAACATTTTAAACCCTAAACCCCCAAATCTCAAGTTGGACATAATATGCTCAAAACTATAGATTTTGTATTTGTATATTCCAAAATACCACAAATATATCTATTAATGTAAGCATTGAAGGAGAACTAGGACCCCTACCTCAAGAATCAAACAAAGGAGCAAGCTTTGATGAGATTCCTCCAAAATTTTGAAATTCCAATCGGTAGAAATGTTGATCTTCTCTTGTTCTCCATTCTTGATGCAAGATCCATGGTGGATTTGTTGATAAAAGTGGAGGAAATCAAGGTTTGTAGGGCTAGGTTTTCGGACATGGAGAAGGGGAGAAGAAGAGAGGAAAACAAAATGTAAGAAATGATCCAAAAATCACGTTTTTGAGCTGCTGTCCCGCATAGTCCCGCACGTGCGCCGCTATCCCCGCACGTGCGGACCTACTTCCAACACAGATATGAAAACTTCAAACGGGTATAACTCTCTCATTGGGACTCCGTTCTAAGTCGTTCTTGTGTCCAAATTGAAGCCCCGTAAATAAGCTTTCCAATGGTTCTAGCCTCAAATTTAAATTCAAAGCGTGGAAAAAGAAAAGGGCAAATGAGTGACGGCTGATCGTAGAATAACTATTCGAATTATATTCTTTGGTCCAATCTTACTTTACCATCATACCACCACCTCAATCAATACCCCAGAATAAGATAAGAACATTGAAAATACACTAATAAGAATGTCAAAAATGAGCCCACGTGCCTCAGAAGTTCAAACTTAACCAGGCGACCCGCTCGAGTGCCCACTTCTACGTTCGAGCGATAAATCACCACTCCCAGAATTTCAGTTTGCCTGCAAAATTACTGGAAACCCCAAAAGTCCGCTCGAGCGTCAACTCCCCCGCTCGAGCGGAGGGAAAAAAAATTCCCGATCGTTACAATAAAGGTCGTCAATTCCAGTTTTAAAATCATAACTCAATAGATAGTTCTTCAATTCCAATAGATATAGTTAAATTAAAACACATTAACCCCGAATTAAATAAGGATGACTTCCTATGCACATTTTGGGGTCATTACAGTTTGGGGCTGGTTTGGCCATTTGAGTATTGCTTTGCATGCCTATAGTGTAATCCACTTCACTAGTTTCGGTATTTGGGCCATCTAGCATGCATTGTGTGAGGTGTTTGCATGATTCGGGACCATCTTGTATGTCATTTCAGAACTGGAAAATATGTGATTATATGCCATATTTCATGCTTACCATGCTTTGGTGGAGTTGCACTTTAAGTCCATCTTGCATTATGTATGCCATATCCATGTTGTCGCATGCTTGATCGTCGCATTGTGTATGCCTTGTTCATGTCTTCGTGCATGTCCATCTTCGTATGTGTATTGCATATGCCATATAGTTCATATGCATTGAGTATGCCATTCTAAGTTCATAGCATTGTGTATGTTAGTTGCATGTTTGCATATCATCCCTCGCATGCTAGCATGATTATGTTGCATTACGTTTAGGGTTGCATGCTAGTCGTATTGTGTATGCCATGTATATTGCATTGTGTTTGGAATAGGGTTTAGTCCAAATACGGGAAATAAGGGACGTTTCGTACTCCAAGTGACGAAACGTGTCTCGATTCTCGGTCGCCGACACTCCGGATTACCCATGATGGAGTTTAGGCCTTATTGTGTTTATATGTGCATTCATTTTACATCGAGTCGTGCAATCCGACTCCTCGGCCATCATGCATCAAGATGCGTGATTGGTGGCACGAGGATCGAGGACTACACTCCCTAGAGCTTGTGCAATGATGGGGAGAGTGGTCATGCACACATATGTTGAAAATACTTTGCCATGCCCCTTTCTCGCTCTCTGTTGCAACAAACTGGAAACCAGCAGCAAAAACTGGTCAGCAGCCTTATGGAGCTTTGTATAGTGTTCTGGGACTAGTTGCAAACAGAGGCAAATCGGGGCATCGCGATGGATTTCCCGACAAGAAGACTTGAGCATACATGCATCCCTATCATTCGGAACAGAGCTGAGGTAGTCCATTTTATTTAATTTGCATGCTAGTTTCCTTACTTACTTAGTTAATTCGTTAATTAATTAATGTTGTGTAATAACTAGTTTAATTAGCTTAGATTAGCTAGTTTATTCTGTACTATTCATTCGGACCCTCCAAGGAGGGCAATGTTGTAATAAGTGTGCGTGTGTGTGTGATGCATGCCTTCCAACCCCACGTCTTTCTCCCTTTTATTTACCAGCTTATGATGGTTAGTTTAGGGCACATTTCAATTAGCATACTTATGCTCGCATGTTTGCATCCATTTATCTGTCTTGCATGCACCGGGCTCGGCGTATCATACTAATTGCATTGTATTTCAATTCCGAGTTGAATACGTGTATCAGTTGTTGCATTTCATATGCCATTTTAGAATAGCCGAGCCTATCTTAGTTGCATTTTTGCATGTGTTGCATTAGGCATTTCAGCATAGTTAGGATTCATGCATAATTTTTAATTAGCTTATTTCTTTGGCTTGGAGTACTCGATAAGTATTTATGCTTTAGCATCCTTGCATGCGTGTGAGTGATTGCCATGATAGCATGCTTACCATGAGGCTATTTGCTTATGTGATATAACTGCCTAAATGCCTGTGGGTGAAGGTTGGGTTATTTGAATTAGAACAATTCACCAATTGAGAGTTTTAAGCCTGCTTGAGAGTGGCAAAATCATGTTTTCTTAAGCCCACTTGAGGGTGGCAAATCCACGTCTTAGCCTACTTGCGAGTAGTACTATCAAACCATCTTTCAAATAAACAAACATGAAATGTTTTGTTCCAACTCAAACGATCTAGTCTATACTTGTTTGTCGTGTGCATCACATAGTAATTCTAGGCTAATAACCGGAATAAGAGCACATAATGTTTTCAAAACTCGATATCATGGTTAGTAGAGGCCAATCTTTGATCGGGCGAGCTGGGGTGCTCATGAAGTGACCTTCCCCAATCGTACCCAAGTTCCCGAGCCGAGGCAACTTTGGTGATGACGGACACGTGGCCTTAGGCACGAGTCAGGGTTTTCTAAATTCTCCCAAAATAAAACATTTAGGTGGTGACTCTGTATTCGGCAAAGCAGTCCATGTTTGACACTTCTTTCTAAAAATCAGTTTTTCAAAACGATTTGCTGGATTTGGACTCTTTGATGATTCATCGGTCTTGCATTGCACTCCACGAGATTAGATACAAGATCGTGACATTGAGTCCAAATTGTAGTAAGCCCCAATGAACAAAACGGGATTCCCTTCTGGGACGTTCGGGGACGTCTATACACGCGCGCTGTCCGTCCATCCGGTTGGTGGTGCGGGTGTGTGATGGGAGATTAGGTTGGGCTTGTCCGGCCCAATGCTTATCTTTTTGGGTTAAAAACTTTTGAATTTTATTTTTTCTAAAATTAAATTCTTACCGTTTGGAATTTGAATTTCGGTTTGAAATTCAAAATTAATTCCAAATTAACCTCAACGTTGCTGAATGTTGGCAGTTTGGTCCAATGCATCTATTCTTTCAAACCAAACGAGTTCTTACCTATTTAAATTCAACCTGGACAAGTTTTATCTGTTCAAATCTGTCTGAACAAGTTTTTACTTGTTCAACTCTGTCCCGAACAGGTTTTTTTTACCTGTTGAAATCTGTTCTGAAAAGCCATCATTTCTCTTGTAAATAGTCAGTCCCTCATTTGGATTTTGCAATCAATTTTGTTTGTTCTTGCTACTGCTATTGCTCTCTACATTTTGCTATATTTATTTTTTGTGAGAAAGAGTATATACACAGAATGTGTTCATTGTGCGAACAATTTGTAGTGCTACTATTGTTCGTTGTAGATCATTTTGTCTTGGGAGAAAGGCATCCATAATCCGTGAACACCCTAGAGAGGACAAACCTGCCTTAAGGAGACAGTTTTGAACACTGAACTTGATCTAAATAGCTGAGAAAATAATACTGTAAGTGCTTAATTTTCTTTTTTGTTTTTATTTATTTTTCTTTTTCAGATTTTGTTTTGTTTCTGTAAGAAAATAAGAATCTATTTTCTTGGTTTTTATATTCTATTTGTTTTTTAGTAAACAAACAGACTCTCTCATTTCTTAATTCATTCTTCGAATACAATGAAGATTGTTTAACATGTGGGCGTTAAAGTGAACCTTAAATGATGCAAATCCAATGAACAATATGTAAGGCTATGAATCTCATATTAGAACTTTTGAGTCAAACTCTCTTGTTTTCCCAATAGAGTTGCCAGAAAATATAGGATCTTTAGAGGGTATCCAATGTGACCGACAGTTCATCCCCATCTTGTGCACAATGTGCAATGTGAAAATGAGTGAGGGTCTAATCTATTGAAATGCCAAATAAAGACCGTATCATTAGAATTGGAGTCGCCATTTAATCTTTTTGGAAAAACTAAAAAACCTTGACTTCTACCAATATAGGCCACTGACCCACCACGACCAAAGATCTTGATCTGAGAGTTTAGGTATGAGAGGGAAATGCCATGGATTAAGCACCATTAGCTCACCTAATCTAAAGATTGGCCTCTATTAATTGTTGATATGAGAATCATTGTCAAAATATGCCCATATTCTAATCATCGATGCTAACTTTATTATGTGAAGGAGACAAATATAGAGTAAATCATATATTTTGGAATGTTCATATCCCTTGCATTTGAAAGAGTGTCTAAAAAAAAAATGGAGATAATTCATATGCAAAGAGATTGAAACAATCCCAACTTAGGCAAAATGCCTCAAAGCAATAAGCAAATATAGAAATATCTCAATTTAGTAAATAGTCTCATGGTAACATGCTAGATATAGTAAGGAAGCAAATACACACAAGATACAGAAGAAAGCGAAGACACTCACCTAGTACTCCTCTGTACCAAGTCGTAAGTGTAATGGGTTAGAAAGATAGAAAATATGCATGATCTTAGATATAAAAATCTATTAAGAATGTAATAACTTATGAAGATGAATTTTGTATGCTTGATTGCCACTAAAATGTCATATGAATCATCTAAGGTATAAAAATTATCTCAACACATATAATCAACACAACAATATAGAAATGGTATCCCTAAAATGCCATAAACTAGGCCTTGATGCACAAGTCTAGATAAGAACATGCTAGTAAATGCAAAATAAGAAGAAAAGATGAAAAAAGAGATAGATAATGGTCAAAATCTACTCTTTATTACTCATGAAAATGAGCCAAGACATCATTTGAAGAACAAGGTGAAGATTCAAATACATGAAGCACTAGATTTGTGGAAAGTAGATTTTAAGAATTATCACAAGCTAACCTGAAAGTAGAATTACAATACTATAAAATGTGATGAAACAAGCAAATAAAAGATATAAAGTTGATAGAATCTACCTCCAACACATGAAAATGAGCATGAATCTCATTCAAGGAATGAGACCAAAGCCTAAAATCATGATACAATGGATTTATGGAGATAGATTCCATCACCTTCTCAAAACTTACATTACAAATAATACAGAAAAACTAATCTACACAAGTAGAGAAAAGAAGAAGAAATGGGATAGGGATAGATGTTGGGATGAATCTACTATCAAAATCATATAGAATCAAAGGCCTCAATTCAAAAAAGGGTAGATTCAAACCATCACCAAGGAAGAAACTAAACTACCAACATGAAATAAGTAGTAAATAATGAAAGAAAGGTAGACAATAGTCAATATCTACCCTCTAAGCAGGAAATGAGCATGGGAAGCCCAAATCCATGAAGTAATGGATTAAGAAGGTAGATTCAACCGTTATCAATTGGATACATCATGTTTGGTTAGCAAGAAAATGCAAGAAAATGGAAAAGAAAATAGAAGATAATGAAGCTATGACAATATGAGTGGGATTTGGCAAGAGTCCGATAACTAGTAAGGCCTAGCAATCAATAAATTCCAATGATGATAAAAGATATAGAGTGTTTGATTGCAAAGAAAAGAAACAAAAGAAAATAAAATAAAATAGAAGAGAAGATGTAAGATTTGCTCAAAGTAAAAAGATTTGACAAGGATCTCAACTATTCATGTTCAAATACTAAGACTAATCCAATAATGTAATTAACCTCAAAGCAATCATAATATGTTTGGATACCAAGAAAAGAAAAGAAAAGAAAGTGGGAGAACATGAGAGAAAGATAGATATACATTTCCTTAAGCTTTGAGCAAATGGAGATGAGACCAATGTAATGGAGCCTTCTAAGCTTCTCTTAAGGCTTCAATGGAGCTAATGAATCTCACGGACCAGCTATCAATGAAGGAAGAGGAGAGTTGAGAGTATATTTTGGCATCAATTTGGCTATATGAAAGAGAAAGAAGTTGTCTTTATTTCTTTACCCAAATGGGTATATATATATATATATATAGGCCAATAGAGCCTTTGGAATATGCCATTTCACATGGATATTTGGAATACGTGAGAATGGCATACTCTAGGATGCTGGGAAGACCATTAAGAACTATTTGCCTGAGAAAACTACAACCTGCGGCTGTGGGTCCACCTTTGGCTTGCTCTAGATAACTTTTTTTGGATAAACTTCAAACATGCGTATCTCTCTTTTTCGAAGTCAGACTTAGGTCAATTTTGTGTTTTAATTGAAGCCCTAAAAGTAAGCTCCCCAATGATTTTGGCCTCACATCATCAAAATTCAAAGTTTGAAGACAGCAATGAGTAAAAGGGTGAAAATTACTACAAATAATATCCGAATTTGGTGTTTTTGAAAAACAAAACTTGGATCAATTGATCACGTGAAGCAACGACTTGAAAATACTTTTGAAAAATAGTTGTTTTGGATTTAGAAAACATTTTGATTAAAAAAGGTTAGATTTGGGTTTGGGGTCTTGCCATTTGAATAGCTGTTCTGAGAGGATCAAAATCATCTATTTTGTTTCATCTGATAAAGATATACCATCAGATGATCAGATGAAGGGCTAAGCTAGTGCAAGTGTACCTTGAGTGATGTATGTTAGTTACATTGTATAGTTGTATAACAAATACTAGAGTTTGTTAGAAGAGTGGTTAGTTTGTTAGTGTATGGTTAGTTAGTTAGTGCAGCTTCTAGTTATTTGTATAAATACTGATGTAATACGTTGGTTGTTTAATCAAGATGGATAGTTGATAAAACTTCTTCATGGTAAATCTCAGTTCACTAGTTACAGTGAAGTTAGATGGTACGAACTTCATTGTTTGGAAAGGACAAATGCAGAATATACTTAGAGCAACAGATTTCTTAAAAATTGTTGATGGATCCTTTCCATGTCCTGATGAGAAATTCCAGAATTCATCTGGCGTTGAAGTTCCGAATGCTGAAGCAATTCAATGGAGGTCATTAGGCGATCACCGCTTAGTTATTATTCTGACCACTCTCTCCTGCAATATTCACATCTGTGAATCATCTTCAAATCAGTGCTAAGGTTTGGTAATTTCTTGAAAAAAGATTTACATCATTGTCTCATTCACATATTCATTAACTCAAAAATAGACTGAATTAAATCTCAAAGAAGAATGAATCTATGGAGACCTATCTCCATCAGATTAAAAATCTTGTAGATCAATTAAGCCTTGCATCTTCTACAGTTGATGATGAGGATGTGGTGCTCATCACATTGAATGGACTTCTGAGTGAATATGATGCTATGAAGACAGCTATTCGCACTCGAGCAGAGAGTATTTAATTGGCAGATTTGTCTTCTCTACTCTGTTCTGAAGCCTTACATATTGAAACAAAGGCTAAACAGCCATCTGATCTAACTGTTGCATATGCTATAGTCAAAGAACCTAATTCCTCAAGAGGTTTTCAAGCCTATCATGGAAGAGGTGGTTCATGAAATGATTCTAGAGGATCTTTCAGAGGCAATCGATCTCAGTTTGAGAGATCAAACTCTACTTCTTATCGTGGTAGATCTTCATACTTTCCAGGTCGTAGTAGGCCTAATTCTGGGTTTATCTGTCAGATTTGTGGAAAATCCAATTATTCGGCTTTGGAATGTTGGCATCGGTTGGATGCTCAATTTCAACCATTGCCTCTATCATGTACTTCTCAGCCACAGATACACAACAGTTCTTTTGCTCCTCATACATCTAGAGCTTTTGTTGCATCTGCTATTGATGAGGCCTCTCAATGTTCAAGTCCTTGGTTTCTTGATTTAGCTGCATCTGATCACATCACTTAGGATCTTCACGACCTGCATTCCTATCAGCCATATTCTGGTCCAGAACAAGTCACCATTGGTAATGGCTCTTCTTTTCCTATTACTCATACTGGTCAAGGTATTTTACCTACTTCTCATCACTCTTTTTGGTTGAAAAAGGTCTTGCGAGTGCCTAATATTTCTTCTAATCTCATTTCTGTTCATCAACTAGCTAAAGATAACAATTGTTTTGTTATATTTGATCAGTCTTCTTTTTCTATTCAGGACAATCATTCCAAGGCCATTCTACATAAAGGCTATCATGCTAATGGCCTGTATCATTTTCCTGTTTTGTCATCTCATGTCTCACCATCTGCTTCTCATCATGCTTTCCATAGTTCCACTGTTAATGCTACTGCATCTGCTGATATTTGGCATAAGAGATTGGGGCATCCTTCTGCTTTTAAATTTCACTTACTACAGAAGCATTTGTTCTTAAATAATAATAATAAGACTCCTATCTCTTGTATTGATTGTGCTATGTCTAAATCTCACAGACTACCATTTAAACTGTCTAATTCTACTGTTAATCAACCTCTTGCTTTAATTCACACTGATGTTTGCGGACCATTTTCTTGTGCTACCTCTGATTACAAATATTATGTTGTGTTTGTTGATGATTTTAGTCGCTTTACTTGGCTTTATCCTTTAGCTTACAAAAGTGAGGTATATGTCAAATTTACTGAGTTTAAGATGTTTGTTGAAAAACAATTTGGCTATCCTCTTAAAGTTTTGAGATTTGATGGAGGTGGTGAATTTCAAAATCATTCTATGCATAACTTCATGATTACACATGGTATTCTTCATCAGTCTTCTTGTCCTCATACCCCATCACAAAATGGTATAGCCGAACGTAAGCATCTCCATATTACTGAAACTGCCATTGCTTTATTACATCAATCTGCCCTACCACTTACTTACTGGTTTGATGCTGTAGCTGCTGCAACTTTTCTGATTAATAGGCTACCTAGTGTGGCTATTTCTAATTGTTCTCCTTTTGAGAAATTGTTTCATAAACCACCTAACTATTCCTTGCTTAAAGTCTTTGGTTGTTTGTGTTTTCCATGGCTTGAACCTTATTCATCTCATAAATTGTCTCCTAAATTTGTCCCTCATGTTTTTCTTGGCTATCATCCTGCATTTAAAGGTTATAGGTGTGACACCTGAATTTTCTTTTAAAATTGCAATAAATAGAATTCAAAAATAAATAAATCAATCAATAAATAATAATAAATAAATAGGAAATTGGGAAGTTATCAATTAAATTGTTTGTAAGACACCATACATTAAATATTTTAGTAAGTGGTAAGTGATGTTTTATAGTTTGATAGTAAGGTTTATAGACGTGAATCTAACGTATAATTATAAGTAATTTTAGGACTCATGAAAGGAATCATCATCTTTAGATTTGAATTTTGAATATATAAATAATAAA
Organism: Camellia lanceoleosa; assembly: GCA_025200525.1. Taxonomy (NCBI): domain Eukaryota; kingdom Viridiplantae; phylum Streptophyta; class Magnoliopsida; order Ericales; family Theaceae; genus Camellia; species Camellia lanceoleosa. The sequence goes on from CM045765.1 coordinate 36,190,272, forward strand.
AAAAAAAGAAAAAAAAAAGAAAAAGAAAAAGGGAAGGGTGATTTGTCGTCATCCTAACACATAGGATAGTGACTAAGTGAGTGCTTTGGCCACGTAATAAGGCATGAAGATTGCCACCTGTCGCATAGGTGGCCAAACCAAAACCTACCCACCTGGTATGAGCCATGCAAACATGGCTATAAATAGGGCCACACTTGCGCAGTAAACTTCAAGAGTAAGAACGAAAGTCGGAAACTGTCCGTAGTAAGTTTTGAAGAGATTGGGAAGTGTAGTAGGAAAACAAAGGCTAAGGGTCAATTTTAAGGTGAATTTTATTATACCTTGAGTTATTATAATATATTTTCTACATGTCTTAAGTTACCATAATATATTTTACGAATGTTTTGAGTTACCACAATTTATTTGATATAAATTATGTTTTATGGTTAGGTTAATATTTCAATTACGTGGATTATTTTCTGAACTTTATTTGTTTAAAATGAAACCCATGGATATGTTTGTTTAAATTTTAAAGAATATTTGACCATGATCTTGTAAACAATCATTTTCTATAAGTACCACCACGGGAGTCCCATACCTTGGAGGACTTAAATAACCATTGGCCCCTATTTGACCACTTTGTGGTTCCCTGTTTGTCATGGATCCATTGACCCCTGTAGTGATTGTCACTTTAGTGACCCTTGTTCTGTACCGTGGTTATAGTGATTTATTTCCGTTTCTGCCACTTAATTTATTTGTGTATTCAACTCAAATTATGTAAATGTTTTAGCTTAAATAACTATCCATGGCTATTTTGTGCCCCTATACTCACAGTATAATATTCTTCACTCTGCTATGTGCTTATAGCTGTTAGCCTTTCAGGTGACGAGGTTTAGCGGGATCAAGATGGAAATTGAATCGCTGTGTTGTTTTTTTTTTAAATCTTTTTTTATTTCTGTCTGTTTTGTTTTGAACTCTTGTAATACAATAAAGTTCAAATGACTATGTTTTGTTTCCTTTTAAATAAGCAGTTGGTACCCAATTATTTTATTTAATTTATCCACTTGCGCTGCGACTACAAAATTATTTGAATTATTTTATTTTTATCTTGTTACGACGCCGAGCCTTTGGGTACTGGGTTTGGGTCGTGACAAAAGTGGTATCCAAGCAATGATTTTTAAAAAAAAAAAAAAAAATAATGTTAATTTTTTGAAATTTTTCGTATAATTTTCACATTGTTTGAATTGAAAATTATTTCAAATAAATTAACTGCTTCTGATTATGATTCTTTGCCTTGTCCTTATCCTTTTTTGTATCGAAGTATTGTGGGTGGACTTCAGTATCTTACTATCACTAGACCTGAGCTGTCCTATGCAATCAATCAAGCTTGTTAGTTCATGCATTCTTCAACAGTTGGTAATTTTTCTACTGTCAAAAGAATTCTACGCTATATTAAAGGCTCTTTATCTCATGGTCTTCTCTTCACTCCTAGCTCTTTTCAACTTCATGCTTATACTGATTCCAATTGGGCTGGAGATCATCTTGACAGACGCTCCACCTCTGGCTATTGTATCTTTTTGGGTGACAATCTCATATCTTGGTCTTCCAAGAAATAGCCCACTGTTTCAAGATCTTCTACTGAAGCTGAATATCGTTCGCTGGCTAATACCACTGCAGAACTCACTTGGCTTCAAATGTTGCTTCAAGATTTTTCCATCCCTCAGTCTTCTCTTCTTATTGTTTGGTGTGATAGTCAATCTGCCATTGCTTTAGCTGCCAACCCTGTGTTTCATACTAGGTCTAAGCATATAGAAGTGGACTGCCACTTTGTTCGCGACAAGGTTTAAGCTCATAAATTGCTTCTGCGTCATGTTCCTACTGCCTCACAGCTTACTGATATTTTTACTAAACCATTGTCGACTTCTTGGTTTTCTTTTCTCACTTCCAAACTCAATGTTGCCTCTACTCCCTTGAGTTTGAGGGGGCCTGATAAAGATATACCATCAGATAATCAGAGGAAGGGTTAAGCTAGTGCAAGTGTACCTTGAGTGAGGTATGTTAGTTACATTGTATAGCTGTATAACAGATAACAGAGTTTGTTAGAAGAGTGGTTAGTTTATTAGTGTATGGTTAGTTACTTAGTGCAGCTGCTAGTTATTTGTATAAATATTGATTTAATATGTTGGTTGTTTAATCAAGATGGATAGTTGATAAAACTTCATCATCATTATTAAAGAGCTTTGAAAGACACCAAAATCTTAGTACCGGTCAAAATGGAGTGTCTATAGAGACTTATAACCAGTTAGTGACCCCTAAAATCAATCATCCCTCTTGGACCTCTAGTTGCCTTTGGAACGCTGTTAGCACATTCTTGTGGAAATGACAGCCTCAAAGACCCCGTGTCCATAAATATATTTAATGGTTCAACCTTAGCTACCTTTTGTAGCTTGTCTTAGCACCCGAATATGGTATTACATAAATGTTCCTTCTTGAGAGGTAAAAATAATCATTCTCTAATGCCATATAGTTTATCTTAAAAACCCAACTAAGTTTGACTTAATCTAATGATATGATTCTTAGAATATGAACACCAATCAACACCACATGCGTGCGCACACGTGCACACACAGGCCAAAAAAAAAAAAAAAAAAAATTCTAAATTTATAGTTTTGAAGTTGACTTTTTTAGGCTTCTTTTAATGTTATTTGTTTTTCCTATAATTTTTTAATTAAAAAAATGATTTTATTTTAAAAGTTGAAAAATTAGGTACTGGAGAAAAAAAGAAAAACCCAATAAAGTTATTGCTAAACAAAAGTGCAATTGCAAGAAAATTTTAAGCCAAGATAAATTTAGGAAACATTTTTCATACAAGAACTATTATTTTAGGACATCTAGACATAATCGTACATAATGTAATCAAAAGCTATATGTCGCCATTTATTTTCCTTTATTTTCATGAAAAAAGATTTGGACCTCGAATCCTTCTCCCCCGAATCCCCCGAATGCCCAAAACGACGTCGTTTTGGGCATTCCGTTTTTTTTTTCTTTTTTTCTTTTTTCTTCCGCCATTGTTGAGCTCTGCAAGCAGAGGAAGAGGGAGAGAAAGAGAGGGAGAAGGAGAGGGAAAGAGAGGGAGAGGGAGAGAAGAGGGAAGAGGGAGACACACACACACAGAGAGGGCCGTGCATCCTCCGATCGCTTCTGTATTTTCATTACCTTAGTTGTAAGGTGATGCGCTCATGGTCTTAGCTTATTTGTTGGCTTATAAGCACTTATGAGCTGTAAACATTACAATTATGAGAATATCCCTTAAATAATCAATTATATATGACAATACCATAATAAGAAAAAAGTGGTAAAATTCTTAGATTTGACTTTCAAGGTTTAGGACTAACCTACATTATTAGCTTGTTATTGAAGAACCAAAATAGGGTGGGACAAAGCCAAAATAGTAAAATTGAACTGTACTTTTTTCCCCCTCCATAATCACAATGTTTAAAATAGTAACAAAGACTCCAATCCTTTTATATTCAATCTCTCTTGTTAAATTCGTTAATGTTAGATGTGGTGCTAGAGAAGGAGAAGGTAGTGGTTTGAATACCAAATTATTTACAAGGCGGAGACTAGGGGGGTGGTACTGGTTGGACGAAGATCAAGTGATATACATGCAATATTAATAATGGGGAAACCAGAGATGCCAGAAATCCTGGTAGCACCAGGGTTGCTAGCAAATGAGACAGTATGTTATCCATCAGGCATGGTAACAACAAATGGGATATGGTTGAGTGAGGATCCAATGTCCTATGCTCTTCCTGCCTTCATCATTCAAACCGTGTTGATTGTCCTTGTCACACGTCTCCTCGCATTTATTCTTAAACCTTTCCACCAACCTCGAGTCTTTTGCGATTTTATCGTAAGTGCACTGCATGCATGTATTATATTGTAGTTTATCATAATATTGCAAAGCATGTAGGTATTATATTGTATCTTGAGTGGCTTATATAAGAAATAAATTACTTTCTTTGTGATAAATCCAACTATGAAAAAAAGAGTACTACTATTAACACTTTATTATTAGAAACTACAATAAAGCACTAAGATTGGAATATTAGTTACATACATCCCCATGCATTGACTTTGGTATAATTTAAACACTAATATCTCTTCATCTCTATATGGCTCAATGGTTATAGGCAGGTATAATTTTGGGTCCATCAGTACTTGGACAATCTATGTTGTTTCGAAATAAGATGTTTCATGTAGTTAGTTTGCAATTGCTTGAGACAATGGCTAACGTGGGTGCCATTTGCTTCGTCTTCAAAATTGGACTAGAGATGGACCTCTCAACCATTCGAAAAAATGGAAAAAAGGTTTTGGCCTTTGCAAGTGTTGGAATGTTTTTGCCCTTGCTTATAGGGTATGCCTTCTCCTTTTTCCTACAGAAAAAAACAACCATGCAGGAAGGTACATTCATAATCTTTTTCGTTATTTCTCTCTCTATCACTTCATTGCCTGTGCTTGTACAAATACTTGGAGAGCTTAAACTTCTCAACATGGAGATTGGAAAAATAGCTAAGTCAGTTGCTCTCATTAATGAAGTTGTGGGGGTGGTCCTTTTAGTGTTCGTCATTTCCTTGGCAGAGTCGACAGAAAATGCTTTCATGGCTTCCCTATGGATAATCATATCTTGCATCATTTTTGTTATTTTTTGCATTTTGGTTGTTCGACCATCAATCACATGGCTCATAAGGCGAAACCTAAAGGATAAAAACTTTAACGACCTCACTACATCCATTATTCTTGCTGGGGTTATGTTCTCTGGTCTTATCTCAGATGCCATTGGAGTGCATCCTACTTTTGGAGCTTTTGTTTTTGGCTTGATTCTTCCAAATGGGACCCTTACAATCACCCTAATAGAAAAGCTTGAAGACTTCGTTATGAGTTTTCAGATACCTCTCTTCTTTGCCGTTAGTGGGCTTAAGACTAATTTTTCAAAAGTCCAAGGAGCATCCACATGGTTCACGCTAATATTAGCCATTATTCTCTCATTTGCTAGCAAAGTCGCCGGAACTGTCCTTGTTTCCCACTTTTATGAGGCACCTTTTCGTGAAGGAGTTGCGCTTGGTTTGCTCACGAACACCAAAGGACTAATTGGATTGATTGCCCTCAATCTTGGGAAAGATCAAAAGGTATACTATGTTTTTGCCATGTGTAAGTGCACACACCCACTTGTTTTTTTTTTTTTTCTTTTGGCATCACGTTTAAAAATACCAATCTTGTGTGCAGACTATAGATGATACGGCATATGTAATCATGGTGATAACAACTATATTTATGAATGGAATTATCACACCCGTTCTAGTAAAAATTTATAGGCCAGCAAGGAAATTCATACCTTACAAAAGAAGAACAATTCAAAAGACAAGAGCAGATTCTGAGTTACGAATACTAGCATGCATCCACACTCCTCGGAATGTTCCAACAATTATCAATCTCCTTGAAGCTTCCCACCCCACGAAGAAATCTCCGATAACTATTTTTTCGCTCCACCTAGTTGAATTAACTGGTCATGCATCTGCTACCCTCATCACCCATAACTCTAAAAAGGTTGAAACAGTATCCCTCAATAGAATGCAGGCTCAGTCTGACAATATTATCCATGCGTTTGAGAGTTTTGGGCAGCATACAAATTCTGTCTATGTCCAATCCTTCACGGCCATTTTCCCTTATTCAACAATGCATGAAGAAATTTGCAACTTGGCAGAGGACAATCGTGCTGCCTTCATCATCATTCCTTTTCACAAACAACAAATGGTTGATGGTGGGATGGAAACTCCCAACTCGAAATTTCAAATGGTGAATCGAAATGTACTAGCAAATTCTCCCTGCTCAGTTGGCATTCTAATTGATAGGGGCCTATGTGGCTCCACACGTTTGCTTTCTGGCAGGGTATCTCACAACATTGCTATGCTATTCTTTGGCGGACCAGATGACAGAGAGGCACTATCTTATGCAGTGAGGATGTCTGAACATCCTAGGAATAGTCTCATTGTTATTCGTTTCCTTCCAGGTCTTGAGGCAGTTAATACAACAATGGACCCAAGCCATGATGATATTAACAATCATGGGATTTTGTCACTGCAAATAGATAAAGAGAAAGACAAGCAACTAGATGATGACTACATAAAAGAGTACATAATGCTGAAACAAAATGATGAGTCATTCTCTTACATAGAAAAATTGTGAACAATGGAGAGGAGACTGTGGCAGCTATAAGGTCAGTGGAAAACATGCATGACCTCTTCATAGTCGGTAGAGGAAATGGAATAGATTCGACATTTACAATAGGACTCAATGAGTGGAATGAGTGCCCTGAGCTTGGAGTAATTGGTGATTTGTTAGGATCATCAGATTTTGCAGCAACAGTATCTGTGCTAGTGGTGCAACAATATATCGGGCTAGGGTCACATGATGGAGGCATTTTAACACCAGATAGTATAACTCAACAAGAAGAGCAATCTATTATGAACTCATCAGTTCGTGGCTGAGGGAGTAAGCCATCTGTGCTTGACACATAAGTCTTAAGGCTCATCAATATGAGGCCTCAGATCAAATGCCCTGAAACAACACAGACTCTCCATTATCATGTACTTTGTGTATAAGTGGATCCAACTTGCTACATAGAATCTGTAGAAAGACAATTAACGTCAAACTCACTATTCTTTCGTATAGTAATTCTAGGCAGCCACAAAAGTTTCCATAATTTTACTTAAAAAGTAGCATGTTTGTCAAATTTATTCAAAGTGTGAATGCCGTTATACAAGAGTGGAATTTAAACAATAAATTATTCTCCTGAATAAAATTCCATGTACTTTTGTGGGTGCCAAAAAAATACTTATCTCCTATAACTTTACATGATTACTTTGTCGACCATTCAAAAAAAAATAAAAATCGGAGTAATGATATGTACAAAAAAAAAAAAAAAAAAAGGTACACAAAATGTTGTGGCAACATTATGACTTATCATTTCCAAATCAAGTTCCCACCAAAATAACATTTAATTACATAAATATCACCACCGCACCATCCTAACAACCAATTATGTGAATAACATTTATTAAATTATCCTAGCAGTAGTGCCTCTGTTTCCTCCTAAAAGAGTGGGCCACCTAAGTCCCAGACCAACCGAAATAGCCTTTTAAGCTTAAATCCCAAATCTCTCTCTCTCTCTCTCTCTCTCCACTCCTTAAATCCTACTTCTGCTAAGAGAAAAAAAAAAAAGGTATGATTGACATAACTTCTATAATTGGATTCAATAAGGCATATACCTCGAGAAATTTGGTGAAGGAAAAACTACTTGAATAAAGAGCAAGATTAATACATCATTTGCTTCCCTTCTACTGAAGCATTCGCTTTCGAGCTCACTCTATTAACTTCATCAATCCACTTACCAAAAGGTGTTTTAAGACCTTTGTTTAGCTCAACCTAAACCCTAAACTCTTCATTAATTATAAGGTTTGATTCATTGCATAGAATGATATAAACACTGGGCAACCCTAAGGTTTCAGTCTTTTCAGTGCTTGATGAGTGAGTTTGAGAAGGAAGGCCTATTGACAGAGAACACATTTGACTGATCATCAAAGAGTTGAAAGTGTACAAATGATTCAAATGCACTCTCAGGGTTGTACCTGTCCATCTCTGTCTTACTAAAATGATCACTATCTCAAATCTTTATGTCCAACTATGTATGGAACGATTAGTTGTTGCCATATTTTTTTATATTTTGTTTAATGAAGCAAATGGGTTGGCAAAAGAATACATAAGCAATGTTTTGGTCCACAGGTACTATCATAACCCAATATAACAGAAGTGTTAAACTTAATTCGAGTATTCTCATAACCCTCAATCACTCAATAGTCTCTCTATAATATGATTTATTAACAATTGGTTGCATGAACAACGGTTTATTTTTTTATTTTTTGATCAGCAAAGAAAAGGAACTTTATTGATGAAACAGAAAAACTATTACATCAAAAAAGAAAAGGAGGAGTGCAGAAAGCATCACAGTGAACCGAATCAATCCCAACTAAGTTGGCACCGATAAGACCGCTCAATCATATGCTAGCACAACCACAAGAGTTGGTGAGGAATCAACCACAAACACCAAAAACTACCTCACCCAAAAAAACACTGACCACACCTAATACAAACCAAGCAATCAATCTACCTATCAGCAAAAGCTGGACAACACTAACAGCTGCAGCAGCACCCAGCATGCAAACTACCTAACAACAAAAACAGGACAACACTAACAGCTGAGGCAGCAAACCAAATTAGCAGAAGAGGGATGAACAATGGTCTATTGACAATCTAATTTCTCCATTTATTAAACAATAATTTTGTGAGCAAGTTGTGATGATAACAGGTTGTTATAAATCGTGGATCTAAATCGAACTGAATCATTGAGGTCTAAATGTGGCAATAAATCAAAATCTACACCACAACTCATTGGATTCCATTTTTATCGAGGGGCATTTTGTGAGACTATGAAAATCTAAATGATTAAATTTGAATAATCCATAATCACCAAATATAGGGAAATTCATTGAAACAAAAACGTTGCCACCTAAATTTTTATAAGGAAACTAAAAAGTCCTGACTTTTTAAATTTTTTTTATATTTTATTTTACCCACTAATCTGTTGTAACTAGAAAAATAACTACAGGTTTTAGTATAAGTGGGGAAAGAAATCAATTGAGCACCTACTTTTGTCCAATCCTAAAGGATGGGGTTCTACTAATTCAATTTTTTAGAGTTTTAATTCCATATTCAGCTCCGCTTACCATATTTAATTCACCTAAATTATTTAAACTACCCTACCATCTAACTGAGGCATGTGATAAATATTTTAACACCTAAATTAGAATACTTCCATGTGTAAAACAATTTCCTAAATCCAAATTAGGAAACTTTCCAAAAAAGTAAAGTGTCCAAAAATGTACACTTTCTAAAATCGAATAGAAGCATTCTAACTAAGGTAATATGACCCTCCAATCATGTAGTTATCACAAAGAGGCACATATGGTAAATAAATCATGAGAATATAGCAAAATGGAAAGCACTACTAAATGCATTCACAACAATTCCATATAAGGCAAAAGTTTTGACTTTAATTGGGACCCTCAAAAATGGACGGTGGGATTAGTCTTCCAAATTAATTGATCCATTGAACTGGATATCGAGTTATAAAAAAATGCATTTAGAACCAGACTAATAAAAAAAAGCAAAGAAATCAGAAGACTTACTCAAAATCTTCAGCACTAAGCACTACAAACAGAAGTTACAGGCATACATGCATGAACGTAGATGTTTTTCCTAACACAGGCACTCATTGTATGAACCTACTTGCTAAACATGAGTAAAAATCAAACTTTTACATGAATAAGTCATGCAAACAATAACATGGCAAATTTGGATGAAGGTAAATAGAGGGAAGATCAGACCTAAATATGCTAATAAAACAATATTATTTTATTCTAAAAATGCAATTTGAGCAAGTTACACACAAAAAATAGTCATTAAAAGTAACAAGGTGAGTCCCTAAAATACCAAAAACATGGTCAAAGCTCGGGTTTGAACACTCAAACCGAAGAAAACAAGAGAGAATTGAAGAAAAGAGGCCTTTGTGTTCTCTTCAGGTTTTTAGGCCTTTAATATCCTTGTTTTTCCACTTTGTGCTTCAGTGGCTCAAGTACAACCTCTAGTCTTCTAAATTGAGGGCTAATTCGAAATTAATGGGAGGGTGTGCTTTTAATTTGACTGAATTTAGATGCCAAAAATTTCTCTCTTTCTCATTTGGAGAATGGGGCATATACAGGAGAAGATAGCTTGGAGGGCAATGCTAGACTTGGTAAGCAAGCCAAGAGTTGTATAGACACACCAGGACCGTATATCACCTTGCCAAAACCAGAAAATAAAACAAAATCTTGCCAAAAGTCTGTCTACACGAATAGGTCTACACAAGCCAGTGGCATGTACAATATGTGTAGCCACAACTCCTCACCGTGGGAAGCATGCCACCACAAACCCACAACAAGTGTGACCATAGGTACTAAATCTACAGTTTGCTAAAAAATGTGCAGCCTCATGTTTTAAACATATGCCCCCTCTTCCCCCTCCCCTCCCCACCTTTTTAAGCCGCAACCCTCATTTTGAGCAATTTTGTTTACTTTTTACGTGTTGAATCAGCCTTAAATTGCACTTTTACTGTGAAAAAAAAAAAGAAAAAAAAAAAAAGGAAAACCTGGTTTTGCACATTTTTTACTAAACATTGGCAATTCGGTGTTGGTCAGATACATAGTCATCTCACCGATCGTTATATTTTCGAAAAGATTGTTTTATTCAAGGGCGAAAAATACTTTGAAAACTCAGGTAATTTGGAAGGATATTCTAGAGAATCCATTGAAGGCCCGTTGGTACCAATGAATTGGAAATATGACATTTTCGTCCTTGGAATGCACTTGGAGTCGCAATGTCTTAGGACCAATTAAAGTGGGGTGACTACAATGGCCATGAGTATTTATCGGCTTTATTTTGATGTTGGGTGATCAAGCCAAAATTGGCTCTATTAAATTGCAAGATATGTTTGTCTTCTTAAGGATTTAGCTGAAGTTGATTGTCTTAGACATGGTGGTCTTCTATGTTCCTTTTGTTTCTCAAGAAACTGGTGCTCTATTTAGGTGTTGAGAAGACGTAGGCGAAGAAATAAAATTGTTGTGGTCTTATGATTTGAAGGATGGTAAATGTTAATATGTATAAATATTCTATTATTCTTGGATATTAATGTGTATAAATATTCTACTCCTTCCGTCTCAAAATATTAGTTCCTTATTCTATTTTTTATTATCCCAAAATATTAGTCCCTCTTCAAAAATCAAGTATAAAAATAATATAAAATTTTTATTTTGCCCTTCTTTTAAATTAATAAACAATATAAAAAGTACAATTATGACATTAATATTTCTAAAAAATGTACTATCAAAAGGATAATTTTGGAAAATCAACTTTTTTCAAAAGTAATAATTGTACTACCAAAAAAAATTAGATTCCCCATAAAAAGACTATTATTTTGGGACGAAGAGAGTATTATTTTTTGATATTAATAAAAAATTTACCCTTTGACTTTTTTTGTGAATCTATAACAAATCAGAAATTTATTTTTCAAAATTTCAAATTTGATAACTAAAATTTTATTTTGAGCTTTTCATTTAAAGATTTTAAAATTTCAAATAACGTGACATAAATATAAATAAGATTCTATTTTTGACTTTTTATTTAAAAGTTTTTAAATTTTCAAATGAAATATGGGTCATATAAGCCAATAGTTATATGTCGCATATATGTTTTTTTTATTTTTTTATTTTTTATTAGTATATATTTTTAAGAATAAATATATTAAAAGATTTAGATTAATACTTTAAAGCACTCACTATAGGAAATTACACTTTTGGCGATCAAATTTGGTGACTAAAAAAAATTTAGTAGCCAAAAGTTGTGGAATTGGCGACCAAAAATTATATTAGTTGGCAAAAGTATTAGATTTAGTTACTAAATTTTTTTTAGTCGGGTTATATTGATTATTGGCGACTAAAACAAATTTAGTCGCTACAAATGCCACAATTGGTGACTAAAATTGTTTTATTCGTTGTATAGTTAGTTTTGGCTACTAAAATTGTTTAGTCGCTAAATGAAAAATAAAAATTTACTTTTTATCTTTGCGACCAAACGTTTGGTCGGTAAAAATTTATTTTCAACGACTAAATAAATATTTTAGTTGTTGTATAGTTAGTTTTGGCTACTAAATTTATTTAGTCGCCGAATGAAAAATAAAAAAATTACTTTTTTTTTTTGGCAACCAAAAGTTTGGTCGCTAAAAATTTATTTTCAGGGACTAAATAAATTTTAGTCATCATATACTAACTTTTGCTGAATAAAACAAGTTTAGTCGCCAAATATCTAGTATAATTTTATTTTTAATTTTGGTGACTACCTCCTTTGGTCGGCAATTGTAATTAAAATTTTGGAGGGAAGATTTTGAATTTTTGGAGGGTTTCTTAATTAATTGGCGATGAAACTATGTTTTAGTTGAGAAAAAGTTGCAATTCTCTACGAATTCTAGAAAAATAATATTATAAGTATTTATTTCACTCTTGGCTACTAATTGTGTTTTAGTCATTGAAAATAAGATCTTGGGAAACTAAAAAATAATTTGGTTCCTAAATGTATAATCTTTAGCTACTAAAAATAATTTAGTCGGAATTGATTTTACTTTTAGCGACTAAAGTTTAGTCAACAATATTATTAAAAATATTGGAGGGAAGAGTTTGAATTTTGAAGGAATTTCTACATTAATTGGCAACTAAAATATTTTCAGTCGGGAAAAAAATATCTTTATTTGTGGTGGTGACTAAAAAAGTTAAGTGGGGAAAATAAATAAACAAGGATGTAAAACAGATGGCTAAGATTACTTGAAGAACCAAGGGGTGAGATGAATACCTCACCAAAACGACATCGTTTTGGTGTAGTAATTCAAAATAAAATATTAGGGTTCTCTCTTCGATTTAGACGTGAAGAAGAGAGAGAGAGAGAGAGAGAGAGAGAGAGAGAGAGAGAGAAGAGAAGATGAAGGGTGGAGTAGTCCTGTTGCGTCACCGCCCCGCCCTGCCTCCTACTCTGCCGCAACCTTCTCGCCCCCCTCTCCATCACCACCGACAAGTAGTGGTTTAGTTCGGATTCAAGAAACTGTTATTCATTCAGCAGATTCAACAGGTTCATATTCCAAACTTCAAATATTAGGGTTTTGCATTCAAAAATTAGGATTTCTTATGCTTGGTAATGGTAATATAAGCTTGTTGAATGTATTCATTGAGAGATTCTTTCATGATTTATTTCAAATATATTCTTAAGGTTTTAATTTGAGGCTTTTTACCTGATTTGTTTGAAATCTATTTTTGGGTAAAAAATTAGGGTTTTGATTTCAGGGGGTTTTTACATGATGTTAAGATCTCTCTCTCTCTCTCTCTCTCTCTCTTCTGTTTTGAGTGGCCAAAGCAAATATGCTTTAGAGATATTAGAGCAACTATTTGCACAAAATAAAAGTAGCTTGGATGTCATTCTGCTTCGGCTGGTTACTTGGCAGTAGAGTTGCTTTGGTATTTTTTGGGCAAATTATACAAATACTCATTGATTGGCAATTTATTGAAATGCACCTGATTTGTCTGAATTTTCTCAAATCTGAAGTAGCTAAATTTGTTTGGGTTCAACCAAACCCCTTGAAAATAGTCCCCTTATAATGTGATATGAATGGTGAGACAATGGTCCATTGGTAGGGCCCATATGGATGCTTTATTTCTTCTTTTCCAAGCATAGACTTTAAGGTGTCGATCCCCATCAATGAGTGAGTTAGTTAGTGTAACAACCCCGGCTCGTGATTAGCTTAAAACATATGATTATGAACGCCTGTAGACGTCCCCGAACGTCCCAGGAGGGAATCTCGTTTTGTTCATTGGACTCACTACAGTTCATGACTCAATGTCACGGTTTTGTATCTAATCTCGCAGAGTGCAATGCAAGATCGATGAATCATCAAAGAGTCCAAATCCGGCAAATCGTTTTTTGAAAACAGATTTTTTGAAAGAAGTGTCAAACATGGAGCTTTGCGGATCTGTAATCGCCACCTAAATATTTATTTTGGGGGAATTTAGGAAACCCTGACTCGTTGCCTAAGGCCACGTGTCCGTCATCACCAAAGTTGCCTTGGCTCGGGAACTTGGATACGATTGGGGAAGGTCATTTCGTGAGTACCCTCGCTCGCCCGATCAAAGATCGGCCTCTACTAACCATGATACCAAGTTATGAAAATATTATGTGCTCTTATTCCGGTTTATTAGCCTAGAATTATTATGTGATGCGCGCAGCATACAAGTATAGACTGGATCGCCTGAGTTGGAACAAAACATTCCATGTTTGTTTTCAAAAGCGGTTTGCTACTCGTAAGTAGGCTAAAATACGAATTTTGCCACCCTCAAGTGGGCTTAGAAAACATGGTGATTTGCCACTATCTAGTGGGCTTAAAACTCGCAATCAATGAATTGTTCCAATTCAGATAATCCAACCTTCACCCACAGGCATTTAGATAGTTATATCACATAAACACTTAGCCTCATGGTAAGTATGCTATCATGGCAGTTACTCACACACATGCAATGATGCTAAAGTATAAACACTCACCGAGTACTCCAAGCCAAAACAGAAACTAGTTAGTAATCAATGCATGATCCTAGTTCATGTTAAGATGGCTAATGCAACACATGCAAAATGCAACTAAGATAGGCTCGGCTATTCTAAACATGACATATGAAATGCAACAGATAACATGTATTCAACTTGGAATTGAAATACAATGCTGTTAGTATGATGCGCCGAGCCCAGTGCATGCAAGACAGATGAATGGATGCAAACATACGAGCATAAGTATGCTAATTGAAACGTGCCCTAAAACTAACCATCATAAGCTGGTAAATAAAAGGGAGAAAGACGTGGGGTTGGAAGACATGCATCACACACACGCACACTTATTACAACATTGCCCTCTTGCAGAGGGTCCGAATAAATAATACACAACCGAAAGAATAACGAATTATAGCTAATTATTACATAACCCTAATTAATTAACAAATCAACTAAGATAAATAAGCTAGCATGCAAATTAAACAAAAAAACGGATTGCCTCAGCTCTGTTCCGAATGATAGGGATGCATGCATGCTCGAGTCGCCTTGTCGAGAAATCCATCACGATGCCCCGATTTGCCTCTGTTTGCTACTGATCCTGGAATACTGTACAAAGCTCCAGAAGGCTTGTTGACCGATTTTCTTCTTGGTTTCGGTTTCCATCGCAGAGAGAGCAAGAAAGGGGCATGGCAAAGTATTTTCAACATATGTATGCATGACTACTCTCCCTGTCATTGCATAAGCTCTAGGGAGTGTAGTCCTCGATCCTCGTGTCACAAATCACACATCCCGATGCATGATGGCCGAGGAGTCAAATTGCACGACTCAATATGAAATGGATGCACACATAAACACAACAAGGCCTAAACTCCATCATGGGTAATCCAGAGTGTCGGCGACCGAGAATCGAGGCGCGTTTTGTCACTTGGAGTACAAAACGTCCCTCGTTTCCCGTGTTTGGACTAAACCCTATTCCAAACACAATGCAATATACATGGCATGCACGATGCGACTCGGACTATGCAATCGAAATGCAATGCGATTACATGATGCAAACATGCAGAAAATGACATGCAAACATGCTACTAGCATACACAATGCTATGAACTACATGGCATACTCGATGCAAGACACCTTATGCAACAATATGACAACATATGATTAGCATACACAATGCGAATATCAAATGGCATACTCGATGTAACGAACTACATGGCATGCGTAATGCTATGACTAGAATGGCATACACAATGCAAGATGGACTTAAACCAAGATGGGTGAGCCTCAACCACACCCAAATTAGTGGCCAAACATAATGAAATTAGGCAACAAAACACATGCGAATATGCACAAATACAAGGGACCGACCCTAAGGCACCAAATGCAACTCTATCAAAGCATGGCAAGGGATGAAATATGGAATACAAACACACATTTTCCAACTCTGAAACATGATACACAATGGTCCTGAATCATGTAAATATGTCACACAATGCATGCTAGATGGCTCGAATACCAAAACTAGTGAAGTGCGTTACACTAGAGGTACACAAAGCAATGCACAAATGGAAAAACCAGCCCCAAACAGACCCAGGCAGGTTCAATACAGTGGGAAAATGGCCTAAAAAGATGGCTCATCATGCATAGAAATGAAGCTCATGCAATGGTCCAAAAATGAGGCAAACTAGCATGACTCTCAAATGCATTTAAAGAGTGGAAAACATGGGAATATGACATACATGTAAGCTCTGAAATATGATGCACAATGGTCCTAAAACATGGAAACACCTCAACACAAGCATGCAATAGGGCCCAAAACACAAAGCTAGGCAAGAGTATTGAACTACGACCATGCATAGCAAGCATCATTCGACCATGAGGCATAAAAAAAGAGCTAAGGTAGTCCAAAATATGCACAAAATCAGTTTAAGGTATGGCCAAAAAGTGCTAGATTCATAGACCAAAATAGCATGCAATACAAGCTAGTGAAGAGGGTTTACACTACAAGTATATGGAGCATTCAAGAGATCACTAAACCAGAAAAATTCAGAGGTATGAAATGCCAAATAAAGCCCAAAAACTCACTGAAATATGGTCTATGAATGCAAGAATGATAGGCCCATTTGATAGGCTATAAAGAGGGTTGTTCTACACATGTAAGATGGACACCAAAAATGGAAAAATGGGCTCTGGATAGAGCCTATGCAAGTCCTAAAACCCACCAAAAATGGCCTGAAACATGGCTTAGAAGCATGCAAATGAGGGCTCCTTTGTTAGGCCAAATATGCTAGTAAACAAGACAAGGGGTGAGAGGGTCACCCCTCTCTGATTTTGGTGCTCAAAATAGCATAATAACTACTGAAAATTCGCTGGATTTCAGTGGTCAAAAGGGCCAACAAATCTCAACACGAAGGCCCTAATGCGTGGCTCAAAACAAAGGGAAATGAAGCATGCAAGGGGGTAGATGGCCCCCAACAGAAAAATGGTCTTAAACAAACATGTTAAGAAGCTCAAAATAAGAATTTTTTCAGTTTACACCGAAGCTCAAAAATGCTTGCAAATGAGGCTAAGAGATTGATCAAAATAGGGCTTAAAAAGGGAGAACGTGTGTTATCCTTGAAGCTCAAGAAGACCAGCAACTTCTGGACCCAAAAACTAGACCTTCAACCTCTAAAAATGACCTCCAAGGACCTCAAAGAAATGGTGGAAGTGTATGGCTATGAGGTGTAGTGATAAAGGGTCAAGAACTATGCACTTTGGAGCCAAAATGGTGAGATATAGAGAGGGATATATGTTTTGCCTTCTAAGAAGTTCTGAACCTTTACAAATGAGGGAGATAGTCTCTCTTATAGAGATACAAACCCTTAGCTTCTCAAAGAAGCTAAAAACTAAGTTTGAAGATCCTCCATACACGTGTATGGAGGATGCAATCTGTGGCTTCCAGCTAGCACAGCTGGCAACAACTTAGCAAGACAAAACAGGAAAGAGTAGGCCGACCAGTTCAGGTGGTCGGCCGACCACTTGCCCTGGTCGGCCGACCAGGTCAAAAGGTCCAAGGTGGTCAACCATCCCCTATGATGAAGTCCCAGAAGTTATCTTTCCAATGGCGCCAGCCTTGCATTAAAATTCCAACTGTGCAAAAAGTTATGCTTGTTTTGGTGAAGCCGCGCAGATTCGGTCCAACTGGATTGATGCCCTACTTCAACTAACTATATCTCCCTCGTCCGGACTTGGCTTTAGGAGATTCTTGAGTGCCAAATGAAGCCCCGGAAGTAAGCTTTCCAATGGTGGTGGCCTCATTGCTGAAATCCAAGTATGCAAATGAATAGGCCTGATTCAGCGAGGACTGCTCGTCCCTCTCTTAGCGATTCATATCCATTTTCTCCCCCAACTGGATTTCTTCCCTCTTCTCTTCTTTTCTTCAAATTCAAACCCCTAAACAAGGTGTTTTGAAAATTTTTTCAGCGATTTCATCTCTCTTCATTCATTTCCACTTTGCCCTTGCTTGGTTTACTGAAAAGCACAACATTTAACAAAATACGAGCGTTGGAACATCGTAGAACTTTGTTTTCAAAACATTTTGAAAGAGAGGGTTTCAAGATCTAAAATATTTTAATCAAGAAATGGGGTGTGAGGTTAGGGTTTAACTCTCCTCTTGCCGAAGAAATCGAACCTTGGCCCTGCTCAACTTTCTTCACCAAGTAAACCATCAGTAGTGCCCAAGTCTTAAGGGCGGTCAAAAATGGGGTGTCTACAATGCCTAATAAGTAATTAAGATGAAATTATATATTAATTGAATGTGTGTTGCATTAATTGTTTTTCTAACTATTTATCATAAAAATATCTATTTGTGTTTCCGCTTTGTTTTGCGAATTGAAGGCCTTATCAACATCCGATCATGAAATTGACTTGGTTTATGTGTTATTTGAGATTTTTAAGAAATTATGGTAGGTTTAATTGAAATTCGATTCAGAACGAAATAATTAAAATATAATAATTGCTATTACTTAGCTTAATTAGAGCTTTCTAATCAAGCCTATTTAAGGCCACTTCTAGTACTATTAAGACATCTTACACTCTTGTTCCTTCACTCTTGAGCCTCAAAAACGTAAGAGAGGGAGACTTTAGAGTGAGAGACTTGAATTCAAGAAGGAAATGAGGATTTGCTAGAGAATTGAAGGGCAATTGAAGAATTGAGAAAGAACTCACTAGGAATTCAAGAAATTGAGAACTTTAGGTAAGACTTTCAACCATTAAACTTGTGTTAGACTCACTCATGCTTGAATTCAAGAGAAGTTAGAGGTTAAGAGCAAGAATTGATCTTAAGAATAAGAATTAAAATCAATCGCATAATTCATGATTTTTGAGCTCCATTTTCACATATTTTTACATGCAAGTGCACACCATTTCTATGTTGTAAAAGCTCACTATGATTTTCCTTGAAAACACTTCATCTATTTATGTTTTGGGAGCTTTGTATTCAAATCATTGCATGCATGTTATGTTTTCATAAGTTTAAAGTTTACTTTGGAAGAATTTGGAAGAATTTACTTGTTTTTGGACTTGATTTTGCAAAATGACTTTGAAATCATGAAGTTCTATGAGTTTACAAGTGTTTTCTCAAGTTTTGAGTCCAAAAGATGTGCTTTGAACCATTGAATTTGAGTTTTGAAGCTTGGAAGCAAATTTGGAAATTCCAGAATTCTACTTTTCCATTCGAGCGATAGAACCTGCGCTTGAGCGACCACTCTGTATTTTGCACTTCCGCTTGAGCGACCAAAAGTTGGCTCGAGTGTAAAATTCATACTCCTAGAAGTTTTGCAATGTTTGTAGACTGCTCAAGCGACAATAGTTGTGCTCGAGAGAGAACCCTGTTTTACTCAGTCTCACGTTCGAGCAATCGTCGAGCGTGCATCGAGCGGAAAAATCAAGCAACGATTACTTTTCTGAGTTCTGAGGCTTGAGCGACTGAAATTGCGTTCGAGCGACCACCCTTATTTTTGACTCTTCGCTCGAGCGAAGAAAGTTACACTCGAGCGAGGACCCTGTTTTCAGCAAATTTGGCTAAGTGTTGAACATCTTGTTTTGGCATCCTCATTGCATCCTAGGCATTCCTAGGCCATGATTAAGACATAATAATGAGGTTAAGGACTAGAAACACACCAAGATAAGAAATAATTAAGTTAACGAATTTCGAGTGTGTGGTTCAATATGTGTATCTGTTATTTTGTGTAGGTCACGCGCCGCAAGTTATCTGATTTGTTTGCTCTGTCTGTTTGCTTGGGAGCCATCTGTGAGTAATAACTTAGTAAAGCTATGTTCAACTTTATTTATTTTCTGTATATGGAATAAGATCTGTTTCATGAAATGTTATGTTATGTACAATGAATGATTGTTCAATTTTTGACAAGCATTTGTAGCATCCTTAGCACATGGCCCTTGCTCGGGGGTAACAATACGTGGTCTATGAGCACAAGGCCCTTGCCTAGGGGTAATAATGCCGTGGTCTTATGGCCCTCGCCCAGGGGTGACAATATCGTGGCTTAAGTATGATATATGTTCTCGGTACTGGAGGTTCCTTTATGGAAGTGGTCAAGTATGACCCTTATTGCTTCATATCTGATCTGTTAGCGCTAATGGATGTACCATGTATGATTAAGCACGAATTTTGATTTCTATATATGATTTTGGAGAAGAATAAAAATTATGACTCTGTTTCTACTTTTTGAATCTGTTATGGACATCATTCATTTAACCCTTTACTCTGTTATTATTCGCTGGGCTTTTGCTTACTATTTATATTATGTATGTAGGAGAGTAGGCGCATGACTAGGCCTAAGCTGTTGTTTAGAGAGTTTTGAGTCAGCTAGCTACTGTGCCTTTCGGACAGGTTCCTGTTTGGAGAAGTCAAGTTTTGCAAATCATGATGCAAATGTTTTCGTTTTGTTTTGTTATATGTACACTGGGCTTAGTCCCTTTTGATGATACCTGTACGGTGTTGCATAACTTATGAACTTTTAACGTTTTTATATGTATATAAAAAGTTTTAAAGTATCTGTCTCATGTATGTTTGCACAGCTTAATGGACATTGTATCTTTGTATAATTGCTTCCACAACCACTTTATTTATATGATTTTCAAGTCAGAGGCTTTCCGTAATCCCAGGATTACTGGACAGTTATGACGCTAAACCTATAGGGGCGGGTTTGGGTCATGATAGTTAGTGCTGAATCATTTATTATGTTTATCTATATTTCAAATTGTCTACAAAACTTTTTGTTAACACTTGGATAAACTTATAGAAATTGTATTTACCATGTGGTGATCTATTTTTAAATATTGAAATTTCATGTATTTGTTTGATGTCTTGATTTCTAAAATTTATAGGTGAACATCAGGAGTGTTGATGAGGCAATAGTGATCGGTGCTGCTCTTTCATTGTCTTCTTCAGCTTTTGTTCTACAAGGAATTTTGTTCTAGGTATTTGAAGGTTACTTTGTCGATTAAATACATTGGTTAGAATTTGCCAGCATTAGCCTTATGAATTTGCAGGATGGCTTATGCAATAATTAGATTTTCTAATATATCTTAATTGCCAAAGCATGTATTGGTAGCTTACACTTGTAGTGCCTTTACTATTCACTTGGATTTTTCTCTTTGTTCTTGGGAGCCTATGAGTTTCTGTTAGGTTGTCATAATAAACCTCAGTATGCACTCTTGGGGAATTTTTCTACATTTGAGGGTATGTCACCTGATACCATGATCTAAGCTGGACATATTGAGTTTGACAGTTCAAATATCTCTAACATTTGGTTGGAGAATATTTGGGAGATGTTAGTCAAGTTGGAAATAAGAGATAAAAAGAATAAAACTACCTAGCTCACATTGTATAGAAGTTAATGCTGTTGTCCCCTTGAGGCAATTTCCATTCCCATGGGTTCATAGAATTGACTAACAAAAAGTGATGAGGACTCTGGCTGATTGGCAAGTAGTTTTAGATACTTGTGTAGTAGGATTTTCTTTATTCTGTACCTTTCTCATTCTTTATCCTCCTTCTTCTTCTCCTCTAGTTCTTTGTAATGTGTTTTGGAGTCTCTTCCTCTCACCAATCAAAGTGGAAAGGAAAGAGAAATTCTGCTTCATATGGTTGAATACATGTGTATCTGTTTCCTATTCATGTAAATTTGGTAATTCGTTTATTGCTATAAAGATTGTACATAGCTGTTTTATGCTTACAATATCATTAGCATCATCTGTTTCCTAGTCTAATCTGTTTGTGCTATGTTTTGTTAGCAACTATTCCTGTTTCATATTGTTCGTTTTCTGGTGAGAATTATTCAATATCTTTTTACTAAAAAGTATTTATTGGTATTGTATCTCTTTCAATCAAATTACAGGAACGCCTCAAAGAAACATTCCAATCTTCAATTATTCTACTAATAACAGTTGAAACCTATAATTTCCTAGGATGGTATGCTAATAGTTAGTCAATACTAATGATTAAATCTATTTGTACAGATGGATTTTGGAGTGGAATTGTGGATATAACTTTTTTTGACAAGTACGAAAGACATTGGTTGTAGTCTACGAATTAGTATTGTTTATGTAGATAATCGTAATGTTCGTACAAATAAATGAATGTTTTTTTGTTCCTCTGTTATGTATGGAATTATGTTTTTGAGGTTGGATTATACTTGGTTTGTATGGAATTTCTATTACATTTAGAATTTGATGTTCAGTATGAATTTTTTGGATGGTTAGAAGTAAAATGTGTGCATATTGTCAAATGATTGATAATATAAACAGTATTCATGAATTATTTTGTTTATACAGGGCACATGTTGCACTAATAATGAAATAAATAAAGGTGGTTGACAAATTAAATATAAAAAAAATTATATAGTTTTTGCAGACTAAATATGTTAGTAGTGAAAAATGCAAGAAAAGGTTTTGCTGACTAAATATTTAGTAGCGAAAAAAAAGGGCTTTTGGCGACCAAACAGTTAGCAGCAAAAAACAAAAAAAAAAAATCAGAATGAGAGAAGAAACTATTGATGACTAAATATTTTAGTCACGGAAAACATGGGATCCTTGGGCAACTAAAATGTTTGGTTGTAAAAAAGAATGAAATGAAAATATCCAGTCTTTTGGCGACTAAAATATGTAGTCGTTAAGCCTAACAACGACTAAAGTATTTGGTCGCTAAATGTATTATTACATTATTGACTAAAATGTTTAGTCACTGAATGTATTACTATTTGTGACAAAATTTATATTTGCGACTAAATCTTGTAGTTGTTAATAGTTAAATTCATTTTTGTGTGAGCACTTTTGGCAACTAATATTTTAGTCAGCAAAAGGCGACCTTTGGCGACTAATAATAGTTTAGTAGCCAAAAGTTTTAAATTAGCGACTATAGACACCCCATTTTTGACCGCTCTTAAGACTTGGGTGCCTCAGATTGATCACTCGATAATGAAAGTTATGCTTTGCAAACGTTCGATTTCTTTAATAAGAAGAGCTTCTAAATCCCAACCATACACCCCCTTTTGACCAAAAAACTTTTAGACCTTAAAACCCTCTCTTTCAAAATATTTTTGAAAATGTTTCTACGATGTTTCGAGGCTTGCATTTTGTTAAAAATTACATTTTTCGGTAAACCGAGTAAGGACAAAGTGAAAACAAATGAAAGAGAGGTGAAATCATTGAAAAATCTTTAAAAACATCTTATTTAGAGGTTTGGAGTTGAAGAAAAAAAGAAGGGATGGAAGAAAACTAGTTGGGGAACTGGTTGGGTATTAGACTGTTAAGAGAGAACTGAGCAGCCTTCACTAAATCAGGCCTATCTCTTTGTGCACTTAGACTTTAGTTGTGAGGCCACAATCATTGGAAAGTAGACTTCTGGGGCTTCAATTTAGACTCAAGAATCTTCTAAAGCCGAGTCCGGATGAGGGAGATATGGCCGTTTGAAGTTAGGCATCAATCCAATTAAGATAAAAATGAGCAACCTTCACTAAAATAGGAATATCTCTTTGCACACTAAGAATTTAGATGTGAGAGTGACACCATTGGAAAGTAGACTTCTGGGGCATCAATTTAGACTAAATAATGACCTAAAATCGAGTCCGGATAAAGAAGATATGCCTGCTTGAAGTTGAGCCTAGAAGCAAATTTTGTGGCCGGCAATTCACATACGGCCTACCGGCCACTAGTGAAAACATAGATATTTTTGGCCAACTGTCCCCCAAAAGCTCCAACTGTTCCAGGCATGCTATTTTCGACCTGAGGGGTTGCTTTTCTATATATACCAAGCATTCCTTCATGGTTTAAGGTTAAAAAAAAGGACTTTTCTTAAGTGTGCAACCCTCAAGGTTGCACACCATGTGCCACTTACACAAAAAGTGTAAGTGGAAGGTGAAAAAAAAAGCAGGACTGCAAACAGAAAAGGCGTAAGTGTAAGGCGTAAGTTGCACACCATAACAGGACCCTAAAAAAAAATCCACAAGTTCCAATTCTTGAAATTCTCTCTCTATCTCTATCTTGCAACACACACCCTTTACTCAAACACTTCCTAAACCAATATTGGAGCTCTTCTTGCTGAGATTATTGAGTCCAAATTTCAGCCATTGAGAGTGAGAACTTGTTGATTTGTGAACAAAAGTGTTATTCCTCTTCAAGATGTATAACTACTAGCTCCTTTGCACTACTTCTTTTCTATATTTTCTTGTTGATTTTGAACTATTTTTCATCTGTTTTTATGGGTTGAAGTTTGTGGTTTAAGGCTATTAAAGGTAAAGGGGTTAATCACCCTTTTTTGAACCTTGTTCTCTAAGCCTTTACACTTGTGTTTCCCATCTCTTCATCAACTTTTTTTGGAGCTTTTTATCATTGATTTTCAGACGTTTTTAGAGACTAAAAAAGTGGTTTTGAAATCCCCAAAATGGAAGGGCTAGCCACCATTCCTTTGGCTTGTTTACTAGCTTAAATTGCTTAATGTTTTAGCTTATTATTTTAGCTACTTTTGTCTTCATTCCAACACATTTTTGTACTGTTTTTGGACTGTCTAAACTCTAAAATTTTGGACAGAAACTTGTGTTTAAGGCCAATAAGGGTGTAGGGGTAGCTCACCATTCCTTTTACCTGGCTTCCAAGGCCTTTACCCTGGTGTTTTCCACTTTGTTGTCACCTTTTTTTGAGCTTTTAAATACTGCATTTCAGAGTTATTTTAGTGGCTAAAAACACTTTTTGAAGTCCAAAATTAGAGGGGTTAGCCTCCCCTCCTTGTGTTTTGTTCACTAGCTTACATAGCTCTATGTTTTAGCTTATTATTCTAGTTATTTTTGTCTTAATTTCATCATGTTTTAGGACTTCTTTATCACTATTTTAGGACTATTTTGAAGTGTTCATTGCATTTGAGCCTTATATTGCACGCGTTTGTAGTGTAATTGTCCTCATAAGTTTAGTGTTCTAGGCCTTAGACACCACCTTATTTGAGTTGATTGGATTTATTTAGTGCTTTTCTTACTTGTTCTCACCTTTAATCACCTCTGCAACCTCCCTAATTTCTTGGCTTTTCTTTTCTTTGAAAGTGGTTTCAAGTTATTTGTTTGTTTAAGCATGAGATTGAAGTGTCATGCTTAATAGTTTAATCTCTTTGGGGTTAATTACCAATGATATGATATCTCTTTCATGCCCAAAGCAACACTTGGTTTGAGCCCTTTTTCTATTAGAGGACTTAAATTCACTTGTGGACTTAATTGATTAAAGAATTGAGAGGTAATTAAAGTGGAGTAATAAAATTGGTGAATAAAAAAGGTGCAAGATAATAATTTGGTTTTGGGTTCAATCGGACGTTAATTGAACCCTTGAGTCTTGAGTCGTTTCATACTCATTAGTGATGAAAACGGTTCAAGATTCATTGTCAACTACTTCCCTTGATTTTTCATGATAGAGAGGTGGTTTTGAGAGTCTTGTTTTGTTGCATTCATTGAACTTGCACACTTGATTCATAAGCTATTATGCAATGAAATTGCATCCATTGGTGGTTAGTGAATCAAACTTACTACTCCTTTGAGCTGTTCAAATGATAAGGAAGGGTAAATTGTGCAAACAAACCCTTGAGAATATCTTGTCCTTGCTCTGTTTGCTCTCTGTTATAGCAGGACAATCCAGTCATCAGTGGCCGGCATACCCCTTTTGTGTGTGTCACAGCCATCATCGATGGACGGCGGGCCATTTGCAACCACACATGCAAAATCCCGCAATGCACTTTTGAAGCAGAACATAGTTGGTCTTGAGGTAGAGATCAGTTCAAGTGTTCTGCTATGCAACAAAGGCATCTGGCAACAGAAACAGTGGCTTTTTCGGGTGGAAAGTCCGTGTATGCATGAGCGTTCTTCGTTTCCCGAGGAGGAGTAATTAAAATAGCTAGCTTAGCACCCTTTTCATGTTGTATTCATGTAAATAATTAGTTCATTTTGATTTGTTGTAATAATTAGTTAGTTAGAATAGTTAATTAATTTGTTGTAATTAGTTAAGTAGTTTAGCTAAATTATTCATTTGAGTTTGTAACAATTACTTAATTAGTTTAACTTTAATTAGTTAGCTAGTTAATTTATTCAGACCCTTCTGTTTGAGGGCGCAATGTTGTGATAATGTGTCTGTTTTCTAACCCCACGTCTTTCTCTCTTTTATTTAACTGCTTACAATGGTTAGATTAGAGTATCATGTTTTGTTTAGCATATCTCATATTTGCATCCACTTGTATTGCATGCACCGAGGCTCAGTTCATCATTTTAACTTGCATTGTTAGTAAAACATTCTTTGAATACGTGCTTAGACCGCATGCTATTTAATTGATTCATATGCTATACTAGTAGCCGAGCTTAGTAATTGCATATCGCATGTGTTGCATTAGTCATATTGCATAAGTTAGGATCATGCATTGTTCTAACTTTCTCCTCTTTTTTGGCTTGGAGTACTAGGTGAGCCTTTACTCGCTTTAGCATATTGCATGTTGATGTTGCCATGTCTAGCATGCTTTCCGTGAGGCTAAGTGCTTAATTGATAAATCGTTTGAATGCCTGTGGATGAAGGTTAATTGCTTGAATTAGAATAATTTGAGTAATGTTCATATGCGATCACTTTTTCAAGTGGTACATATTCGAAACAAACATGAATCAAATGTTCCAATTCTTGCAAATTAGTCTATACTTGTGTGTGTGTGTGCATCACATAGTAATGCTAGCCTAATAAATCAGAACAAGAGCATATAATGTAGATAAGATTCATATCATGATTAGTAGAGGCCGATCATTGATCGGGCGAGCGGGGGTGCTCAATTCATGATCTTCCTCTCTCGTACCTAAGTTCTTGAGCTGAGACAATCTTGGTAATGACAGACACGTGACCTTTGGCACGAGTCATGGGTTTCCTAAATTTTTCAAAAATATTTAGGTGGTGACTCTGTATTTGGCAAAGTAGTCCATTTTTGACAATTTGATTCAAAATTGATTTTTCAAAAAATTTGCCGAATTTGGACTCTTTGGTATTTGTCTATTTCACATTGCACTTGTGGAATCAGATTCAGAACCATGAGAGTCTGATACTGTAGGCCTTATTCATCTTCCAAAAGGGGCCACAAAAAGTCGAGCTACTGTTTTTGGCAACTCTGCTGGGGATTTAAAGAACTTGACTTGAAATTCATGATGTGAAATTTTATTTACAATTATATGTTTCTTTGCATTATATTTGCATTGGTGTGCTTAAGTCACTGTGTTTGCCATCTGTTATTTCTGGATGGTTTGTTGGAGGCTTGCCTAAAAGCTTGCCAAAAGGCTGACCGGTTGTGGGCTCTGCCATGATGGGAACATAACCCTTGGATCTGGACTACCGCTGTACCCTTTGATTCTCCTTTCACTTCTCGGTGTTAGGTGTGAGACGTATATTAGGTAGTCTTGCTGAGGTTCCCTTTTTGACCATTTGGCGTAGTTGCATATCGAAAACCCATAGAGACTATTCTAAACTAGGGCAGGATGCTTACCCAAATGTAGGAACGCGTGAAACCACTTTGTTTGAATAGTGAACCCTTGATCCAGACGAAATTAGGATAGGGTAACCCTACCATCTCATAGGGGTGTTTTGGCTCTCACTTAACTGGTATGTGCTTTACAGTGAAACTGTACAGGAATGTGTATATCAGTTACAAAGTTGGTATCTATTTTGAGGCAGAACGCATCGAGGAGTATATTCATTCAGCTGTGATCATATCTATTCTGGTGAAATTGGGCTGAGGTGCTGTCTGTTTTCTCTTTTACAAGCTAGGCCTGGAACCATAGTCTTAGAAGGCTCTGATATCCCCCAGGTACTCTGAACTCGTGTTGATAGACTTTATCAGGTCAGAAATTTAGCTCAAAGGCAACCAATGTTTGTTTCACTCTCGCCGGTGGCGAGACGAAGGAAAACCATCTGAGGTTCACAGTTCCTTGTTCGACATTCACCAGTTAGATTACCTTTGTTTAGCTCATCCCAAGCATCTACCCCTATCATGGCTCAGCCTCCGACAAATTTGAAGGAATTATTACTCTATCTGCAACAAACAGTTGACTCCCTTCAGCATGACGCGACTTGTCAGGCCGAGGTTATGACCTATCAAGCCGAGGTTATAGCTAGCCTACAGCAACAACTGCAGCCAGCGACGACCTCTGCATCACATGTACCCACCACGGCTATCCTTGTGCCCGGTACCACAACTAATGCTGCCACTGCTCAAGATCCACAAACCAAGGGTGTTCGAATTTTCCCGATCCAAGCGAACCCATCCCAACATAAACTTCTAGAGCCGGTGCATCAAACCGAGAACCTTCAATTTGAGGTTGATCCAATCGCGCTCAAAGTCAACAAGCTGGAAAAGTTGTTTAAAAAAACACAGGGGGTCAACTCTATTCCAGACATAGAAGATAGGCACACTGAATCGGCAGTTACCTTATCAGAGCGGTTTAAGATGCCGCATATTGACTGCTTTGATGGCTTTGGAGATCTAATGGTGCATTTGCGCCTGTTTTCTGATATCCTACGACCAATGGGTTTGACTCGAGTACAAAAGTTGTCACTATTTAGCCGAACCATGTCTGGAATAGCTGCCATCTGGTATGCTAAATTGAAGGACTCTGTGAAACGGAGGTTGTAGGAATTGGCTGAATCCTTCGTTGCCTAATAATCGTACAACACGTAGATCAAAGTCACAACTCGTGATCTTGAGGCAATGCATCAGGAACTGAAGGAGGGCTTTTCAAAGTTTGTTATTTGATGGAGGCAAAAGGTGGCTATGATGGCAAGTAGGTGTAGACACCCCATTTTTGACCGCCCTCGAGACTTGGGCATTACTGATGGTTTGCTCGGTATTGAGAGATGTGCAGGCCAAAGATTCAATTCCTTCGGAAAGGAGAGAGGCAAACCCTTCAAAACACTTTGTTTAGGGGCTTGGAGTTGAAGAAAAGAGGAGAGGAAGAAAGAAAATAGGTTGAAGAAGAAGATTGGCAAAGATCCGGGTAGAAGGGAATCGAGCAGCCCTCGCTAAATCGGGCTTATTCAATTGCATACTTGGAGTTAAGCTATGAGGCCACCATCATTGGAAAGAAGACTTCCGGGGCTTCACTTTGCACTCAAGAATCTCCTAGAGCCAAGTCCGGGTGGAGGAGATATGATTGGTTGAAGCTGGGCATCATCCCGGTTGGATCGAGTCTGCGCGACTTCACGGAAAAGGGCATAACTTTTTGCAAAGGAGGAATTTTGATGCAAGGTTTGTGCCATTGGAAAGCTAACTTCCGGGGCTTCGATTTGCATACCCACTAGCCATGTTTTGACCAAGGAATCATCCATCGGCACTCTAGTTAGCCGACCGGCAGAAAAGAGTGCCGACCGGCACTTTATTTTGGCCGATGATCACACCTTCTGGCCGACCTGAACTCTTTGAACCCCCCAAGCATAGTGCACACCAGCTGTGCTAGCTGGGATGCACAGAACCAGACCCACGTGCATCCATGTGCCTATTTTGCACCATTTTGCACCTTTTGGCCCTTATTTTGCACCCTTTGCTCATGGCTTCTTGGGGGAGCCTTGACCCTTTTGTCTTGGCTTCCTCCAGAAGCCTTACCAGCTGTCCAAGCTTCCCTAACAAGCCTTGCACCCTTTGACCCTTTGAAACTTAGCCTCTAAGTCTTGTTTTGCTTGCCTATATAAGCACCTCTCCTCTCCCTTGAGCAAGGGTTGGAGTTTTGGAACAAAAACCAGAGGTATATAGATATATATCTGAGATAGATAGATACAACCCTCTATCTCTCTCTATATCTCACTCCTTTGCCTCCAAAAGTCCATTATTCTTGGCCATTCCTTCACCAACCCATAGCACAACACCACCACTTCCATTTCCAACGACTTGGGGTTGTTCTTGAGCTTAGGATCACCTAAACTTGGTCCAAGAGGTCTTTGGTTTCTTGGTCTTCAAGGGTAAGTCCTCATCTTCCCTTTTCTTGCATTTTCTTGCTTCATTTCTTAGCCCTAGTTGCAAGCACTTTTGGGCTCCGACCCAAACTTCAAATAGTCTTATTTTGGGGTCCTCTTCATGTTTGATTGAGGACCCCTTGCCGTTGGTGGCTGCATCTAGCACCTATCTCAATATCCTCTTGTATGCCATGTTTCTTGCATAGCATATTTGGCTTGTGTATGATCTGTTTCAGAGCATGATGTAAGCTAAGAATAGGCTTATTTTGAGCCCTTCTTCAACATTGGTGGAGGGCTCAACATTGTTCACATACTCCATGTGCTACTTGCTTTGAAATCCATGTGATTTACCGTAATCTTGCATGCTTTCTTAGCCTATCTTGCTACATTTTTGTGGCTGGACATACATTGAAAATGTGCTTATTTTGTCATGTATAAGATCTGTTTTTGGTTGTTTAGGTCATCCATGACATGCCTTGTATAGCCACTTTGCATTTTGGCTTGCTAGCCTTAAGTGCATGAGTATATAGCATGTGTTGCTTGCATCATTTTAGTGGTTTGGAACCATCTAGCATGCTATTTCAGTCCCTTTGGTGTGCTTGTATGCTTACCTTAGTTGTCTCTTTAGTGCTCTAAAAGCATGTGTTGTGTACACCATGTTTTGGCCTTAATCCATAGCTTTGAATTTGAACCATCTAGATGCCATCTAGGGGTCCTTTGGGCTTAGTTTTATGTGTTAAAACTCTGATTTTAATTGTTTAAGTTATGCCATGTGTGGTTGTCTTAAGGGTGGTTCAAATCCTCATTGGTTTGCCTTAATGCTTGGACCATTTGTATGCATGCTTAGCCTACTTTGTTGCTTGATTTTGCATCATTTTGTAGCATGATTTGAGCTTTCTAAGCATGCCATGTATCCATGTTTACCCTCTTTTAAGTGTGCTTAAAAGTTGCTCTTTGATGCATAAGTGTTGGACCTTGTATGCATGCATGTTTGTGTATACACTAGCCCTCATTCCCATGACACTATGGCCCTTTGTTTTAGGCCTATTTAGAAATTTGCCTAATCCATGTTTAAGTCCATCATTCATTTGGTTTGCATGCTCGCCTTGCATGTTTACTTGTATGTTTTGCATGAGTGCATTACATTGTTCACATTGCATGCTAGATGACATGTTTAGGGCTTCATTGTATTGACATGCATGCTAGGCCTCTTGAAGTGAGTGTGATAGAGGCTTAGCACCCTTATGTGCTTGTTTGCATTACATACATTTGAAATCAAATTTGCACACTTGGTTCTTGGGCCATCACGCATCGAAATCTTGTGATTGGTGGTCCGAGAACCAAGAACTATACTCCTTGAGTCACAAATATGATAAGAAGTATGGTTGGTGCAAACATTTGTCCCAAAATTCCATATCATGCACCGCCGCTTTGTTCTTTGTCAAAAGCTGTCTCTGCAGAATTTAGTGCCGACACTCTTTAGTGCCGACCGCAATCTTTTTTGCCGATTAGCTTTCATTGCAGTCGGTGGCCAAACCCCGCAGCCGGTGGCTAAACCCTTCAGCCGGTGGTGATCCTCAGGGTATGTGGAAGGTGTGCCAGGGCTTTAGCAATTTTCCAGGGAGGCGGTGAAACAGAGGCGGCGATGTGGCGTGTAGGTTTTCGGGCAAGTCGGATCCGAGCATGCGTGCATCCTCTTCCCGAGGCCTTTACGCTTTCGAGTTTAATTAATTTGTTAATTAATTAAGGGTGTAATAATTAATTAGCTAGGATAGTTGATTTATTATTTGGGATCAGTATATTTATTTGGTCCCTCCGGTGAGGGCATAATTGTAATAAAGGTGTGTGAGTGTGTGTATGTCTTCCAACCCCACGTCTTTCTTCCCTTTTATTTACACCTTATGATGGTAGATTAGGGCACGTTTAATTTTAGCATACCTTATGCTATGCATGCGTGCATTCATGCATTTGTTTACATGCATCGGGCTCGGTACATCATACAAAGCGCATCGTACTTTCAATTCCAAATTGAATCGTGTTATTTGTAGCATTCCATATTCCATGTTTAGGATAGAGCACTGCCTAGATTACATCTTTGCATGTGTTGCATTAGACATTTCGGTATGCTTAGGTCTATGCATGGATTTCTAATAAGCTTGTTTTGGCTTGGAGTACTAGGTGAGCTTTTATGCTTTAGCATATCGCATGTGTGTGAATGTTGCCATGATAGCATGCTTACCATGAGGATAAGTGCTTATGTGATATAACCGCATGAATGCTGTGGATGGAGGTTGAATTACCTAAATTGGGACAACACATTAAAACTGTGAGTTTTAAAGCCCACTAGATAGTGGCAAAAGCGTCTTTCTAAAAGCCCGCTTGAGAGTGGCAAAACACGCATTTTAGCCTACTTATGAGTAGCAAATCATTTTCAAAACAAACACGTAATGTTTTGTTCCAACTTAAGCGATTTGGTCTATACTTGTTTGTCATAACATAGTAAATCTAGGCTAATAACTTAATAAGAACACATAATGTTTTCAAAATCGGATATCACGGTTAGTAGAGGCGGTCTTGGACCGGGCGAGAGAGGTGCTCATAGTGACCTTCCCGATCGTACCAAGCTCCGAGCCAAGTCAACTTTGGTTATAGCGGACACGTGGCCTTCGCAGAGTCGGGGTTTCCTAAATTTCCCATTTTAAAAAATATTTAGGTGGCGACTCATGTCCGCAAAGCAGTCCATGTTTGGCACTTCTTTTCAAAAATCGGTTTTCTCAAAAGCGATTTGCGAGTTGGACTCTTTGGTTGATTTAGAACCGTGACACAAATCGAGTCCGAATCAGAGTGAAGCCCACGGGCGTCGTCTGATGAGCCTCTAAAGAAAGAGCAAGTTCGTATAATTGTTAGAAATCTGCATGAAAGGCTATTGCAGAAAATGATAATCCTCCTATTATTCAACTTTAAGGACCTCCATGAAATTGGGGTTCAAATCGAGAATGTCATCAGGCAAGGGATCATTGTGGTAGGTAATGAACCTATGAGGAGGAATATTATTCGCAGCTCCAATGGTAGCACAGCTGTGAAATGCTTAGAAGTAAACACTGTCACCACTCCCATCAATAGCCAAAAACCCACCACTTCAACTCGGCCCCAAGTTCGAAATTTTCATCCTCTTTACATGAGTCTCTCTCAAGCCTTGAAAACGCTGCTAGAAAAAGGGTATCTAGAGCTCCTAGAACCCCAACCCCTCCCAAATCTTTTTCCACCAAGATATGACCCCGCTAAATACTGTGCCTATCATCAACAGCACGGTCATGATACAAACCGTTGCATCCACCTCCGTCATAAGATTTAGGATCTTATTGACAAAGAGATCATAGCTCCATAAAAAGGACCTCAGGCCACCACTAACCCATTGTCTTCACACCTCAACCTAATCCATATACTGTCTTCCACCTACAACCCCATCATATACATCACCCCGGCCCATTTACCCAAGCCTGAGGTGTTAATTCTAGAAAGCATGGACTTATGTATGATGGATGCACTTGAACTCCAATCATCTCAAACCTATGAACCCACTACTTCTGAGCTAATGATCATGATTGAAGATCTTCAGAGAACTATGACAGATTTAGCCTTTGGGATTTTGGCTCCATCATCGACCACATCACATGCCAGAAATTTCATGCCAAAAGGCTCCCTAATCTTGGGGTGAGCTGCAATTGAAAATGGCCAATCAGAAGCTATCTCAAGTCTGGGTGATGACATGTCGACAACAACTGGGCTCTGCTCCGATATAGTGACCCAATCCCTTGGCAAAGTGGAGGTGTAGACACCCCATTTTGACCGGCCCTAAGACTTGGGCATTTTATTTTGACCACCCTCACCAAAAAAATCAAATTGAAATTTTAATCCCAAAACTCACCCATTTTGGTCAAATTAAAATATTTTTATTTGAATTTATAATTTTGTATACTTTTATATATTTTTGTGTGTTTGTACAAATTTTAAGGTGTGTTTATATAAATTGGCATGTGTTTTTATATTTTATAAATACAAAAATGATAAAAACAAAAAAATAGAAAAATAGAAAATGAAAAAGAAAAAAGGGGAGACATGATCAGAATATTTGTGTGGTGGGTGGGATGATGATAACATAAAAAAAATGAAGAAAAGAAATGGGGCCGTGGCTTTACAGAAAGAAAGAAAGAAATGGTGGTGGTGGGATCATGGATTGTGCTGGAGAATATCGTTTTCAAAAAGATAAGGAGAGCAGGTGAAGAAAATGGGGGGGTTAGGTGGATGCTCCCTCGGTTTTGGGTGGGTGAGAAGAAGACAGCACATGGGGGGAGAGGGTAGTTGAGAAAATTTTCTAGAGAAGAAGAAGAGAGATTCTTGAGGAGAGGAGGGACACTCACACACTGAGGACAGAGGAGGATACACAACACAGGCAGAGGGAGAGATACACGGGTTAGGGGCATATAGAACACACACAGACACATGGGTAGAGAGAGAGGGGAAGGGTGGTGAAACACACACCCACGGTGGTGACACACACATGCATACACAGCACACATCCAGCACACACATTCACAGAGACACACGGGTTAGGGGGGGGGCTCTGAAGCTTGCTCCATTATTCTTTCTCTCGGGCTCCCTCCCTCTCGGCAAGAGAGACAAACCCAGCACACCCAGCTAACACCATCACACACCCACTCACGGCCTTGACACACCCAGCAACACACCCACTCGCGGCCTTGACACACCCAGCAGCACACCCATCTTCACCACACACACTGCCATCTTCACCACACACACCAGCCACCTCTCACAGGCGCAGCAATACACACCATCACAGCCATCCCACCTCGGCTCTCTCTCTCACTGAGCTTCAACACACCACACACGGTTTTGAGGGGCTGGGCTCTCCATACACACAGACTTCATACACAAGACACCACAGACACACGGGTTAGAGGGGAGGGAGAAGCACACCCAGCTCCCATGCACAACACATGCACCACACCCACGGCACCTCTCTTCTCTCTCTAACTGAGCAAACCCGGCAGCACCAACACACACAGCCATGCATTCCTCTCACTGATTACACGGCACACACCCACGGGATTCTCTCTCTCTCTCTTCTCTCTCTAAGACTCTCTCTCTAGAGACCACACCATGACTCACACATCTCTCTCTCTCTAGAGACCAAAGAACACACACACACTCTCAGGTTCCTGTTAATGGGTTGGAGGGGACTTGAGTATAGGACTGCATTTCCTATCTTGAAACCACCTGGTGTGTTGTTATTCTGCCCAAGATGGTAGATTGTGGGACTCTGTGGTTCATCCTGTGCAGGTTCACCTGGAAGGCAATTCAACTCTTTGGGTTATTGGATAGTGGTTTTGTATGGGTCAATCATGGGCTATTTTTTTGCCATGGGCTGGTTTGTGGTATTTTTCTATCCATGTGGGTTCAAGTGTGCTATTTGGGGTGTAAAACATGTGGGCCCTTACAAAAGAAGGGGATTTGATATATTGGACCAACATGGATACTGATGATCATGGGTGATGGGCCTCACTTTTAAATTTGTCATTTGTGGTTTGTGCTTGAGCCATCTTTGCTAAGAGAGATCAAGGTGTCACTGCTTCATTTTATTTTTATTTTGAGAGTTTGTGAGGATTTTTATATTTTGTTGTAATATTTATTTCCCTCCTCTCTCCCTCATTCGGATATGTAATAATTCAATGTTGTAATAATTCCTCACCCCGCTTCTTTCTATCCTATTCTTTTATCGCTTTCCCTAACTGTGTGTATGTATATATCTTGACATGTCATGCATATCCCTGCTTTACATCCATGATCCATGCATAAGATTTGGCTAAATTTGCATCTCTATACTTCAATTGATTATCCCATGATTCTGTGTGCTATCGTATGTTTTGAGATGATTCACATGCCATATTCTAGAAGCCAAATCTTTAGTGCATCTCATGAGTGAATTGCATTAGGGTTCTGTATATAAGATCATGCATATTTTACTAATTTTGTTTTGTAGTTGTTCGAGGGACGTCGGTCAATCTGTGAGTTTTTATGCTTTAGCATTCCATTTGCGTGTGATTTTCTTATTATGTTTAGCATCCTACCATGTGGCTATTTGTTTAAGTGATAAACTGTTTGATGCTTGTGGATGAAGACTTGTTGTTTGAATTGGGATAATTCAATAAATGTACGTCTTAAGTCCACTTTGTAGTGGCAAATTCAAACTCTTTTCGGAAACCAAACATGAAGTTGAATTGTTCCAATTTGAGCAAACTAGTCTATACTTGTATGCTTCTCATAGTAAATTTTAGGATTTACATAAACATATAAAGAAAATAAAAGTCATATCATGGTTTAGTAGAGGCCGATCTTTTGATCGGGTGAGCAGGGGGTGCTCATTATTGACCTTCCCCTCTCATACCTAAGGTTCCGAGCCAAGCATCCTTGGTTACGACGAACAGTGGCCTTTGGCACCGAGTCATGGGTTTCCTAATTTCCCAAAATATTAGGTGGCGACTCTGAGATCTGATGACGCAGTCCATTTTTGACAAAATTGCAATAAAATGGATTTTCAATAAAAGTTGCCAAATCTGGACTCTCATCTATGTTTCACATTGCACTCTTGAAACATTGAGATCAAAAGAGATCTCGGGAGTCCGAACTGTTTAACGCGCGCGGGTACCCCCCGGGCATGTTACAGGAGGCAAGCGGCGAGAATAAGGCCGAGGCAAGTATTGATCCTTATGAATATCTTCAGTGGGCTATTAAGGCGTTGAAGGTCAAAGGGCTGAATAAACAGCAAGTGCTTGCAGTTGTTGCAAAGACTGTGGATGACACTTTTGTCGCTCAGGTTGAGAGCATTTTGAATCCAAGGATAAACCATGAAAAGGGCTGCTGTACCAGAAACACCCTTTTCAGCTCCAATCCTACACCCATAAGAGGTCATCAAACCCAGTCAACAGCTACTAACCCCTCTGTCAACCCTGGCAGGACTGGAAACCACACCTTCAATCCCCTTTACATGACATTGTCCAAAGCTCTCCAAATCCTCATAGGACAAGTCCATCTCAAACCCCTTGACTCTCGGCCTCTCCTTGATCATCTTTTATCCAGGTATAATGTTGCCAAATACTGTGCCTTCCATCAACAAATCGGCCATGACACTGACGGTTGTTTTCGTCTTTTCTATAAAGTTCAAGATCTGATTAACAATAAGGTCATCACTCCACCCGATCCTACAAAGTCTATTGGCACTGAATTGATGAACTTGGGGGATAATGTGACGATGTGATCGGGAATGAACCACCTGCTGATGGCTCTCATTTTACTCTAGATGTGGTCGGTGTACGCCTTTGTTTTAGCACTTTGAAAATGTTGTTTATTGTACTTTCAAACTTGGGTATTGAGTCGTCTTGTTGTGTTGTATTGAGTCGGTCTTGTTGTGTCGGAGGTTGATGATTTTGGCGTGTTAACTCGGGCATCACTTTCTTGTTTTGTCTTTGTCTTTTTCACTCTTTCTTTTGTGTCTGTTTCTATCATTGAGCTAGTTAAGCTAGAAGATCTGAATGAAACGACAATTATTTTCACTTACTTCTCTATGCCTTTAAATCATTGCATTGACCAAAGTTTTTTCAAAACTTTTCTAACACTGTGATGAAAATAAATAGGGAGGAATTCCTCGGGATATGCAAAAATTTGATCAACTGAGAGAAAGAGAGGCATGCTAAGCCCTTGATGAGTGAAATCATTTCTGTTAATGTGAGTATTGAGAAGGATTCTGGCTTGATCCAGATTGGTTCTACATTGCCTTCAGAAGAGCACGAGTGACTAGTCGCTTTATTAAAAGATTTCAAAAAATGTTTTGCGTGGTCCTACGAAGACATGCTTGGAATTGATCTTGAGATTGTATAGTATAGGAACACTCTTGGCCTCGAGACTCGACCCTGGATGCAGAATGCTCAAACAATCAACCACAATGTGAGGCTTGCATGGCTAGATTCGAAGTAGCCCTTGAACTAGGGGCAAAAAGGTCAGATGTGATCAAAGGAAGCTTGCATAGCTGGATTAGAAGCAACCCTTGAACTAGGGGCAAAAAAGGTCAGATATGCTTGAAGATTAAAAAATGGGTCATTTCTCAAGCCAATGGAGATCAGCAAGAAAGCCAAATCCCATAATTAGAGAGAAGAAATTTATTGCTGAAGGACAATCAAGTTCCTATCCGTGACACTAGGGGCAAATTTAGACCCTAATGGGATGGGCCCTTACATCATTTAAGACTATTTAGTTAGTAACAGCGACCATTCTTATGGATTCAGATGGCTTAGAGATCTTACGGCCAATCAACATGGACAAGTTAAACTTTTCTATCCTTGAGAGGCTCGCTAGGCCAAAAACTCAGAATGGTGACCCAAGCAAAAGTTAGAGCAAGAAAAAAAAAAAAAAAAAAGAAAAAAAATGGAAACAAAGAACAAAAAGAAAATAAAAGAAGAAGAAAGAAAAATGAAAAGGAAAAATAGAGCTATAAGCTTGAAAACCCAGAAGGGCGGCTTTGGCAAAAGTTAGAGCGTAAAAGGAGAGTGTTAATACCCGAGTGCACCTTAACCCCCTCGGAACTACATGCGGCTAATTCCCATCTTTGGGGATACGTAGGCAACTTCATCCTGAAGTTCGACCCCAACCATTTTCAGCGTGCTTGTCTCGTCTATGTTGATTGGCTTATCCTTATTCAAACTCGACTATCCTATCCATGTGCAAATTAGCTCAGCTTCGTTCAAAATCGGTTTTCTTATTCTGTTAGAATGATTCAGCTGCGAGACAATTCAAGTTCAGATCTGAGGTTGCGCATCTCAAGAGTTAATTCCTCGTTGGTCGGGTAGTGGCCATTTACAAAAATTTTTGAGGATTTTTAATGAGGTTGACTAATCTTCTTAGAAATTATTCCATTTTTTCAAAACTGGACCATTTCTTAGACCCAAAAAGGGAAAATTTTCAGTAATCATAACCTGACTTATATGATTTCAAAGCAAAAAGTCGAACAAGCATGTTAATCTAACTTTCATGTTGGTCAAAATTGTTTTAACAGAAGCCAAAAATAAAAAAATGGTCAAAATGATGAACTAGGGGCATAGTTGAGTCAGGTTTTCTGTCTTTTCCCCATTATCAATGCATTCACCAGAAAGGTTACAAGTGAAGCTAGCAGCAGAGGCTAAAAAGTTCTCTCATCCTCCAAGTAATGAAGTGTCGAGCCAAGTGTGAAGCACGAACTAGAAATGGTGTAGAATATTCGATCCCCCTCATAAGGTCCACAACTTCCTACTTATCCGTCAACCACACCAGGGAAGGGATAGAAAATAAGAGAGATTAAAGAATGGAGAGATGTGCGTTGAGATTTCAGAGAAAATAGAGATTGAGTGCCAAAGTGACGTGAGAATCACAAATAAGAAAGGGTGGGAAACAATACCTGGAGAAATAGGCTTCCCATGAACTGAGAGGTCTCCCACCGGTGGTAAACATCCGAGTGTTGTGTTTGTTCTTCTTGTTTGTCTCGATTCTTGTTTTGAGTCGTTTTGAGTGTAGATATTTGTGTTTAGGTTGTTGTACTTTGTTTTCCTTTGTCGAGTTGTTTTGACTATGGTCAGTCATAGGCTCAATACCCGATTAAGAACTCTATCTCAATTCCAATTGCAAAAATAAATCGTTTTGTGCTCAGAGTGCTGTGCCATTCCCACCATGATGTACAAAACAGAATTCCTTCTTTCATAAACTACAGGGTCCAACCTTGATCAACAGATGAGTGCAACAGAACAAGGACCTATCTGAAGCTACACAGGTTCCGAAATGCGAAAGCAAAAGAGAAAAGAGAGAACATTTAGAGCATCTTACTGTATTTCAAATTCAGAAAATTTTGAGATTACATTCCGGATGCACCTTTTCAGGCCTTGTCTTTTCTCCAGAGTATGAGTGTACCTCTACCTCTACCTCAAGCTCAAGCTCAAGCTCAAGCCTGCTTCAAGCCAAAATGGAGATCAAAGTGCTATCCTTGAACACCATTCCCTGTTAAAGGCATTTTGGCTGTGTTTGTAATGAGTTCCTAGGAGACCAATTGCAACGGTAGAAACTAGAGTTCAAATGGCAATGCTTAGAACACAAAGGTTTGGAATTTCCGAGACTAAAGTCTAGTTTGAATACGTAGGGGTGTATTCCCGGTTTGAAATCTATATGGCAGCCTTATAGATTGAGATAGCATGTGTGTGCTTCAATTCTGGATACTAAACCAACCTAGTTTGTCACCTTGTTAGAGAATATGGAAAGTTGTGAATATGATCAGAAAGAAAAATGACATCTGCGGCTTCTACATGTAGAAGTTACCTCTTGTCAGCATTTGAGGGCCTTTGAACTGTGAGTTGAAGGTAAGAGTTCAAAGAACACAAGGGGGAGATCCCCATCAAAGTAAAGCGGTTCATTGCCACTCACCCCATGAGGTACTTTCTAAAGTACCGCTTTGTTTGTTTACTGCATTTTTTGTGCATCTATTGCACAATCTCATCATACTCTTTGCATCCATCTCATCGTCTCAGGACCTCTTCTCACAATTTCAGCGTGGTTGGAGTGTTCCTTTTCTCACATGATTTTAGCGTGTTTGGAATTTATCTCAGGACGCGTAGAACGCAACCCTGAGCCGTTTTCCTAGTATCTCTTCTCATGATTTCAGCGTGGTTTGAGTGTTCTTTTCCTTTCATGATTTCAACGTGTTTGGAATTTATCTCAGGACGCGTGAAACGCGACCTTGAGCGGTTCTCTTAAGACCTTTTCTCACGATTTCAGCGCGGTTGGAGTGTTCTTTTCCTCACATGATTTCAGTGTGTTTGGAATTTATCTCAGGATGCGTGGAACGCGTCCCTGAGTGATTTTCTTAGGACCTTTTCTTACGATTTTAGCGTGGTTAGAGTGTTCCCTTCCTCACATGATTTCAGCGTGTTTGGGATTTGTTCGTCCTCCTCTTATGATTCCAGCGTGGTTGGAGTATTTCACCCTTATTCATTTACTACATTGTCCATTACATCCATTACATCATGCATCCTTTTCATGTTAAGCTTAGTTTGGCATGTGTTCATACCTTTCCCTCGTTAAAACATGGTTCTGTCATGTGTAAGTACCTATGCTGCGCTAAGGCTAGTATTGAGGGTGTCAACACCTTTTCTGTGTTAGACGTGGTTTGTTTTGTGTCCATGCCTTTTCTAGGCAAGACGTAGTTTGGCCTGCGCCTTTTATTCACTTCATCCATTGCATCCACTGCATCGTACTTTGTTATGTTGCATTCAGCATTTAGGATCACGATCTTTCCTCAACAGATCACTCCTCACTTATATCATCCCACCCAATTACTTGCACTCTTTCTCTTTCTACGAAAAACATAGTTTTGCATGTGCTCGCACCCCCTTTTACGTTGAAACATGGTTCTATTATGTGTAAGCGTCCATGCTGCACTGAGGCCAGTATTGAGATGTAGGCACTTAGCTTGTGTTAGGCTTTGTTTGGCTGTGCCCCCTTTTTTTCTATATAAAACGTAGTTTGATTTGCATCTTTATCCCTTTATGATATTTGTGTGTTTTGCATTTTTTGTGGTTTGATTATATTATTGTATTGAACTACAAATCATTTGCAAGACATTGTTATATTGTGTATCATTTGCATCCTGCCCCTGAACTACGCTAGTTTGATTCCTTGCAATGGGATACATAGGCAACCCTTGGGTTCAACCAATTGCATCTGCATTTTGTTTGTTTTCCCAAGTCTTACAGCCTTGTCAAAATGGGTCGTCTTCGGGCTTTGACCTTCACTCACGTCATTTCATGACTCCGAGCTCTATCAAAGAGGGACAACTGTAGACACCCCATTTTTGACCGCCCTTAAGACTTAGGCGCATCAGGTTGATCACTCGATGATGAAAGTTATGTTGTGCA
This sequence comes from Camellia lanceoleosa, assembly GCA_025200525.1. Lineage (NCBI taxonomy): Eukaryota > Viridiplantae > Streptophyta > Magnoliopsida > Ericales > Theaceae > Camellia > Camellia lanceoleosa. Next base: position 36,232,049 of record CM045765.1, read on the forward strand.
AACGTTTGATTTCTTCAGCAAGAAGAGCTTCTAAATCACAACCTTACACTCCATTTTGACTAAAAATTTTTTGACCAAAACAATTTTAGACCTTAAAACCCTCTCTTTCAAAATATTTTTGAAAATGTTTCCACGATGTTTCAATGCTCGTATTTTGTTAAAAATTACATTTTTTGGTAAACCGAGTAAGGAAAAAGTGGAAATAAATGAAAGAGAGGTGAACTCTTTGAAAAATCTTTAAAAACATCTTATTTAGAGGTTTGGAGTTGAAGAAAATAGGAGGGGATGGAAGAAAACTAGTTGGGGAAATAATTAGGTATCAAACCGTTAAGAGAGAACTGAGCAACCTTCACTAAATCAGGCCTATCTCTTTGTGCACTTAGACTTTAGTTGTGAGGCCACCTGTAGACACCCCATTTTTAACCGCTCTTAAGACTTGGGTGCTACTGATTATCTACTTGGTGATAAAAGGTGTGCAGTGCAAGGGTTCGATTTCTTTGGCAATGAGAGTGTCAAATCCAAACCTCACACCCCATTTTTGGACCAAAAATATTTTAGAACTTAAAACCCCTTTTTCAAAATATTTTTAAAACAAAGTTTCTACGATGTTCCGACGCTCGTATTTTGTTAAATGTTGCGCTTTTCGGTAAATCGAGCAAGGACAAAGTGGAAATGAATGAAAGAGAGGTGAACTCTTTGAAAAATTTTTTTAAAACATCTTGTTTAGGGGTTTGGAGTTGAAGAAAATTGGAGGAGAGGGAAGAAACCAAGTTGGGGAAGAAGATGGGCATGAACCGTTAAGAGAGAGTCAAGCAGCCCTCGCTAAATCGAGCCTATCCATTTGTAACTTGGATTTTAGCTATGAGGCCACCACCATTTTAAAGAAGACTTCTGGGGCTTCATTTTTCACTTAAGAATCTTCTCAAGCCGAGGCGGATGAGGAGATATGGTTTGGTTGAAGTTGGGCATCAACCGGTTGGACGAAACTAAGCGATCTTCACTAAAGAGATATCTCTTAGCACACATGGAATTTTGATGTGAGGCTTCCACCATCGGAAATAAGACTTTCGGGGCTCTGATTTAGGCTCAAGAATGACCTAAAAATGAGTCGGATGAAGGCGTTATGACTGGTTGAAGTCGGGGACATGGACTAGTTTTTGCCGTAGGTATCTGTGAGAGTGTCGGCCACAAATGGAGGTTGCCGGCCATATGCCAGCCAGAAGGGATTCTTGTCGGCCTCAAATGTCCAGAAAGCTGAGAATTTGTAGACATTTTGCTCCAGCTGTCTTCTAAATGCTCCAGCTGTCTCTATATTCAGATATTTTGACCAGGGCTCTCATTTTTTCTATATATGAAGGCAATATCTATCATTTTAGAAGGTTGACAAGTTTGGGAGCTTCTCTCTCTAAAATCTCTCTCTCTCTCTCTCTCTCTCTCTCTTTATAATTTTGTGAGCAAAATTTTAGCCTCTTTCTCTAGAAATCTCTCTCTCTTCCTATATTGTGCTTAGAAGTGAGAATTTCCTACACTCTTGCAAAGAGACCCTAGGCCAAACAACACCACCTTGCGGTGAGGTCCTTGGACGACCTATTTGAGGTCTAAAGCTTGGTTTTAGCTCAGAATTTGGGCTGGTTTGCTGCTGTGCTTCAAGGGTAAGGCCTTGTCCTTTTAAGCTTTGTTTTGGTAAAGTGCTTGGCCATCTCTTTGTGCTATTTTGACCTGGTTTTTAAACCATAAAAAACTCTGATTTTAAGTTTTAAAAGTGGTGGTTTAAGCCTTGTTTGGTTAGGAGGTGTTTCCCACCCTTTTGCTCCTTGGCTTGTAAAGCCTTTTGAGCCATCTCTCAAAACTTTTGAAACAACCTTCTCTTGGCCTTTTAACCACTGAATTCTAGGGGAATATTAGTGGCAAAAACTTGGTTTTGAGGTCCCAAATAGGAGGGGGTGGTCCCCCATCCTTGTATCTTATTTGTATGTGTTGGTGGCTTAGCATTTGAGCATGATTTTTTACTCTTTTGTAACTTAGTTCATGCATGTTTTGGCTTTATTTTGACATGATTAAACTCTGTTTTTTTTGGTTTGGCCACTTCTTGCTTGCATTTTGTACTTGTAGTGCAATCATGCTTATTAGCCTAGCACACTTGATGAGTTAGCCTATCATTCTAGCCTTTGTTAGCTCAACTCCATCACATTTTCGCTACTGATTTGCTATGCTTTAGCTTTATTTTTGGTGGTCTTGGTCATATGTGCTTTGCTTTGTATAGCTATAGTGTAAACGACCTTCACTAGCTTTGTGATTTAAGGCTTCTAGAATGCTTTGTTTGGGTTGTTTGTATGCCATAGCATCATTTAGCATGTAATTTTAGAGCATATATCATTGTCACACTCTCACATATTCCACTCTTTCAATGCTTTTGAGAGTTGTGCTTTGTGTCTTGCTTGTGAGCCTACATGCAAACATGTTTTTCTTGCTATTTGAGTTTCAATTTCAGCATGTTGTAGTCTCTGATTTGGCATGATTAAGCTCTGTCAGAGCTGGTTTGGTTGTTTATGCTTGATATTGCATGTTTCTAGAGTGATGCTCTTTACTAGCTTAATGTATTTGGCTTTTGAGCATGTCTTGTATGGATTGTTTGCATGATTTAGTGTCTTGAGCATGCCATTTCAACTTTGAAAATCTGCCAGCTCCCTTATTTCTTCATCTTTTTTATTTTGCTTTGAGAGTTGGTTGGCCTTGAGATTGTGTTTAAGCTTGGGATTGAGACTTGTGCTTAAATGGCTTTAACCCTCTTTTGAGGGTTCCTCCTAGTCAAAGGCATGGTCTCTGCTATGCCTTAAACCATTCTTTTGGTTGACCTCCTCTCCTTAGAGGACTTGCACATTGGACTTAACCGATTAAAGAATGGTTTGGTAAAGTTAAAATGAGTAAACAAGAAAATGGACCAAGTAAAACATGTGCAAGCTAAGCATTTGTGCTGCATTACATGTGTTTGGATCGGACGTTAATCCAAACACAAGAAATGTGGGACGTTTCATACTTGAAGTGATGAAACGTGTCACATTTCTTGGTCGCCAATACCCTTGATCACGTATGATGGGGTGGAGGCTCTTTGTGTATTGTTTGTGCATTCACTAAGCTTGTGCAAGCTTGGTTTTGGGCCATAATGTATTGAGATGCTTGGTTGGTGGCTTGAGAGCCGAGTGCCACACTCCTTTGAGCTTGAGACATGATGAGAAGAGTGGCAGTGCATACATTTTCTTACAAATACATTGCTATGCCTCTGTTGTTCTTTGTTGCAGTAAAACCAGAAGTCTGGAGAAGCAGGTGGCCAACCGGCCACTTGAGGTAGCCGACCGACCACCTTTACTAGTCGATCGGCTAGTTGAGGTGGCCAGCAGCCACTTTTTGTGGCCGACTGGCCACCAGTCCATTTTTGTGCCAAAATGTTCATGTTTTGAGGCAGAGGCAGTCTGGAGGTTGGTTCGATGTTCAGCAATCAAGGAGAGTGCAAACAGAGGCAACCGGGGCAAAGCGATGGATTTTTAGGACGACGCCAACCGAGCATGCATGTCTCCCTCGCCCACGAGGCCACTTTATCACTTTAATTAGTTAGCATAACTAATTACTCGAGTGTTGTAATACTTTAGCTAGTTTTGTGTAATTAGTTATTTCATTCAGTTTGTAATAATTAATTAGCTAGCATAGTTAATTAGTTGGTTTGTAATAATTAGCTTAGCTTAGCGTAGCTTAGCTTAATTATTCAGACCCTCCTTCGAGAGGGCGCAATGTTGTAACAAGGGTGCGTGTGTGTGTGCATGTCTTCCAACCCCATTTTTTTCTCCCTTTTACTTACCACTTTCGATGGTTAGTTTTAGGGCATTTTTCAATTAGCATGCCTTATGCTTTGCATGCGTGCATCATTCATTTGTTTTGCACGCACCGGGCTCAGCGCATTATTCAAACTGCATTATATTTCAATACCTATTTGAATAAATGTTATCAAATCGTTGCATTCATATGCCATCTTAGATAGCTGAGCCTATTTAGTTACATATTGCATGTGTTGCATTAGGCATTGTTAACATAGTTAGGATCATGCATTGATTTCTAACAAGCTTTTGTTTTGGCTCAAGGTACACTGTAAGTGTTTACGCTTTAGCATCCTTGCATGAGTGAGTGTTGCCATGAGGCTATTTGCTTAAGTGCTTAACTGCATGAATGCCTATGGGTGAAGGCTTGATTGTTTGAATTGGAACAACTCGATGATTGTGAGTTTTAAGCCCACTTTGCGAAGTGGCAAAATCATGTTTTAAGCCTACTTGAGGGTGGCAAATCCGCGCTTTAGCCCACTTGCGAGTGGCACTTTCAAACTATTTTCGAAAAACAAACATGAGTTGTTTTGTTCCAATTCTCGCGATTTAGTCTATACTTGTATGTGTGCGCCACATAGTAAAGTTAGCTAATAATCAGAACAAGAACACATGAGGTTTATAAAACAACATATCATGCTTAGCAGAGGCCGATCCTTTGATCGGGCGAGCGGGGGTGCTCATTGCATGACCTTCCCCTCTTGTACCCAAGTTCCCGAGCGGAGGCAACTTTGGTGATGACGGACACGTAGCCTTTGGCATGAGTCAGGGTTTCCTAAATTTTTCAAAAACAAAATATTTAGGTGGCTACTCTGTAATCTGGCAAAACAGTCCATGTTTGGCACTTTTTGATTCAAAATTGATTTTCCAAAACCAATTGCCAGATTTGGACTCTTTGGTGTTTATCAGTCTCACATTGCATTTTGTGAGATTAGATTCAGAACCGTGATAGGAGTTCGAACTGTAGTAAGACCAATTCGTGCCCTCTCCGAAAGGAGGGGGGGCGCGTGAAGAAAGTCGGGCCTACAGTTTCTGGCGACTCTGCTGGGGATTTAGAGAACTTGACTCGAAACTCATAATATGTTGTTTTATCTACATTTGTGTGTCTCTTTGTATTGCATGTGCATTGGTGCGCCTATGTCACAGTGTTTGCCATCTGCTATTCTTGAACGGTTTGCTGGAGGTTTGCTTGGAAAAGCGTGCCATAAGGCTGATCGGTTGCGGGTTCTGCCATGATGGGAACACAAACCTTGGATCAAGATCACCGCCGAGGCACCCTTTTTGGCCAATTGACCTAGTTGCATATCAGAAGCCTTAGAGATTGTTCCAAACTAGGACAGGTTGCTCACCCGAATGCAGGATTGTTTGAAACCGCATGTGTCCGTAGTGAACCTTAACTCCTGACGAAATTAGGACAGGGTAACCCTACCCCATCATAGGGGTGTTTTGGCTCTCTTTAACTGGTATGTGCTTTACAGTGAAACTATACAGGAATATGCATATCGATTGCAAGTTGGTATCTGTTTTGGGGCAGAATTCAGTAGAGAGTAGAGTCATTCAGCTATGCTCATATCTGTTCCAGTGAAATTAGGCTGAGATGCTATCTGTTTTCTTTTTTGCAAGGTAATCCTGGAACCATAGCTTCAGAAGGCTCTAATATCCCCCGGGTACATTGGACTTGTGTTGATAGACTTTGTTAGGTCAGGAGATTTAGTTCAAGGGCAACCAGTGTTTCCTTCGCCAGTGGCAAGGCAAGAAAGGCCAGTCGGGGCTTACCAGTTCAACTAATCCGACAGTCACCAGTCACATCACCTTTGTTCAAACTCAGCAGACCGTGATGGCACAGAGTCCGGAAGAAGTTGTGGCCATGATAGCGGTATTAAACCAGGGAATTGCTATACAGGATAAGACCAATGCCGAAGTGCAACGCCCATCTGGGGCACCTACTACACATCCAGCCTCGGGACCCCCGGCCGAACTTTGACCCACTTTCGCCAGCTGAAGATTCGTATGGTTCGGATTCCTGAGAAGGGTTGGCTCAAGCTCGGGTTTTCAGACCCCAGGTGCAGCTTAATGAGAGGCTTTATCCCTTTGGTACTAATGATCTTGAACCGACCTTGGTGAAAATTGCAAACCTTGAAAAGCAATTAAAAAAAGCACAGGGCCTTAACTCCATTCTCGACATTGAGAATGGGTACACCGAGGCTGCCGTACGGCTCCCAGACAGATTCAAAATGCCACATATTGATCGTTTCGACGGGTCTGGAGATCCTATGGTACATATCCGGCTTTTCTTGGACGTTCTGAAACCGATGGGTCTAACTAAGCTTTAGAAACTCTCTCTGTACAGAAGAACCCTGTCGGGTATAACAACCACTTGGTACGCCAAGTTGGAGGATGCAATGAAGCAGAACTGGGAAGAGTTGGCTGAGGCCTTTGTCAATTAGTACTCTTACAATACCCAACTTGAAATAACCACTCAAGACCTTGAAGTAACCCATCAGAATCCTGCAGAGTCTTTTGTAGAATTTGTTGCAATGTGGAGAGCAAAGGCAACACAGATGACGGATCGCCCTTCTGAGAGAGATCAAGTGCGGATAGTGGTAAAGAACCTTGAGCATGATATGTTGCAAAAGTTAATAGTGGCTCCACTGTTCACTTTCAAAAGTTTGCATGAATTGGGGGTTTAGATCGAGAATGCATTCAATAGAGGGATTATTCCCAAAACAAGTGAACCGACAAGGAGGGTGATTTCCGGGAGTACCAATGTTGGTGGTAGCACTATTTCCAAACCGACTGAAGCCAATACAATCGCCACACCCGACCCTTTTGCCAAACCAAGCCTACAAACAGCCGGCCTAACCCGAGCTCAGGGCAGAGCTTTCACCCCTCTCTATATGAACCTAACTAGCGCACTAAAAGTGTTAATGGAAAGAGGGTATCTCAAACCCCTTGATCCTTAACCTCTGCCTGACCCACTCCCTACCAAACATAACCCAACTAAGTACTGTGTGTATCATCAGCAGCGCAGTCATGGCACCGATCGTTGCTACCGCCTCGTCATGAGGTCCAGAATCTCATTGACAATTGGACGATAGCTTCACCTCCAGACCCCAATGACCAAATATCTCCTGCCTACCTCAACTTCATCCATATACTGCCATCCACCTACAACCCCAGCGTATGCATCACCTCGGTCCATCTACCCAAGGTGTTCATTCTAAAAAACATGGACTTATGCATGATGGATGCACTTGAACCCCAATCATCTCAAACCCGTGAACCCACTACTTCTGAGCTGATAAAAATGATTGAAGATCTTCAGAGAACTGTGGCAGATCTGGCCTTTGGGATATTGGCTCCGTCATTGACCCCATCGCATGCCAGAAATTTCACACCAAAAGGCTCTCCAATCTTGGGACGGGTTGCATTGGAAAAAGGCCAATCTCTTAGCGAGTGGAGGCAAGTGGTAAGAACAAGGTAAGGCGGACATTGCTCCCGTGAACACCTTGATGAATTTGTTGAGGCTTTGAAAGCGAAGGATCACAAGACAAGTGCTCGCAGTTGTTGCAAAGACTGTGAATGACACTTTTGCTGCTCACAGTGAGAGCATTCTGAATCAAGGGGGAAGCCGGAAAAAGGGTTGTCGTACTAGAAATACCCCTTTTATCACCAATCCTACACTCGAAAGAGATCAGCAAACCCAGTCAGCACCTGCTAATCCTTTTGCTAGTACATCCAACCCGACCACCCAACAACCAGCAAAATATCCACCTCGGGATCAGAGGACTTTTACCCCGCTCTATATGTCTCTATCAGCAGCCTGGAAGGTCTTGATCAGAAAGTGGCATCTGAAGCCCCTGGAACCACGCCCACTGCCAAATAACCTCCCTCTCTCACATAACCCGACCAAATATTGTGCCTTCCATCAACAAACCGGTCATGACACTGACCTTTGTTTTCGTTTTCGCCACGAAATACAAGATCTGATTGATAACGAGGTCATCGTCGCACCAGGCCCTGCAAAGTCTATCGACACTGAATCGATGAATGTGGGGGATAATATGATAATGTGATCGGGGGATGAACCACCTGCTAATGGTGCTTAGTTTACTCCAGATGTGATGGATGGCACGCACTGTTTTGAGCAATGTACAAATGCTGTTAATTTTACTTTCTGACTTGGGTATTTGGTCAGTCTTGTTGTGTTGTATTGAGTCAATCTTCTTGTACTAAGTCAGTCAAGTCTGTCTTGTTGTATCGAGTCAGTCCTGTTGTGTTAGAGTCGGGTGATTCCGAGTGTGTTAACTCAGTCGTTACTTTCTTGTTTATGTTTGTCTTTTACATTCTTTCTTTTAAGTCTGTTTTTGCCATAGAGCTAGTTGTGCCAGAAGATTTGAATGAAATGGCAGTGCTTTTCACCTACTTTTCTGTGCCTTGAAATCATTGCATTGACCTAAGTTTTTCAAAACTTGTCTAACACTATGATGAAAACAAAGAGGGAGGAATTCCTCGGGATTTGCAAAAATTTGATCAACTAAGAGAAAGAGAGGCATGCTAAGCCCTTAATGAATGAGATCATGTTTGTTAATGTGAGTACTGAGAAGGATCCTGGCTTGATCCAGCTTGGTTCTACACTGTTTTCATGAGCAACTAGTCGCTTTCTTAAAAGATTTCAAAAAATGTTTTGCGTGGTCCTGCGAAGATATGTGTGGAATTGATTTCGAGATTGTGCAGCATAGGATCGCTCTCAGCCTCAACCCCTTTTGCTTTCAAACCTTAAACTTGGATTCAGAATGTTCAATGGTTAACCACAATGTAAGGCTTGTATGGCCAGATTTGAAGCAGCCCATGAACTAGGGACAATAAGGTTGTATGACATCAAAGGAGGCCCACCAGGCTAGATATGAAGAAACCCTTGAACTAGGGGCAATAAGTTCAGATGTCGTCAAAGGAAGCTTGCGAAGCTAGATCAGAAGCATCCCTTGAACTAGGGGCAAAAATGTCAGATGTGCTCGAAGAGTCAAAGTTGGGTTATTCTGCAAACCAATGAAAACTAGCAAGAAAGCCAAATTCCAGCAGCTGGAAGAAGAAAATTTATTGTTGAAGGACAATCGAGTTTCTATCTGCAACACTAGGGGCAACTTCAGCCCCCATTGGATGGGCTCCTATAACATTAGAGAACAACAACCATTTTACTAGATTCAGATGGCTTCGATATCTCAAATTGATCAACATGGACCAGTTAAACTTTTACCCTTGAGAGGCTCGTTGGGCCGAAGACCCAGAAGGGCGACCCAGGCAAAAGTTAGAGCAAGAAAAAGAAAAAAAAAGAACAAAAATGAAAAGAAAAAGAAAGAAGAAAAGAAGAAAAGAAATGAAAAGAAAAGAAAAACAGAGTTCGCAAGGTTGAAATCCCAGAAGGGTGACCTTGGCAAAAGTTAGAGTGTAAAAGGAGAGTGTCAACACGAGTGAACCTCATCGGAACTCGTCGAACTGATTCCCATGTTTGGGATACGTAGGTAACTTCATTCTGAAGTCCGGCCCCAATCATTTTCAGCCTGCTTGGCTCATCCATGTTGATTGGTTTATCCTTGTGCATCTCGAGAGTAGATTCTATGTTGGTCGAGCAGTGGCCATTTGCAAAAACAGTTTTTGAGGATTTTTACTGAGGTTGACTAATTTTCTAAAAAATTATTCCATTTTTTTTCAAAACTGGACCATTTCTTAGACCCAAAAAAGAAAAATTTTCAGTGCTCACAACCTGACTTGTGTGATTTTGAATCAAAAAATCGAACAAGTGTGTTAATTTAACTCTCATGTTGGTCAAAATTGTTTTAGTAGAAAGCCAAAAACAAGAAATGGTCAAAATGATGAACTAGGGGCACAGTTGAGTCAAGTTTTCTGTCTGTTCCCTGTTATCAATGTACTTGCCAGAGAAGGCACCATATTTGCCAGAAATGGCACCATACTCGCCAGAAAGGGCACAACTGAAGCTAACAGCAAAGGGCCGAAAGCTCTCTTGACCTCCAAGCAGCGAGGTATCAAGCTAAGTGTGAAGCACGAACTGGAATTGGAATTGGATATTCGGTTCCTTCATTTGGGACGATCACACCCGAATTGGCGTCTAACCCAGAATGGGGACGTAGAAAAGGCAATGTGTGAGACCAATCAATTGTAAACCTGGCCTGTGGGACATGCTGTAACTTGCCTTGATTAAACTAAGCCAGGGGCATCGTCAATTGATGTGAGTTGCAGATTTGCATCCAGTCGCGCCACAACCCCTCTATGGAAAAGCTCACTGTTGTGAGTGAAAGAAAGAGAATCTAGTAGAATACTAGGGGCAAGAGTCCACAACTTCCTGTTTATCCATCAACCACCCAGGGGAGGGATAAAAAAAAGAAGAGAGATAGAAGAATAGAGAGATGTGCGCTGAGAGAAAAAGTGAGGAAATGGGCATTTTCAGAAAATTGGAGATTGAGTGCCAGAGTGATGTGAGAATCACAAATGAGAAAGGGTGGGAAACAATACCTGGAGAAGCTGTGGGTTCTCCGTGAACCGAGAGGTCTCTCGCCATTTGAACACATTCGAGTGTTGTGTTTGTTGTTTTTGATTCTTGTTTTGAGTCATCTCGAGTGTCAATAGATATGTTTAGGTTATTTTACCTTTGTTTTCCTTTGTTAAGTCGTTTTGACTATGGTTAGTCGTAGGCTCAATACCTGGTTTAGAACTCATTTCTCAATTTCAAAAATAAATCGTTTTGTGCTCAGAGTGCTGTGCCATTCTCCGCATTTGTGCAAAACAGGATTTGTTCTTTCATAAAACTGCAGGGTTCAACCTAGGTCATGTGAGAACAGTTGAACCAGGACCTGATTGAAGCTATCTGGGTTCCAGACTGTAAAGCAAAAGAAAATAGGAAAAATTTGGAGCATCTTAGCATGTTTCAACTTTAGTAAATTTCGAGACTGCATTCCAGGTGCACCTTCTCAGGCCTCGCAATTTCTCTGAAGTATAAGTGTGCCTCTACCTCAAGCTCAAGCTCAAGCTCAAGCCTGCTTCAAGCCAGAATGGTAATCCAAGCAGCATACAGATGTTACCTCTCACCAATATGAACAGGATGTATCCTTTTTTGAGTTGAGCATGTTGCAAAGTCCTCTGAGAGGTAAATTGGAGGCGCCAAAGTGCATATTTGCCTCCCTTCTATTGCATAGAATGTGCACTTTTATATACACTTCTGTTACATGCGTGCTGCACATCGTTTATAATTGTTGCATAGAATATGCTTGTCTCTTGCATTGAATATGCTTGTTTCATGCATCGAACATGCTTTCAATTAACATTGTGCATCTATCACACAATAATCTCACTTAGTGCATCTGTTTCACAATTTCATATCACTCGCTCTGTCTTGTGCACCTTGTGGTTGTATATCACTCGCACTGTCTTGTGCACCTTGTGGTTGTGTCTCACTCGCACTATTTTGTGCATTCTATGGTCTGGGAGACCTTAAAATCCTACAGTTCACACTCGCGCTTTCTTGCGCATCACACTGTTTTGTGCAGTTTACACTCGCACTTTCTTGTGCATCACACTCTTTTGTGCAGTTTACACTCGCGCTTTCTTGCGCATTGCACTATCTTGTGCATTTCATTACATGCTCTCATCTTGCATAGAAAATGCTGGTATCTTTTGTATAGAAAGTGCATCATGCTTTCTTGCGCACATTACCTGCACTCGTTAGCGCAGTGCATTGCGCTGTTTTACACACCTTACCTACACTTGTTAGGTGCAGTGCATTGCGCTTTCTTGCGCACCTTACCTACACTTGTTACGTGCAGTGCATTGGGCTTTCTTGCGTACCTTACCTGCATTCGTTAGTGCAGTGCATCGCGCTTTCTTGCGCACCTTACCTGCACTCGTTAGTGCAGTGCATCACGTTGTTTTGCGCACCTTACCTGCACTTGTTAAGTGTAGTGCATCGCACTGTTTTGCACACCTTACCTTTCTTATGCACCTTACCTGCACTCGTTAGTGCAGTGCATCGCGTTGTTTTGCACACCTTACGTGCACTTGTTAAGTGCAGTGTATCGCACTGTTTTGCACACCTTACCTGCACTCGTTAAGTGCAGTGCATCGCGCTTTCTTGCGCACCTTACCTACACTCGTTAGTGCAGTGCATCGCACTTTCTTGTGCACCTTACGTGCACTTGTTAAGTGCAGTGCATCGTGCTTTCTTATGCACCTTACCTGCACTCGTCAATGCAATGCATCGCGTTTTCTTGCGCACCTTACCTGCACTTGTTAAGTGCAGTGCATCGCGCTTTCTTGCGCAACTTACCTGCACTCGTCAGTGCAATGCATCGCGCTGTCTTGCTTACCTTACCTACACTTGTTAAGTGCAGTGCATTGCACTGTTTTGCGCACTTTACCTACACTTGTTAAGTGCAGTGCATCGCGCTTTCTTGCGCACCTTACCTGCACTCGTTAGTGCAGTGCATCGCGTTTTCTTGCGCACCTTACCTGCACTCGTTAGTGTAGTGGATCGCGCTTTCTTGCGCACCTTACTTGCACTTGTTAGTGCAGTGCATCGCGCTTTCTTGCGCACATTTCTTGCACTTGTTAATGCATTGCTCGCACTGTCTTGTACACCTGTATAGCATTGTTTTGTGCATTCACTCTGCATCGCACTGTTTCGTGCACCTTGCATGTAACACTGTTTTGTGCATTCACTCTGCATCGCACTGTCTTGTGCACTCTCTGGTTTAGGAGACCTTAAATCCTCTAAGGAGGTGTTTGTTTTGGAAGGATTGGGCATATGATTGGACTATTAGCCCGGATGGACTAATAGTTCGTTATTTGTTTCAAAAGTTTTGCTCCAGACTATTAGTCCCATATTTGTGGGACTATCGTATCCCATGGGAGGGTGGAGGGGTGAGATCGAAACCATGGGATAACTCATCTCATGGGATTAGCTAATAAAATTACATTTTTGCCCTCTGGTATTTAATTATGTATTGTATTTAGTAAAATTTAATAAAATTTAAATGTCTCAATTTAAAAATAAAATAATTTTATTTAATTTTAATTTTAATTTTAATTTTTGTTTTATTTATTTAATTTTTTAAAATAATTTTTTATAAATATTTTATTGATGTTTTATTTTAAAATTTTGTTTATATTTTATTTAATTTCATTATTTAAATTTTAATAGATGTTTTATTTTATTTCATTATTTAATTATTATTATTATTTAAAATAAATTTATTTAAAATTTTAATTAAAAAATAACATATATTTTTATTGATATTTAATTTATTTAATTTTTTAGAAATAAATTTATTTAATTGTGGAAAAAATAAAATAAAATAAATTTTTATTTAATCTAGCTAAAAATAATTAAATATTAAAGCTATGTTTAATATTGCTATTACTTAGTAAATAATTGAAAAGGATCAAATAGTCATTTGAGTATTTATCTTTCTCCATAATATAACAAACATTGGATTCACTAAAAATAGTCTAATCCAGATATCTAATCCTATGACTAAACAAATATAGGATACAAATCTAATCCAACCAAATAGTCCGTGGACAATGTATTCCAGAACTAATAGTCCGATGGATTACAATCTCCTTTATTCAGTCCGTCCAAACAAACACACCCTTAGGGTTTTGAGTAAAAGAGAGAATGGGTGAGACAAAGAATAAGAAGGTAATTGAATTTTTTTATCTTCTATTATGCTATAATTATTATTTGCAAGAAATATGGTATAATTATGGCAACATTTTTGTTTTGGGAAAGGGTGGCAGAGGTATAACAAAATAATCATTATTTTTTAATAATTAATATGCTAAGTTAGCAAATATTTATTTATTTATTATTTTTTATATAAATATTTTAAAAATAACAAAAAATAAAAAAATTTAGGATGAAACCTTGGAAATTCTAAAACTTTCATTATTAAAATTTCACTTTGTTGTAATTTAGCACCAAAGTTATGTATGGGAACTAAAAAGTTCAAAATAATAATAATAATAATAATAATAATAATAATAATAATAATAATAATGTAATATTAACATTTTACATTTTGTATCTAATAATAATAATAATAACATTTTATATTTTGTATCTAATCTATGACTAATTTAATAAGAACGTTTTATTTAATATTTTAAATACATGACAAAGAGCATAGTGATGCATCACTACCTTATGAGTTAGCATTTTTCTTTCAAAATGTTAAACTCATGACACTATAAAATTAAAATATAAAAAAATCATTATTAATGAAAAAAGAAAAAAGAAAAGAAGAAAGATCCGCAAAGGGTTTTTTGAGGAGAAAGTTTTAAAACAAATATTTGAATCAGTTGAATGTCAGAAAAATTAATTTTTACCCTTTTGAAGGTAAATTTGTTTTCACTGAGACCCCATGTATCTCTAAATGCGACAATTACATCTCATGCATGTATAAATAGTTTCGTTATCATTGTGAGTGAAACATGAAAACTTTTGTGATTTATGTAGTATCTATAGTTGGACTTGAGAAAAATAAACTCGCAATTAACAAAGAGAAGTAATGTCAAGAAAGAGTTCGAGAAAGAAGATGCACGTATTAAATATAAATAATTATATAATCGACTAATCTTTACTAGCGTTGGAAAGAGAAGGTAATAGTGTTTTCTAACAATGTTGGAGTTAAAGTTATTATTTTTTTCCCATCGACAAATAGAAAGCAATATTTTATTAATCAAAATAAAACATTACAAAAGGGACAGGGAGAAATTCAAAAAAAAAAAAAAAAAAGGTACCCAACCAACATAAGGAAAAAATCTGCAAAACTCTAAATAGCAAAAAAATATAAACTATTTAGCTGTCTAAAAGACAACTAAATAAAAATAAATACCCACAAAAAATTACAAAACATTTTAATCCCTCAAAATTAAGTTTGAAACTTCTTTGATGTAAGAATATGAAAACCAAAAAAATACAAAAATTGGTTGGAAATAAAAAAAGAAAGAAACATAAGACAGAGTAAAGATAAATTATGTAAATATTGTTTAAAGAATGCACACATATGCGACATAAAAAATTAAATACAAACTAACCTTTATCAATCTTTTTTTGATATAAGAATATGAAAACCAAAAAAATACAAAAATTCATTGGAAGTATAAAAATAAGAAGAAGAAGAAGAAGAAGAAGAAGAAGAAGAAGAAGAAGAAGAAGAAGAAAGTTAAGACAGAGTAAAGAGAGAAATTATATAAAATATTGTTTAAAGAATGCATACATATGTGACATAAAAAATTAAATTCAAATTAATCTTTAACAGTCTTCTTTGATATAAGAATATGAAAACCAAAAAATACAAAAATTCATTGGAAGTATAAAAAAAACAAAAAAACAAAAAAGAATAAAAGAAGAAAGGTAAGATAGAGTAAAGAGAGAAATTATGTAAAATATTATTTAAAGAATGGACACATATGTGATATGAAAAATTAAATATAAACTAACCTTTAACCGTCTTCGAAAAAGAGATAAAACATAATGAGTTGCATGAACTTTACCTTTATAGGGTAAGGAGGTTGAGAATGACGTGAAAAAAGATGTATGGTGGGTAGGGTTTTCAGGTGAAAAAGATAATAGGTTGAAGAGAGCGAGAGAAAGAAGGAGAAAATTGAAATTTTTTCTATTATGAAATAATTATTTTTCGCTAGAAGGATGACTTAATCATAGCAATATTTTGTTGTAGGAAATAATGGTAAATGTATGACAAAGTAATAATTCCCTTAATTTCATAGAATTAATATGATGTGTTATTCGGATTTTTTAAAATATTTTTTAAATAACAAAAATTAAGAATTTTAGAATGAAGTCTTAAAGGTTCTTTAGCGTTCATAATTGAAATGTCATTTCGCTATAATATGTATAGATTTGAAAAAATCCAAATAGATATATATAAATCAAAAAGCAAGTTTTTACATTTTTCAAATGTTTTATTTTTTATTTTTTTTTACTTTTCTAATTCATCTAGCCGAACCGATTTTAAAAGTCTAATTTTTTAAAAAAATTTTAAAAAAATACTAAAAAAAAAAAATCGAAAAGTTACTAAGCTACTACATTAATGACTATTTCTATAAATAAAACATTAAATTGTACATACAATAGTATAATTTCAAGAATAAATATTTATGACATGTATAATTTAAAATTTTACAAAAAAAAAGTGTTTTCATCAATAAATAGCTCATAATGTATTTGCTAATATAATGGTATAGATTTAAAAATACAATAGTGTAATGTATCCATGTGTATATAAACATTATATTAATAATAAATCAGCAAAAACAAATGTGCTTTGAAATTAATAAAAATTCAAAATTTAATTTACTTTTCAAATTGAAGTGATTTGACAATTATTATCATATAATATTAATTATATTTAAAATGTAATAATTAATAATTGAATGACATGTATATTTATGTATTTTAAAAATTCAAAAAATAAAAAAAATTGTGTGGAGAGTTTCAAGCTGTCTCCCAATGTTTTTTTTTTTTTCTTCCTTATGTAATGGTTTTATTTGGAAAAATAATTGGATTAAAATAAACAAAATAATTAATAAAATAAAATGTCACATTAAATTTATAATTATGTCATATAATTTTTTTCAAAACCATCAAATCAATTAAAAAAAATTAACTAACTTTTCAAAGAAAATGCTTTTAAACACTGACTCGTTTGGGAATATGTTATTTTAATAACTTTTTTTTTTCTAAAATATAAGGTAAAAAAATTAGTATGTTTAAAATGATTTTTTGATATTTTATGAAAATATGTAAAAAAAAGTAGAGAGAAAATAGAATTTCAAACTTTTTGATATAAATTATATGCTTTTTAATTTTTTTAGTAACTTTTTTATTTTTAGGCTAAAATAAGTACATGCCTCGTGTCTCATTTGGAAACGGATTTTTTTAGTAACTTTTTAATTTTTTGGCTAAAATATGATATAAAAAAAAATATGTTTGTGATATTTTTTATTTTTTACGAAAAGATGTATAAAAAGTAGAGAAATTTTTTTAACTTTTTAGTATATATTATTGACTTTTTAATTTTTTTAATGATTTTTTAACTTTTAGAATAAAAAATAATATTGTCAAACGATATTTTTACTTAAAAATAAAAAATTCATTAAAAAAGTTAAAATCTAATAAACTATACAAAAAAAGTCAGATTTTTTTTCTTCCTACTTTTACATATTTTTTATAAAAAATTATCTTAAATATATTAATTTTTTTATTTTATATTTTAATTAAAGAATTAAAAAATTATTAAAATAATCAATTTCAAACAAAGTTTAAAATAATTAAAAAAATTAGGTATCGTTTGGGAAGAGCTTATTTAGGCTCTTTTGGTTCTTTGAGCTACAAAAGATAGAATAGGCTATTTGAGGCATAACAGACAAAACATCACATCTAATTCATAATCCTTACATTCTACTCTTACAAAAAAAAAAAATTATAAAATTAAAAAGTCAAAAAAAATTTCTCAAATCAAACTTTTAAACTCAGACTCAAATAGCAAAAAAAAAAGTAAACAAAAACAAAAAAGTCAACCCCTCAAAGGAGGCTAGATAACCAATTAAAATAGGGAATACTTGCTTTCTCTCTCTCCACTCACACTCTGTTCTTCTTTCCCTGTGTTAGGGGTAGAGAGAGAGAGAGAGAGAGAGAGAGAGAGAGAGATGGGTGGGTCAGTGAGAGATATGCAATCGAAGGGAGAGGTTGATAGCGTGATGAAGGACGGATCACCGGTGATCATACACTTCTGGGCTTTTTGGTGCCAAGCTTCCAAGCAGATGGATCAACTCTTCTCTCATCTCTCCACCGATTTCCCTCTTTCTCACTTCTTGCGGGTACTCTCTCTCTCTCTCTCTCTCTCTCTCTCTCTCGCTTGCTCTATGTATATATCCACATTGATAGACAATTGAACATTCACAGACTAATTGCTAAACAGATAATTACAAGTAAGTTTTTATCAAATGTTGGATGCAAATAGTAGGCAAGGACAATAATAGATGTATATGGTTGAATAAATAGTTCAAGTTTTAGATAGTTTAGATATAGATTTCAATGATTGAATTTGAGAGCTTTACCAGATCCAACAACCTAAGATTTTACTTCTTACTCTACTTATAACCAACTCTCTTATATTTTTATAAACTTTTTCAAATCTTTTCATTTGAAATCCATTTGGAACCTAAAACTTAGTTTACATGTGAGATTGAAATCACATAAAAATTAAAATGGCATAATCTTTAATTGGATATTTGATTAGTATAGTTATTCAAAATTTTGTTTTCTGTCTTGTTTTGCCACTTGGGAGTTACGGCTCGAACGAAACATTCTTTGCTCACTTTTTAAAAAACGGCCGCAACCGTTACGTAACACCGTTACGTAACACCGTTACGTAACAGTTGTTGTGGTTACATGTGTAACGATCGTTTCGGTGTTACATAATGGGTGTAGTGGTATCGTAACGGTCGTAACGGTTTGTTATACACCGTTACACTCTTTTACAATATTCTGAATAGTTTCATTTCTCAAAAAAAAAAAAAAAAAAAAAGCTTACAAAAAAAGAACAACTACCCAAGTGATCCCAAATATAATTTTTTTATTTTATTTCATTACATTAGCATGTAAAATAAAAAAAATATAAACAGTGGTTGTATTTATTTTTATAGTCATTTTATTTAATATTTAATTGTAAATATTTTTTATTTTGTTACTGTAATGTGTTATCTAAAAAATGTCTTTAAAAAAAAAAAAAATCAGTAGCCCAAATATAATTTTTGTTTATGGAACAAATTTTTTTTTTTTTTTAAATTTTCATTTAATACTTAATTGTAAATAATTTTATTTAGTTAGCTGTAAAATGTTGTCTAAAAAAATGCCTCAAATTTTTCTTTTCTTGTTTATGTTACAATTTTTATTTTTATAATCATTTCATTTAATAATTGTGAATATTTTTTATTCAGTTAGTTCAGTTATTGGTCAAAAATAATTTGTAGACATTTAAAATCAATTATTCTTAAAGTCATTAACTATTAAAATAAAATGTAAAAAAAAATCATTTTATAGTGATTTGAAAATATGAAATATATTGGAATATACTTAAAGATTAATAAAAATTGATCAAAATCTATTTTAGATCTCAAAAAATATGATTTTGGAAAAAACAATGCATATCAGTAATTTTTTTTCAAATTGTGTGAAAAATAAAAAAAATCACGATTCTTGTTACTGCAACTGTTACGCTATGACCTTTACACCCAGCAACTACCACCGTGCCACTGCAATCATTACGGTGACTGTAATCACTTTTCAAAACTTTGCTTGCAACAACTCAACTCGGGTTTGTTTTTGCCATAGGATTGAGTGAGGTGACATGAGCTTAATTCAAAAGGAGTTAGGAACATAGATATTAACCAAAGGAAGACAAATTTATCAGTGAACTCCTAAACTATCAACTAATTATATCATAGCTCAAATCTCAAAATCAATACGCAAACTTATCAAACCACCCAAATCAGGAATTTTACACAAGAACAAATTTGCCAAAACCTCATGAATTCATGGAGTTGCAACTTTTCTTTTGGGTGTATTCAACTCATATGTGTCATGTCAGCAAGAGCTGATTGTGTGGGCTGTCGCTCTTGGTGATCAGGGAGACTAGAACAAATTAACAAGCGTTTAGCTCTTTCTTTTTTCGTGTTTTGTAATCGAGCAATGAACTATGGGTTTGTTTCTTTCTGACTAAGTTATGTCAATGGAATCCTCTTTTTTTCTGAGTACTAGGCTTGTTTTTGGGGCTTGTATGTGGCTGGAAGTTGTGTGTTTGTTATCCTTTCTAGTCTAGTGTAATCAAGAATCATAAAAGGCATTAGATTACCTATGGCAATTTGGGAAGCTAGCTAAAAGCTAGCTTTTAGCTTTTAACTCATTTTGGGTCACATCACCTCTCACATTTTTTACACACAAAATGACAAAAAAGTCAAAAAAGTTAAAAAGTCAACTTTTAACCAACTTCCGAAAGAAGGAAATTTTTTAGTCTCTCCCTGGTTACTTCCATCAACAAACTTCTGGTAAAAAAAAAAAAAAAGGTTTGGCTTAGCCCTTCATAATACTACCCATGTTTCTGGAGTAGATTTCCTGATGCTAAATTTACAATGATAACTCCCCTATTATCCACATAACGGCTCCTAGGGGCCCCTTCCTTTTGTTAGGGACGATTGTTTGCCTTGAGCTTGAGGGCTTGACTGGCTCTTTATGATCTAGCCTTCAAAGAATTCCGATGATGTTTTCCAAATATACAATTCTCACAAATTCAATTGTTATGATCATATAAAGGTAAACCATAAACTGAAGTCAAAATTTTAATATGAGGGTCGAACTGTGTGTGATTGCTACCTTGCGTTGCAGACACGCCTATAGTCTAAATTTCTAGCAATACATTGTAGTTGTCTTAGTTTTAACAAAATTAAACCAAACCAAACTAAGCCTAAGGATTCATGTTCATAAGGGATCTAATGGAGATTTTTATGTATCGGTTGTCAAATTACCTAACACACAACGCTCCTCCTTTGTTTTAGTTTTAACGACAAAAGAATAAATACAATCACGAAGAGCGGAACAGCCATCCAACTCCTTCAAACACAAGACAGAGGGCATTGCTCTCAACCTTTCCAAACAATGAAAGAACACTCCATACAGGAAAATCATTATGGCCAATTACCTAAAATTTGATTTTTTGAAATGAAAGGATTACAAAAAATTCATTAGGAAAGAAATCAGTACTCACTAACGATGGGTTTTTAAGGGACTTCTCGATTTATTAATCACTTGAACATAATTGTATCTCTTATGAATGAATGACGAGAAGAAGAGAACAAGAATGACCCAAATCTACCACACTCTCTATGCTAGGGAGCTGAGAATTATCACCCATGTTTGCGTGGGATGTTGTAAATGTTACCTTTATTTTGGTGAGGTTACCTTTGGTTCTTTTAATTAATACATTATTGGAGATCACAACAAAGGCAAGTTTTAGGGTAAAATACATTGACCTTCGTATGAGGTTTGGAGAAAATATTGTAAGCCCTATAGTTTTGACATAATTACACAAAACTCCATTTTAATAAGGCTAAAGAGACCAAAATTAATGTGGATGATGTGGACATAAAGATAAATAAGGTAAAATATACATTTCAATAAAAAAGAGAACATTTTTCTATTTATATGACTAACAAATTATTGATGAAAAACATGTAATTATGCCAAAACTATGAAGCTTACTATATTTTTTTTAAAATTTCAAGGGACGTCATTGTAATTTACCCCAAATTTTAATACAACTTCCATAAAGTTAGGGAGAACATGATAGGGAAATAATTTTGGCTTACGTAGTTGTAAAAGTAAGATAAAAACGAAGAACTTGTTTCATCTTACCATTATAGCCTAGTTTAAATTTTGAATGTATAAATCATCTTGAGTTTATATCTTGTGTTTTTTTTATTTTTTATTTATTTTTATTTTTTTATTTTTTATTTTTAAATGAAACTGAAACAAAACTATATAAGTACAACAATGGGAAGCCACTACTTGAGCCAAATATGGATGCAATCATCCAGAGATTTGTGCTGCTTTTAAGATTTTTTTCGAAGTGGTTTATGGAGAGAGCTGGAAGATCTAATACATTGGTTACCTTTAAACAAGCTGACAAGATTATGTAAGGTATGTGCATAGGAAGGTGTTGCCTAAAGATTGAGGAATGTATTCTGGTGCTGAAGGAGCTTTGATGTTGTATCAAAGGGGATCTTATTGGAATGTATTTGGGACCTGAAGATTTTAAATTGTTATTCATTTAAAGCTTAGAAAGAGGTAACCTGTAAATACTTTCTTGTGAAGGTTAATGCAGTAGGTGTTAAGTTTTTGAGTTATGTATTCGTTCTGCTTTTGGTGCTGGTGAACTGCCTCAGTATTATATTGCCATTGGTGAAGACAATTAAAAACAGGCCTCCCCAACATTAGGAGCTAAAAAACATGGACACTTCTAAGAAGATGACGTGTCTGTGTTGGACACCGAGTTTCTTCAAACACTTCCCAACATGTGTTTGACACATATCCAAATGTGTCTTATTATTTTTCAACACACTTCATTGGGGACATAAATGAGACACATTATGAGAAGAAACAAAGTAATCTGGGATCCAATGGTAAAAGAAAACAATGTACATTTATACCTATTAATTTCTCATCTTTTGTACTTCAAAAATTAGTGTTCTGTTGCCGTTGTTGTTGTTTTTTGTTATTTTTGTTATTTTTTTTTAAATTTATTTATTTATTTATTTATTTATTTTAGATTATGTTAATGCAATTTCTTTGAAAGTAGAGGAAATGTAGCCAGTTGTTTTGCAATATCCTAGCTAACAGAAGGAGGTTGCAGAGGATAGGAGGGGGAAAAAAAAACTTGGTAGGCAGATAATGAAGAGATAATGATGGGAAAAAAGAGGTTAAGTTTAATAGGAAAGAAAACAGATTATGAAACAGAGGTCAAACTTACCCTGTTCCCTCTAAAAATTGTTTACTTGTCCTTAAATTGCAGGTTGAAGCTGAAGAACAACCTGAGATTTCTGAGGCTTATTCAGTTTCTGCTGTACCATATTTTGTTTTCTTGAAGGTCACTTTAAATGGAAAATCTGTGTTTTTGTTTTGTTTTTTGCCTCTTTTTCTTCCCCTCACTCCTCCCGCCTTCTCTTTTTAAGTTTTCATAAGTTTCCTTCCTTCTTTGCAATTTGTTTCTTATGAATTTCTTTTCGAATAGGTAACTGCAAAGGACATTGTTTTTTGTTCGGATGGAAAGACTGTTGATACTTTGGAGGATGCGGATCCATCTAGTTTGGCCAACAAAGTTGCTAACATTGCAGGGTCGATTGCTCATGGGGAACCTGCAGCTCCTGCTAGCCTGGGGATGGCCGCAGGGCCCACTATCCTAGAAATAGTTACGTTGTCTTTGGTTGGGGGATTGGGGAAGAGATTTGGAAAGGGAAAGGGAAAGGGAAAGGGAAAACCCGTGTGAAATTAGGTGAAATGTAGTTATATTTTATTCACATTTCAGCTACTTTTTTCTTTTTCCTTTTCAAGTCATTTTCCAAATCTCTCAACTAAACACAGCGTTAAGGAATTTGCTAAAGAAAATGGTTCGTCTCAAGTGGAAAGGCAATTGCCCTCTGGGCTTAGTGATGGAGTGAAAAAGCGACTCCAGCAGCTTATTGATTCTCAATCCATCATGCTTTTCATAAAGGAAATCCAAAAGAGCCCAAGTGTGGTTTTAGCCGAGAAATTGTCGAAATTTTGACTGAAGAGAAAGTCAAATTTGAAACCTTTGATATCTTGACAGACGCTGAAGTTTCCGAGGGGTTGAAGAAGTTCTCTAACTGGCCAACGTTTCCTCAGCTGTACTGCAAGGGAGAGCTTCTCGGTGGGTCCTACATAGCAATTGCAATGCATGAGTGGTGAGCTAAAAGAAGTTTCAGAGATCATGGTGTCGAGATCTATGATTCTAACGAGGCAAAAGTAACCGAACCCATTGGTGGAAAGGGTAGTAACATCACTGAATCCACTGGCTTGAGTGCAACCCTAACCTCCTAGTCTGATCAATTCAGGCCCGGTTATGCTGTTTATGAAAGGTAAACGGGATGAGCCTAAATGCAGATTCAGCCGAAAGGTAGTTGATATTCTTCAACAAGAGAATGTCTGTCTTGAGGGCTTCGACATTCTTACTCACGATGAGGTTTGACAAGGTCTCAAAGTTTACTCAAACTGGTCCAGCTGTCCTCAACTCTACATAAAAGGTGAACTTATTGGCGGATCAGACATTGTGTTGGAGATGCAAAAGAGCGGGGAACTTAAAACGGTGTTGGCCGAGAAAGGGATTATTCAAAAAGAGACTTTTGAGGATCGTTTGAAGAAATTAATTACGTCCTCACCTATGATCCGCTTTTCATGAAGGGTACCCCAGATGTTTCGAGATGTGGGTTCAGTTCCAAGGTGGTAGATGCCCTAAGAAATGAGGGTGTGAGTTTTGGGTCCTTCGATACTCTATCTGATGATGAAGTAAGGCAAGGGCTAAAGACCTCAAACTAGCCAACCTTTCCAAAGCTTTATATTATATGGAGCTGCTGAACAATGGTGAGTTGAAATCTACCCTATCTGAATAGCTAGGGTTTGATATCCTTGGATAAGACAACCCTCTATTTTTCCAGTTTTAATCATCCCAGTCGAACTGAATTTAGCAACATTCTATGAAAATTAAAACACCATGTTTTTAACGAATCGAATTAACATACTTGACACCATCTTTAGGTTTCTCTGACGATGTTTTCTGTGGCTGGAACTGCTTGTTTGTGGTGTACTTTAAGCTATATTATTGTTAACATCACTGCATAGGCGAGGCTTAATAGTTATGAACAAGAAATAAAACCTTTATTTTGGGGCAGGTACCCCTTTGCTTAACTATGCCACCTACTTGTGTCCATGTAAAATTTAAATGGATTAGAATTAAAACTATTTTGTTCATTTTATTAACAACTAATTTCATTTGAATGTGAGTGGAGTGTTTTTTCATTCCCTTCTCAAAATTTATATATATACATATATAATTTTGTATATAATAATAATAATAATAATATAGAGGGTTTAAGAAAGGGTAGTGATGTCCATTTCTAACTACAAAACAACAATAATAATAATAATAAATAAATAAATAAATAAAATTCGTCCAAACAAACTTCGGAAGTGATAGTCAAGTACACCATAAAAAGCTACATTTTCATGCATAAAAAAATAATAAAGCGATAGTATCCTTTCATTTCCTTCAAAAGGAAGCTGAAGATTAAAAAATCCATTCACGCCAATGGCCTATGGACCCCTTTTATTTATTTATTTTTTTGTGTAAAAAATATTTTTTATATTTAGTTATGATCTTTAAAACTGTGTTAGTGATTGTGTTATTTGTGATGGTCGTGGTGGGATAGTAGATGATGAGACAAAGATGGTTTTTAACTTTTAAAATTGAAAGACACTATTCTCTTATGTTGTGTTTGGTTGGGGGATTTGAGGGGGGATTTGGAAAGGGAAATAGAAAAGGTAGGTGAAATGAGAATAAAATATGCTTAAATTTCACATAGTTTCACACACCTTTTTCTTTTTCCTTTCCAAATCCCTCTCCAAATCCTCCAACCAAACACAGCATTAAAGGAGTTTGTTTTTTGTTGAAAAATAATTTTCAGTGGCTTTAGTTTTTGTGGTACCAAACATTAGAAAGTGTACACAATTTTTTGTTTCTCTGTTTGTTTTTCCAATTCAATTTAAGGGAACATTAATTTTAAAACATTTATGGAAGTTGTGCACTTCAAATTGAATTTATCAGCTGCAACAATTCATGAGCTAATTGGATCCAAGGACCATTGTATTATTCAACCTGAGATGCTTTAGTAATGTTTTTGTTTGGTATTTTTTTCGGTTTTTAAGAAGTTATAAATAATTTACAAATTTTACTAAATTCTTATAGTTATAAAATAGTTAGTTTCACTTGTTTATATATATATATATACATTCTTTCTCCCATCTCTTCTTATCACCACCCATTTTTATCATCACCACTAATTACCATTGCTGATGGCCTCGTCTGACAACCACCTATGGCCACCACCTCCCACCAACACCTTTTGCAGGAAATCACCTTTTACCATTACTTTAGGTGGCTGGCCAATCACCATCTTCGATTGTCGACAACCACTTTCGGCCACCATCTCTAGAGACTGACAATCACCTTCGGTTGTCATCTCCAACTGTCGATAACCACCTCTCACGGATCACCCCTTTTACTTATTTCAAATTAAGTTTCTAAAACACTGTGTACAAGATGTATAATGTTTTTGTTTTTACCAAAAATAAACAGGAACAAGTTTAATATTTTTTTTTGTAAACTATAAACTTTACCAAACCATACCTAAGAAATCAACTTGCTTTACACACCTCTGTTATGGCATGAAGAACTGTATAATGTGTTCCTTCCAGGACTTTAACGGCTACATTCGGAATTCAATAGATGTTATTATCTCCATTTTTTTGGGGGCTATTTGTCAGGTGGAAGTTTGCAATATTTTTGCTTTGGCATGAATAACAAGATTTCACTTTAGAAAACAAAATATTGCACGAAACAGTCCCATTTCGATCCACAAGATGCATTACAAAATATGAAAGGAAGGTTAATGCTTTTACATGCTATTCAAACCAAACAAGTTACAGTATGGTAAAATCTGATCCATAGAATGAATATGCCAAATGCCAATGCTTGCTTATGATTTGATTTGCACATACATGAATGTCATACCAACAAAACTGACGCAAAACTCAGTTTTACAATTTGCATTCTATGACTCAAATAGAGATCCACAAAAATTACATTAACAAATCTAATGAAATACTTTGAAGATGTTTATGAATCTTTAAGAAAATGATGCAAGTTTCTCAGAGTGTCATTCATTTCCACAGAAAAAAGCAGATAACGTTTTCATGGGAACAATGACAGAGACCTACACCGGAGAAATGAGGAGAAAGTACCATCACACTTGGAGGGAGTATAAAATAACAAATCAGATCATTTTGTTTCAATCTGCTTCACGCCAAGGATCTCCTTAGTTTCTTCGTCTTCGTTTATTTTATCAGCCTTCATACTGCACAGAAGCTCATCCACTTCTTTGCCACTCTGAATATTCGCCTTAAGCAAGACATGATACATCTGTCTATTCATCGGAATAACAGTCCTCAAGGAGGCGATAAAAGCTTCTGCATCATTTACGCTACCCGTATCACCAACCCAATTCAAAATGCCTGTAATAACCTTAGGATTGGGTTTCCATCCTTTATTTTCCACGTGTAACGATAGAGCTGCCTTCATACACCCCTTAGCCTTCTCCATTTCTCCCTTGTTCAGGTAACCCTCGGCCACCTTGCCCCAACTATTTGGGGTCAAGGCCTTTCCCTTTTCCATCAAGTCTTCAAGCATTGCCCTGGCTTTCTCAAATAACCCTTTTTCACAATAGCCAACAATGACTATGTTTGGCACTCGGAAATCATAACAATTACCCGATGCTTCCCACTCCTTCAGCACTTTCTCAGCTTCTTCGAGTTTCCCAAGCTTCACCAGGGATTCCAGCATTGTAATATAATCCCGGTTGATGCACCTCTTGCAAGCACTCTTCTCAAGACCCCATAATCTCAAGACCTCAGACTTATTTCCAAGACCAGCATAGAGTGAAATCAAATGGTTATAGCCAAGACCATCTTTATTATCTAGTTTCTCCTCTGATTTTTGCAAGGCATCAATGGCCTTGTCGGTTAGGCCTCCCTTGATGTAAAAATTTGCCACAACTGCATATGTATTCCAATCCATGACAATGTGGGGCTGGCTCTCCATTTCTTTTAAAATATTTTCCATTCCTTCAATGTCTGATTTCACTCCATATGAATTGATGCAGATTCTGTAGCTGAAATTGTCAGGAGAAACTTTGTTCCTCTTCATCTCAGTTAGGACATCGGGGACCTTTTCATGCTGACCAATATTTGTGTACAAGCACATGATGTCATTGTAAGTGAGCGACGATGAAGCAAAACCCATCTCCTTCATTTTTTGTAAATGAGACAAGGACTTGTCAGTTTGGCGCTGTCGGACATAACAATTCAAGAGAGCACCATATGTCTTATCTGTTTTATCTTGGTCCTTCAAGTTCTTAAAATAGCTTTCCGCTGAAAGAAATCCATGGACCCTCCCAATTAGATCCAACTGCACGGCATGCTCAATCGGTGAGAATGCACAAATACCTTTCTTACTCATCCACTCACAAACCTGCACCCATAAAGCATTGCAAAAAAGGTGATTACATAAGTAATTAAAATAAGAAATGAAAATAGGCAACCAAACATTTTGGTGCATAGTAGACAAGACATTGGTGTTATTGTTGGAGAGTTAGTTCCAGCAACCACCATGGTTCATTCATGCTGTCATGTCTGTGGTGAACATCAAATTACATGAATGGGAGATGTATAACAATTCGATTCCGGATTTAATTAGTGTATTGCTATAATGGAATTTTTGGGAAACAAACAGCCCGCAAATGGAAACCAGTTCACATTAAAATTTGTTCTGCCATGGACTGGCAAGCAAGTTGGTTGTCTTGGATCTAGACCAGCCCAGATTTCAGGTTTCCCAAACAGCCCCTTGATTAATGTAATTTTGGCATGTTTGAACCTTGAATAATGGTGTTTGTTCTGACTTCTAATCCATGAATGTCATCACTAATACATCTCAATTTTCTTTTCCAAAGCACTCTCTTCGCAGAAAAACTCCATTCATGCAAATCTATTCGTAACATAGTTTTTGATTCACAAAAGAAATCTCTTTTTCACTACACCGTTCTCGACTCTCTGCTTGTGGTTTGATTATCAAATACCAAATGTAAAAACAATAGCTAATCTCTTAAAATTTATCACATACAATCCCAACGTATATATATACTCAAAATGTAAAGATTCCAATGATCAATTTCAATAGAACATTCAGAAAAACAATGAATTTAAGATCTTGAAGAGAAACTAACAACATTACAGAAGGGGAGAGAGAGAGCAAAACCTCGAGGGCTTGAGAGAAGCGTTTGCGCTTGCGGAGGTCGTGAATGATGCGCTGGAGCTCAGCGACACGGACCTTGTTGCCATTGTCGACCCAGACGTCGAGCTCTGGGGTCACGCTCGTGCTAGGGTTCCCCATCGGACTGATCTTCGAGTACAGTGTCACCTTCCCTTGCCTGTTGGTGTAGTACAATCTGCTCGAGCTCGCAATGCCATTGTTGTTGTCTCGAATTAGGGTTTCGAAGAGTCGACGAGTTGATTTCATGCTTGAATTCGAGCTCAATCGATTCTAGAGAGACAGAGAGAGAAGGGTTTGAGATTTCAGTAGGGTTTTAGCTTATGCTATGTTTGGTAAGAGAAAAGAAGAAGAAATGATTACTTAATTAATAAGAGAAAAAAAAGGAAAAGAAATGATTGTAACTTTTTTTCTTTTTGTTTGGATAAGTAAAAAATAAAAGAAAAGAAATGATTGTAATTTCTCTCATTCTTATTTGGTTAGATTTCATTAAGAAAAAAAAAAATTTATTTTATGTTATATTACCAAAATAACTTTTTATATTTTCAAGCATTTTATTTTTTTTATTTTTATAGGGGTGAAATTGATATTATGAAAATATAAATATTTGTGGATTTCTTTTCTCTCCCAATCTCTCCAGTTTTGGAAAGATTGAAAATAAAAATTATGAGAGAAATGAATTTTTCTCTCATTTCTTTCTATTTTTTTCCATTTCTCTCCACTTAAAATAATCAAACAAAAAAAAAATATATTTTTTTTTTCTTTTTTTTTTTTCTCTCTAAATCACTCGATCCAAACACAATGTTAGAGACGGAGAAGGGAGGGTTTAAAAGCTGTGGACTTGTTGGATGAGCATAAAATGGTGCATGCGCTTTTGAGGACTGTGGGCCTTGTGCCCAATGTGAGAGATTATGGATGGGATTGGTTCAATTTTAGAATAAAGAGGCACTCATGGGTACAAAGTTTTAGATCTATTTAGTTTTTTTTTTTTTAAAAATGTATTAATTTGTCTTATATATTTTTAATTATTATTAAAAAAATTATTATTATTATTATTATTTTATAAATGTTGTTATATCTTATCAATGTCGAACTTCCGTCAGATGGTGATCAGAGACTTATCGGAATATTTAACATCACTGGAAAGTTGTCAGAGTATCATCGAAAATTTATCAGAGTATCGCTAGAGTGTTCTAAACGTCATGGGAAGTCATCGGAATGTCCAAAACATTCGCTGAATGTTAAGAATATTGTCAGAAACTCATTAGAATGTCTAGAATATTGTCGGAAAAAAATAAATGAAAAAATTAGAGCAAAAACATAACAAAATGTGCTAAATATTGATAAATTGAAAGAAAAAAAAAATATAACAACAACAAACAATAACAATGGAAAAATATAAGGTAAACTACCAATAGGTCATAATAGTTGAACTTAATTTCCATCAAATCCTATTGAAAATAAGTCTTAATAAAAATCGCCATTAAAAATAAATTTGTGACAATTTTTTTACATATGTCACTAAAAATTGACAATTAGTGATTTTTCTTTGTCACGATTTTTATAAATTGTCGCTAAAAATTACAATTAGTTACTTTTTCTGTGACGAATTTTTCAACCTGTTGGTAAAAGTTGAAAATTAGTGATGCTTTTTTGTGACGATTTTTTTTTAAATTATCGCTAAAACTTATAATTAGTGACATTTTTTGTGACAAAATTTTTAAACTGTCGCTGAAAATTAATAATTAATGAATTTTTTTAATAATGTATGATGAAAAATGTCATTAATTATTATTGGACTTATTGGACAATAAGTTCACTTAATATGACATACATGTAAGTCCTCCAAAAATATATGTTATTTTTTAATTTTGGCAAGGTTTACGCAAATAATCTCCAATGTTGATTAAAATGAAAAGCAAACATTGAAATTATAAAATTGTTACAGTTTTAAAGTATGATTCTATTAAGCATTTGTCCTTATTAATTAAATTGGCAAAACATGGTATGAAATTACAAACTTTTGTAGTTTTAAAGTATGATTCATTTCAACATCTAAAAAATTGAAATTGAGAAATTTTACAATTCTTGTAACTAAAATTCGAAAATAACATGTTCAAAATTTGAAAATTTTCTCCATTAAAATAGGAAAAGAGAAGTGTGTAGTAGAGAAAAAGTAGAAAAAAGAGATCGAAGGAGAGAAATAGATATAGAGAGAGGATTGTATTCCGGCAACTATTTTTGGTTTAGATCTAGATGGATCTGATGTAGATCTACTCATTTTTGTCTCCGGAAACTCATCTCTTTGAGGGTAAAGCAAGGAGTCGATGGTCGATGGTTGCCCGTGAACCCCAATCGATGGTAGTCGTCAGTGATTGTATATTAGAAAGAAAAAGAGAAAAAGGAAGGTGTGGCTGCTGGTTGCTGTATATTAGAAAGAGAAAAAGAATAAGGTAAGGAGAACATGTAGGACCTTTGGGTTTACTCAAAAGGTTGTGGGATTAAATAGAGTATGCATCTTTCAAAGAGAACATGCGGGTAATTTCCCCTAGAATAAATTAAGAATCGAATTGATTGTCAAGAATCTTACAAAATTGCAATTGTAGCTGAACTGTTAATCTATTTAATCAGGTAAAAATTAAGCTATAAAAATTGATTTGATTTGGTTTATGGTTCAATTATATGGTTTTAAAAAATTTATATGACAAACAATATTATATATTTTATAATAGTAATGGATAAACTACCAACAATTACGATGGTTTAGTTCATTAGAGCTTGTAAATTTCATAATCAACACTAGTGTTTAATTTTAGGGTAAGTTTCATAATCAACAATTACTATCTTATCCTTAGCCATATTCTTGCAAATGCATGAAGGGTAATGCATATTTCCATGTTTCTAATTGATAAATGTTACATCTCCATGATTAGGTGACATTTTGATATGCCTTCCATGCCATAAATTAAAGTCTTGTTGGAAATAATTTCTTCACTAAAATTGCATAAAAAGGCATGCTCCATTTAGTAGAATAGTTCTTAAAGGATATTACAAGTGTATGCTTTTGTTATGTTAGCTTCGTTCTTTTCTCCATGGTTGTTAAGATTATTCCATTTATGTGATAAAGGTAGGTCCTATACAGTTATTAGGCTAGTTTATACATGTATTTGAGTTAGGATAATATAGTTTGAAATCTACTAGGAATCCTAATATACGTAGGATTTGATAACCTAATTGTATAGAATTAGGATTCTCATGGGTAAATTATTGTAAATAGTCATGTGGACTATAAGGTTTCTTTGAGAGAGATTGAGAGGTTGAGGTAAGGGAAAAAATAGAGATGTAAGAGTGAGAGAAAAAAAAATACCATATAGGCACTAGGGTGAGCAAGAGCTTAAAAACCCTTGAGCACGGGGGTCGGGTAGTGGTATGGGTTTGGAATATTTTTTGCCATCTCACATGTATTCTTTATTTTATTTATAATAGAAACTCTTTCTTTTGTAGATGTAGGCAATTTGAGATGAACCATGTAAATCAGTGAGTGATTGATTTTTCTCTTTGGTGTGTGGATGGTGTGTTTCCGTTCGCAGGATATGGTACAAATCCCAACAAGTGGTATTAAAGCTAAAGGTTACCGATCCTAAACACGGTTGGTAGAGGCACGATTGGAGCGGTGGAGTTCACTGCTCAAGAGAAACAAATCATGGTGATGGTAGAAGGAAAAAAATGGTGAAAGTTGTCATGCCCAGAAATAATTAACGTTAATCCATCTCATAATAGTGCTACAATTGATCAATAATCTCATCACTTCTATTCATTATATCTTTGATTATTACAAAAAGATGACATATGCAATATATATTCACCAATCCTTGATTCTGAATCTATAACATATGATATGGATACAAGAGTAAAAAGAAAAACAAAACCAAGTAATGAAATGCCTTAATGGCTACAACTTTCCAAGACGATGCTTTGTTACAACAAAATGAGTTTAAACTCAATACAAGTAAAGACATGGGCTTAAACAAAATAATTACATCAAGAAACAAAAAATGAAGCCTTAAGCTCTAAGTCCTCCCAAGTTACGTCCTTGGTGGAGGCATATCATCAACACCTAAAAGTTGTTTTCCACATAGGGTGAACCACAACCTAATAGAGATACTCTAACACAGTATATGAATCTTAGCAAAATTATAAGGTGGATGTACATGCATGCCATTTGTCAAACATTCCTTGTTTTCCATCTCAAAACAATGCAATGCCAAATTATATATCAATTCATGAAAATAATCCTTTTATACAAAAAACAGGGTAGTGGATACAACACACTGGGAATCTCTAGGTACGTGTCTGCCTGTAGGCTATACAAACACTACCAAAGCCATTTCATAGCGACCTTGGTTTGAATCCGACCCGTTGATGTTTTGGATCCGGGTTTCATTTCCTTTTATGGTTGGGGCTAGTTCTTGGAGTGTCTTAGTTGCATTGGGAACATGTTGGTGACTTGTTTCTCAAACGGTTGTTGTCCAGAAATTTTCTTCAACGCTCGAGTGGCACTTCCTGCGCTCGAGCGGTCATTTTGAATTTCTAGCAGGTTGGCAAAGATACTGAGAGTTGTTATTCTGCGCTCAAGCAGCTATTCTTGTGCTCGAGCGGTGTTCGCTCGAGCGGCACTTCTTATGCTCGAGCGGTGGTCACTTGTTTGTAAAACTTCTGAGAGTTTGTATTCTACGCTCGAGTGTTACTTTTTGCGCTCGAACAATCACACTTTTTGTGTTTGGATGCTCAAGCTTCACTTCTTGCACTTGACTGGACTGTGCGTCTTTATAAGGTCATAGCACGCTCAAAAAGTAACTTTTTGCTTTTCTCTTTCTCTTATCTCTATTCCTTTTTGCCATTGTAGGGTTTCTTGGACCTAAAAGCTTGGGTTTCATCTAGTTACATACATTTATAGATCAAAATGTAGAGGGTCGCGAGGGCTTCCTTTTGATCTGAGCGGATCGTGTTTTCGTCAATGGTGGATTTCGCCTTTTCTTTGAGCTCCTCTTCAATACCTCTTTATAGATAGACTTGTGGTATTTTCATTACATTTAAAAGCATAGTCGGTGGTTGATTTTGTTAAAAAACATATATGTGGATTTGGGTTTAAAATGGTGAGTTTGTGGGTTTGTGTATAATTGGTTGTGGGTTACAAATCATGTTTAGGATGTAAATTGGAAAGGGTTTGGTATACCGTTTGTTAATTTGAAATGTCAAGGAGAAGTCTAATGTTGAATAGAAATGGGGATGTGATGTGGTTGTTTATGAATAATTGGGATTTTGAAACTAACATTGGAGGATGTGACCATTGTGGTGTTAATTGGGATTTGGAGTAGTAAGATTGTATTTTCAAAACAAGTGAAACTAATTACCCATTTTATAAAACGTGTGGGTTTGCGTTAAATGGGAATGTGGAATTACCTAGGGTGTATTTATATTTCAGATTATGTAATTGTAGACACCCTATTTTTGACCGTCCTCAAGATTGGGACGTCATCACTTGTGTATATGATGATTATGTTTGTTTGTGTTTGTTTTGAGTGTCCGAAGTTCTCGGCGGAATGTCCTGTCTTTGAGCCTGTGGACCTTGTCCTTTCTGTGCCTTGTTTTGGATCAAAACTTGGTCCCTGGAACCTTGTGGTGACCTGTCGGCCACCACTAGAGGCTGTTGGCTATGGCTTGTGCATGTCGGCCACCAGTCTCTTTTTCCAAATATTTCTTGATATTTGTTGCCAGCTGTGCCAGCTGTTAGCACAATGAGCTGCATCTTTCTACACGTGTATGGTAGGATGTTTCTAAGCTTAAGGCATGTTTTTCTATATATGGGGGGTTCCTCCCCCATTTTTGAGGGTTAGAAAATTCAGAGCAAAATTCTTTTTCTCTCTCTCTAGATTTCTCTCTCTCTCTCTCTCTCTCACAATTTTGTGCCTAAGTGCTTGTTTTCTCTACACTTTTGCATACACATCCTAAATCAAATACTTTTACCTTTGAGCTAAGGTTATTTGGGGTCATCTTGGAGCCCTTGAAGGTGATTTTAGCTTGTTCTTGTGCCTAGAATTCCTCTTTGCTTCAAGAGGTAGTATACTTGTCTTGTTTACTTTATTTTGCAAGCTTATTTTACCATCTTTTCTTACTATTTTGGGGCTAGTTTTGAGTTGAAAAAAACTCTATTTTTGTGGCCTAAAAGTGCTAGTTTGAGCCCTTTTTAAGTTAGGGGGTGGTTCACCCTTCTTGTTTGGTAGCTTGTAAAGCTTTGTGCCTTTATTCATCACTTTCAAATCAACCTTTTTTAGGCCTTTTAATCATTGAATTTCGAAGGTTTTTCAGTGGTTAAAAACTCATTTTGAAGTTTAAAGTTGGAGGGGTTAGCATGTTTTTCTACCTTAACTTAGCTTAAGTCCATCATGTTTTAGTCTTTGAAATAACCTGTTTTAGCTCTGTTTTGAGCTGGTTAGTTTGTTTGAGTCTTGTTTTGCATAGTTGCAGTGCAACCCCATGCATTAGCTTAATGTTTTGGCTTTTTGTGTTTTAAGTCTAGCATGTTTTAGACCATAGTTAGGGCTGTTTTGCCTCTGTTTTTGGTTATTTGTTTCATTTGAGCCTTGTATGGCATGGTTATAGTGTTAATTCTTTCACTAACTTAGTGTTTTAAGGCTTTAACTATTGTTGGTTTGAGTTGGTTGCATGTTTTAGTGCTTTTATCATTCATTTCCAGCACTTAATCACCTTTGCAATCCCCCTCAATTCTTCAATTTTGATTTGCTTTGAAAGTGGTTTCAAACCACTTGTTTGCCTAAGTGTGAAATAGAGGTGCTACATGTAATGCCCTCAAAATAAAGAAGATAATCCAACCCGAGAGATTCATAAACATAATCGAAAATGTTATACTTTCATTCATCAGAGTTTATATTACAAGAGATATTACATGCATTATACTTTCATAAATGTTCATTCTGAAACTACAACATGTAACACTAGTTGATAGCAACAAAAATAAATGTCCTACGGGTTTACATCTTTTCAAGATATCACTTGGTTACAACAAAAGAAAGAGTTCTCGCTCTATAAATATAAATCCCTTAGCTTGAATAAACATTTAAGCATAAATGTAACAAAAACGAAGCCTTCAACCCCTAGTCCTCCCAAGCTATGTCCTTGTAGGTAGCATATCACCAGTACTTGCAAATGGTTTCCCAAGTAGGGTGAGCCAAAGCCTAGTAGAGATAAACTAACACAATATATGAGATTTAACTAAGGTATAAAAGTCAGATAAAAGTCCAATGCTCAAGGCAAACTTACATTCTCCCTATTACCATTCAATTTTGATAACCACAACTTAATCCATTTCCATTCATTCATTTCAAATCAATGCATAAGTATAGTTCCTTATCATCTAAACAATCTCAAATGAGGCTACAACTCGTTCATTCACATTTCAATAACATTCATTATTCAAACACTTAAAACTTCTTGCCATTTTACGGATTCTCGTCCGAGGGAATTGGCACCTAAATATACACATAG
Source organism: Camellia lanceoleosa (assembly GCA_025200525.1). Taxonomy (NCBI): domain Eukaryota; kingdom Viridiplantae; phylum Streptophyta; class Magnoliopsida; order Ericales; family Theaceae; genus Camellia; species Camellia lanceoleosa. Next base: position 36,268,248 of record CM045765.1, read on the forward strand.
AAGGTTTCGGGACTTTCACCTTGGACACTCTGGCCAACTTAATTTAAAATGGAGTCCATTCCGTATCTTCTCCCAAATAATGATACATATACAATGTATTTAAAGGCGTTGTCATATACAATGACTATCCAAATCATATATTCAATGGTTTAATCAAACTGTCATATTCAATGACATAATTCAAATGACCAGTTTCAATTCACCTAGTCCTCATACAGTTTCTACAACAATTATAGTTATCCTCCACTGATAGCCCAAAACAGATATTTCTAAACAGATATACAATCTATCAACACATACTTTATCAAATTTTTCATAGGTGAGTGATTTAACAAATCCAACTACACCATTCATTTACTCATCTTCCTAATTTCATATTTCCCATATCAATTTCATTATTTATACAAAATATAATTCAATACAAATTAGGGCAATTTTATGCCTTTTCCAAAAATCAATCCCAAGTATAATTTCATCATTTTAACCTACATAATCTTATATTCAACACCCCATATATGTATATATATATATATATATATATTCATGGAACCTAATATAAAATCCCTCTTTTAAATTTTTGGACTCAAACTCTAACTTCACCCAAATCCTTTCAAATTCCACCACTTATACAAAATGACAAATACCTAGGTTAAAAACCATATCAAGGTATAGAATGCCCCTATCTCAAGTGTAGAAGCTCAAAGGAGATGAAGAGGAACCTCAAAAGTGTCCAAACTCGATTTTGTTCGGATTAAGAGGAAGCCCACAAGATACTTTAACTCTTTATCAAAGAGAGTAGGGTGGAGAGACCCTTAGATCATGGAGTATTTATAGAGAGAGAGAAAGTGCCGAATTAGGGTTTTGGGGCAAAAAGGTGTAAAATTTCTGTGTAAGAATGAGCTGCTGTGAACTAATATACACGACTTTCGCTTAAGTGAAGGAGTTGTCGCTCGAGTGACCAGACACAACAAGTGACCTCGCTCGAGTGCAAGAAGCGTCGCTTGAGCGCAAAATGCAAAGTTTCAGAAGTTTTACAGATGCACCTGCTCGCTCGAGCGCAAGAAGCCTTGCTCGAGCGAAGCACTTCACCTTCTTAGAAATTCTGCATTTGGGAAAGAAACCTGAGGACTCTCAATTCTCGCTCGAGCGCAGGAAACCTTGCTCGAGCGAAGGAGCAAATTTTACAAGGCTCGCTCGAGCGCAAGAAACCTCGCTCGAGCAAAGAAGCCGAAATCTGGGCAGCAACAATCTAGACCAACTAACAACCAACCCGTCCCAAACATTCCTAACATATTTCAAAGCTCAAATTCAAAGAGTTAAAGGAGGAACATGAGACATGGACAACAACATACAACCACGGAACCCGAGTCCGGAATATAACAAAGGTCAGGTCAAAATCGGAATCGCTATACTACACCTAATGGTTTAATCCCTTAGGGGGTTCATTACCAACAGTGTAATGCCTCTTTCATGCCCAAAACAACTTGTGGTTTGAGCCCTCTTTCCATTAGAGAACACTCACTAATGGACTTAATGGATTAAAGGATGATTTGGTAATTAAAATGAGTAAACAAAAATTGAAAAATAAAAGAGACAAGATAAGCATTCTTTGTGTTGCATTGCATGTGTTCAAATCGGACGTTAATTTGAACACAAGGAAAATGGGACATTTCATACTCAAAAGTGATGAAATATGCTACTTTCCTTGGTCTCCATTGCCCTTGATCATACATGATAGGGTGATGGACATTTTGGTCTTGTCTTTGCATTCATTGATCTTGCACAATTGGTTTCACAAGCCATCATGCAATGAAATTGCTTGATTGATGGCTTGTGAATCAAAGCTTGTTCCTTCTTTGATTTCCCTATGAAAAGGAGAGGCAAGGGGTGCAAACAACCCTTGAGAAATGCTCTGTTTTGCTCTCTATTGCAGCAAGGAAACTCAGACCATTAGTGGCCAACAGCCATCACCAGTGGCCGACCAGCCCCCTGTCGGCCACCAATGAAATTTGCACAGTGTGTTCCTGAGATGGAGCAAAGGTGTTCTGGAAGTGGACAGCTTCTTTGGTGTTCAAGTGTGCAAACAGAGACATGCAGTAGCAAGACAGTCCCTTTTTGGATGAAAACCGAGCACGTGCATGAGCCTCCCTTGCATTCCAAGTTTATTTATTGCTTAAATATCTAGCTTAGATACATGTTGTAATTAATCAGTTGTAGCTAATTAAGTGTTGTAAATAATTAGTTAGTTTAACTAGTTATTCATTTTCGGTTTGTAACAATTAGTTGACTAGAATAGTTAATTAGTTTCAAGTTTTGTAATAATTAGTTAGCTTAATTAGCGTAGCTAGTTGGTTAGCTTATTCATTTGGACCCTCCTTCGCGAGGGCGTAATGTTGTAATAAGTGTGTGTGCGTGTGTGTATATCTTCCAACCCCATGTCTTTCTCCATTTTATTTAATCATTTTTGATGGTTAGATTAGGGACATGTTTCAATTAACATATCGCATGCTTGCATCCATTCATTTGTATTGCATGCACCAAGGCTCGGCGCATCATTCAAACTGCATTGCAATTTCAATAATTCTTTGAAAACATATTTAATCGCATGTTATTTAAATTTCTTCATATGCTATATTAGTTGCCGAGCCTATTAAATTGCATATTGCATGTGTTGCATTAGGCATCTTGTATAGTTAGGAATCATGCATAGTTTTCTAACTTTGTCTTCTTAGCTCAGAGTACTAGGTGAGTTTTATGCTTTAGCATACTTCCATGTGTGTGAATGATGCCATGATTAGCATGCTTGCCATGAGGCTATGTACTTAAATGCTAAATTGCATGAATGCCTATGGATAAAGGCTTGTTGTTTGAATTGGAACGATCCAACAAATGTATATTTTTTAGCACACTTTGTTGAGTGGCAAATTATGTTTTAAGCCCATTATGTTTGGTGGAAAATTCGCATCTTTAAGCCCACTTGAGGTGGCAAATTCAAACAATTTTCGCAAATAAACATGAGTTGAGTTGTTCCAAATTGAGCAAATTATTCTATACTTGCTTGTGTGCATTACGTAGTAAAGCTAGTTTAATAAACCCGAATAAGAGCACATAATGTTTATAAAAAATCATATCATGATTAGTAGAGGCCGATCATTGATCGAGCGAACGGGGGTGCTCAATTCATGACCTTCCCCTCTCGTACCTAAGTTCCCGAGCCGAGACAACTTTGGTGATGACGGACACGTGGCCTTTGGCACGAGTCATGGGTTTCCTAAATTTTTCCAAAATAAAATATTTAGGTGGCGACTCTGTATCTGGCAAAGCAGTCCAATTTTGGCATCATTTGATTTAAAATGGATTTTCCAAAAGATTTGCCAGGTTTGGACTCTTTGGTGTTTGTCAGTTTCACATTACACTTGTGAGACTAGATTCAGAATTGCGGGAGTCCGAATTGTGAGGCATTTCTTTCAAACCTTCCGAAAGGGGGCGTGAAAAAAAGGTGAATCCATAGTAATTGACATCTAGAGTTTTGTCCTTGGCCATCGGTGGAGGATGACATTGCTTGTTGGTAGAGATGGTCTATGAGTATTATTCTAGGATGGGTTATGCGATGTAACACGTTGTGTTGTCATTGATAAATGAACATTGTGAATAGACGATTCCATTGTTGAGCTGTGAATTTTGTTGTTAAAAAGGTAACTGGAACGCTTGTAAATGTTGTTACCATTGAGAAACTGTTGTTGACTAGTTATGTCTTGATGTTTAGTACCCAATGAGGTGTTTTGGGAATGTTTGAAATAAAAGAAAAAACTGTGTGAAACTGTGGTTCACTGAGTATAATTTTAAAAAGAAATGACATTAATGTAATTAACGGATTATGACTATTATGGTGATAATTGAACTAGGTGTATGTATTACACCCGCGTAGTGTTCTGTTGATTAGCTCATTATGCTTTGATGGGATGTTGTTTGGGGGTCCGTTACCCGCCATGTTGAGCCGGCAAAGCGTGGCACCTTGACAGAGGTTTCCTCGCCCCTTCCGGTTTGCGCCAGGTAAAGTGTGAAAAGGGGGTCCGTTTCCCGCCGTATCTTAGCCAGCAAAACGTGGCGTGTTATGATAGGTTCTTCATTCCTTTCCGATTCGTGCCCAGTAAAGTATGACCTGAGGAGCACCTCATTCTGGGTGAGGTTGGTAAAGTGTTATGTGATATTGGTATTGTTGAATTCTGACAACCGTGCTGTAGGCCGGTGGAGATGGAATTGGTAGTATGTATTACTCAGTTATCTCGTTTGAATGTATTCACGTGTTAACGGTTTCATACCGGTCCTCTTTTTAAATCCTTGGGCCTATGGCCAGGGAAGGTTATGGATATATATGTTGGGACATAAATGTTTATGGTGTATAGAGAGGTAGGCTGGGAATTATGATTTGCATGCAGAGTTGTATTTTTAGAATGGTTGTTTAAGTGAGGTTCTTTTATGTTAACATGAGAAGTTTTATCACAGAAAGAACGAGGTTTTAAAACATTTTCTGTTGGAAGTAATGATGGGAATGAGAAAGAAAAGAAATCATTTTATATTGAATTGTGTCAAGAGGAACGTTTTAAGAAAAACACAGTTATATGAGTATATTTTGTATAGTAAATGTCACACTACTTATATGGTGTGTCCTGATGCAGTCATGATCATTTTTATCCATAAGTTATGATTAGTTAGGATCTTCGGGATCCTTACTGGGCTTATTGCTCATCCCACGTGTTGATAAAATTTTTTAGGTACAAGGCTGGAGGATTATTCATTACTTGAAGTCTCTTAACTGTTGACCACGGGGCCCTTTATTTGTAGGCCGAGTGCCATGTATTGTATAAGGGTAAATTCCTTTATTTTATTTGTTGTTGTTCAATGTAAGCCTATGGGTATTGTACTATGTCATATTTATATCATCATTATTGTTGTAAGAGAATGATATTATTTATTCTTGTTATTCTCAACTAAATGGAATTGTTATAATGGATTTGGTAATGTTATCCGAGTAAAAGAACAATGTGGGGCGTGACACATTTTACCGATGCTAACCGAAAGGATCGGCACCTAACTGTAAGGGTTTCTGGACTTTCACCAAGGATACACAGGCCAACATAATAAAACCACAACCATACCCCTTAACCAGATTCACCACGGTATTCACCCATTTTTCTTAAAAATCAAAACATTTACAATGTTCAATATGAAATGATGCTCGATGCATAATGTATGAGAAATTAGTTTCAATTCAACCTAATCCTCATGTAATGTCTACAACAATCAAGACTATCCTCCACCATTAGCTCAAAACAGATATTTCTATTCAATTGATAATTTCAATCAAAAGATACAATTTCATCAATTACAATGGGAGTGATACTATATATCCAACTCCACCATCATCATCATTAACATAAACATTGTTCCAATTTCACAATACCCAACATCATTTTCCATTTCTCTTCACAATTCCAAATATCCAAAAATCTAGGACAAAACCCCCTTTGCTTTACAAGATCAATTTCAAGAAGAAATATTCATCATTTTAACATATCTCACTCATAAATACATTCCCACAACCATTTCCTTCTTTTGATTTGAAATCAAAATCCTAGGTTTTTCCTTAAAATTTCACAAATCAATACCCCTGTCAAAGAACAAATAACTAAACTAAAAATCATATAAAAGAGTTAAAGAAATCCCTACCTCAAAGTAGAAGACACGAAGTAATGATGGATAGAACTTGACAAAGTTAAAAACACAAAATGCTCAGATTAAAATAAAGCCCTCAACGTTTTCCTCCAAAGGACTAGGATAAGGAAACCCACAGATTGAGAGTATTTGGGGCTAGAAATGAGAACTAGAGAGAGAGTGTGTGTGGATCTAGGGTTTTGAAATGTTTAGAGAGGGAAAGAGATGAAAAATTAACTAAGAATAGCTTCCTCTCAGACTGATATACACACAGACCGCTCAAGCGCAAGAATGGTTGCTCGAGCAACAGATACAATAAGTGACACCGCTTGAGCGCACAATGACCCCCTTCCAATAGTTCAGACTTGTAAAAGATCACTTGAGCGCAAGAAAGACCGCTCGAGAGAAGATATCAAACTCTTAGTAGTTTTGTAGATTGTAAAAGACTGCTCAAGCGCAGGAATAGTCGCTTGAGTGAACAAAATTTGGGCAATAACTCTTTGAAAAACTAACTTCCTAACCTATTTCAAATGCAACCAAAACTCCCTATAGACAAACTCAACACACAACAAAATGGAAATGAGATGGACAACAACTAAGTATATGGGTTTTCAGATCCAAAAGCAACAAATGGGTCGGGTCTGATCCAAAATTGTTATAAAAGTAGTAGTTGATGGAGCCAAGAAATGAAACATTGATCTTTGTTATGTGTGTGTGTATGTGTGTGTGTTTTTTTTTTCTTCTTAGTTTATATACAGGGAAACCAAGAATAAAAAAATGCACATGTAACACTCTATTTTTTTTTTCTCTCTTCGCTTGAGCGTCGGATTGTGTGTTGGATCTTTCTTAGATTAGTGAAGGAGGAGTGAAGATCATGCAAGATTAGTGAAGGAGGAGTGAAGATCTTTTTCTTGACTGATTGGATTGTGATTTCGCCAAAGTTTTTGCTTAGGTCTTCTTTGTTAGCTCTCATCCTTGAGGTAGGAAGGTCTCTTAACTCAATCATTTATGATTTCGTTCGATTTGTGATGTATTATGGAAAGTATGAGTTGATTTGAGTTGAAATCTTTGATTCAAAGAAGTTTATATTTCAAAATTGGGGATTTTCACCCAAACTTTCAAAAGGTTTAGAATGATTTGGTACATTGATGGTTAATACTTGATGATTTGAGGATTTAACAAAGAAATGAGGAAAACCCCCAATTTTATTGAAAACCCTAGAATTGGGATTTTTAAATTAAAAGAGGGTTTGAGTTAATCGATACCTTATGTTGAAAATTAAAGTGATTTTTCATGTTGATAACTATGTTGGATAAATTTATTATCTATGATGATAATATTGGTGATTTAAATAAGTTGAATTGTGTGAATACTTGGAATGTTGAAAGGATGTAAGGTCATGTTTCGCATGGGTTGATGGTTGGTAAAGAGCAAGATGTGGAGTCTTGTAAATGAGAATAATTCATAGATTTTATTTGCTAAACTCTTGTGCATTTAAAAAGGAATTTCAAGATAAAGAGGAAGGTTTGGAAACTCATGCATTGAATTGCATTTCCATGGTGTTGGATTAAGTATTGGATTATTTAAGGGTGTGTGTGTGGTTTCGGAATGCGTTGTGTGTGTTGAGATGCCCAATTGCCCTTCCATGCTTGGTAGCCGGAAAATGTGGAGATGTCATTGGTAATTTCGTAAAGGTGCCCAATTGCCCTCTCGTGCTCGGTAGCCAGAAAATGTGGGGATGTCATTAGTAATTTCATAAAGGCGCTCAATTGTTCTTCCGTGCTTGGTGGCCGATAAATGTGGGGGAAAAGTTGAATTAATTAATGGGTGTTCAATTGCCCTTCCTCTATGCTCGGTGGCCAAAAAATGTGGAGACGTTTTTTTTTTAAAAAATAAAAATAAAACAGGTGTCCAATTGCCCCTCTATCCTTGGTGGCCGGTAAATGTGGAGGTTTTAAAAAAGTAAGAGGTGTCCACTTGCCCGACTATGCTTGGTGGCCAGTAAATGTGGGAAGTATCTTGAGGTATCTTACGTGGAGTTTGTTACAAAACGAAAGTTCTTGGTTATGATAATGGATAATGAGTTGAGTCAACATGGGTTACAAATCATGTATTTCAGCATTTGGTTTCCAAACAGAGTTAAGTCGTAAACATGGCATCACATGGCATAGCATAATTATATTGATCATGCTCTTATTAATCATATTTGGTTATGTTAAGTTTACTTCCTATTGGTTGTAAAAGCTCACTCCCTTTTTATGGGTTAGATGTCCTAAAATTTCAAGTGATGAAGGTGAACCTTGATATTGTTGAAAAACAGAGGGAGTTCAACATGGAGCATTGAAGTTTTTTTTGTTTTGTTTTGTTTTTGTTTTTGTTTTTAAATGATGTTGTTTGCCTATAGCTACTGAGCTTATTTGTTGAGTTGGGATTTTATTTGTTGAAATCAAGACTCTTAGTCTTGAAAGGTGTAAGCCCTTATGGCAATTGTTGATGTGTATTTAATATTGCAATGTGTTGTAAATTATTACAATGAACTTGAAAAGAGATCTATGAGAATATGACAGATTTCCATTTATTAAATTGTTTACATTTATTAATTGTTTATATGAATATCTCAAAATTGGACAATAATAATGCCTAACAAATTAAATGGTGTGAATATTGGGGCGTTACAGCACAGGTTATTGTCTTACGATTTCAAAGGGATTGAGATCTAGTGTGGCACATGCATGAGATTAATGGTTCAAAATTTTTCTCATTAGATCGGTGTAGATGTAAATGAAAAATTCAAGGTGAAGGTGGTTTCCAAGGTTTTCAATTGTTGCGAATTCATCGGTGTGGTCAAAATTTGCAGATTCTGAACAAGTTTAAATGGATTGAACAAATTCAAAGGTGATTGCATGTGATTTAGGTGATCCAAGAGTAATCTGATTCTATCAACAATGAAGTCCAGTCATTGCAAGGTTAATTAGACAGTGTTTTTCTAATTGCACAAGATGATTGGCAACTTTTACACTTGTGGAGTATGTTGTGGCAAGAGGGAAGATGTTGTCACATATTAGACGAGTAATATGAGTCATGGATAAATAGTATGAGCAATAGTTGTAGAGGATACTGGCCAAAGAGGAAGACAATAGGTTGTAGATTGTTCATAAAAAGGAAGCTTCGGGTATAGAAAGTGAGATAGTGGTCGCTACAAGAAGGTATATGTAGCTTGCTTTTCATGCTCCTTGAAAGGGTTTAGTCTCCTCTGATATGATAGCTCTACAGTTTGGACTCCCGTGATTTTGAATTTGGTTTCACAAGTGCAATGTGAAACGGATAAACACAAAAGAGTCCAAATCCGACAAATCTTTTGAAAAATTGATTTTTCAATCAAAAATGTCAAAAATGGACTGCATTGCCAGATTTCAAAGTCACCACCTAAATATTTTTAAAAAATTTAGGAAACTCGTTACTCGTGCCAAAGGCCACTTGTTCATCATCAACAAAGTGTCTTGGCTCGAGAACTTAGGTATGAGAGGGGAAGGTCATGAATTGAGCACCCCACTCACCCGATCAATGATTGGCCTGTATTAATCATGATGTGATTTTTATATACATTATATGCTATTGTTCTGAATATTATGCTTTCTTTACTATGTGAGGCACATAAGTATAGACTAATTTACCCACTTTGGTACATTTTGATTTCATGTTTGTTTGAAAAGTGTTTTGAATATGTACCATTTGAAAAAGTGATCTCATATGTACATTAATCAAAATCATCCAACTTAAGTGAAAAAAACTTTCATTCACAGGCATTCAAGAGATATATCAACTAAGCACTTAGCCTCATAGTGAACATGCTTGATATGGCAACACCAACATACATACAATATGCTATAGCAAGAAGTGCTCACCTAGTACCCCGAGGCAAGCCAAAGAAGATAAAATAATTAGAAAACTGCATGATCTTAAATAATGCAACATGATTAATGCAACGCATACAATATGCAATTAATAAGCTCGATTACTAGCATGGCATGTGAGTCAATTCAAGACATGCGACAAAGCACGTATTCGAGTAAGGAATTTGAAATTGACATTGATTAGTATGATGAGATGAAACCTTATGCATGCAAAATGAATGGATACAAGTCATGGAAATACTAAGGAAAATATGATGCTATACAACCACAGAAAGCGTGTAAATAAAAGTGAAAGAAATGGAGGTTGGAAGACATACACAATATTAGAAGTTTGTCATTATATAAGAGGGTTCGAATGTTCAAGTGTTCAAATTAACTACTTATTACAAATCCAAATGAATGAATAAGCTAGATTAACTAATTATTACAAGTTCAAATGAATCTAACTAATTAATTACAACACACTACTATTAAAGTACTAATTTAACGAGCCACGGGAAGTAGAGAAGCGCGTATGCATGAACGAGAATATCCATCCAAAAACACCTCTGTTTTCTACCAGAACTGTTCTGTTTTGTAGTCAGAAAATAATCTGTTTTAGCCTTAGCCTCTACTTTGTTCTACCATGAAAATGGTACTGTCTGCATAAAATAAAGTGGCCGGCCGACCTTGAAAAGTGGTTAGCCGGATGGACAGGTAGTCGGCCGGCCACTATTTTGGGGGTCTGCCCTGCTGTAATAGAAAGAAAAAAGAGCACAAACAGAGTGTTTCCTGGGAATGTTTGTCTTCTTTGCCTCTCCTTATCATGAAATAGATCAAGGGAGAGGTAGACTCAATTCACAAACAATCAATTGACGCAAACTCATTGCGTGATGATTTATGAATCGATGGGACAAAGTCTAAATAAATGAAAAATAAAGACCAGCAAAACCTCCTTCTTATCATGGTGTTACCTCAAGGGAACTGGTAGACATTAATTCTGAAACCATTATCATCACTAAAGAGTATGAAATGACTCTAGACTCAATGGGTTCAATATAACATCCGATTGAGCCCAACTTGATTGTATTATCTTTTACCATTTTTAGTTCCATTTTATTAACCCTTTTTTAATTACCTTTCCATTCTTTAGTCATTTTAGTCCAAAAATGAGAGTTATGTCCACTAATAAAGAGAAACGTCAAGCAAGAAGTTATTTTTGACATGAGAGAGATGTAATGCCCTGGTAATGAACCTCCGAAGAGGTTAAACCATTAAACATGAAAGGTCTTTTTCTCATGCTTAAACAACTATTGTTTGAAATAACTCTTAAACAAAGAAAACCAAGAAAGGAGGAAGGTTGCAGAATTTATTATTACAAATGTGAGAAAATGTATGAAAACTATGAAATAAAAGTTATCAACTCAAGTAGGTTGGTGTCTAAGCCCTAAACCACCAAACCTATGAGGACTTATAACACTATAAGCATGATATTCAAAGCATAACTAAATAAACACATCAAAATAGTCCCAAAAACAACAAAACTAGTGCTGGAATTAGTATGAAATGCTAGAAAAAGTGAGCTAAAATAAGAGAGAAATGAAGCTAGTAAGCAAACTTAAGGAGGGGTGGCTGTAGCTTGCTTTTCGTGCTCATTTTAGATATGATTAGCCCTACAGTTCATACTCTTGAGGTTCTGAATCTGATTTCACAACTGTAATGTGAAATAGATAAACATAAATGAGTCCAAATCTGACAAATCTTTTGGAAAATCGATGTTTGAATTAAATGCCAAAAATGGACTATTTTGCCAGATTTCAGAGTCGCCACCTAAATATTTTTTGAAAATTTAGGAAACTCGTGACTTGTGCCAAAGGCCACTTGTCCATCATCACCAAAGTGTCTCGGCTAGGGAACTTAGGTATGAGAGGGGAATGTCATGAATTGAGCTCTCCACTCACTTGATCAAAGATTGGCCGCTACTAATCATGATGTGATTTTTATTTACATTATATGCTCTTATTCTGATTATTAGGCTAATTTTATTAAGTGATGCACACAAGTATAGACCAAGTCACAAAATTTGGAATGCATTGATTTCATGTTTGCTTTTGAAAAAAGTGTTTTGAATACATGTCACTTGAAAAAGTGAGCTCATATTTGTATTTAATCAAATTATTCCAACTTATGTAAAAAGGCCTTCATCCACCGACATTCAAACAAGTATATCACTTAAGCATTTAGCCTCATGGTATATATGCTAGATATGGCAACAATCACATGCATGCGGTATACTAAAGTAATAAATGCTCACCTAGTACTCCAAGGCAAGCCAAAGAAGATAAAAATAATTAGAAGGGATGCATGCTCTTAACAAAGCAAATGACTAATGCAACACATGCAAAAATGCAACTAATAGGTTCGGTCGTCTAATATGTCATGTAAATCACTTTGATAGCATGCGGTGGCGCACGTATTCAAGGAAATAACAAATGGTAATGCCGTTAGAATGATGAACCGAACCTTATGCATGCGAGACAAATGAAAGCAAATGCTAAGAGAAACATGATGCTCTATACTATCCATCATAAGCAAGTAAATTAAAAGGAGAAAAAAGTGGGGGTTGGAAGACACACACATAATATTACAAGTTTGCCCTCATACAAGAGGGTCCGAATAAATGTTCTAATACTAATTATTATAACATCAAATGGATTAATTAACTAATCCTACCTAACTAATTATTACAAATCTAACTAATGAGCTAAATTAACTAAGTATGACAAGTTTGAATGAATCTAATTAATTAAATTACAATATATTACTACTAAAGCATTAAACCAAAGGAATGAAAAGCGAGGGAATGCATGTGAATGAATTCGAATTTTCACTCGAAAACCTCTCTGTTTTATTGTTGGAACCATTCTGTTTTGTAGTAAAAAAAAAAAAGGATCTGTTTTACCCCCAGCCTCTGCTCTATTTTGCCAAAACAGGACACTACTAGTCTAAAAGAAGTGGTCAGCCGGCTAAAGAAAGTGGTCGGTCGGTTGATTGGTGGCCGACCGGCCACTGTTTTGAGGGTCTACCCTGCTGTAACAAAAAAGAGACAGAGCACAAACAAAGTGTTTCCAAGAGGTGTTTGCCCATTCCGCCTTTCCTTATCATTAAACAGATCATAGGAGGGGTAGAATCGATTCACAAACCGTCAATACGCAAGGTTATCGCGTGATGATCAATGAGTCGATGTGTAAAATTTTAATGAATGAAAAGCAAAGACTAACAAAACCCCCCTCCCTATCATGTTTGATTAATGGAAGTAGTTGACATCGATTCTTGAGCCATTATCATCATTAGAGAGAATGAAATGACTTAAGACTCAATGGGTTCAATTAACGTCCGATTGAACCCAACTTGATTTTATTCTTGCTCCATTTTTAGTCCAATTTTATTGCCTCTTTTACTTACATTTCCATTCATTAGTCATTTTAATCCAAAAATGAGAATTAAGTCCACTAATGGAGAGAAGTGTCAAACAAGAAGTTGTTTTGGACATGAGAGAGATGTAATGCTTTGGTAATGAACCTCCGAAGAGATTAAACCATTAAGTATGGAAGGATCTCTTTCTCAAGCTTAAACAATACTCAGTTGAAACAACTCTCAAAGAAATAAAAAAGCCAAGAAAGGAGAGAGAGTGCAGAGGTGATTAGAGGTGAACACAAGTATGAAAAACATGAAATAGATGCTATCAACTTAAATAGGTTAGTGTCTAAGGCCTAAAACACCAAACCTATACGGACCATTACACTACAAGCCTACTATTCAAAACATGAATGAAATAAACAAATAAAAACAATTCTAAAATAAGCTAAAACAGTGCTAGAATTAACATGGAAAAGCTAAAAAAAGTTAGCTAAAACAATTGAGAAATGAAGCTAGCGAACAAGCCAAAGGAGGCGTGGCTAGCCCCTTGATTTTTGGGACTTCAAAACAAAATTTTTAACCTCTAAAAACCTCCAAAAATTAGTGTAAAAAAGTTGGAAAAAAAGATGGGAAACACAAGGGCAAAAGCTTGGAAAAACAAGGTTTAAAGAAGGGTAGTTAACCTCTCCACCTTAGATAGTTTTAAACCACAAGTTTCAACCCATAAAAATAGTATAAAAACATTTCAAAAATAGCAAGAAAAGATAGGAGAGAAGTAGTGTAGAGATGCTCAAAATTATATCTCTTGAAGCAAGGTAACTCTTTTGTTAACAAACCCACAAGTTCTCACTCTCAAACTCTCAAGGACTGAGATTTAAGCTCAAGAACCTCAGCAAGAAGAGCTAAGTTTTTGGTTTAGGAAGTGTAGAGAGAGAGTGTGTAGGTTGTAAGAGAGAGAGAGAGAGAGAGAGAGAGAGAGAGAGAGTGTGTGTGTGTGTGTGTGTTCTACGAGTTTTTGGCCTTTAGGAATTTTTCTAACCTAATTTCAAGAGGGGTGGTCATCTATATATAGAAAAACATGAGCCTCTATCGAAAACAGTTGTATAGAGGCAGTTGGTGCAGTGCATACACTTGGGGGGACAGCTGGCAACAAAATATCTGCCAGCAGGAAAACATGGTCGACCGGCCATGAAGTGGACGTTCGACCACTAAATTTTGGCCTGCTAGCCACCTGTTGGCCTACAGGCCTTTGGGTGGTCAAGTATGAAACAAACAGGATTTTGGAAACTGAGATAGGTTTGGTGCAAAGATGATGCACAAATCTAGGCTCTGGAGTTGGAAAACTGAAGCTCTTGTTGAGAAACTTGAACGTATACACAGCGTAACATTTCATCATCGAGTGATTAACCTGAGGGGCCCAAGTCTTAAGGGTGGCCAAAAATGGGATGTCTACAATGGCTAACCCCTCCACTTTTTAGATCTCAAAACCACATATTTAAGCCTTTTTAAAACTCTAAAAATCAATGGCCAAAATTTAAGAAAGAAGTGGGAAACACAAGGACAAAAGCTTAGAGAATGAGGTTCAAAGAAGGGTGGTTAACCCCTCCACCTTTGGTAGCTTTGAGTCACAAGTTTAACTCCATAAAAACAGTTTAAAAATAGTAGAAAAGCAACAAGAAAAGAGAAGAAAGAAGTAGTATAAAGATGGCCAAAGTTATACCTTTTGAAGAGAGGTTACTCTTTTGTTCACAAACCACAAGGCTTTAACTTTCAAGGGCTAAGATTTTAGCTCAAAAACCTCAGCAAGGAGACTCAAAAATTTGGTTTAGGAAGTATATATAGAGTGTATGTATATTGCAAGATAGAGAGGGAGAGTGTTTCACAAGTTTTGGTCACTTATGAAATTTTTCTAACCTAAAATCAAGAGGGATGGTCATATATATATAGAAAAATAGGTGCTTCTATTGGAAATATCTATATTGAGCCAGCTGATGTAGTGCATGCACATGGGGGAACATCTGGCAACAAAATATCTTCTAGTCGAAAAACTTGGTCGGCCGGCCACTTGTTGGCCAACAGGTCTCTGGGTGGTCAAGCTTGGAAAAAATAGGTTTTGGTCCAAATGTGGTGCAAGGTTCTAGGTTGAGAAACTCAAGAACCAGGGCTTCTTGCTGAGAAAATTAAGCGTATGTATAGTGTAGTATTTCATCATCAGGTGATCAACTTGAGGCGCCTAAGTCTTAAGGGTGGTTAAAATGGGATGTCTACAGTATACACTGAGGTAGGACGCAAGTCTCTTTGTACTGAGGTTTAATTTGTGGTAGTAAAGACACCTTAAGGAGGTGTAGTGGATCTCATCTGCTCGAGCATGAGGACAAAGGAAGTTATGAAGAAATCTTTGAGCACTATTACGTAAGGTGTAACGTGGACAATCAGTTCAAGGGGGTACAACATCTTCTAGGTGAAGGTGGAATGTATCACGTAAACCAGGACATCCAAGTTTGAGGGTGCATATACCATTTACGCTAGAGAAGTGGAGGGGGTGATTGTTATGATTAGTCCACCCATGTGATAAATGTGGGTCCTATAAGTTATTAGGTTGGTTTAACATGTATTTGATAGTAGATTTTGGAATCTACAAGGAATCCTAATATTTTTAGGATTTAGTTACCTAATTGTATAGAATTAGGATTCTCATTGGTAGACTATTATAAATACTCATGTGCACTATAGGGTTTCTTTGAAAGAAGTTGAGAGGTTGAGGTGTATGGGAATCGAGATGAGCGAGGGCTCAACTATCCTTGAGCATGGGGTTTGGGTAGTGGTGTGGGTTTGGAGTATTTTTGGTGATCTCATATGTCTTCTCTATTTTATTTATAGTGGAAACTCTCTCTCTCTCTCTCTCTCTCTCTCTCCCCCGTGGATGTAGGTAATTTGGACTGAACCATGTAAATCTGTGCATGATTGATTTTTCTCTTTGGTGTGTACTGTGTGTACATGGTATGTTTCCATTCGTGTTGGTAGGATATGGTATAAATCCCAACAAGATTTTCCTTGTAATTATTATATCTAGAAATGCATTTTTGTATGATTAGTGGCATGCAACGAATTCAACTTTATGTTTGAACGTTACATTTGCATTTTGATATCCTTTCTAATGCTATGGGTAGGAATGCCATATTACTTTAGTTTCTTTCATCATTTTAAACTTGTCACAATGTTTCCTTCTACTCATTTCATTTGCCTCATTATTTGTTTATACCATGTAAATATGTATGAAATTTATTTAAAGTTTAATTATAACACAAAACCAATGCTTAATAGAGACAAACGACATGGTTAGACTAGTTAGGCTAAGTGGGTGTCTAACACCTTCTCACTTAATAACTTAGTCCTTGAGCTCATTATCTTTGGGTCGTGATGGGGCATGTGCCTATCCTTGAAAGCTCATATATATGGTTTTTTAGGAGTTATAACTAGGTGGCGACTCTTAAAAATGAAAAGAGATACCTCTGGTTGTGTTTGGGACATTATTGGCCCATTGTTGTAGAAATGGTAGCCTCAAAATTCCTATGTCCACAAATATATTTAATGGTTCAACCTTAGCTACATTTTGCAACATGTTGTCAAAACAATTGTATCCAAACATGATCTTACATAAATGTTCCTTTTTGAGAGGTCAAAATAATCATGGGAGACTTACGTGCAGATTTTAATAAGTGAACTTATTATCTAATAGGTTCTATGGTAATTAATGATGTTTTTCATCAAAAACTATTAAAAAATATCACTAATTATTAATTTTCAGAAACCATTTGAAAATTTTGTCATGCAAAACGTCACCAATTTTAAGTTTTAGCGACCGTTTAAAAAAATTGTCACAAAAAGTCATTAATTTTCAACTTTCAATTACAATTTGAAAAATTCGTCACATAAAAAGTCACTAATTGTAAGTTTTTTTTTTTTTTTGATCAGCAAAAAAAAGAAAACTTTATTGATGAAATGAGCAAACACTAATTGTAAGTTTTAGAAACAATTAATAATAATCGTGACAAAAAATGTCACTAATTGTCAATTTTTAGCATCATATGTAAAAAAGCATAAAAGAAAAAAAAAAAATTAGCGACAATTTTATTATGACTCACTTTCAATAGGACTTAATGGGAATTAAGTTCAACTACTAGGACCTATTGGTAATTTACCCAATAATCATTATGTAATGCCTTATAGTTTATCTTAAAAACCCAGCTAAGTTTGACTTAATCTAATGCTATGATCCTTAGAATATGAATACCAGTCAACACCACACACACCAAAACAAAAAAAAAAAAAAAAAAAAAAAAAAAAATCTAATTTTGTGGTTTTAAAATTGACTTATTTTTTTCTTCTTTTAATGTTGTTTTTTTCCCCTATAATTTTTTAGACAACACTAATTTTTTTAATTAAAAAAATATTTTTATTTTAAAAGTTGCAAAATTAGATACAAGAGAAAATAAAAAACCAACAAAGTTATTGCTAAACCAAAGTGTAATAGCAGGAAAATTTTAAGGCAAGATAAATTTAGGAAACAATTGTTATACAAGAACTATTATTTTAGGCCATCTAGACATAATCGTACATAATGTAATCACAAGTATATGTCACCATTTATTTTTCTTTATTTTCGTTACCTTAATTGTAAGGTGATACACTTATGGTCTTAGCTTATTTGTTGGCTTATAAGCACTTATGAGCTGTAAACATCACAATTATGACAATATCCCTTAAATAATCAATTATATGACAATTGAAAATCCTATCTGATTCGTGATTAGATAAAGATTAAAATACTCCAAATCCAAAAAATTCCAAAATACTCAATCTAAAATCATCAAGCACTTACGAGAGTGATTTTAGTTTGTTTGTTTTTAGGAATAAATAATAAATCAACACAAATGATTTTTTTACGTGGAAAAACCAGAATTGAAGAACCTTCAATTGTAATTAAAAACCACGGGCGAACCGCCACTAATCAATCCACTACTGAAGGACTACAAGGTTACAAAGAAACCATACAAATTACCCAACCCAGTCAATTTGTCTCTGAATCTTCTGTAACTCTTTCACCACGCCTTCGTCACGGAACTGATTCTGAAGTTGATTCCACACCACAACTTCACTTGTCGAATTAACGACTACGTAAAGAATCAAACGCCTTTTGAAACTTTACGTGTTGATCTTCGGATTCCACCGAAGGGAACACTCTTGAATATGTAGTATCAAACTCTTTGATGTATGAATCTTAACTCATGAGTTTTAGAACTCTCTCAAGAACATCAAAGAAAACTTATCAAACTTTCAGAAGAACACTTCAAACAAAACTCTAGAATTCTTGAATCAGATCTAGAAAAAAGTTCCCGTTGGTTTGAGAGGAAAACCATCTACTTATAGAGAACCAAAGGAGTCCCAGATCTGAAAGAAATCAAACACTTGAAACCAATCTGGATTTTGAAACCCGCGATCTCTGCTCGAGCGCTTCACTCTCTGCTCGAGCGGCCTGTCTCAAACCTGTGTGTAATTAAACTGAGGTACGCTCGAGCGCTTCCTCTTCCGCTCGAGCGTAAAATTACATCCTTCAGTACTTCTGCAGTCCTGTCGAGATACTGAGTTCCTCCAATCTCCGCTCGAGCGCACATGGCCCCGCTCGAGCGGGCAGTACAAAAATACAAAAATTACATTTTGATCAGGCACAAAGTTTTGTCACCGGCTTTGACAATAAAGGGACCTAACAATCTCCCCCTTTGTCAATTCCTGGACAAAACCTATCTAAACATTGTTCCTTAAAACAAACGCACTAGACAGTATAAAAACAAGGAAACAATATACAATAGCTTCTCAAAATATAACCTCTCAAAATTCTATCAAGCACACAACTAGATCAAGCACACAACCATGGAACTTCAACCATGGAACTTCAACATCCAATTCAAAGAATACAATCCTTTAGCACCTGTGAAATAGCATTCAACATACAAAACAAAATTGTGGAAGAAGATAAATGTGAAATATATAAAACATAATATCCACAACATCCAAAATAAAGAAATGTACCATCAATGAAACCAACAAATATCCAAGGTCGAATCATCTGTCCAAAAGCTATCTGTGCAATGTGACCAAAAACTATCTGTGCAATATGTGCAAAAACTCCAACTGTGCAAAAACTATCCAAAACTGTCCATACACTAAATATCTTCCAAAAAACCAAAAGAAACTGTCCAAAAAGAAGATCTGTGCAAAAACTTCCAAGACTTCCAAGATCACCCCACCCAAAAAACTGTCCAAGATCACCAAAATTCTCTCCCTTTTTGTCTGCGAAGCATAAATCAAGCATCAGGCGGAGGGGGTTGCTGAGACTGAAGTAGATGAACGAGATGATCGAGGGTCTGCTCCATGTGGCCAAGACGTCCATCAAAGGCATCAAACCGTGAATCGAGAAAATCCAAACGTCGGGTCACAGTCTCCGCGAACCGCTGAAACTCAATAGAAAAATCCGTACGAGGAACAGGAGCCTCACCACCATCACCATCACCGGCAGCAGCGGCATCATACTCAGCCTCCTCTGCAAGACCAGCAGCAATCCCTGCAGATGAACCAACCCTGGATGACTCCCCCTTAATATGGGCTCGACTTTGAGACACGGTTTTCTTGGTAAAAGGGCGAGAAGGGGAAGCAAATTCATCATCCTCTAAAACAGAAACGCCAAGGTCTGACAAAAGGCGGTTGATCAAGCAACCGTAAGGAAGGCCTAGCTTCTTATGCCCAGAGACACCAATCATCTTTTTGATGATAAGAGAAGCAAGATCAATGGATCGATGTCGGGCAATGCAAGACAAAATAAAACCTTGGTCTTGTTTGACCTCGGAGGAATGGGTAGTCACAAGTATGTTGGCACAAACTATCAGATTAAGCAGCCTGAACTCTGGAAGAAGTTCAAACTGTTTAATCAAACCGCCTTTAGGCCAATGGCGAGCAATGCCACACAACTCTTTGGCCACATCATCAAAGTTACAAGTAGGGCGGTCAGGAACGGGGAAAGGGTAGTATTCTGGAAAGCCCTGCTCAATGTGAAGAAGTGAACGGATCAAGGCAGGGGTGACAGAAATGGCTTTAGACCGAACCCAAGTGGTAAAAGATGGCTCATACTCATGAATTCCCTCCATATTGCAATAAAACTCGCGAACCCAATCAAGGTTCTGACACCCGGAAAAGGACAAAACAAGATCACCCCCCAGAGGATCAAACAAAGGACGTATATGAATGGACTCAAACGTATCAGTCTGGACATTACGCTTTAGATGAACTGTTCGGGACTCAAAAGATTTATAAAACGACTTGGATTGTTTAACAGATTGAAACCGAACAGAGTCAAAAGTGGGTCGAGACACAGCAGTCTTACGGCGTTTAGGAGCAGAGGTAGACATGACTGAGAGAGACACATTTTAACAACCAAAACCCCAAACAAACCAACAAACCCAAAAACCAAATCAAACCAACATCAACAAATTGTTAGTAACAAGAACCAGTATCACAAAGCAAAATAGAGAAGGGCATGAAATAGGGTAAACATGAAAGAAGTAGCATTAGATTGATGAAATCATAACTACTAAACAAAATAGGAGAGATGAATTGCAAAGCATAAGGATTAATCATGAGAGAAATTAAAAAACAATTCAACAGAGACCCAAAACAACCATACCCATAATCAATCACAGTGAACTCAAACCCATAGACAAACAATAGAGATAAAAAAAACAAAGTAAAACCCTAATACAAAAGACACACAAAAACACACACAAAAAAAATGAAGAGGACCAGATTAAAACACAATAGAAACCATTGAGAGGGTGTGTGAAGATTCCACAAAACCTAGACCCAAAAATTAAAACAAAACTCAAAAACCCAACACCCAATAGTCGAAATGACAGTAAAGAATGAAAATAGGAGAGGTACACACTTACCAAAGAGCAAATCGGCAAGAAGGATGAAGAATGAGACCGAAATCGACCACAATGCCAAGCCACAAGAAGAACTTGAGCGAGAGAAGACAAAGAGGGAAAAAAAAAATGACTCGAAGAGTCGAGAGAGGGAATAAATATGAAATAGGTCCGCTCGAGCGTGAATATTCCAGCTCGAGCGCACATCAATGAAAACTGAATCCCGCTCGAGCGCGAAAATGAACGCTCGAGCTCAAAAACCCATCGCTCAGAACTGCCAAAACTGCTGCAAGAGTGAAAACTACGCTCAAGCGTAGAACAGTCCGCTCGAGCGGAACACCTTTTTTTTTTTTTTTTTTTGTTTTTAAAATAAAAACATCTAGGAAGTCCTGTAATAGGTAAGATGACCAGGTGACATACTATTCCACAAGGGCAAGAGTATCCATCAATACTGAGTCTTGAAAATTTGAGAAAAGAGATGAAACAACAGCTCATGAATAAAATAGATAGTATTAAATCAAAGCCACACGCATCATGAGAATGCATAACTCAAAAACACACATGAGAGCTCATAAAAAGAATGTGTGTGTGTGCAATCCTTGAGAGCCACAAAGCTAGAGTTAATTCTCGTAGTGATCTGATGGCTGGACCTCCAACAAGAGTAACTGACCATCACAAAGAAAAGTCAAACCACTAGGAATCACGGGGTATTTGTTGAGTAAATGCGGAAGCTCCCCCTTAGACAATGATCTCTTTTTTTTTATTTATTTTTTTATTTTTAACTTTTCTTTCTTGTGGGCACTCACTGGTGGCATACACGCTTGAGAGTATGGAGACCAACCAGAGAAGAATGAAATCAAAATGATGGCCTAGTTGGTGCCTCTGAGGTAGCCTTTTCCTAATGCCCAGAAATCATGTACTGAGGGAAAAACCATGGAAGTGAAATAGGATGGTAGATGGTTAAGAGACTTAACATCACCTATGATATACCAGTATAGGTCAATTCCTCTGAAAGAGTACAAGAAACACTGTCAGTGGTCCATAGAGAACTTTGATCACTTGTGCGAAACCCACGCTTGTTTATCTCAAGGATGTGTACAGAATGAGATCATGAAGTAAATGAGTATGGGCATTCAGAATGAGCTATGAACAAAGATGAAAAAGATCTTGTATGCAACATGAGCAGTGTTTAAATAAAATTTGATGCAAAGATATCAGAACTCATTCATAGATTATCACATCCAAGAACAGTAAGTCAACCACTCACACTCACCTCACTGGAAACAACCTAGTTACTGAGACATTACACCCAAGGTCTTTCTAAGAAATTCAAATCGAAGAAGATCAAGGGGTTTTGTAAAAATATCAGCTTTTTGATGCTCAGTAGAAACATGTTCCAAAACAACAAGGCCTTCATCCACTAACTCTCGAATAAAATGATGACGGATGTCAATGTGTTTGGTGCGAGAGTGTTGGACAGGATTTTTTGAAATGTTTATGGCACTTGTGTTATCACAAAAAAGAGTGAGAGTGTTCTGTTCTATCCCATAATCATGAAGCATTTGCTTCATCCACAACATTTGGGCACAACAACTTCCTGCAGCAATGTACTCAGCCTCAGCAGTGGAAAGAGAGATGGCATTCTGCTTTTTACTATGCCAAGAAACCAGATTATTCCCAAGGTAAAAACACCCCCCGGATGTACTTTTCCTATCATCAGCACACCCTGCCCAGTCGGCATCAGAAAAACCAGTAATTTCGGCTGTAGTATCAGTGGAAAACCAAACCCCATACCCCAAGGTCCCATTTACATACTTGATGATGCGTTTTACCGCAAGAAGGTGAGAGTCTTTAGGACTGGCTTGGTAACGAGCACAAACACCGACACTGAAAGAAATATCAGGACGACTGGCTGTGAGATACAACAAACTCCCTATCATACTCCTATAAAGGGTAGGATCAACATCAATACCAGAGGAATCTTTGGAAAGGTGAAGACTGGTGCTCATGGGAGTGCGTGCATGTTTGGCAGACTCAAGACCAAACTTTGACACAAGATTTTTAGCATACTTAGACTGAGAAACAAATATACCCGAAGGAGACTGTTTAATTTGGAGACCCAAAAAATAAGACAACTCTTCCATCATGCTCATCTCAAACTCATGTGTCATGCAATCCGAAAAATATTTCACAAGATGATCAACAGTGGAACCAAACACAATATTATCAACATATATCTGGGCAACAAGAATATGAGACTTAGTATGTTTCACAAATAATGTCTTATCCACACTACCCCTTTGAAAATCATTATCAAGAAGAAAGGTAGTAAGCCTATCATACCAAGCCCGAGGGGCTTGTTTCAACCCATATAAAGCCTTGTCTAACTTGTAGACATGATTAGGACATTTAGGGTCCTCAAACCCTTTTGGTTGCTCAACATATGCCTCTTCTTTTAAGTACCCATTCAGAAAAGCACTTTTCACATCCATTTGAAACAATTTAAAGCCAAGTAAACATGCAACACCAAGTAAAATACGAATGGATTCGAGACGTGCAACTGGGGCAAACGTTTCATCATAGTCAATACCATCTACTTGTGTGTAACCTTGAGCAACCAACGTAGCTTTATTCCTCACAATAGTACCATTCTCATCAGATTTATTATTAAAGATCCACTTGCTACCTATCACATTCATGTCTCTAGGTCTGGGAACAAGAGTCCAAACTTTGTTATGTTCAAATTGACCTAATTCTTTATGCATAGCATTAACCCAACTATCATCTAGCAAGGCCTCTTTAAAATTCTTAGGTTCAATCAAAGAAACATAACACATATGTGATACCTCATCCCGAATCTGTCTTCGAGTTTTCATTCGATTTGAAACACTTCCAATTACCTGTTGAACTGGAGGTAAATTTTTTATGATACGCCCAATCGAAACACCTTGTTCATTTTGGATTTTAAGGACTAAAGCCTGGAAAGCATCAAACGTATCAGATTTTTCCCTTAAAAAATTTACCCATGAGAAACGAGTAAAATCATCAACAGTTAAAAAAATGTATCTTTTACCTCCAATGCTTTCAGTGCGAGTAGGACCCATTAAATCCATGTGAACTAATTCAAGAGGACGTTTGGTTGTAAAGTCGTTTCACCTTTTTATATACGGAGCACGGGTTTGCTTGCTGTCGACATGGTCCACACACATGGCTCAAATTCTTACCTAGTTTAGGTACTCCTCTCATAAGTTCTTTGTTGGCTATCTTAGTTAGGTCTTTGAAATTCATGTGACCTAATCTTTGATGCCACAGATCAATGTTACTTATGATGGCGTAATGACAAGTGAGATCATTAGTAGTAAGAATCCCATAGCGGTTATCGGATGTCTTGAACCCCATGTAAAACAAGATTTCTTTTATCCAAAATTTCACATTTATCTTTTGAAAACAATACTTCATGATGGGAATCACACATTTGACTAATGCTCAAAAGATTAGCTTTAAGGCCATCAACAAGTAAGGCATTATCTAGCTTGGGAAGACCAGCAACACTTATAGAGCCCTTACCAATGACTCTAGAAGTGCCGCCATCTCCAAAGGTAACAATTCCTCCTTCATATTTTTCAAGGGATGTGAAGTAGGATTTGTTACCGGATATATGACGAGAGCACCAACTATCAAGATACCACATGTGTGAGTCACGTGCTTTTAGAGCAGTGTAAACAACAAAACAAGTCAAATCATCTTTTCTAACCCAAATCTTTTTAGTCTTGGTGTTTCGCCTAGACATGTAAGGTTGTCTCCTAACCCAAAAAGTATTAGAATTTATGCCCTTTTGAGACACCTTACCAAACAGTTCAAAACAATAAGGACGAATGTGGCCATACCTACCACAGTGATGACAAATAAAAACAGGTTTTACCTCCCTTTTGTTGGTCTTGCCTGCTTTTGCTTGATGAGGAAAAGAGTCATCTTGATCTACCTTCAATTTTCCCTTTGCTTGCGTCTTCAAGTTATGTGAGGTAGAGGCTTGTCCTTTGTGAGCTGTCGCACCATAGCCTAGCCCTCTTTTGTCAGAACCCATTTGTTGAGATCCAAGTATGTCTTCTAGAGATCTGGAATCTTTGTTCCACATGGCAATTGTTGCTCTAGCAATACGGAGTTCTTCATCTTTCTGACTGACTTTCTCCTCCAATGCAGTTTGTGACAACTCAAGACTTTCAAGCTTTTCTTCATATGTGGAATACACCCTCAGAAGTTCATTCTTTTCAGTTTCATAGGACAGAAGTTTTCCACATAAGTCTTGCCTGTCACTTGAGATCTTGATGACATTCTGCTTTGCTGTCAAGAGTTCTCCTTTGAGCCGGACATTCTCACTCTCGCATGTTTTGAGCTTGAGAGAGAGTTTGTCGTTGGTTTTAGACAAATTCAGAGATTCCTCGTACAGCTTCTCGTAAGCTTGTTGTAGTTCATCGCCATTGATCTCATCAATGTCTTCAGATGTTTCATCGTCCTCTCTTTGCTTCTCAATCTCCTTAACCTCATCCAATCTGGCAACCAAGGCAGACAAGTTGTTGGATGGAGGTGGAGGTGAATCTCCTCTTTCATGGAATTGGCTCAGAATTTCCCATGCATCTTTAGCCTTTGTGCAGTGAACGACCCGTTGCTGTTCTTCATTTGAAATTACTCCACGAATAATGATTAGGGCTCTCTGATTGCCCGGATTATCTGCACTTTCTGTATCTTCTTCAATGGTTTTCCAACCTTCTGGTTCAAAGGCTCTCAGAAAAGCCCTCATTCTGATTTTCCAATACAGGTAGTTGGTCCCATCAAAGGTGGGGGCATGATGCAAGTTCTGACCACGGGCTGATTCCGAAGGCTTTGGAAGAGGTTGAGAAACTGTGGCCCAAAATGCCATGAAAGCACTATCCCCATCTTCACCAGATTCAGGTTCTTCGGGTTCTTGCTCCGACCCGCTTTCATCATCCCAAGTTACGGTGTAGACTTTCTTCCGATTCTTTTTCGTAGGGCATTCAAGGGATATATGGCCAAACCCTTGACATTCAAAGCACTTGACCCCTAGCCCCCTAACAACCTTCTTTTCAGTAGTTTGAGCTAATTTTGGTGGAAAAGTTTTGGGTTTGTCATTACTCTTC
The DNA here is from genome assembly GCA_025200525.1 of Camellia lanceoleosa. Taxonomy (NCBI): domain Eukaryota; kingdom Viridiplantae; phylum Streptophyta; class Magnoliopsida; order Ericales; family Theaceae; genus Camellia; species Camellia lanceoleosa. The sequence goes on from CM045765.1 coordinate 36,294,408, forward strand.
TCTTTTGAAATAGGGGCTCTGAAATTAGGCTTCTTTTTCAAAAATTTTTTAAACTATTTTGTAAGCATAGTCGTCATCTCAGACTCTAAATCAAATTCAGTCTCCGGAGGTTTTGCAGTCTCATGAGTACTTGTGAAAGCCATACTTTCTTTTTGCTTTTTCTTGGAAATTTGGTGTGCTTCATAAGTCTGCAAATTTCCAACCAATTGATCGAGCTTGAGGGTATCAACATTCTGAGCCTCCTCAATGGCTGTCACCTTTGATTGGAACCTCTCGGGAAGGGACCTCAAAATTTTTCCCACAACTTTTGCTTCCGGGATTTTTTCACCGAGAGTGAAACAGGAATTCACGATATCACTGAGTTTTGCATAGAAATCATCAAACGTCTCATCATCGCGCATAAAAAGGGTTTCAAAGGCAGATGTGAGACGTTGAAGTTTTGACCTTTTGACAGAGGTAGTTCCTTCGTGAATTGTTTCAAGAATATCCCACGCCTCTTTTGCTATTTCACACGTGCAAATTCGACGGAATTCTTGGTGTGACAGAGGAGTTGAGAGCCTTCTTTGTTCAACTCGAGTTACGTAATCAGTTGTGTCCCATTTATCAAGGGGTTTAGGAATATCAATGCCATCTATAGTGACAGTAGGTTCACTCCACCCAAAGACAACGCAGTGCCAAACTTTCTCATCGATGGATTTTAAAAATGCTCTCATGCGAGCTTTCTAATAAGAATAGTTTGTACCGTCTAGTAAAGGGGGTCTGTGAGTCGAGTTACCTTCACGAATAGAATCCATAATACTAGTCACACAAAATCACACTCCTATAGTTTTTTAAAAAAAAGAGTGACCCGCTCTGATACCAATTGAAAATCCTATGTGATTCGTGATTAGATAAAGATTAAAATATTCCAAATCCAAAAAATTCCAAAACACTCAATCTAAAATCATCAAGCACTTACGAGAGTGATTTTAGTTTGTTTGTTTTTAGGAATAAATAATAAATCAACACAAATGATTTTTTTACGTGGAAAAACCAGAATTGAAGAACCTTCAATTGTAATAAAAAACCACGGGCGAACCGCCACTAATCAATCCACTACTGAAGGACTACAAGGTTACAAAGAAACCATACAAATTACCCAACCCAGTCAATTTGTCTCTGAATCTTCTGTAACTCTTTCACCACGCCTTCGTCACGGAACTGATTCTGAAGTTGATTCCACACCACAACTTCACTTGTCGAATTAACGACTACATAAAGAATCAAACGCCTTTTGAAACTTTACGTGTTGATCTTTGGATTCCACCGAAGGGAACACTCTTGAATATGTAGTATCAAACTCTTTGATGTATGAATCTTAACTCATGAGTTTTAGAACTCTCTCAAGAACATCAAAGAAAACTTATCAAACTTTCAGAAGAACACTTCAAACAAAACTCTAGAATTCTTGAACCAGATCTAGAAAAAAAGTTCCCGTTGGTTTGAGAGGAAAACCATCTACTTATAGAGAACCAAAGGAGTCCCAGATCTGAAAGAAATCAAACACTTGAAACCAATCTGGATTTTGAAACCCGCGATCTCCGCTCGAGCGCTTCACTCTCCGCTCGAGCGGCCTGTCTCAAACCTGTGTGTAATTAAACTGAGGTACGCTCGAGCACTTCCTCTTCCGCTCGAGCGTAAAATTACATCCTTCAGTACTTCTGCAGTCCTGTCGAGATACTGAGTTCCTCCAATCTCTGCTCGAGCGCACATGGCCCCGCTCGAGCGGGAAGTACAAAAATACAAAAATTACATTTTGATCAGGCACAAAGTTTTGTCACTGGCTTTGACAATAAAGGGACCTAACAACAATAACAATAATACAAAAAAAGTGGTAAAATTCATAGATTTGACTTTCAAAGGTTTAAGACTAACCTAAATTATGCTAGTTTGTTAATGCATTGAAGAACCAAAATAGGGTGGGACACTTGAAATAGCATAATTGAACTATACTTTCCTTTCATAATCACAATGTTTAAAAATAGTAACAAAGACTCTGATCTTTTTAGATTCAATCCCTCTTGTTAAATTCGTTAATGTTAGATGTGGTGCTGGAGAAGGAGAAGGTAGCAGTTTGAGTACCAAATTATTTACAAGGTTAAGACTAAGGTGGTGGTGGTGGTTGGATGAAGATCAAGTAATATACAAGCAACACTAATAATGGGGAAACTAGAGATGCCACCAATCTTGATAGCACCAGGGTTGCTAGCACCAGGGTTGCTAGCAAGTGAGACAGTATGTTATCCATCAAACAGGATAACAACAATCGGGATATGGTTGAATGAGGATCCAATGACCTATGCTCTCCCCACCTTCATCATTCAAACCATGTTGATTGTTCTTGTCACACGTCTCCTCATGTTTATTCTTAAACCTTTCCACCAACCTCGAGTCTTTTGTGAGTTTACCGTAAGTGCATTGCATGCATGCATGTTTTTCATTGTGATTGTGATGCAAAAAAAATTAATATATGTCATTTATCACATTTTGTTTCTAAATTAAATACGAATTTCATTAGTAACAAACTCATGTTAAGGGAGTTAAGACATACCTCATACAAAATATGTGCACATTATAGTATTAATATATTATGTGGCTACATACCTTACACAACGTATCATTGGTTTAATCAATTCAGTAACGTTCTTTGCGTTTGCATGTAATTTGTTACGATTAAACACTAATATCGCTTCATCTCTGTATTACTCAATGGTTTCAGGCAGGCATAATTTTGGGTCCATCAGTACTTGGACAATCTAAGTTGTTTCAAAAGAAGATGTTTGACAAAGTTAGTTTGCAATTGCTTGAGACAATGGCTAATGTGGGTGCCATTTACTTTGTGTTCAAAATTGGACTAGAGATGGACCTCTCAACCATTCGAAAAAATGGAAAAAAGGCTTTGGCCTTCGCAAGTGTTGGTATGTTTTTACCGTTACTTATAGGTTGGGCCTTCTCCTTTTTCCTACAAAAAAAAAAAAAAAACAACCATCCAGGGAGGTACATTCATAATCTTTTTTGCTATATCTCTCTCTATCACATCATTGCCTGTGCTTGCACGAATCCTTGGAGAGCTCAAACTTCTCGACATGGAGATTGGCAAAATAGCTAAGCTAGTTGCTCTTATTAATGAAGCTTTTAGGGTGGCTCTTTTAGTATTTGTCGTTTCCTTTGCAGAGTCGACAAAAAACTCTTTCATGACTTCCTTATGGATAATCATATCTTGCATAATTTTTATTATTTTTTTCATTTTGGTTGTTCAACCATCAATCACATGGCTCATACTGCGAAACCTAAAGGATAAAAGCTTTAACGACCTCACTACATCCATTATTTTTGCTGGGGTTATGTTCTCTAGTCTTATCTCAGATGCCATTGGAGTGCATCCTACCTTTGGAGCTTTTGTTTTTGGCTTGATTGTTCCAAATGGGACTCTTACAATCACCCTAGTAGAAAAGCTTGAAGACTTTGTCATGAGTTGTCAGATCCCTCTATTCTTTGCCATTAGTGGGCTTAAGACTAATCTTTCAAAAGTCCTGAAAACTCTTTCATGACTTCCTTATGGATAATCATATCTTGCATAATTTTTTATTATTTTTTTTATTTTAGTTGTTCAACCATCAATCACATGGCTCATACTGCGAAACCCAAAGGATAAAAGCTTTAACGACCTCACTACATCCATTATTTTTGCTGGGGTTATGTTCTCTAGTCTTATCTCAGATGCCATTGGAGTGCATCCTACCTTTGGAGCTTTTGTTTTTGGCTTGATTGTTCCAAATGGGACTCTTACAATCACCCTAGTAGAAAAGCTTGAAGACTTTGTCATGAGTTGTCAGATCCCTCTATTCTTTGCCATTAGTGGGCTTAAGACTTGAAAAACCCAAGTTGTGTGTAGGATTATTTTATTGGATAGATTAGTAATTAAATTAATTTATATGGGTCATTTATTAATATCAAAGAATTAGTTATGAGATGGCATTATATTTCCTATTACTTAGATGGGTAATTTTGTAACTTTGAGAAATTAGGTTAATAAGCCCACTTATTATGGCTTTAAGTCTTGGAAAACAAACAAAACAGAGGCTGTGAATTGCTCCATAGGCGACTAGGGTTTGAGAAGGTAAAAGAAAAAAAGAAAAGAAAAAGAGAAGAGAGGTTCAAGTGAGGCTACAATAGGGATTGGAGGCTACAATAGGGATTGGAGGCAGCACGTTGGTGATTTTGGGACACCCATTGGTTAAGGTAAAATCTGTCTTTACTGTTAATTATTAAGTTTATGTTGAGGAATTTAACAATCAATGCATTAAGGGGATTTGGAAGATCTATAGGTACTTACTTAGGTTTTGAGAATTGGGTGCAATGTGTAAGTGTAACTTTGGGTGGGTAATAGAAATAATGGAGTTTTGTATCATGGGTAAGGGTGTGTTTGGCTTTAAAGTTGGGTTGAATGGTTTGATCTCTTGGATATTAAAGCAATACATTAATCTAATATAGTGGGGTTTTTGTGGGTGTATGTAACATGTAAAAAAATATTAATTTATTTCAGGTTGTATTTATTAGGTTTGTGTGATTGAAGTGGTGGAGTTGGTGTTAGAGTGTTATTTCTAAGTTTTCGAGGTAAGTAACCCTCTATCACTGTTGGTTTATTTTTATTCCTATCGAACCGTTTAAAATCATAAATATTTATTCATAGCTTTCTTGTTCTCTCAAAATAAAATATGGGTCAAGTATAAAACAACATCGAATATTATTATGAAAGTTATTTGAATATTTTGTGAAATTATTATGAAAATTGCACCCAGTGTTTATTCCGAAAATATCGAATATTTTATTTAAAAGTTGTGTATTGTTTGAATTTTGAACATCACTCTAGTCTGACTATGATTTGGACCCTAGCCAATGGGGGTTATTTATTACGACGAAACTAGTTTCTTTTGGGGCTTTACCACCGGCCTAGGTGTGGTTCTGGGCCTTGTCATGGGCTAAGTGACCGTAGTCATTAAGACTTGGGTTTTGTGAATCGATCATTGAACCATCTGAATATCGATCTATAAATTTTGGATAACGAAATTTCATCGAGTTACCCCATTGACTTTTAATTAAAATGTATTGCTACACTGTTTATTTTCAGCTATGAAACCATCTTACAAATAATCATGTCATTTATTGATTTGTATCAAAAATTATATTTATTGATTATCTACTATTTATTTACTTCTTTTTGATATACTTGATCCAGCTGGCAGTGATGGTTGATTATTTACTAGGCTGTCTAGCTTACCCTTATTTTTTTCAGATTCTGAAGAGTAAAGCTGCGCGGGATTTTTACATATGGGAGTGCCAAGAGTAGGGCTATGGATTAAGTACTTGGATTATTATTTTGTTAATGGATTTTAATAGTGGACTTGGTGGAAAATTATCATAATGTGCCAAGAGTAGAACTATGATTTAAGTACTTGGATTATTGTTTTGTTAATGGATTTTGTTAGTGGACTTGGTGGATAATTTCATACGATAAGAATAATCAATTTTTGTGAATTTTAGCATTATGACAATTTAAGGATTTATTTTGAGTATTTTACATTGTGGGTTATGTGATTGGATTCTTAGCCTTGCATGCTCACTTTTATGAGTGTGCGGCGTTGTCACGGAGCTTGGGGCGTGACAAGACTAATCTTTCAAAAGTCCTGGAAGCCTCCACATGGTTTATTCTCATATTAGCAATTATTCTCTCATTTGCTAGCAAAGTTGCTGGAACTGTCCTTGTTGCCTTTTTTTACGAGGCACCTTTTCGTGAAGGAGTTGCACTTGGTTTGCTCACGAACACCAAAGGACTCATTGGATTGATTGCGCTTAATCTTGGGAAAGATCAAAAGGTATAGTATGTTTTCCCCACGTGTACGTGCATATAGGCACTTGTTTTTTCGTTGTCATGACATTTAAAAATACCAATTTTGTGCAGACTATAGATGATACGGCATATGCAATCATCACACCTATTCTAGTAAAAATTTATAGTCCAGCAAGGAAATTTGTACCTTACAAAAGAAGAACAATTCAAAAGACAAAAGCAGATTCTGAGTTACGAATACTAGCATGCATCCACACTCCTCAGAATGTTCCAACAATTATCAATCTTCTTGAAGCTTCCCACCCCACAAAGAAATCTCCGATATCTATTTTTTCACTCCACCTAGTTGAACTAACTGGTCATGCATCTACTACCCTCATCGTCCATAGCTGTAAAAAGTTTGAAACAACAACCCTCAATAAAATGCAAGCTCAATCTGACAACATTATACATGAGTTTGAGATTTTTGGGCATCATACAAATTCTGTCTATGTCCAATCCTTCACAACCATTTCCCCTTACTCAACAATGCATGAAGAAATTTGCAACTTGGCAGAGGATAAACATGCTGCCTTCATCATTATTCCTTTTTATAAACAACAAATGGTTAATGGTGCAATGGAAGCTCCCAACCCAAAATTTCAAATGTTGAATCGAAATGTACTAGCAAATGCTCATTGTTCAGTTGGCATTCTAATTGATAGGGGCTTAAGTGGCTCGATGCGCTTGCCTTCTGGCCAAGTATCTCACAACATTGTTATGCTATTCTTTGGTGGACCACATGACAGAGAGGCACTATCGTATGCAGTGAGGATGTCTGAACATCCTAGGAATAGCCTTACTGTTATTCGTTTCCTTCCAGGGCTTGAGGTAGTTGATAGAACTGTGGACCCAAGCCATTATGATATTAAGAATCTTGAGATTTTGTCACTGGAAATAGACAAAGAGAAAGACAAGCAACTAGATGATGACTACATAAAAGAGCTCAGGATACTAAAGGAAAATGATGAATCATTCTCTTACAAACAAAAAGTTGTGAACAATGGGGAAGAGACCATGGAGGCAATAAGGTCAGTGGACAAAATTCATGACCTCTTCATAGTTGGCAGAGGAGATGGAATAGAATCGACACTTACAGCAAGACTCAATGAGTGGAATGAGTGCCCTGAGCTTGGAGTAATTGGTGATTTGTTAGGATCATCAGATTTTGCAGCAACATCATCTATTCTAGTAGTTCAGCAATATATAGGGCTAGGGCCACATGATGGAGGGATTTTAACGCCGGATAGCATGAGTCAACAAGAAGAGCAATCTATTATGAACTCAACAGTTCGTAGCTAAGGGTGTAAGCCATCTGTGCTCGGCAAATAAGTCTTAAGTCTAATCAGTTAGAGGACTCAGATCAAGTGTCCTAAAACAACACAAACTCTCCATAGAAAGAAAATTGAAGTATAAACAAATCCATCAATCAGTATTTTACTTTTACTTATCATGTACTTTATGTATAAGTGGATCCAACATGATACAAAGAACTTGTAGAAAGAGAATTAATGTCAAACTCAATATTCTTTTGTATAGTAATTCTAGGCAGCCACTAAAGTATCCATACCTTTACTCAAAAAGTAGCGTATGATCCAAGTTCATTAAGTGTGAATCTTGTTATACAAGAGTTAAATTTAAACAATAAATTATTTTCTTGGACAAAATTCCAAGTACTTTTGTGGGTACCAAAAAATGCTTATCTCCTATAACTAGGGGTGCAACTCGGGCGGGTTCGGTCGGGTTGGGGGTTTGCCCAAGCCCAGCCCGAATTGTATTTGGCAATGCCCAAGCCCGCCCAAGCTCGACCATCAACCCGAGTACTGTTGCCCAAGCCCGAACCAAGCTTTATATTTTGAACTCAAGTTAGCCCGAATTGTCCGAAATTCACAAGTCTAGCAATCTACTTCCACAAAATAACATGAGTACTACTTGGCTATAAAAGAAAGAGACAGAGATTGACAATGGAATGTTGTTTGTAGCATCAAATAAAATAAACACAAACACAAACACAAACACAAACAACAAAGATATAAACAAATACACATAAATTGAAGGCATATATTAAAAAATAAAAATAAAATCTAAGAACACAGAGTAAGATCTTAAGCATCTTTGGCAAATCCAAAAACAGAAAACAAAATCATCACACACAAAAAATCCAAACAAAGATCTACAAAAAATAAAAATTAGAAATTAAGGATAGCTCTTTAATTTATTTTTTATGTATTATATAATTTATATAATATATTAAATTCAATTTGGGTTCGGGTTGCTCGGGTTGGCTGTTGATTCTGCCCAGGCCCGGCCCGAATTACAATTTGGGCATAAAAAATCTATCCAGGCTCGTCCAGATTACAAGATATAGTTGTCCAAGCCCTAAAAAAATTCGGGCTGGGCTCAGGTTGCTCGGGTTGAGCCTGCCCGAGTTGCACCCCTACCTATAACTTTCCATGATTACTTTTGGTCATTTAAAAAAAATTGAGTAATAATGTGCCAAAAAAAAAAAAAAAGGAAGAAGAAAAGGTATACAAAATGTTATGGCAACGCTATAACTTATCATTTTGAAATCAAGTGCACACCGAAATAACATTTATTTACATAAATATTGCTACCACATCATCCTAATGCCCAATTATGTGTGAATAACATTTATTAAATTATCATAGCAATACTGCCTCCATTTCCTCTTAAAAGAGTAGGCCCAAATAATCTTATAAGTTTAAATCCCAAATCTATCCGTCTGTCTGTTTGTCTCTCTTTGTCTCTCTCTCTCTCTCTCTCTCTCTCTCTCTCTCTTCTACTGAAGTTTTCTCTCTCGAGCACACTCTATTCACTTTGTCAATCCACTTACCAAAAGGTGCTTTAAGACCCTCTCTCTCCTACTGAAGTTTTCTCTTTCGAGTTCATTCTATTCACTTTGTCAATCCACTTACCAAACGGTGTTTTAAGACCTTTGTTTAGCTTAACCTCAACCCTAAACTCTTCATCAATTGTAAGGTCTGATTAACTATATTGAAGGATATCACCACTGGGCAACCTCAAGGTTTTAGTCTTTCCAATGCTCAATGAATGGGTCTTAGAAGGAAGACCTATTGACGAAGAAAACATTTGATTTATCATCGAAGAGTTGATAGTGTACAAATGGTTCAAATATAGTCTCAAGGTTATACCTGTTGGATATACCTCCTTATTGGAGTGTGGGACCCAATTGATTTTTTGAAAAAAGAGTTTAATTCGGTTTAATATTAATTATAATATATTTTAATATATTATATTTAATTTGTAGAGACCCAATTTAATTTAAAAACAACTTAAGTTTTGAAAAGAAAACCCTAAATTTAATATAGGATGGGGTATTGTTTTTCTCGGGAAAAAAAAGCCGTAGTGGAGCCGCAGCACCTTCTTGATCAATTGATTAAACAAATCAATTTGGTGGGTTAGAAAAAGTAGATGCACAGTGGCAAGGACATTCTTTTTGGGGTCCGTGCTTTAATTCATCTTGGATGGTTTTTTTTGGTTTTTGGGTGTTTGAGTAGCAGTGCTTGAATTCGGCTTGGTGGATTTGTTTCGGCAGTTTTCGTGCGTTTGATTTGGATCTTATTTTGGGTCTTTTACAACTCTGATTCTAAAGATTTTAGTTTTTCTATTTGGTGAGGTCTTTCCTTTTGTTTATTTGTGTTTATTTGGAATTCACCTAAGGGTGGTTTTGTGAGACCATTCGTGTCTCGTTTGTAATCGTTTGGAACTTATTTGGTTGATAGTGGAATCGGATTTCGATCCTGTGGACGTACCTCACATTGAGGGAACTACGTAAAATTCTTGTGTTGCCTTTGATTTAATTTTTTTGCATTAGTTTTTATTCTCATTTATTGATTTACTTGTGGGAATCATTGATTTTTCCTAACAACTGGTATCAGAGCTTATGGTTTATTGGGGTTTATTTATTTGTGTAAATCAATGGAGGGGAATGTGGGTCGTATGTCTAGCTTCAATGGAAGCAATTGGGTAACTTGGAAAACTAAAATAGAGGACCTATTATTTTGTAAAGACTTGTATGGACCCATTGAGGGTGATAGTGGCAGACCTGCTGATATGAAAGATGATGAGTGGAAGAGGCTTAATCGAAAAGCCGTTGGTGTTATCCGTCAATGGATTGATGACAGTGTGTTTCATCATGTTGCCACTGAGACTTCGGCACATGATTTATGGAAAAAAACTAGAGAGTCTTTATGATAGAAAATCAGCCACAAATAAAGCTTTTCTATTTCGTAAGTTAGTTAATTTAAAATATAAAGAGGGCAGCCCTATTCCGGAACATCTGAATGAAATAAAGAGTATTGTTAACCAACTTGCTTCTATGAAAATTATTTTTGATGATGAGTTGCAGGCTTTGATGCTACTTAGTTCCTTACCCGAAAGTTGGGAGACTTTAGTTGTGACAGTTAGTAATTCAGTACCTGATGGAGTTGTCACAATGGGCCAAGTCACTAATAGCTTGTTGAATGAAGAAACTAGAAGAAAATCAGCCGGTTCCTCTCATTCGGAAGCATTTGTTGTGAGAGGCCGAAGCAAAACAAGGAGGAGGAGTAAGACTCCTCATGGTCATGATCAAAGCCGTGACAAGTCAAGAGATGGTTCTTTTTCAAAGAAAGACGTTGAGTGTTATTATTGCCATGAGAAAGGGCACATGAAGCGGGAATGCCGAAAGCTCAAGAATAAAGAGAAAATGCGTGACAAAAGTGTAGATAAGAAGCAAGAAGACACAACGGCAGTTACTACCGATGATCTCATGGTCGTTTGTGAAAATGATTGTATCAATTTTGTGGGCCAAGAGAGCAGTTGGGTAATTGATTCTGGTGCTTCTTTTCATGTGACTTCTCGAGTTGATTTGTTCACTACCTACACTGCAGGAGATTATGGTTATGTTCGAATGGGTAATGAAGGTTTGTCCAAGATTATCGGCATGGGTGATGTTTGCTTGGAAACAAATTTGGGCTGCAAATTGTTGCTTAAAGATGTGAGGCATGTTCCCGACATTTGCCTTAATTTAATCTCTACTGGGAAGCTAGATGATGAAGGCTTCCACAACAAATTTGGTGATGGAATATGGAAGCTCACAAAGGGTTCTTTGGTGGTGGCTAAGTGCAAGAAGACTCGTACACTTTATTCGATGCAAGGAAAAATTTGTAAAGGTGTTGTCAATGCACTCGAAGATGATACTTCTACTGAATTGTGGCACAGGCGACTTGGGCACATGAGTGAAAAGGGGCTACAAGTTTTGTTCAAGAAAGAGCTTCTACCCGGTTTGAAAGGTACACATCTTAAAACTTGTGTTCATTGTTTGGCGGGTAAACAACATAGAGTTTCTTTTCATAAAAATGTTGCTTCTAGAAAAGAAAAGGTTTTAGAGTTGATTCATTCGGATGTTTGTGGTCCTTTAAAAGTTAGAACACACAGTGGTGCACTTTATTTTGTTACTTTCATTGATGATTATTCAAGGAAAGTTTGGGCTTATCTACTAAAAACTAAAGATCAAGTTCTAGAAGTATTTAAGCATTTTCAGGCCATGGTTGAAAGAGAAACAGGCGAATTGAAGTGCATCTGATCAGACAATGGTGGTGAATACATTGGGCCATTTGATGAGTATTGTCGCAGCCAAGGTATTCGGCACCAAAAGACATTAAGAAGACTCCTCAACAAAATGGCGTTGCCGAGAGGATGAACCGCACCATTGTGGAAAGAACAAGGTGTTTGCTTTCACAAGCTAAATTGCCAAGATCCTTTTGGGGTGAGGCAATGAGTACAGCGGTTGACCTGATCAATTTGTCTCCTTGCTATCCTTTGAATGGTGATGTTCCTGAAAGAGTTTGGACTGGCAAAGATGTGTCTTATGAGCACTTGAGAGTGTTTGGTTGCCGAGCTTTTGTTCACATTCCAAAGGATGAGAGGTCTAAGCTTGATAGTAAGTCAAGATAATGTATTTTTCTTGGCTATGGGCGTAATGAATTTGGGTATAGATTGTGGGATCCGGTCGACAAGAAAGTCATTTGAAGTCGTGATGTTGTGTTTCTTGAAGACCAAACAATTGAAGACTTTGGCAAAGGTGATCAACCGGAGCCAAAAACTAGTGATCTCATTGACATGGATCCATCTCCTTCATCTTCAGTTGATGATGAAAATGGGGGAGATGTGCAGCCACATATTGAAGATGTGGAGGATGATGCAAATCCTAATGAAGTTGAGCCAGAAATTGAGGAAGAGCATCCAACTCAAGAACCGCCACCACAACTTGAGTTGAGGAAATCTACAAGGAACCGACATCCTTCAAGAAAGTATCCTCCCAATGAATTTGTGTTGATTTCTGATCAAGGGGAGCCGGAGAGCTACCAAGAAGCAATTGAGCATGCAAAGAAAGATGATTGGAAAAAGGCCATGGAAGAGGAGATGAATTCCTTACTTGAAAATCATACTTATGATTTAGTGAAGTTGCCTAAAGGGAGGAAAATTTTGAAAAATAAGTGGGTTTTCAAATTGAAGAATGATAGAAAGAATTTGAGGTACAAAGCGCGTCTTGTTGTGAAAGGCTTTGGGCAAAAGAAAGGCATTGACTTTGACGAGATTTTCTCGCCGGTTGTGAAGATGTCTTCTATTCGGGTTGTACTTGGTATGGCTGCAAGTATGAATCTTGAAGTTGAACAACTTGATGTGAAGACCGCATTTCTTCATGGTGATCTTGAAGAAGAAATTTACATGGAGCAACCGGAAGGTTTTGTAGAGAAAGGGAAAGAGAAATTTGTTTGCAAATTGAAGAAAAGTTTGTATGGCCTCAAGCAAGCCCCGCGACAATGGTACAAAAAATTTGACTCTTTCATGATGAATAATGGTTTTTCTAAAACCACTTTGGACCATTGTGTGTTTGTGAAAAGTTTTCCATATGGTAAATTTATTATTCTTTTGCTTTATGTTGATGACATGTTAATTGTGGGTCAAGATTCTACCATGATTAACAAGTTGAAGTTGGAGTTGAGCAAGTCCTTTGCTATGAAAGATTTGGGGCCGGCAAAGCAAATACTTGGTATGAAAATTGTTCGTGATCGCAAAGAGGGACTGATTTGGTTGTCTCAAGAAAGCTACATTGAGAAAGTTCTTGAGAGGTTCAACATGAATAAAGCAAAGCCGGTTGGTTGTCCACTTGCGGGTCACTTCAAACTTAGTTCGAATCAATGTCCTACAAGTGAGAAAGACAAAGAAGAGATGTTGAAAGTTCCTTATGCTTCATAGCTTGGTTCTTTGATGTACGCCATGGTTTGTACAAGGCGGATATTGCTCACGCATTGGTGTGGTGAGTCGTTTTCTCTCTAATCCGGGTAAAGAACATTGGGCGGTAAAATGGATTCTAAGATATCTTGAGGACTTTGAAGGTGTGTTTGTGTTTTGGGAATGGGAAGCCGATGCTTGATGGATTCCTGATTCGACATGGTCGGTGATGTTGATTCTAGGAAATCTACTTCGGGTATTTGATGACTTTTGCGAGGGCTGGCATGGCAATCTAAATTACAAAAATGTGATGCTCTCTCAATTACCGAAGCTGAATTTATTGCCATTACAGAAGCTTGCAAAGAAGAGTTATGGTTGAAGAAATTTTTGCAAGAGTTGGGTTTGAAGCAAGAAAAGTATGTGCTTTATTGTGATAGTCAAAGTGCTATTCACTTGAGTAAAAGTTCTACCTTTCATTCGAGATCGAAACACATTGATGTGAGATACCATTGGATTCGTGATGTGTTAGATTCGAAATTGTTGCAACTCGAAAAGGTTCACACAAATGATAATATTTCAGATATGTTGACAAAGACTTTGTCGAGGGACAAACATTTAAAGTGTCGAACTTTGGCGGGTATGGTTGATGTCTCCACCTAAGTCGGTAGGGGGAGAATTGTTGGATATACCTCCTTATTGGAGTGTGGGACCCAATTGGTTTTTTGGAAAAAGAGTTTAATTTGGTTTAGTATTAATTATAATATATTTTAATATATTATATTTAATTTGTAGAGACCCAATTTAATTTTGAAACAACTTAAGTTTTGAAAAGAAAACCCTAAATTTAATATAGGATGGGGTATTGTTTTTCTCGGGAAAAAAAAAGCCGTAGTGGAGCCGCAGCACCTTCTTGATCAATTGATTAAACAAATCAATTTGGTGGGTTAGAAAAAGTAGATGCACAGTGGCAAGGACATTCTTTTCGGGGTTCGTGCTTTAATTCATCTTGGATGGTTTTTTTTGGTTTTTGGGTGTTTGAGTAGCAGTGCTTGAATTCGGCTTGGTGGATTTGTTTCGGCAGTTGTCGTGCGTTTGATTTGGATCTTATTTTGGGTCTTTTACAACTCTGATTCTGAATATTTTAGTTTTTCTATTTGGTGAGGTCTTTCCTCTTGTTTATTTGTGTTTATTTGGAATTCACCTAAGGGTGGTTTTGTGAGACCATTCGTGTCTCGTTTGTAATCGTTTGGAACTTATTTGGTTGATAGTGGAATCAGATTTCGATCCCGTGGACGTACCTCACATTGAGGGAACCACGTAAAAATTCTTTTGTTGCATTTGATTTAATTTTTCCGCATTAGTTTTTATTCCCATTGATTGATTTACTTGTGGGGAATCATCGATTTTCCCTAACAACACCTCTCTATCTTTGTCTTACTAAAATGACCAATATCTCAAATCTTTCTATGAAACTATGAATAGAACAATTAGTTTTTACCATATATATATATATATAATTTTGTTCAATGAAGCAAATGGGTCAGCAAAAGAATACATTATCAATGTTTTGGTTTACAAGTACTATCATAACCCAATGTAATACATGTGTTAAACTTAATCCGAGTAATCTCACAACTCTCAGTCACTCAATACTCTCTAATATGATTTATTGACAATCTAATTTCTCCATTTATTGAACAATAATTTTATGAGAAAGTTGTGATGATACAAGGTATTTGTAAATTAGGGTATAAACTAAACTGAACCGCATTAAATTGGTTCAGTTTGATTTGGTTCCATGATATTTATGCTTTTGTTTGCTTCCAATTTTATGGAATTTTAGGTAGCAGTTTGGTGCTTGGTTTCCTCTAAACCAAACCAAGCTGAGCCGAACCATTCTCAGCCCTAGCATTGCCAATTTGCATCCTTCTTTAGTTAGAAGCATTCTCTACATTGCTAAATTAGTGATGGTGCGAAGAGAGAGTTGTTTTTGCCCATTTATTTTTGTGACACCCTCAATTGTTCAAAGCCTAACTCATCAAATACAATCCATATTCACTACTCATTTCCAATTAATCAATAGAATTTATACGTGTGGAAGCTAACAAGATCTCACTATAAGCCAATAGTCATAATATATATATATATATATGTATATATATATATCAATCTCTTTTATTTCATATGTATATAAATACCTCCCACCCCAATGACTTTGAGATTTATAAGAGATGGATCACATGCACTAATATATTCATAACTCAACAAGTATGAATCCATAGCATGTAATATGATAAACATTCAACTGAAACAATATTCAAAATAAATGCCCTTAAGGCTTTCACATTTTCAAAGTGCTTGCCCTTGTACAATTTAAAATAGGGGTTTCAACCCAAAACAAGTTGAGCATTAGGCTTTACAAAAAATTCACAAAAAACGAGTATAGACAACCCAATTTTGATGAACCCTAGGATTTCGGGTGCTTGTAAGCTTCCTAATGATGAAATGGTAATTTCTTATTCTTTAGATACTTAGGGTTGGCAAGAACTACTATGTAACCCCATTTTGGCCTAAAATTATATTTTTATTAAAATGACCATTTTTTCACTAAACCCATTTTTATTTTATTTTTTTCCAAATTAACTTTTCTGATGTCCACTAAGGAGGTAGAGGTCTGTTTGAGTTTGAATTGATAGATATTTTCAAAACATGGACTTATTTTACATAAAAACGTCAATTACAAGTCAAACGGACCTATTTAGGCAAATGGAGGGTCTAAAAGCTCAAAACTACATACTTGTGCATGTATGCATGGCTTGCATATATTAAGGTCATGTGTGCCCGCACCTAGGGGCCTTGCCACACATGGCCCGCACGGTCACACAAGCTGCGCGAGAAGCTTGTCTGGCCGCACAACCTATCGACGGTGTTGACTGAGTTTTAGGGTGACCTAAAGCATTCTAGAACCTTCTCCCTCACCCTATATGTACCCTCTCTCTCCCCTTCTTTGAGCGAGGTGAACATTTTGGCAAAGTGTTGAGTGTTTTAAGAGAGAAACATCCTTTATCTTCACCCAAAACCCTTCGCTCTAAATTTTTTAACCCTAGCAGCAATTTCTAACAAACCTAAAGTGCATCTAAGGTCTGAATTAAACAATTAAAGTGAAGCCGAAGCCTGAGGGAAGCTTCAAGGAAGTATTCTAAAGCATTTCTCGGCTTTTCTTGCTTTATTCTTGTGTTTTTTGCAAAGCAACAAGTAAGTTTGCTATTCTTAATTTACTTAAGTAGTTTAGTCTCTTGTTTCAGTACTTAATCATGTTAGGGTGTTAGTCTCACAAGTTCATCGTGTAGTCTCATAGTTTTGCATGCTTTTTGCTTTGTTTTGCATGTTTTGTTTGAGTTATATAAACAACATGCTTAGGATGCTGTAGTTTTCATATTTGCATGTTTGAGGCCTGATTTAAACATCATGCATATTAGTCTAGCATTATTTATTTGTTATTTGCCTTATTTACATTAAATCATATTAGTACCCTTAAACTGGGCCTGGGTTGCATATTTGTATGTTTAGTAGCATGTTTAGGATCATCATGTTTTGTTTTATTCATATCATGCATGGTAAGACGCTTCGCAGTGGAATCCAGTGAGTTTTTTCTTCTTTTCATGGCATGTGTGTGTCTTTGGTGCATTGTTTTCAATAATCCAAGTCTTTTTTTCCTTTTTTTTTTATATGCAAAATTGTGCATTTTGGATGTTTTTCTGAATATTGCTTAGTTTAGATCTTGTTTATGGCCATTGGAGGTTAAAAAAAGTTGTTTTTGATGAAAAATATGATCGTTTTATGAAAATGTGGCTGTATTCAATGGGTCTAAGTTGAGTGATATTTATTTATTCCATCAATTAGTTTTAGGTTTAGTAATGGTTTTTAGGGTTAATAATGAAGTTTGTGAAACCTTTAATTACTAAAATCACAAAATAGAGAGTTAGTAGAAGCCAATCTTCGGATTGGGCAAAATGGGGTATTTTCATTCAATGACCTTCCCACTTTGTTCCTTAGTTCCTAAACCTCAATTATTTGGTTATGATGTATCAGGTCTTATACTTAGTTTTCATTGTTAAAGGTTTCTTAATTCCCTTTAAAATTAAATGGCGACTCTCGAATGCAAGTTGATACAACATTGGGTGGAAATGCTTATATCCAAAAAGACATAACGTTTACAGTGAACCTTAGCTCCCAAAATCCTCCATGGCCTTCATCTCGGCAGAGGCATACCGTTAACACTTGAAAATGGATTTCTACACAGGGTGTGATGTCTTGGGTTATTGACTCGGCTTGAGTGTGCCTTTTCGGACTTATTGAGTGACCTTCAAAACCTACAAAAATGTGAAGTCACCTTGGGAAGAATTAGGCTTGAGCAGGTGTTGCCGTACGTACAGATTGGTATAGATGATAATTTAGGTTTTGGGCTTGGGGTTGTATGTGCATTGGGTTGGGTTCGCACGGGCGGCAAGGCAGAATAGCAGAGGAGCAACACACTGCAGTAAATCGCACATGCAGTGGAAAAGTCCTGCACATGCAGCAAGGGGCCTCTGCACGTATAACTAGGCACGGTTTAGCCTCAATTTTTGTGCCTAAACTCAATAAGCTAATGCCCTCCCTCAATTTTTCTTCATTTCTTTTCACTCTCTGTATCTTTATCTCTGTCTCTCTATTTCTCTTTTCATTCTCTCTAAAACACCCACCAACCTCACACATTCATCAATTCAACAAGATGAAGCAAGATTTTGATACTAGTTCTTTGGACCAAAATGATGAGCGTGTCGAGGACTATATTTTGACCGAACTAATTGAAATTTCAATGAGTTCAAAATTTGGGAATTTTTTTTTTCTTGGTTCTTCTCTTCTCTCAAAGAGCTAGGGATTCTTTTAATTCTCTTTGTTAGACTTATTTATTTTGATAATTTATTTAATTATGTTTTAATTTATTCGAAAGAGAAAAATAAAATCCAAAATTTATTTTGATGACTTATTTAATTATATTTTAATCAAAATTTATTTTGATGATTTATTTGAAAGAGAAAAATAGAATCAAAATTTATTTTGCCCATTATTTCTCACATAAACCTTTATGCTAAATGTTGTTAGAATGTATTTAATATTTGATTAAATCAAGAGTTCAAACAGCCCAAAACAAAGGTTCAAACAGCCTAGTACAGCAGCAGACCAAAAGGTTTAAAAGGTTCAAGTAGAAGATATGCAAATTAGTAATGATGGAAGTACAACAGTTATAAACGGCTATAAAGGTTCAAAAGGCCAAAAGGTTTAAAAGGTTCAAGTGAAAGATATTCAAATTTGTAATGATGGAGTGAAAGATATTGAAATTGGTAATGATGGAAGTACAATGACTATAAACGGCTATAAATTCAAATGACTACAACGGCTATAAATTCAAATGAATACAACGGCTATAAACGGCTATAATTTTCATTATATATACCAAAGCCTCTAATCTAAATAAGTTACAAAAAAATCTAAAAATATTCTTTGATCTATAATCACTCACATCAACTCTCAGAAATTATATATTGAGCCTTATAGCATTAAGCTCATCTTTCCTGTGTGAGATTTATAGAAAAATCAAAGTTTCATTTTATATATCTATTTTTGAGAGATATTTATTGTAAGCTTTCTTTGAAAGCAAAAATACCATTTCATCTTGTAAAAGTGTTGCAAACACTGTGTTCTTGAAATTTTGAGACTGATTGTGAATCACCTAAGATTTGCAAGGGTTTGGGCTTTTGAAGTCTATTTAAAATTCGTAGAGGATTGCTCCATTTGTAAAGAGGTTGCTAGCACCCCTGTGAAGCCAGAAGATAGTGAAAAATCTCAAGTGAAACTTGAGGAGTGGATGTAGGTTTGGTTGAAGCCGAACCACTATAAATCTGTTTGTCTCCTCTTTCCTAATCTCTTTACTTTCCTACTACTGCTATAGCTATCCAATATTCATGTGTTAATCATTTGGTTTACCCTGTATGTTAGTTATACTTCATTGATATTTTGCTTGATCATTTACTGCTAAGTTCATCATTATGCTTGTTAATAATTTGTTGTACTAGTAGTTAATTTTATTGGGGTATTATTAATCTTAATTTGTAGAAACCTAATTCACGCTCCCTCTTAGGTTGCTTTTTGGCTAACAATTGGTATTAGAGCTTGGGGCTCTTGTTTAGATTTAACAATCTTGAGTTTTTTTATCCATAGGAACCATGTATTCTACTTACTTTGTTATAGGACAAGCTAGCAATAGGCCACATCTCTTTGATGGTAGTAATTACATTAATTGGAAAGAAAAAATGACTTTGTATCTTCAAGCTACCAATTATGCTTTGTGGCTCATTATGACTAAAAGTCCTAAAATCTCTACCAAGGTAGTAGACCATATCAGTGTGCCTAAACTTGAAGATGAATTTGATGAGCGTGATTATAAACTCCTTCAAGTTAATGCTAAAGCCAAGCTTATTCTTGTGTGTGGACTGGATGCAAATGAGTACAATAGAATTTCTAGGTGTATTACTGCTAAAGAGATTTGAGATAAACTTGAAATCACCTATGAAGGAACTAACCAAATAAAAGAGTCTCGGGTTAACATGTTTATTCATGATTATGAACTCTTTACTATGGAATCATTTGAATCTATTTCTGAGATGTTTTATAAATTTACCAATATTATTAATGCTCTAAAATCTCTTGGTAAATCTTATACTAATGATGAGTTTGTGAGAAAAATACTTAGGCCTTTGCTATATGAATGGGAAGCTAAGGTTATAGCTATCAAAGAAGCAAAAGACCTGACAAAATTAGGCATTAAAGAACTCCTAGGCTCACTCATGCCTCATGAACTTTTAATGATGGATGGCAGCAAAAAGGAAGCCATTTGGGGAGAAAATGATGGAGTAGCCAACTTATGTCTCATGTCTCTTGGAGAAGAAGAATCCACTCAAGATGAGGTGGTTTCTAATTATGTAGAACTTGAAAGTGCTTTCAATGAATTACATGACATATTTAGAAATATTTGTTTTGAGAATTCTAAATTAAAAAAAATTAGTTAATTCTCTTTTAAATGATGTGGATGTTTTAAAAATGGAAAATGCTACTTTGAAAAATGAATTTATGTCTATTGCCAATGAGAAAAACATTTTGAAAAACAATGTTGATGATTTAAACAAAACTTTTGAAAATTTTGTAAAAGGAAAAGAAAACCTTAACAAGTTTCTTAGAAATAAAAAATATATTTTTGACAAAGTATGCATTGGTTTTGATCCACTTAAACCTTTTATGAGATTAAATGTTCTTGAGACTAATCCCTATGGACCCAAGAAAGTATGGGTATCAAGAAAAAAATCAAGATATTTTGTATGTGGAATCTTAAAGAACACCAAGGACTTCGAGAGGAAATGTACAACAAAAGTGTTCAATCCAAAGAGCAAAATCAGCTCCTACAAGAAGAAGAATGATGAAATGAAAATCACCAAGATAAACAATAGAGGTAATATATGGGTGAAGATTCCAAAGAGATAAATGAAGGTATAACTCGTAACACACCTGTGAGAACTCGAATATACAAATCTAGTAAATAATTAAAAAATAATAATATTACAATCTCAAATATTTTAGTGGTGAATCCTAAAGTGTAAATTAAATATTTGGAAGGTCTTGTAATTAATTTTAAAACCTAAAATAAATTTAAAGTGAAAGTCTTTAATTTAGAGGCAAAAGTTATAATAAATAAATAAATAATAGGGGACCAATTAGTTAGTATATTTTGATTTAGTAATACTTGTATTTTATTTAAATTAATGGGATAGAAAATAAAATAATATAAAGAGATAATAATTTAGAGCCTTTTGTTTAGATATGTAAAGTAACCCTAAGTTACCTAATACAATATATAACAACCCTAGGGTTCCTAATCTACACTATAGCAGCAGCAAACACAGCAGCCATGGGAGAGAAGGGTTGAGAGAAAATAAGAAGAAGAAAAAGAAAGGGTTGCAAACATAGAAGGATTTTTGGGTGTGTGGTAGGTCTTTATCTCTCTTCTTCCTTTTGTTTTTGTTCTTTATCCTTATTCTATTATTATTTAGTTCATTGATGGAGAGTTGTAGGTTTATGTATTTTGTATATATATATACTGTTAAGAAATTTGAGGAGCTAAATTCATGTATAAAGAATAGGTATTATTCTTAGTTCAAAAATTCTGCACATAATCACGAACTTTAAAAATTAAGAAACCATATCAAATGAATGAATTTTGAACTAAAATTTTTACAGTAGATTAATTACATATTGAATTTCATATCTGAATTTTTACATAATTTTTGGGAGTCAAAATCTATATAAACTGATGCGTTCAAATCTGTCCAGAAAACTGGTTTTATACAGTAAATTCGAGAGTGTTGTTCTCTTTGGGTATAAATCCAAAAATTATCAAATCAGCGTCATTAGAACCGGCTACGAGTCTAGTTTCTTACATTTTTGGCCTTGCATTCATTACTCGTGTATATTAAGAGAACCATCAATTTCTTTAAAGTGCTGCAGAAAACAACCTATTTGGATATAATAATTTGTAGATAATTATTTTGATAAGCAAATCAAGTGAAACCAATTGGGTTTGAAACTTAGGATATATTAGTTGATATCTGGAGGTTTTTGGAATTTTTTGAATAGCGTGGAGTGGGTTTTGTAATTTTCAAAGTTGGCAAATAGATTGGGAAAACTTGTTTAAAACTCTGTTTTATTTTAAAGTTATTTTTAGTTAAGTTTCGATCAAAACCCACGTCTTTGGTGATTTTAGACCTTGAAGAACATAAATTTAGGTAATATTTAAGAGTAACGGTGAGTTGGGTTGAGCTGTGTTAGTGCGCTTTAGTTTGGGGTTACTTAGTTTAATATTCCTTTTAGTATGTTTTAATTAGTGGTGACGTGTAGTTTTAATACTTTGTTCACGGCACTAGTTGGACTTTCATACTTTATTCAAGGATTATATTATTTCGGTTTCAAGTGAGTAGTTTCATGCTACATATTTTTATAAATGTTCCCCTACCCTGAACTGTTGGAAAATTAAATTGTTGTTTCAAGACTAAACTGTTTTGATAAATTATTATATTATCAATGGAATCAAATTATTTCTGAAACATGTGTGAACTTGACATACTGTAAACTATTTGTTTTGGTCTCATGTTTATAATGATGAACTACCATGTTTTGCGAAACTGATGTGTATTGATTATTGGGACCATGTGTGTGTTTAGTCTAGGGAAATTATTCCACTGTGTGTGGTGACTCTGGCCACTAGGGAACAGATCCGGGTTGGGTCGTGATGACTCTAGTGCTCAATGATTGTAAGGAAAAGACCTTTAAAAAAAAGCTAGGCGACCTTCAATCGGATCGTCTTTGAGAAAAGGCCCAGGTGCCACCCTGATGATGACTCTTAATTCGGTATTGGATCCAACATGGCTTATAGCCTTGAGAACTGTGTGGCATATTATTTGTTTTTCTTGGTACCAAGAAAATTGTTGGTGTTCATGTTATAATCTGTTTTAAGTAGAAAATGTCATTTATCATATTCTTGCGAGACATGAGTATTTTAAGTGTTGAACTATGAAACCTTCTTTTTGAAACAGATTGTATTTACCAAACTGTATGCCAATCTAGTTTCTGTGATATATATCTTATTTTGGAATTTATCCCTGTTTTCAAAACTGTATTTACTATCCATGTTGCTACTCATTGAACTATCAGTTGACTTAGTTTTTTTTTTTTTATCACTTCCAGGTGTTAGAAGGACTTAGAGTGGATTTATGGCGTAGCAGGGACTCAATTGCATGGACCTCTAGGACATACATTTATTTTGTTTTAGATTGTTATATCAAGTTTGTGCATACTTCTTATTTTATTGAGGTTCATTTAGGATTATTTTGATATGTGGGCTGTTTATATCCCATAAGTTTAGATGGTATTGATTACGGTTGGTTTTGCCATTTATACTTGTGGCATGTCACTGGATTGAGTTTGGTTATTTATTACTGGACTTTTGTATAGTTGCTCAATGTGATTATGGATTAGTGGTTAGGCTTACGTGTGCCTTGGGCTAAGTCCCTGTGAGCCACGGCCGGTCATGCCCGGATTTGGGGTGTGACAACACCTTTAAGTTTAAAGTTCTATATTCTTTAAGGTGTGATTTGTGTACAATAGGTTGTGTCTAATTATTGCTTCCATGTAACCTAATTGTACTAAGTTTGCTAAGTCATATTCTGCTAGTTTCTTTCAAACATTCATTGAAGTTTAAAATGAGAATTATATTATTTTGATGAATACCTATTAGAATATGAATGATTCATGTATTCATTAACATTTTATATCATGTCATCCATTGCTATGAAAAAGAGATAAGAAGTGATAAATTTTTTTTTGTGAGCATACTTTTCACATCTTATATATGACTTCATACTAATACATTAATTCCTTTTTGAGTCATATCTTTGTAGAATCAATTTTGATGTCATAGCATGTTTTTGAGATGTATACATATTTTGAATTCTACATTTGTGATCTCAAGAATATGCTCAATATGAAAATTTCATACTTATATGCTTTACATTGTAATATTTGATTTACATTGTAATATTTGAATGAATTGTGAAATTCCTTGATTATGATCCATCAACAATGTCTAAATGAAAAGAAGTATCATACATTTGTAGAGACATTGCATCTATCCTATTGAATATCTTTTGAATATGGATTATATTGGCATACATCTTATGAAATGTTTTTGATTGATAAATTGTTGAATTAATTGTTTATATCATTCATGTTGTGTTCTACATTGAGTAAAATGTTTTATCACACTTAAGTATGTGGATTGAATTGATGAAAATGCCTCTTGATAATGTTATGTGATTAAATGAGATTGTTGCAAAATTTTTAAATAAAATAAAGAGCATAACACTATTTTTTTTATGCATATTATGCTATGTGCTACAACTTGAAAATTCTGAAAAATAGCATTCCAAACTCTTGTTTGATCATTGAATTATTTTTCACTTTTTGAGTTTGTGATAAGAAGTGATTTGTGTTGTATTTTTATTGAGTAATAGTGATTGTTCTATGAATGCTATATTTATACAAATCACATTAGAAAAGGGTAGCACCAACTTAAGGGGAGAAATCATTTTGCTAACATACTTGTTAAACCCTTTTGAGATGAACTCCTCATGAAAGAAAATTGAAGATTGAAAAGTTTCAGTCTCTTGAACCAAAGGTATGCCTCATACACTCTCTTAAGCTCTTGAGGTAAAAATTCTATCTTCTATCTCTTGAGCTAATACTATTATTACTTTGATATGAAAAATATTGATTATGCTTCATATGATTTGCAATGTATATTCTTTGATGATGCTCTTACGTAAAAATCATCCCTACGCTTAAATGTGTGATACATATTGAAATTCATGATTTTTCTTGGCATATGAATAGCTATACCTTCAATATGCGTCATTTTTTGGGTTTACTTTAGCTCCATGATATTATATTAAGTTTAACCTATTATGAGAAATATTTGATATTTTACATAACGCTTGATTTATGATTGTTAAATCTTCTAGATTGCATATTGGTATTCTTGGTAGATTGCATGTTGGTATCATTTTGGCATCCTTATTAGTAACATTTGGCATCCTATTTGATATGACTGAGGAGAACATTTTAGTTATGAGCTTTCATTGTTCATATCTTCTATTGATTTTGTCAAATGAAATAAGGGGAAGAATTTAAACTTGATTAGTAAAAAAAAAAAATCCCCTTAGATTCTATGTTATTTTTGATATCACACTTATGAGTTTGCACCTCACATATTATTTTTTTTAATTTATTTTATTTTTCTATTAGGCTTAATTTCTTTTGTTTTTATTTTTTTTTCATTATTATTTTTTTGTTTGGGCTTAATTTTTTTTTTTTTTTTTTTTTTTTTTTGCTTTTTCATTTCATTTTTCAGTACTTAAACATAAAAACAAAAACAACTCAACATACAAATATTTACATTAACAAAAAAAAAAAAAAAAGCAATAACACCCTTCATTTTTTTTATGGTCATACGCCGATCAAGCTAAACATATTTCAAAAAAAAAAAACAAAAAACAAAAATAAAAAAAAAACAAAAAAAGAAACAAAAAAACAAAACAAAACAACCCTTCATTTTTTTTTCGGTCATATGTCGACCTCACTTACTCACCACTCTTTTCTTCTTTTTATCACCTTGGGCGACCCTGCCCCCGTGCTTTCGTCGAGAGCGACGACTCCCCGCTGACTATCAAAGGCCAAGAACGACGTTGCTCTAAATCGGGCCATGGAGGTGCTCTTTTGTTTAAGCTCTTTATTTTCGGCCTTCAATGCGCCTATTTCTGCTCGCGCATCCTTGTACATACGCTGGAGCAGAGAGAGTTTGACGTTGACCTGATGGAGCTCACTTGTCTTGTTCTGCAATTGGTGAGCCAATTTTGTGACTGCCGTCACTGTCTCCATACAGGACGTCAGTGTGAAATGATTGGCTTCTATGTCAGATTGAGCTGCCATGATTTGCTCAATCGATATCATAGGAAGGTTAGGCAGAGGAATGACAGGAAGAGTAAGAGTAGAGGCAGTCGGTCCAGCAGAGCTTATGGGATCGTTCAGGTCTGGAAACAGAGTGAGGGGACGGGATGTGAAAGCCATGGATTAGAGGTAAGAAGTGTCAAAGAAATGAGTTGCAGAGAAATAGAAGCGAACAAACTGAGGTTTGGCCTCCTTCGTTCAGTTTCTTTTTTTTGTCTCTCGATGAGGAAGAAGAAACAGAAGAGAATGGTGAAGAAGAAAATGGAAGAGTGTGTGATTAAGAAGAAGGCAAAAGAGAAGAAGACAAGGAGGGAAAGGGAGCCGAGGCGCGTACAAATCGAGGCCTGCTTTTGTCAGCCAATGATGCAAAAGTGAGGCCACGTGTCAAACGCGTTTATCGAACGCAAAAGAGAGGCGCGGGAGAATTGTATGTGTAAGCATATATGTATATATATGTTTTGAATTGTATAGATGCCATTTATCTCTATCATTTTCCTCCTCCTCCTCCTCCTCCAGATTCTGACCCATGATTTCCTTTTGATAATGTCACAGGGGGAGAAATTATATAATGTTATGTATTATGGTATTATTTTCAAACTAATCTGATGTTATGTATTTATAGTTTGATATCTTAGTCTCATATCATATTTCTAATTAAAGCTTATTTATTACACATGTACTAACCTATGTTTTTAGAAATGAATTCAGGGAGCATGACTTGAGGGGGAGCTTTTCTTACTCCCAAATCAAATCAAAATATCATTGTGTGCTATCATCAAAAAGGGGGAGATTGTTAGACTTATTTATTTTGATGATTTATTTAATTATGTTTTAATTTATTCGAAAGAGAAAAATAGAATTCAAAATTTATTTTAATGATTTATTTAATTATATTTTAATCAAAATTTATTTTGATGATTTATTTGAAGGAGAAAAATAGAATCAAAATTTATTTTGTCTCATTATTTCTCACATAAACCTTTATCCTAAATGTTGTTAGAATGTATTTAATATTTGATTAAATTAGGAGTTCAAACAGCCCAAAACAAAAGTTCAAACAGCCTAGCACAGCAGTAGGCCAAAAGGTTCAAAACGTTCAAGTGGAAGATATTCAAATTAGTAATACTGGAAGTACAATGGCTATAAACGGCTATAAAGGTTCAAAAGGCCAAAAGGTTCAAAAGGTTCAAGTGGAAGATATTCAAATTGGTAATGATGGAAGTACAATGGCTATAAACGGTTATAAATCCAAATGACTACAACGGCTATAAATTCAAATGAATACAACGGCTATAAACGGCTATAATTTTCATTATATATACCAAAACCTCTAATGTAAACAAGTAACAAAAAAACTTGAAAATATTCTTTGATCTATAATCACTCACATCTATTCTCAGAAATTACCCATTGAGCCTTATAGCATTAAGTTCATCTTTCTTGTGTGAGATTTACAGAAAAATCAAAGCTTCATTTTATATATCTATCTTTGAGAGATATTTATTGTAAGCTTTCTTTGAAAGCAAAAATATCATTTCATCTTGTAAAAGTGTTGCAAACACTGTGTTCTTGAAATTTTGAGAGCGATTGTGAATCACCTAAGATTTGCAAGGGTTTGGGCTTGTGAAGTCTGTGTAAAATCTGTGGAGAATTGCTCCATTTATAAAGAGGTTGCTAGCACCCCTATGAAGCTAGAAGATAGTGGAAAATCTCAAGTGAAGCTTGAGGAGTAGATGTAGGCTTGGTTGAAGTCGAACCACTATAAATCTGTTTGTCTCTTCTTCCCTAATCTCTTTACTTTCCTACTACTGCTATAGCTATCCAATATTCATGTGTTAATCATTTGGTTTACCATGTATGTTAGTTATACTTCGTTGTTATTTTGCTTGATCATTTACTGCTAAGTTCATCATTGTGCTTGTTAATAATTTGTTGTACTAGTAATTAATTTTATTGGGGTATTATTAATCTTAATTTGTAGAAACCTAATTCACCCCCCCTCTTAGGATGCTTTTTGGGTAACACTCTTTAATGTAATGTAATAGATGGCTATGTAGTAGACTTTATTGCATGAAGAGTTAGAGATTATGTAGAAATTTCAAAGCATGATGTGTGAGAACCTAGGGTTTGACTTGTGCTGGGTATTTCCTATAATTTTCTCTATCAAATGTAAGTTTTGAGAATGTTGGAGTGTGTGATACATTAAATTAGAAAAAAGCCAAAATATTCAAAGAAAACCTAATTTTCTTGAAATCGTATGACTTGAATAAATGAAAATTCTATTGATCTTTTTGAGAAATTAAAATTAAGTATTGTCAATTAAAGTATATGAAATTAGATATGTTTGAAGTGTTATAAGAATTTTATGAGTTTAGTAAGGGATACTAATGGTGAGAAGATAGATAGAAAATTTAATAGGAATTGGGAAATTGGTTAGTTTTATAATAGTGATTGTGTTGTACCAATTATTTGGGATTTGCATAATTGGTTAGTAAATGGAGATGGTTGAGGTTATGTGTTTGTGAATTAAATTAGGAATGTGTAATTTATTAATTAATGAACTTGGTTAAAGAATAGTTTGGTAAAATTGTGAAGATAATGAATGTTTGAAAATCATTGGGATTATGAGAGTTTTGAGAACACAAAAAGAAATGATGTATGGTTGTGGAGCTATGTTTTGTGCTAATTGTTTCCTTTGGTAATATTTGTCAAGTGAAGCTTGGTTTAATTGAATCCAAATCTTATATGTTATGGAAATTGGAAGTGTTTGGTTGATATTGATATATGATGAAAGTGCTATATGAAAGTTCTGCTTTCCTTTTGGCTAGCACCCGATAAAACATGCCGCATTGAGATAGGTTTCGTTTCTTTCTAGTTGGCGCTTGATAAAGCATGTGTATTATTGGGCTATATGAAGATTCTATTTCCTTTAGCAATCGGTAAAGTGTGGTGAAGTGAGATAGGTTCTAGTGCCCTTCCTGTAATGCCCCAAATAATTAACCCTTGGAGACCGCACGTAAAACCAATAATGTGATCTTGTTTCGAGTTAATCATCTCCATTATATATATACACAAGATATAATGCCTCATCATTTATATTATCATCAAATCTCTATATTACTATTCATTATATTCAAGAGATTTCCAAAAGTATCTCACATGCAATTATATATTCAATAATTCCTAGAATATGAATCTATAGCATGTGGGCCAAATATTTAACATAAGATAATGCCCCATGGGCTACAAGTTCTAAGGTTTATGCCTAGTTACACAAAAATGGTTATCAAAACCCATACATATAGAGCCCTTGGCTTGTCAAAATAAGGCAACAAAGAAGAAGAGCCTCGAGCTCTCAAAACACTTCCCACGCATCTACTATGGCGGGATCATCACATATTTTCCTACAACAAATCCACTAGGGGTGAGTATTTAGCCTAGTAGAGAAATCTTAACAAAGTATATACATTTTATACAATGTCAAGAGATGAATGCATATGTCATGTCATGCTCAAAATATATTTCTCTCTCATTTAAGAATCTCATGCACGATGCTCATTCGAAAACATAAAAATTTCAATGGTTTCAATTATTAATCAGAGGGTAGTAAATACGATTCAATAATCCCTAAGCTAGTTTATGCAAGTAGGCATATCAAGCGCTACCCAATCGCCACTTTACCAGCTTTTAATCGGAAGGAACATGGTACCTACTGCGCGGATTTTTGGACTTTCACTATGGACCTCAAACCAACTTAATTCCCAATTCTACACCCCATATCCAGACGTACCAAACGTATTTATCCCAAACAATTCACAAGTGAGTTTTAGAACATTTCTTTTCCAAAGTGTAATCTCAACGATGCTAATTTGAAGAACAATGAAGATGAAATGAGATGATGCAATTTGCCAATTATTATAAATTTCCCAAAATATCTCAACAATTTGCAAATTTTAACCACAATATCACAACATCATTCTTATTATTTTATCACTGACACATCAATATGCTAATCTCATCAATTTCTCGACAATAACTTTCCATTTCATGGATATTCAACAGTAACAATGGACATGGAAATTTCTTTGTTATTTCTCAACAATAATTCTCTACAAGTCATGATTTCACATTTACTTCAAATTTCCCAAATTTCCAAGGTTTAGGGTTTTCACAAAATTAGGTTTCCTCACTTTTAGAAAGATTCTTACACAATAAAACTCCTAATCATCATCATATTTCACATTCTTAGAGATTTGAAGAAAAACTTGAGGAAACCCCTTTTCGAACATTCCAAAATTTCACAAAAACAAACCCTAACCCAATATGCTCAACAACGATCAAAACAATAAAAGATTTGCAAATATATATAACTCTAAGAAGATCCCTACCTCAAGCTCTAAAAGGAATATGGAAGAAAAGCCCCAAAATCAATGGTGCCGAAATGCGATTTCTACCACACAAAACGAAGCTCTTGATGTAATGCCCTGATAATTTTAATCGAAATTATAATTACCAACCTTTATTTGAATTAAGTATTAAAGTCCTTCATCATAATATTTTAATTTAATAATACATAAAGAATTACATGAAATAGAATATGAAAAATCTAGAAATCCCCTAGATGTTGATTTGTGATTATGTATCAATTTTAAGCAGTAAACAACAATTCCAATCAAACAATCAAGACAAATCGACATAACGATTTTACGTGGAAAAACCACAATTGGACACCTCTAATTGTGATAAAAAAATCACGGGCAATAGCCACAAAACAATCTACTAAGAAGATATAAAGGAATTACACAAGTATACTCTCAATTACCTAGCGAATCCACGCCCGAATTGAACCAACCCCTATGTGCCTCTTCCAACCCCGTCTTCACCTCGGAATTGTCTTGACGATGAGCCATTCCAGAATCCACCAAAGCTTCAGGCTCGAATTCTTCAGAATCCACCGAAGAACAACTCTCTCTTTTGTATATAATAAATAAACAAACCTTTGATGTATTCTTCTTAACCCATGAGTTGAATACTCAATTAAACATCAAAGAAAACTAGCAAAATATCCCCAGATATAAACCTTAATATCCAAAAAGAAGATCTGGAGAAGTAAGTAAAGTTTTGGGAGAAAACCAACTATTTATAGAAATCCAAAGTAATCCTAGTTTTGGAAGAAAACCAATTCCTTATAGAAATTCGGATTTTGAAGCTCGCTCGAGCGAGAACCTTAACTTGTGTGATTTCCACTAGTGCCTTCGCTCGAGCCATGAACCCTTCGCTCGAGCGAACAATGAACTCTTTTAGGTTTTTGTATAGACGCAATCCTTCGCTCGATCGAGGACTTCTTCGCTCGAGCGAGCAAGGACGGACAGCCAAGTTTGAATGCAATTTTGTATTTTGCTTCGAGCGTGAGCTGACCGGGCAGCTCGACCCCCGTCATAATCAACGAAGTGGCAATCTTGAAAGCATTAACATCATAAACTTCTTTGCAAGGCTCGATTCGGGTTGGATTCGCGTCTAATAAACTCATAGCCTCACTGAAATAAAAGTGCGAAAACAAATACAACTCAAAGGAGTTTTGTCAAACGGGGTTGCCAAAAATAAAAACCTAACAATCTCCCTCTTTGGCAATGCCGTGACAAAACACACCTAACAAATAAAATCCTAATCACCCCAACCCATTATAGCCAACAAATGCAAACTTCTTTCTTAAGGTCATAATCTGCAAAACAACTATTAGTGCCACAATCTCCAAAACAACTATTAGTCCCACAAGAGTATATAAAAAAGCAATAAACATATGGCTAGATTATCTTGAAGTTAGAGATGGAAAACATGAATAGATGCGACTTGGAGATTTTAAGAACATGTAGCATGAAAAGATGAAAACTAGGACACATGCACCTGACACATGACATGAATACATGAAATCCTAAGATATATGAAAAACAACTTTCTCTCCCTTTTTGTCACGAATTGACAAAGGAAGCTCAATCAGCTAAAGTAAGATCAAAAATCACACAAGCAATGATATGATGATGGAAATATCAGGAGCATGCAAGAAGGAAATAATAAAGAAGCAGTGCATAGCATCATGCAAACCAACTAAAGCCAATCTCCCTTTCACTCAAAGCAACCACAAACACTGTACAAAAAACAATGAACAAGAAGAAACCGACAAAAAAAAAAAAAATGGTGGAGCAAGCAAGAAATCTCAGATTTATACCTTAGAACACACAAGGTTATCCAAGAAACACAATTACTTGAAAACACAATGTGTACAGTCTATAGAAGATTTCTCATGAAAGAAAGTGATACACTATGTGAAAAGCATAGATCCCATGATAAAAGTGTGTGTGTGACTCTTGGAGTTCGTCAAACACTAGATTCAAATCCTAGTAGTGATATGAAAGCTGGACCTCTGACAAAAGAATCTAAACACAACTAAGGAAAGTCAAACCACTAGGAATCAAGGGGTATTTGGTGAGTAAAAGTGAAGGCTCCCCCTCAATCAATGAATCCTTTATTTTATTTTATTTTATTTTCACATTTTTTTTCTTTTCTTTCTTTTGCACGTTTTTTTTCTTTCTTTTGCACATTTTTTCTTTTTTTTGCACACTCATTGGCGGCTAACACGCTCAAGAGTATGGAAATCGAACCAGAGAAGCATGGATATAATAAGGATGACCTAGTTAGTGACTCTGAGGTAGCCTTTTCCTCATGCCTGGACTACAAAGAATAGAGGGGGAAAGCCGTGGAGATGCAAAAAAATGAAAGGTGGTTAAGAGACTCAACATCACTCATGATATGCTAGTATAGGTCAATTTCTTTAGAAAAGCAAAAGATACAATGCCAGAAGTCCCAAAAAAATAATCACTAAGGCGGAAGACTCCGATATTTGCTAATCCAAGAGTGTGTACAGAATGAGACATACTAATCAAAAAACACACACTTCAAAATAAGTAATGACCACAGAAAGCACACACATATTAACATGTAATGGATATTCTTATCAATTCCAATATGCACCAAGGATCACTCAAAAATTTCAAACTTGCAAAACCATATTAAGAAAATCTTTTTGGGATTTTTTTTTAAATTTTTTTTTATTTTTTTTCTTTCAACAATAAAGCAAGACAAAAAAATGAACAAACACACATTAAACGACTTAAAAAGAAAAAAAACACACAGAAACCCAAAAGCAAAACCGAAAAAACAAATTAACACAAGTCAAGTTTTCTCACCCAAACTGCTTTAGTATGAAAAAAGTTGTGAGAATTGCGGTTCTTGGGTGGTGTCCTAACGTTGTGGTTCCCTTTCCCTTCAATGGGAACCCGTCTCGACTTGATTTCCAACTTCATATTCCAAGGTCTAGTCAAACACATCCTCTGTTCATGTTTGGTCTCAAGTTGATCAAAATAGTGAGGTCTAATATGACCCTTAACCTCATTACCACCAATGAAGTGTCTCCTACCCCACGAGATGTTGGAATTTCTTCCATCTCTATGAGATACTCTCCCATTCAACTTATAACAATAAAGGCGAATATGACCATGCATACCACAATGATGACAAATAAAAACAGAGTGTACCTTCTTTTCTTTAGCCTTACCAACTCTAGGAAGTTTGAGAAGTCCATCCTCATGTTGAATTTTTTGTTCTCCCTTTCCTTGAGTTCTTGTATCATGAGATGTGGAAACTCTCTGTTTTTGCTCTTTCTTACCACCAAAGCCAATGCCACTATTGTCAGAACAAATTTGTTGAGACCCAATGATATTGTCCAAAGTCTTTGATCCTCTGTTCCAAAGACCAATGGTAGCCATAGCACACTTGAGTTCTTCCTCTTTCTTGATCATTAGTTTTTCCAAAGCAACTTGAGACATCTCGAGAGTTTCAATCTTTTCTTCATATGTTGCATAGATTTGCTGTAGCTTATTCCTCTCTATCTCACAAGTCAAGAGTTTTGCACAAAAAGTTTGTCGATCATTAGAAATCTTAAGGGCATCATTCCTAGCCTCGGAAATCTCTTTCTTTAATTTGACATTCTCACTTTCACATGCTTTGAGTTTCGTAGCGAGTTTGTCATTCAATTTGGATAAGTTAAGAGATTCTTTATACAACTTTTGATATGCTTGCTGACGTTCTTCATCTTCACTCCCCGAGGATTCATCATCAGTGGTATTCTCAATCGACCTCTTCGGATACTCTGTTCGTCCTTCAGTTTCGAAAGCCGCCATGAAAGCAAGGAATTGTTTATGTCCCTCTTCGCCTTGATCTTCGTTGTCACTTTCATTTTCATCAGATTCTGATTCATTATCCCAAATGATGGCGAGGACTTTTTTCTTCTTCAAACGAGTGGGGCATTCTGAAGCAAAGTGGCCAAATCCTTGGCATTCATAGCATTGGACTCTTTCAAAGTTCTCTTGTATCTTTCCTTTCTCCTTCTTGGCTATAGAATTGATTTTGAGTTTATCTTTGCCTTTAGATTTATGAGTATGAGTAGATTCCAAAAGATTAGGGGCTTGTTTGGTTTGTTTTTGGGAGAGTTGTTTTTGAAAAAAAATTTGGGGAGAGAGTTTAGAAATTTTTTTAGTTTGTTTGGTTGTATATTTTGGGAGAGTTGTTTTTTTAGGAGTTTGGGATGATTTGATATTTTGGGAGAATTTGAGTAGATGTGTGTGAGAGAAAAAGTAATTGAGAAGGAGAGAGGAGAGAGAAAAAGTGATTGATTGATGTGTAAGAGAGAGAAAGTGATTTTGGAAATTTTTTGAAAAAAACTCAAACCAAACAATTTTAAAATTTTTTTTTCTAAAACTCATCTCCCAAATACAAACCAAACATACCCCTAGGATTCTTTTTTAAAAAAGATTTTTTAAATTGTTTAACAAAAGCAGCCGTAATCTTGGAATCTATCTCACAATCCTCATCAGAATCCTCTCCAACTCTATGAACACTACTAAAAGCAATAGTATCTTTTTGTTTCTTTTTGAAATTCCTATGTGCCTCATAAGTTTGGAGATTTCCAATCAAGTGATCCAGCTTGAGGTTGTCAACATCTTAAGCCTCCTCAATAGCCGTAACTTTTGGTTGGAATCGATTAGGCAAGGATCTCAAAATTTTTCCTACAACTTTGGATTCTGGTATTTTTTTCACCTAAATTGAAGCTGGAATTTACAATGTCACTCAACTTCGCATAAAATTCATCAAAGGTCTCACTATCTTTCATTGAAAGGTTTTCGAAATTAGATGTGAGCCTTTGAAGTTTTGAGCGTTTCACAGAAGGAGTGCCCTCATGAATAGTTTGTAAAGTATCCCAAGCCTCTTTTGCGACTTCACAATTACAAATACGACTAAACTCCTCAGGTGTGACAGCGTAAAAGAGAGAATTGATAGTTTTACTATTCCAGCTACTATTTTGGTAATCAATTGTGTCCCACTTATCAATTGGTTTGGGGAAAGTTACTCCATCAACGGTAATCGTTGGTTCAGTCCACCCATACATGACAGATTGCCAAACTTTTTCATCAATAGATTTTAAAAACAATCTCATACGAGCTTTCCAAAAAGAATAATTGGATCCGTCAAGTAGGGGTGGTCGAACCATAGAATTTCCTTCACGAATTGTATCCATTATCACAAATCAAATAAGATCTCGCTCTAATAGATTTGTAAAGACCTGTTCTGATACCAGTTGAAAAATCTAGAAATCCCCTAGATGTTGATTTGTGATTATGTATCAGTTTTAAGCAGTAAACAACAATCCCAATCAAACAATCAAGACAAATCGACACAACGATTTTACATGAAAAAACCACAATTGGACACCTCCAATTATGATAAAAAAAAAAACCACGGGCAACCGCCACAAAACAATCCACTAAGAAGATATAAAGGAATTACACAGGTATACTCTCAATTACCTAGCGAATCCACGCCCGAATTGAACCAACCCCTATGTGCCTTTTCCAACCCCGTCTTCACCTCGGAATTGTCTTGAGGATGAGCCACTTTAGAATCCACCAAAGATTCAGGCTCGAATTCTTCAGAATCCATCGAAGAACAACTCTCTCTTTTGTATATAATGAACAAACAAACCTTTAATGTATTCTTCTTAACCCATGAGTTGAATACTCAATTAAACATCAAAGAAAACTAGCAAAATATCCCCAGATATAAATCTTAATATCCAAAAAGAAGATCTGGAGAAGTAAGTAAAGTTTTGGGAGAAAACCAGCTACTTATAGAAATCCAAAGTAATCCTAGTTTTGGAAGTAAACCAATTCCTTATAGAAATCCGGATTTTGAAGCTCGCTCGAGCGAGAACCTTAACTTGCGTGGTTTCCACTAGTGCCTTCGCTCGAGCCACGAACCCTTCGCTCGAGTGAACAATGAACTCTTTCAGGTTTTTGTATAGACGCAATCCTTCGCTCGAGCAAGGACTTCTTCGCTCGAGTGAGCAAGGGCGGATAGCCAACTTTGAATGCAATTTTGCATTTTGCTTCGGGCGCGAGCTGATCGGGCAGCTCGACCCCCATCATAATCAATGAAGTGGCAATCTTGAAAGCATTAACATCACAAACTTCTCTGCAAGGCTCGATTCGGGTTGGATTCGCATCTAATAAACTCATAGCCTCACTAAAATAAAAGTGCGAAAACAAATACAATTGAAAGGAGTTTTGTCAAACGGGGTTGCCAAAAATAAAAACCTAACAGAATAAGTACAAGAAATTTCCCAAAGGGATTACACCTTTCAAGGCAAGAACCTTGATATCAAATAATTGGAATTTTATCCCACGAACACTTAAGGCCGGTGACTGTGATCACATAAAACATTCAATGTGAACTTCTATGCTCTATCAAGATCTCTACCAATCTCCAGCTAGGTAGAGGTATATCATCACAACCTGAAATATTTGTTATGATATAAATGAACTAATCCCTGGTAAAAATACTATTAACAGAGCATGTAGATGATTGAAATGTATATGATCATGCTATGTAGATGCCATAATAAAATTTGCATTTTTCTCTTTAAAATCAATGATGTTCAATGTACAATTTCCATTCAAAACCTCATCATCAATAATAGGGTGGTAAATACGCAATGAAGTTCCAAAGCAAGAATCGCAAACCATATATATATAGATTTGCATACTGAAAATATCTCCACATTTGCCAGCTTTAAAAACGGCAGGGCTATGGGCACTCAAAAATTTTTCCTTCCACATTTTCTGACTCTACAAACGGCGGGCCAGTGATCACCCAAAAACATTATTTTTTCACATTTTCTAACTCCTAAAATAGCAGGGCTAGTGGACACCCAAAAACATTTTTCCATCTTTGTCTGGCGATAAGCTCAAGGTAGGGCAATTGAACACCTTGACTCTCTGCGTAGGTACCAATATAATACACAACTCATTTCCAAAACCCGACTCAACTACCTCGACTCGTATGCTATTTACCTACTTTCAACATTTCTAAATATCGAAGAGATCATAATAATCATGGAGCAAAGTCATGAAAAAAGTAACATGGTGCATGAATTTGTAAATATCTCAATTTACCTAAGGTTCATTAAATACTTCAATAAGGTTTGAACATAATCAATAATCAAAAGAATTTCCAATTTCCACATTCCAACATATCCAATTCTTCTTTAATCATGGTGTACATTTCCCAAAGGTTCCAAAATCAAATTGATACTCATTTCTACTAAACATCAACTCAATTTCATGATTTAAGATCTAATTGAATAAAACTTCATCTTTTGAGCAAAGTTCAAAACTAGGGTTTGAGTAAAATTAGGGCTTTTCCCTCATTTCATTTTTGAAGTAAATAGTCATCTTCAACAATCATTATTACCTATAATCATTCGAAATCTATCAAAATTTTTGGTGAAAATCCCTTTTTTTATATGTTAACACCCATTTACTACAACACAATCATCTCATACATAAATATAACTATGAAATTACCACATATACACTTCAAATCAAAGATATACTAAGGTCAAAATACTCCTACCTTAAGGATGAGAGCCAAAAGATGAAGACCTAAGGAGAAACCTCAAAGAAATTACAATCCAATCGGTAAGAATGTTGATCTCCACGTGCTCCACATTTTAAACTCAAGATTAGGGGTGGATTCTAGGTGAAAATTAGATGAAACAAAGGTTTAGAGGTGAAAAATTTAAAATCCTCAAGATATTGATTTTTGATTATGTATCAATTTTAAACAATAACAATCCTAATCAAACAATCAAAGACAAATTGACACAATAATTTTACATGGAAAAATCACAATTGCAGCGCCTCCAATTGTCTTGTCCAACGCTGAACCCACAACGCCGATGTCAAATCCACGACGATAAGCCACTCTGGAATCCACCGAAGCTTTAGGCCCAAATTCCCTGGAATCCACCGAAGAACAACTCTCTCTTTTATATTGAATAAATAAAACAACCCCCTTTGATATAATTCACTCAATTCATGATGTAAACTCTCATAAATATCAATGGAAACAAGCAAAGAAGCTCCAGATAAAACCCTAGTACCCAAGAAGAAGATCTGGAAGTCGTACCCTAGAAACTGATTTAATCATAGCTTTATAGTAGGTAGAATCGTGATCATCGCTCGAGCGCAGGAATGGATGCTCAAGCGGTGTGGCTTAAACGCGTGCCTTCGCTCAAGCGATAGAAAGTTCGCTTGAGCGTAAAATCTCAACTCTCAGTACTTTTGTAGGTGAGTAAAACTTCTGAGAGGATTGCATCTTCGCGCGAGCGCAAAATCGACTGCTCGAGCGGTCAAACAAGTTTGACTGCAATTTTGCTTTTTTCTTTGGGGGCGCTACCCCTTGACCCCGCTAGGGCATTGCCCTGAACCTGCCATGGGGCACTTCCCTCTGGACTCCTATGAGCTGACCGAATTAGTCAGTGAAATGGCTAACATAATAGGATTAAGATTACAAACTCCTCTACATAGACACAATTTGGGTTGGATTAACATCTAAATACTCATAGCCTCACTGAAATAAAAGAACAAATAAAATTACAATTGAAAAGAGTTTTGTCAAATGGCATTGCCAATTACAAAAACCTAACAAGAGGTCTAGGGTTTTGGATATGGAGGCGAGGGAGAGAAGAGAGGAAGAAAGAATGAAAAGTTTGGATCAAAAAGTGATTTTAAAGTGGTTGACTTCGATAGACCACTCGAGTGGTTGCATTAAGCTCTCAGAATCTCAAAATCTTGAACAGACTGCTTGAGTAGTAAAAAGTTCACTTGAGCAGACTATGCACACAACTCAGGTACGCAAACTTCAAACGGGCATAACTCTCTCATTCGAACTCCGTTTTGCGTCATTCTCATGCCTAAATGAATGCCCCATAAACAAGATTTCCAATGATGCTAGCCTCACAACTAGATTCAAAGTATGGAGAGAGAGAAAAAGGTAAAAAAGTAAAGACTGCTCATGGGACAATTATTTGAATCAATGTTTTTGGTTCAATCTTACTTTACTATTATAATATCACCCCAGTCAATGCTCTAAAATCAATCAAAGAGGCTCCAACTACAATAATAAGAGATTCAAGAGCAATCCCACTAGTCTAAGAAGTACGAAGTGTTACACTCAATGTGTTCTCCAAAAATGCCTCAAGAATTAGGGTCAAGAACTCAATGGATCTTGGTGGAAAGGTGAATTTATGAGGATTGGTGGGTGTTTTCTAAAGAGGGGTGAGAGAAAATAGAGTAGAGTGAAATGTAGAGAGAGAGTGTGGAATGAAAAAGTGAAAAAGGGAAAGTTATTGCCTTACATACTTTTCAAACCTGACTCCAAACAAACTGCTTGTGCGGTGGATCCTGCACTCAAGAAGTGAATTCAAACTCCCAAAATCTCCCTATTCTGCAAACAGACTACTTGAGCAGTAAAACCTTCATTCAAAAGGTGAAATCACACTACTAATATTTCAGAGTTCATAACATAGAATTGGATGGACAGATTTATCGCTCTAGCAACCATAGAACTGATCGAGTGGACTCAATCTTCAAGTGAGGCTAAAATGAACCTTAGAGTAATTCCACCATTTTTGGACTTGTTCCAACACCCAAAGGCTCAAGTCGACAACTTGGGAATACGATATAGGATGAGAATGAATAATAATAAAGAGGAGAGTAGGTGACAACACGTGATTCACAGAGTTCAAATGTAGTAAGGATTTTAATATGGAATAGGAAATCTAGATTAACATTGTTAAGTTGGTTTAAAAAGACTTGGGACATCACACTTCCGGTTTGCGCTCGGTAAACTATGTTGTGGTGGCTTGACGAAGCCTGAAATTGTGATGGTGTTATTTCGTTTATAAGTGTAATTGTGTTAAGATATGTATACATGATGGAAATGTGATAGGTGCTTGCTTGTTCCCTCTAGGCATATGGCCAAGAAATGTGAAAATGACATTGGTATTCTTTGTGGTTTAGTAAATATTTGGTTGAAATCATCTTCGACTAATATTTTATTGTTGATAGTTGAATTATTGTGCAGTTGCCTTGAAACTTCTTTTGACTTGCTTATCATTTTGGACTGTAAGATTTTATATTTGGAATTAAGTTCAATTAAACAAGTTGTTGAAATCCTTCAAATTGCAAAGGTGAAATGAAATATTAATGAATGAGTTTTCAGGAAAAATGTGTATTTATGTATATACAATCAAGTCGAAAGTAAAGTACTAAGTCTGAATATGCACAATCAAGTCGGGTTGAAGACCCTGAACATCACAATTTTGGTTTTGTTGTAATGGGTGTGGGTATCATGCATTTTGAGTGCCCCCCATGTCGGACAAACTTTTCATGTTAGTCGTGAATCATTGAGGTCTAAATGTGGCAATTAATCAAAATCTATCCCATAATCCGCTAGATTCCATTTTTATCGAGGGACATATTGTGGGACTATGAAAGTCTAAATGACTAAATCCGAATAATCTGTAGTCACCAAATATAGACAAATTCACTGAAACAACGAAGTTGCCACCTAATTTTTATAGGGAAATTAAGAAATCCTGACTCTTTTCTGTTTCAGCCACTAATCCGTCATCACCAGAAAAATGGCTTGAGAGTTTTGGCTACTGAGCACCTCTTTTTGTCCTATCCTAAAGGATAGGCTTTTACTAATTCATTTTTTTAGAGTTTCATTTCCATAATTAGTTCCATTTACCATATTTAATTCACCTAAATTATTTAAACTATCCTATTATCAAAGTGAGGCTTATAATAAAGATTTGAAAACTTAAATTAGAATACTTCCATGTTTACAAAATTTTCCTGAATCCAAAATAGGAAACTTTCCAAAGATGGAAAGTGTCCCAAATGTAAACCTTCTAAAATCAGATAGAAGCATTTTAAGTAAGGTAATATGACCCTCCAATCATATCGTTATCAGAAATAGTCACATATGGTAAATAAATCACGAGACCATACCAAAAAAGAAAGCACTACTAAATGCATTCACAACCAGAATAATATCGGAATAGGGATATACATTCTCATTATGTGAAGGGGTTATTCGAGCATATCTAAAAAACGCAAAGAAATGAGAAGACTTATTCAAAATCTTTAGCACTAAGCACAACAAATAGAAATTAGAGGCATACATGCATGATCATAGATGTTTTTCCTAATGGACGCAATCGTCGTATGAATCTAAGGGTTCAATACATGCTAAACATGAGTAAAAATCAAACTTTTACATGAATAATGTTACTATAATTGTCTGGAGAGAGAAAAAAGAGAGAGAAG
Organism: Camellia lanceoleosa; assembly: GCA_025200525.1. Lineage (NCBI taxonomy): Eukaryota > Viridiplantae > Streptophyta > Magnoliopsida > Ericales > Theaceae > Camellia > Camellia lanceoleosa. Next base: position 36,336,036 of record CM045765.1, read on the forward strand.
AGAATCCTTATATTATATATCATACTGAAATACAAGTACAAGCACTACAAGAATTATGGGATACTGTAGCATTTGTTTCATTGCGTTTAGGAAAACACCACATTTTTTTTCACTATAAGAGAGCCTTTTTAATTTCTGTCAAGTTTGACTTTGTTTGCCAAACACCTTGAAATTGAGAAACTAACAGCACCATTAATTTAATTTATAGCTTAAATCAAAATTTACTTTCAAAAACACTTTACAGTTTGTTTCTCTTCCATTCTTTTTCACAGGGAACCCTTTTTACTTTTTCCTCAAACCCTTTTCAATCTTCAGAGAACCTTGCAGAGTGATTCATACAAAAAGTGTTGATTGATTCAAATATTTACTTCAAATATTTGTTGATAACGATTTACTTTTCTTATTATTCGATCTAATTTGTTGATAACAATCTACTTTTATCATTCTTAGATCAAAACTATTGATTACATTAGTTTAATAGCTCCACTACGATTAGATTATATCTATGATTGAACAGCCTCGGTTTCATTCGAGTTTGATCAACAATTTACAGCATCTACTGATCAGTTCAATCAGTTAGTTTGAGTTTCATCATAGGTACTTATTCTCTAATCTATTGTTAAGTTGTTTATATCTTTGTTAAGTTATTTGTTATACCTTTGTCAATGTTCTTCCCTCACTCTGTTCTATTTGCCATTTGATTGTTGTAAATTATGATTTCAAAATTATGAAGTGTTGATGAACAATTATTTTCGGCTAGATTTTAGCATAGTCCATGTACTTTATCCTACTAAGTGCAGTATGCTGTTTCAAAAACTAATATATAGTTCAAGCCGTATCAAACTTTTTCTTTTAATTATTTTCTTTCATCCCCTTTTATTCATTTGTGCCTATCTTCGAAAAAAATTATTAGGCATTGTTTTGTACTTGAAATTAGTGATTTGTAAATTGAAGAGAAAGGGAAGCTAAGAAGATAATTTCTCAGTTTGGTTTGATTTTCATAATTTCTTTTTTGAAGAGAAAACTAAAAACTAATTTAATATAAAAATAATGAATAATGAATACTCATCATTCTCATATAGTTTTACCATTTTGGGGGCAAAAATAACTTTAAAAAATTTAAAATATCTTTTTGGTATTTACCTTTTGAAGATAAAGGGGCCAATGGAAAAATGGATGAAACTTTCAATGTTATTTTAACCTAAACTAACTATGAAAGGCTCTGGCTAGTGAGGAATTTTAATTTACCCATTAATTAATTTATCATTCCAATGTAGGATTTTGCAAATTTTTATAAAACTCTTTTAAATCTCATGCGAATCCTTCCTTTACACCAAACCAACAAACCTAATAAAATCGAATCGTAGCATGTCATTTGTTTTGGTTTCTCAACTAACAAAACCGAAATGTTTGGTTCAGTGCTAAAGAGCTTCGGGAAACATACCAATCATGTCACTATCCAATCCTTCACAACCATTTCCTCATACTCAACAATACATGAAGAAATTTGCAACGTTGTAAAGGACAAGTGTGCTGCATTCATAATCGTTCCTTTTTACAAACAACAAATGGTTGATGGTGGGATGGAACAATGCATGAAGAAATTTGCAACATGGCAAAGGACAAGTGTGCCGCATTCATAATCATTCATTTTTACAAACAACAAATGGTTGATGGTGGGATGGAAGCTACCAACCCAAAATTTCAAACGGTGAATCAAAATGTACTAGCAAAGGCTCCTTGCTTTGTTGGCATTCTTGTTGATAGGGGCCTAAGTGGTTCCACACACTTGGCTTCCAATTAAGTATCTCATAACATTGATGTGTTATTCTTTGATGGACCTAAAAATCGAACCTTTCGCGATGGTCTCAAACATCACAAAAGGTGCACTTGCTATCGCAAAGGACTTTTTGTGACGAAGTAGCGATAGGAAATATGGAGTGGTAGAAGGGGGCATGACAAAAGGTAATTGCGATGGTTACAAACCGTTGCTTTCTTATAGCGACGACAAATTAATGGTTTTTGCGACGGTTTAACCTGACACGAAAAAGCAGAGGAAACATCACTTTTAGAGACAATAGTTGACGTTGCTAAAAGTATTTTTCGCGACGGTCTAAAACATCGCAAAAGAATATAATTAAATTAATAACTTATTCACAACAGTTTAAACCGTCACTAATAAAATGCAAGGAACTGATGATTACATTAGCGACATTTTATTATTGTCACAAAAAAAATATTTTTATAAAATAAATATATATTTTATTAATTCATTTTTTGTACAAATTATTAATATTTTCTAAAATAAAATACGTCCACATCCACATTCACATGTACAAAATCATATATACGAATAATAATATATGTCTTGTAACAATACAATGTCAACCAAACATTTATTACAAAAATATATAAAACATCCTCCAACAATACTAATAATTTTTAAAAATTCCAGAACTCAAATTTGTATCTATAACAAAACAAAAGTATCGACATTACAAATAAAAAAACATATATATTATAGCTTGTTTTAGTATCAATAGTAAGGTCCAATATGGATATGCGAAGATATCATCACGTACTCAAAAGGGTAGCATCTGCAAAAAGAAAAAAAAAAAAAAAACTATTTACAATATAATTAATTTCAAGCTTACAAAAAATGTAATACATTTGATATTTATTTCAAAAAATAAATAAATAAATAAGATTGGAACATATACATTAATCGAGCGCTACACAACGTATCTTTCATCAGCTTCTCCAACTGTTCTTAGACCTCGGGATGGTGTTTCCAATCGAGCATTTAGATTTTTCGCTTTTAAGACAAAGACTTTGCAATATTCGGGCCCAATTGGAACTCCATCAATTTCACACAGCAATTCATACTAGTAGACATGAAACAGATGTGAGATTAACAACAATAAAGAGGCAATATAGTTGACACAAAATAAAGAACAAATAATCAATGTCAAGAGGCAGAGTCCTGTCTTTTTCAACAAGTCATTTGTGCCTAGTTAGTCGTGTGTGTCAAGTTTCGTCGACATCCAACTCCAATGGACCATTTTAGTGTGTCAACAGGCTCGAATTTTTTTTCTTCTAAAAGACAAGTTTTCACAAATGGGAATTTGGCTCTAGATTCAAAACCGGAACCGATTTCAAGTCTCGTGTTTTCCTACAAGTCATTTATTCCTAGTTAGTCAAGTGTGTCAAGTTTTCCTGACATCCGATGCCATTTGACTATTTTAGTGTTTCGGAAAAAGAGTTTCTGAAAGGGTAATTTATATGCAAATTGGGCCGAGCTGGGTCGTTATGGGCCTCAGTGCGAAGGGCTGAGTAAAAAGGCCATAAAGTTACTCCGGTCTTGAAGCGGCTTAAAGTTAGTCTGGTCCCAAGCCAAGAAGTTAGTCCGGTCCGAGTGAGGTGTAATGTTAGACCGGTCGAGGGATGCTTTGTAGTCAGACCAGTTTAAAGATGCTTAGAACTTATACTGGTTACGGTGCAGTATGGTTAGTTCGGTCTAAAACCTTGCTAGAAGTTAGCTCCATTTGAGTTTACTACGGTTTATACAGGAGAAACAGATGTAAGGGCGTTGAAGGAAGAATTGAACTAACGATAGTTCGGTCTACACTATGGCTCGGTGTGGCCATGCTTACTTCGGTCATATTGGAGTCTGGCCATGGTAAAACCATCTCACTTGGTTTAAGCAGTGAGAGGGGTGTTGAAGGATAAGCATTATCTTTTAGGAGTATGAATCCTAGGAGGACTCTACATGGAGGAGTAAGAGTCCTACTTGGATTATGCTACACGAAACCTATAAAAGCTCACAAACATCACCTATGGAGAGATAAGGCAACTTTGATTTCCGAATACACAGAGCTTTTGTCTATTTGTCTAGTTTGTTGACTTAGGCATCAGAGAGGTTTTCGGCACACATTCGCCGGCTAGCTCACGTTTGTTTTTTCAGGTGATAAAGCGACGACGTACGGAGGAGTGCAGACTTGATCAACAGGATTATACGAGAAGGTTTATTTCTTTCCCGTACAATTGGTGCCGTCTGTGGGAAAACAGACAAGAACAAAACCTCTTGATCAAGCTTTTCCTCTTAAGAATCAATGGCGCACAACGAAGATTTGCCACAGTGCACCATCGATGGACAAACACTAGAAGGGGGTGCGAGGCACAAAGGTCTACCTCTCATCCCTCCTATGGCGGATTTAGAACAACAAAGACAAAATCCCAGGAGGGATACAAGGGGAAGAAGGTGGACTAACAGCCCCCATCGCTCTCGTTCACAGAGTCCAGAAAGGCAAAGGCGGAGGATTGATCCTCAAGCCTTGGAGGATCGCGTCAAGGAGCAGGACGAATTGATACAACGGATGGCGGCGGACATGGAATCTCTAAAGCGCCAGATGAAGGGAAAAGGAGTGGCGACAGGAGAAGGGCGCACAAGGAGAGAGTAGAAGCCCCCATCAGCACTTGGAAAGTCGTGGTAGGAATACCACACCCTCTCAGGTAGAGAGTAGAAGCCTCAAGATAGGCAATACTCAATCCAAATCCTCCAGAACTTGTCACTCTAGGTCTGAGAGGACGAGATCTGAGAGGTCGTACACTGAATGAAGCACCTATTGGCCCTCACATACGCACCAAACAAGATCCAGACAGACGGAGTTGCCAAGATCGTCCGACTTACGAACAATGCTCGAGGAAAAGGCACGATGCAAGGAGGATGCCAGGGCACATGATCCACACAGAGTTTCTGCCTTACAGCGGTTGGCTCCTCGGATGCATGGAAGCGTCGAGGTTGGAATGCCAATACTGCGCCCTGCTTACGAACCGACGGACAAGGCGTTAGCAAGGCTACAAACCTCGCCGTTTGTTCCGGCGATTGAAAACGCGCCCCTACTATCAGGCTTCCTTCAGCCCAAATTCACTACATATGAGGGGAAGACGAACCCCTACTCACACTTGAGCCACTTTCGTCAGGTCATGGCTGTTTACCGGCGGAACGAGGCTTTGATGTGCATCCTCTTCCCATCCAGCCTTGGTGACCTAGGCTTGACTTGGTTCAAAAAACTTCCAGAAGGCAGCATAGCCTCCTGGGCTCAATTGGTGGAAGCGTTCGTCACAAGGTTCTGAACAAACACTAAAACCCCGGTGGAAATCAACCAGTTACTCTCCATCGACATGGGCGACAAAGAGACCCTAAGATCCTATAACAGTCACTACTGGGAGACCTTTAACCAAATTGGGGACTGCCCCACCAATCTCGCCATCGCACAGTACAAAAGAGGCCTTCCAGTCGGGAACAGACTAAGGGACTCAATCACCATGACACCACTCCTCACTATGGAAGCCTTGATGGAAAGAGTGCACCAGCACATCAGGGTGGAGGATGACGGCGCACGTGCCAAATCGAAATCTTGCACGACCGCAGTACCAGAGAAAAAGGCCTTAGCAAAGGTCAACACGGTAGATCGTCTGAGCAGAAACGGACGTGGCAGATGAGACAACGGTGAAGACCAGGATAAAAGATGGTTGAGAGTCTACACTGCCATAACCACGGTCTTCAAGAAACCGATCTACCGGATTCTAAGTGAAATAAGGAATGAGCCTTTCGTCAGATGGCCAGCCAAGCTAGGGGAAGCTCAGAAGGACTATGACGAAAGATCACGGTGCACTTTCCACAAAAAAAAAGGGCACCGCACTGAAAATTGCACGCCCTTGAGACAGCACTTGGAGGAGTTGGTGGCAGCAGGTCACCTGGATAAATACATTGAAGGAGGGACGCAACCAGCCCCCCAGGACCACAATAACCCCAACGAGATGCCAATCGATGCCTCACCTCAAGGCGTGATCAATGTGATACATGGGGTCTATGAACTTGAGCGTGTATGCGAGCTCAGAGGTTCAATCAAAAAGGCTGAGCACTTAAGAGAGGTACTAAGTGCCCAACCTACCACCAAGAAGGGGAAGACAGAGGCCACGAACGTCATGTCTTTCTCGGACAAAGACTTGGCGAGGATATATTGCCCTCACAATGATGCCTTGGTCGTCACCCTCCGAGTCAAGGATTTTGACGTCAAGTGGATTCTGATTGACCAGGTTAGTTCATGTGAAATAATGTACTACGAAACATTTAAACAATTGAAGTTACAAGATAAAGACTTGGCACCTGCCGTATCTCCCCTGATTGGATTCAACTCAATGCCAGAGTGGCCCGTCGGCAAAATAATCCTCCCAGTCAAAACAGGAAGCGTGACGAAACAAGTGGAGTTCTGGGTATTGAAAGTCCCCTCCACTTATAACATCATCTTGGGCAGAACATGGCTACATGCCATGTGATCGGTGGCGTCATCCTACCACCAAGTAATGCGGTTTCCCAACGACACCAGTGTAATTGAAGAGGTTTATGGAGATCAGATTATATCCAAACAATGCTTTGTCACGGTGAATGGCAGCCGCGCTGCCAAAGGATACGTTCATTCAGTGGAAAAACCTGAGAGCAATGAACTGTTCGCAGATGTCGGCAAAGCAGCTAATCAGAAAGCTGTGGAAGACTTGGTAGAGGTAAGAATAGATGAAAAGAACCCGGATAAGTTCTTTTTGCTCGACTCATCGTTGTCCAGCACTGAGAGATTAGAGGTCTTGGAATTTTTTACCTCTAACATCGAAGTGTTCGCCAGGACACCATACGACATGCCAGGCATTGATCCCAACTTCATCTGTCACCAACTCAATGTCCACCCATTCGCCAGACCAATCATTCAGCGCACACGTAGATCGGCACTCCACCATGCCGAGATAGTGGCAAAAGAAGTAGGAAACCTGCTGGAGGCAAGAGCAATCAGAGAGGTACACTACCCAAGATGGATCTCCAACACAGTCGTAGTGTCAAAAAAGAACGACAAGTGGCGTGTCTGCGTCGACTACAAAACAATCAACAAGGCATGTCCAAAAGACAGCTTTCCTCTACCACGGATAGATCAACTGGTAGACCTAACGGCGGGGCACAACCGACTTAGCTTTCTGGATGCATACAGGGGCTACCACCAAATCGCCATGCATGAACCAGATCAGGAAGTCACATCCTTTACAACTCCAAGAGGACTGTATTGCTACAAGGTCATGCCCTTTGGCCTAAAGAACGCTGGGGTGACATTCCAACGGATGGTCACCAAGATGTTTGAACCATTGTTAGGCAGAACAATGGAGGCTTACATCGACGACATGGTGGTCAAAAGCAAGGATGAGAACGACCATCTCAATGACCTAGGTGAGATGTTTGAGATCTTGAAGAAGCACAAGTTGCGCCTCAATGCGTCCAAGTGTGCGTTCGGAGTAGGATCTGGCAAATTCCTAAGTTTCCTAGTGACCAACCGGGGTATCGAAGTAGACCCCTCGCAGATTAAAGCAATCCAGGATTTGGAAAGACCAAACTCAATAAAAGAAGTGCAGCATCTCACCGGCATGGCAGCTGCGCTCAATCGGTTCATAAGCCGATCGTCAGACAGACTACGACCATTTTTTCATGCTTTAAAGGCCAAATTTGAGTAGGACGAAGAATGCGACCGCGTTCTGGAAAGCTTAAAAGAATACATGTCTTCTCCACCACTACTTGTCACCCCAGTACCTGGAGAAGAACTCTTCAGACTGGCGGTCTCAAGACGCTAATTAGCGCAGTATTGGTCCGTGCGGAAGGAATCCAACATCTGCCCATCTTTTATGTCAGCAAAACATTGCTGGGTGCCGAAACAAGGTACTTGCCACTGGAAAAACTGGCGTTAGCCTTGATGATGACCTCAAGGAAGTTTTCGCACCACTTTCATGCCCACACCATAGTCATCCTCACAGCTTTCCCATTAAAAGCTTTGTTTGAAATGGTGAACTTTTCTGGGCGAATCTTGAAGTGGGCAGTAGAGTTGGGACGATATGACATCAAGTTCCAACCCAGGACCGCGATAAAGGCTTAAGCTTTGGCAGATTTTGTCGCAGAATTCACACCAGGAAGTCATCATATCTGCCCAATCGACCTGACTGAAACAACCGAACTAGGGATGGAAGTTGACGCCGGAATAGCGCAACCCCTGGTGCAGGATATTCAGTCAGACCCCAAGGCAGACCAAAGCAAAGCAAGGAAGGAAGAAGCAAACCATGCTACACCAAGTCTAGACTCACCAACAAATAAAGACTTGGTACGATCAGATAGCGAGAGGCAGACAGCAAGCATGGACCTTGAAGAAAACACCAGCAACATGGAAGATCCCAAGGCATCATCTAATCCCTCCACTTGCTGGAAGTTGTTCGTTGGAGAGATGTGGAAGCTCTTCGTGGATGGAGCATCCAACCGGCATGGAGCAGGGCTTGGCGTAGTCCTCATCTCTCCAGACGGCCTAGTAGTGGAGCAAGCAATCAACTTTGGTTTCGCAGCATCAAACAATGAAGTGGAGTATGAAGCGCTTCTTGCAGGACTCAAATCGGCATTCTACATGAAGGCCACCGAGCTAATGGTTTACAGTGACTCACAGCTGGTGGTAAACCAAATATCTGGCGACTACGAAGCAAAGAATGACAGGATGGCCAAATACCAAGAGTTGGTCAGAATAGAGATCAAGAAATTTGAAGTAGTCAGGACAAAACAAATCGGCAGGGAGGAAAACAGCAGAACGAACGAGCTAGCAGGCTTTGCCTCAATGGCAGATACTTTCATCCCTCATCTATTGCTGATCGACTACCTACCTAGACCAAGCATTGAAGACCCCGAAGCAGAAGAGGTATGTTGCGCAGAGCTAGGCCCCTCTTGGATGGATCCTATCATCATGTTCTTAAAAGACGGCATCTTACCAGAAGAGAAGAAAGAGGCCAACAGAATACGATCGAAGTCGCAGCGATTTTGGCTCTCCTCATCCCTAGCATTGTACAAAAAGTCGTTCTCAGGACCCTACCTAAAGTGTGTTCATCCCAGCAAAGTGGAAGCATTCTTATTCGAGATACGCGAGGGCATATGCAGAAGCCATCAAGGAGGAAGATCACTAGCATACAGAGCAATTTCGCAAGGATATTGGTGGCCATACATGCAAGCGGATTCAGAAAAGTATGTCAAAAAGTGCGAGTAGTGTCAGAAGATCGCACACCAAATACACCAACCTGCCAGAGAACTTCTACCTCTAACTAGCCCATGGCCCTTCGCAATGTGGGGATTGGACATAGTAGGACCACTTCCAACAGCACCAGGGAATAGGAAGTTCTTTATTGCAGCAACCGACTACTTCACAAAGTGGGTGGAAGCAGAAGCCTTGGCATCAATCAAGGAAAAAGATGTGAAAAAGTTTGTCTGGCAGAATATCATCACTCGATTTAGCATACCAAAGGCACTAATATCGGACAACGACACTCAGTTCGACGACAGAATCTTCAGAGGCTTTTGTGAAGAGTACAAGATAGAGTTCTACAATTCTACACCGGCATATCCCCAAGCAAATGGACAAGCTGGAGCATCAAACAAAGTAGTTTTGGATGGATTAAAGAAAAGGTTAGAGAAAGCAAAAGGCAAGTGGGCAAAAGAGCTCACTCATGTTTTATGGGCTTACCGCACCACACCTTGGCGATCAACAGGAGAAACACCATTCTCCTTAGCCTATAGTATGGAGGTAGTAATCCCACTAGAAGTTGGCCTCCCCACAATTCGAAGTGAGAATTTTGATCCAGACTTGAATCGTGAAGCCATAGCATCAGAGCTCGACCTTGCAGAAGAAAGAAGAGAAAGGGCACTGGTTCACATTGCTTTATATCAATAAGAGCTATCCAGAAAATACAACAATACAGTTCATCCAAGGCAAATTAAGATCGGAGATTGGGTACTGCACAAAGTGATAGGAAATACCTTGGTACCAAGAGACGGCAAGCTAAGGCCCAATTGGGAAGGTCCATATAAAGTGGTAGGATTAGCAGGCAAAGGGGCATACCACTTAGAAGACGAGGACGTCAAGGCAATTCCCAGGCCATAGAATACTGCAAATCTCAAGTTATTTTATTTTTAGCTTTTTTCCTATTAAAGTTTGTGTAATTTCTCCCTTTCTCAATAAAACAAGTAGTTTTCTTTTCAGTTAGACGTTTTCTTCTGTAAAAGTTTGTTTTTAGTAAATTAGTGAGTTAGAGGCATAAAAAACACAGTTGGCCGGATTAAACCAACACCCCTCCTAAGCCCAGGATAAGGATCCAGGCTGTAGGACGTTTGGTCGGAATAACCAAACATTTTATTCTAGGTTGGCTGGAAAAACCAACTTAGAGGTTGGCTAGATTAAACCAACACCCTTCTTAATCCCAGGATAAGGATCCAGGCTGCAGGACATTTGGTCGGAATAACGAAACATTTTATTCTAGGTTGGCTGGAAAAAACCAACTTAGAGGTTGGCTGGATTAAACCAACACCCTTTCTAAGCCCAGGATAAGGATCCAGGCTGCAGGACGTTTGGTCGGAATAACCAAACATTTTATTCTAGGTTGGCTGGAAAAACCAACTTAGAGGTTGGCTGGATTAAACCAACTTAGATGTTGGCTAGATTAAACCAACGCCCTTCCTAAGCCCAGGATAAGGATCCAGGCTGCAGGACGTTTGGTTAAAATAACCAAACATTTTATTCTAGGTTGGCTGGAAAAAACCAACTTAGAGGTTGGCTGGATTAAACCAACACCCTTCCTAAGCCTAGGATAAGGATCCAGGCTGCAAGACGTTTGGTCGGAATAACCAAACATTCTATTCTAGGTTGGCTGGAAAAACCAACTTAGAGGTTGGCTGGATTAAACTAACACCCTTCCTAAGCCCAGGATAAGGATCCAGGCTGCAGAACGTTTGGTCGGAATAACCAAACATTTTTTTCTAGGTTGGCTGGAAAAAACCAACTTAGAGGTTGGCAGGATTAAACCAACTCTTTGAACTCTTCAGCCAAAGTAAGGGTATGGGCTGAAGAGTGGTTGGCTGGAAAAACCAACTTAGAGGTTGGCTGGATTAAACCAACTCTTTGAACTCTTCAGTCGATGTAAGGGCATGGGCTGAAGAGTGGTTGGTTGGATTAAATCAACTCTTGATACTCTTCAGCCAGAGTAAGTATATCGGCTAAAGAGTGGTTGGCGAGTAAGCTTAGTCAGATTGATCAGCTAAAACTAGAATAAAGTATCTCGGCCAAACTGCAGTTAGAAAGCAAGCTCAAACAGGAATTTAAACCGAGATAACAGTTGGAGCAAAAAGATCATGGAAAAGTCATTACAAGTACAAGCATACAGATCAAACCGAAATAAGTGTTGAGCAGAAAAGATGATTTTCATTGATCAAAGTTCAAAGCGATTACAAGGGAGGGGCTCCCAGCCCGGTTACACAAGCAAAAAGAAAAAAAACAGAAAATTACAAAATCAATTAAAAAGGTCTTCAAGATCGGCATCAATATCAACTTGAACAGCGGTTGCAAACGGAAGATCGGTCTTTGTTGTGAGCTCGGTATCAACTGGCAGAACGGTGTCAGTCGGCGGCTCAACAATTAGGTCTTCAACCGTTGGCTCCAACCAAGCTGATTGTTCGTTGACTTGTTCATTGTCAACCGGAGTATCAGTTGGCTTATTTTCTTCATCATCATCAGACGCTTCAAGAAATTGCTTCTGAAGATCGGTAGCATACTCCGCTAGTGAGGCCGGAATGAAATACTGGGAAGCATTGTAGACCTCGGTTTCAGGCCCACAGCCGAGCTGCTCCACAGCACCTCTCCAGCCGCATTTGAAAAATAAGTCCTTTGCTGCCTCGCATTGTTGGATGTAAGCCGCTTCGCCTTCCTTGAAACCTTTCAGCCCGGCGTCTTCAGCTTTCTTTTTCAGCTCTCCTATTTCAGCGTTCTTCACGCCTTCAAGTTTTACCAGCTCCCGCAAATATTTATCTTTCATTATGGTCAGAGCTCTCTATTTATCATCGTTAGCCAAGGTAACTAGTCCGGTTAGACGAGTTACCTCGGCCTCCAGCTCAGCCGTCCTCTGTTGGGATTGTTTTAGTTCGGCGGTCTTGGCTTCGGCTTCTGCCATGGCCTTCCTTGTTGTTCTCCTGAGCTCCAACACTCGCTTGTGTGTGATGTTGTTTTTCTGAATGGCCTGCAGGAGCATAGTAACTTTCTTTTTAGCCGAGCTAAAAGTTGGTAAAATAAGATAGATAAAAAAAAGAGAAGAGAGCTGCTTACCAGGATTATGGATTTCGTTGAAGACCGGATGGCCTTCAACTCGGTGTTCAATTGGTTGTGGTGGTCCATGTCTTTTGGAAGACACACACTCTTGGCCAGGTTGAAAGCTAGTAAATGGTCATTCTCTGCAACCACCGAGTCAGTGTCTTGAATGTCTCGGTTCTGAAAAGTAAGTTTGGGAGCCCATCTGGAGGAGCTAGCTTGGTCAGAGCGCTCCGGTTGAGGGCTTGGTTGAGGGCTGGGCAGAAGGATGGTCTCATCCTCGTCAACAAGGCACTGCTTGGTTTGGCTAGTCCGGGCACGCTTGTTCGCCTAAGATGTTGAAGGCCGTTGAGTTGGGAGAGCCACCACGGTTTCTATTGTCTGGGTTGGTGGTGGTACTTCGGGTCTGTTGGTTTCGGTCAGAAGAGCCCTCACTCTGTTTCTTTTTTCCATTTCTTGTTCAGCTGTCAGAGGGACTAGGTTAATTTGTGGCAAGGTTGGGTCCGGTGCGGGGGTGTCCTCTAGGAGAAAGTCGGTCACTCTGGCTTTTCGGCGGCTGCTGTATCGGTATGTCGGCTCAAAATTTAACAGCTTGGCCCAACTCCGTTTTGGATACTGTAGTGCGGCACAAAGAGTGTTTAGATTGGGGTAGCTGTAGAGTGATTGAAGATGGGCTGAATCTACATGAAAAAGACAACTGTTAGATCGCTTCAGAATGGGAAACCGAGATAAAAGACAAAAATGAAAGGAAACCGAAGAAAGTTATACTGGGGATTCCTTTGTTCCAGTTTATACTTCGGCCTGGGATCTGGGCTTGGTGGTCTTCAAAATTCCTAGATACCTAGAAAAAATCGTCATCGTTTAAGTCTTTGTCTGGTGTATCTTTTATTATTTTCTCTCGGCAACGGCGTATTCTGAGGTAATAGACCCAGCCATCATCTTTTGAGCCTATGGAGTACTGGTGGAATATCTCGGCTAGGCCAAGGTTAATGCCAGCTCGGCAGTTTAGTTCGGCTATACCGTTTATTATCCGGTATGAGTTGGTGGAAAGTTGGGTAGGACAAATCCTAGTTTGCCTAAGAAATTCGCAAAGCAAGGGTTGAATCGGGAATCTTAGACCGGTTTCTACTATGGATAGGAGGGTGAAGGGTACAAAGCCTTCATTGCCCCATGGCGTGGTATCTTGTTCAGCTAAAGTGAGGTGGACGTCGTCAGGTATATTGTAATCTTTTCAGAATTAGGCTAGACCACCTGGTGTGTTTACTAAGAATCTATACTTCCCCATTTATTTTTTAAGTTATGAATAAATTAGTTCGGTCGAAAGTTTGTGCTCAGTAGCTCGGTTGAGCGCTCAAAGGAGTGCCTGGGCAACCTAAGTCTGCAAAGTGGAAAATAAAGGTGTTAAGCACAGATCGTTGGACCGTGCTACAAAGTAAGAAGCAAGATAAGAAGTCCTACTTCGGTTATATGGAATGCTGCAGGTTCTATCTCGGTTTCAACAAGGTGCTTGGTAGCTCGGTCTTGGCGAGTGATTCGTTATCTCGATTGATGAGAAGGTTCTGTTAGACCGGTTGAGCTTCTAGGGGGCAGCTTTCTAAGTTCGGTCTAAAAACTAAGAAAGCTGGTTTAGCCCCAAAGACCTAGCTCGATTAAAATTAAGGTTTCCCAGTACACTAAGTTCAGACTTAGTTCGGTTCGTTTATCTCGGCTAAGGAAAATCAAAAGGTGGTGTCTTATTAAAACTACTGGTGTAAACATGCAGCGTTAGTTCGGTTATAAGCTGACTAGACTTATACCTAGCATAAACAGTATCCTAGTTCAGTTGCATCATGTTCTTGGATCAAACCTAGTGTTTCTTAGGTTATTACATGAATTCAAGTGTTCTATTGCTAAGTTTTTTTCCAGAAAAGTGCAAGTCCAGTAGAAGGCAGAAAAAACAAAAATATGTTTTGCAAAAACATAAATAGATTGCTATGGATTGTATAAAGCAAATACGGAAATAACAAAAGCAAGAAAGATGGATTTGCTTACCAGATTGACGCAGAAGAACTGGAGATGGAAGCAACGACAGTGAAGAGGCAAGAACTCAACAAAATCAGGAATGAGGAAGCCCAGGAACGAGAGAGAGAGAGAGAAGAGGATGAGTATAGTGGTTGTAGATCCAAAAAATGAAGAGTTTGTTTTGTAAAAGAAGGACGAAAATGGAAGGGCGGGAACTGTTCAAATTTTGCGAAGTACGAGGCGGCGTGACAGCTGCAAAGGGCCAATCGGAGCCTGCCATGTGTCAAAAGAATGGGAAACGATTCAGTTTCTGCGACTAACGAGATGTTTTGACCGGATAACGGTAGCTCGGCCTAAATATAGTTCGGCTGGAAAGGCTTCATAGTTATAGCTCGGCTGGAAAGGCTTCGGAGTTTTAGCTCGGCTGGAAAGGCTAAAGGGTTTTTTAGCTCGGCTGGAAAGGTTAAAACTTTAGCCCGGTTTGTAGACAGGTAATCCCTATCATGCTAAGCAGATGGAATTAAGGGGCAATTGAGAGGGTAATTTAGATACAAATTGGGCCGAGCTGGGTCGTTATGGGCCTCAGTGCGAAGGGCTGAGTAAAAAGGCCATAAAGTTACTCCGGTCTTGAAAAGGCTTAAAGTTAGTCCGGTCCCAAGCCAAGAAGTTAGTCCGGTCCGAGTGAGGTGTAATGTTAGACCGGTCGAGGGATGCTTTGTAGTCAGACCGGTTTAAAGATGCTTAGAACTTATATCGGTTACGGTGCAGTATGGTTAGTTCGGTCTAAAACCTTGCTAGAAGTTAGCTCCGTTTGAGTTTACCACGGTTTATACAGGAGAAACAGATGTAAGGGCGTTGAAGGAAGAACCGAACTAACGATAGTTCGGTCTACACTATGGCTCGGTGTGGCCATGCTTACTTCGGTCATATTGGAGTCTGGCCATGGTAAAACCATCTCACTTGGTTTAAGCAGTGAGGGGAGTATTGAAGGATAAGCATTATATTTCAGGAGTATGAATCCTATGAGAACTCTATATGGAGGAGTAAGAGTCCTACTTGGATTATGCTACATGAAACCTATAAAAGCTCACAAACATCACCTATGGAGAGATAAGACAACTTTGATTTCCGAATACACAGAGTTTTTGTTTATTTGTCTAGTTTGCTGACTTAGGCATCGGAGAGGTTTCCGGCACACACCCGCCGGTTAGCTCACGTTTGTGTTTTCAGGTGATAAAGCGACGACTTATGGAGGAGCGCAGACTTGATCAACAGGATTATACGAGAAGGTTTATTTCTTTCCCGTACAGTTTCTAAAGAACAAGTTTTCACAAATGAGAATTAGGCTCTAGATTAAAAATCAAGAATCGATTTCGAGTCTCATCCTTTCCTACAAGTCATTTGGGCCTATTTAGTCAAGTATGCCAAATTTTGTTGACATCTAATGCCGTTTGAACATTTTATAAAAAGAGTTTATAAAGTATAAGTTTTCACAAATGGGAATTAGGATCTAGATTTAAAATCGGAAATCGGTTTCGAGTTTTGTCTTTTCCTACAAGTCGCTTATGCCTAATTAGTCATGTGTGTCAAATTTCGTTGACATCCGATGCCATTTGACCATTTTAGTGTGCCAACCGGTTTCGAATTTTTTTTTCTTCTAAAGGACAAGTTTTCACAAATGGAAATTAGGCTCTAGATTCAAAACTGGGAATTGATTTCGAGTCTCGTTGTTTGCTACAAGTCATTTGTGCCTAGTTAGTCGTGTGTGTCAAGTTTCGTTGACATTTGACGCTGTTTGACCACTTTAGTGTGTCAACTGGTTTTGAAAAAGAGTTTCTAAAGAAACTAAAAATGAGTTTACCATCGGCAATAGTGTCATTACATCCAATCATAATGAACTATAAAACAAAAGAGCAAGAATTATTGGAAGAAAAATATATATGATAAAATGTGAACAACAGTTTTTTAAACCTTATTTGGCATTGTCTAACTATTTTATCCTTGAATTTTGATGCAATGATAGTCTAAAAACATACATTCCAATAAAAACCATGAATTTCATTCATATCAATACCAGAAAAATGAAAATTGATTAGAAAATCTATTCTATACTTTCCGGTGGTGCATCATCAAACTGGTTTTTCCATTCCCATGTGACAAAGTGATACCTACAAAATCCTTGGTTGAAAGTCAAAAGCTCATAAATGAAAATAAATAAAGTAAAACAGGTTTAAGTTTTGTTAGAATTATAATAAGAAAGTTCTAAGAATTGTAATGAATCCTATTTACTGTGAAGAAAATAAGACAAATTGTGGGTATTAGAGGAGTTAAATCGTCATCAAAAAGTCTAAGCAAGATAATGAATGTAAGATTGATGAGAGATTTTATCCCAAATCATCTTACTCTCTTGTATGGAGATTCAGAAATAGATAAGAAAATTCTTATACTTGACCAAGCATTACAGTAGCTTCTGTCCCACCAACTCTCCAGCCAGCAACACGTAATCCATCTGTCAAAGTTCAGTGCAAATTTGTTCCAATGACAGTATCATGGCAAAGCATGTCGTCTATGTTAAACACCACTTTAAGGTATGCCAAGTTCACCTACAAACTGATGTTTCAAGTTTCAGTTGCTTGACATGGCCATCCAGTAATTGCAAATGTCACACAAAACAACTTCGTACCCATTAAAAATCTTGTTCATCATAATAACACTTTGTTAGCAACCAATGACCAGTGATAACATCAAGATAATAACACTTTGTTCGCATCTTTTCATTTGCTCGTCAAAAGGGGGGGAAAAAAGGATAAGGAATGGGAAAAAAAAAAAAAACATTAATCCTTGTTTCTCTAACATGGAAAAACAAGGAAATAAAATATGTGCAAAAATGTTGAATTACAAACTTGCTTTTGTCCACACCAGAACAGAATAGCTTATCGCATCTTTTTCTCAAGGGCTTCATTGAAATGGCATTCAAAATCTTGCATAGAGCTCCCAAGCCTTCAAATCGACGCAAGCTTGTAGGACCTACATAGAACTGAAATCTTAGACCAAACTTTTTTTATTCAGGGGAATCTATGTGTTTGTGTTTAAGTTAAAGCCTTATTGATTCTTTGGTATGTATCATTCTCATGTCTTAAAAAAAAAGAAGGAAACATGGATAAATTAATTCTACAGATCAAGTGGAACCAAAGGGGTCCCATTACTATAGAACAGGTTGGCTTTGTTCACTAGATCATCTAATTCCATTCATGCAGATCGTATTAAGCACTAGCTTGCATTAAGCACTCAATAAAATAATCCAACTAAATTCCCCATTGAGAAAAATCAACAAATAATTGAATAAAAAATTATGGAACCATTGATAAATTGTAGGACACCAACTGGAGTTTTGAGAATATGCATTCAAATGAAAAGGCGATGATGAAGGGGAGAGAGGTATTGAAAAATGAAGCAACCCATCTTTTCTTGCTTGCAGAAATATTAAGGGATAAACAACAATTTGATATTTAAAAAAAAAATACTACCTCATCTTTTGAACTGAAGAACCACTTTATTCTGTCACAGAGTATTTCACTCAGCTCAGTAAGTCAAAAAGTTTGTCAAGACAATAAATTTGATCGCTGCATATTGGGTGAGAACCAGTGAAAGGAAAGTGACACTCTAAGTTATGAGAGAAAAGCGAGTGACAATAAATTAAATAAAACATAGAAAAATTGACAATTCACATAACATGATAAGTGAATCTATGAAACACATAGCATTAATTCACATAACATGCATCTATGAAATCACACACAAGATCTAGTGGCAGAAAGCTTCATTTTCAGGTTAACAACATAAAACAAATTTAGAACTCAACTATTTTAATTTTTCCCTGAAATTTATTTAATTCTGCTTCCTTAAAGATATAGAGTCCTTACAATTAAGGCTTAATGGTCCACTAGTAAACTGCAATTATTGATGCTAAGCAATGAGTTCATGCTCAACAAAATGGATAAAACAATATTAAGTGAATACTCATGAAACTAGTATATAAAACCACAAAGGAAATCAAGTGTAGATCTCAAAAGATGACTTACTGAGAAGGAGAATCAGTAGAGGGTCATGTTCGACTGATCTGCTGCATCAAGAAGTTGACTTTGGCATTGTATTCTGTGCAATCGGACTCCAAGATCTAAATTCTTTCTACCAGCTCCTCGTTGATTCATCATTGCTCTTCAGCCTCCTTGTAGCAGCCTCATTATCTCTCTTGAGCTGGGCACGAGTACAAATTTGAAGAGAAGTGGTAGGTATGATCAGCACAAGTTTAATTGTCAGATTTCTCTTTGTCATAATGGTTAAAGACAAAACATATATATGTAGAGTATTATTGCAGTCAGTTAGTATGTTTATTAGAATAAATAATAAAGGCCACGTGAAGAGGTGCAGTGAGATATTTTGTCTTTAAGAAATTAAACAAAGATATTATTAGTAATCATTAATTTTAACAAAATCAAAGGAATTAAATTGCATATGATGACTTCATCATCACTTTTAACTAATCACAAGGATTTGAGTCAACACAAGACAGACATACAGACAGAGAGCAAAATAACGAAATCAAAGAGGGATTCAATAAAAGGACTCCTAGAACCAAATACATCTCATCATCATATAGTATATATTTACTAGTACTAGTATATCCAAACTGAACTTATCTGCATAATTGAAACAAGAAGAAAATAGAATGTACCACTTACTTGAAGGTATGCAATCAATGTTTCTTTATCCTCTTCACTAATATCGGTCCACGATGGCACATTTTGTGTGACAAATTGCCTACTGACAATTCCTAATTCATTGGTAAATTTTTCAGATGCTTTACCATATGGTTGTCCACTAACCTTACAAATCTGAATAGGCAGTCGTCCACTAACCGTACAAATCCTACTTCCTTGAGATTCTTAATACTTTTAAGGGAAAAAAAAAAGTAATACTCTACTAATGAGAACAAAGCCAATTAATAGATAGATAGAGAGAGGGAGCCAAACAATATTAAAAAGTATAAACACATCTCAATTACATTGATATAATCAAAACTACAAACAAATCCATAATTGAATTGATGAAAAAAATATACTTGAAAGGAGAACATATTTCATCCAAAAAAAAAGAAATCAAACTTGTCATGATTAAATTTACACCTTTTGGTTATTTATCATATGTTTTGACAAGAATGGACATAGCAATTACATACAAACAAAAATTAGAAAACAAGAACCACATAAAGTAAAAGGCCTAAATAATTCCTACCATCAATAATAAAACAAGTACCATCCTAAGTTAAAGCTTAAATTCCTACAATGCATTGAAGCTAGTAAAGGGAAAAAAAAAAAAAAAACATTCAGCCATAATTTAGTGTACTGCACATTGCAAGTGGCAACATCATGCGTATCCAATTAAACTAGTCTGTCCATTATATAAAAATCCTCAGTTTTATTGAAAGTTTAGTAATAGAAAACAATGAAAATTGTCTTTCTAGATAATTAGCCTTTTTTTTCCCCAACTTATATAAGTTATTTTTTGCTTCATAGCACCAAACACTCTGCTACATAGATTTTCAAAGTAGGAAAAAAGCATAG
The DNA here is from genome assembly GCA_025200525.1 of Camellia lanceoleosa. Classification (NCBI taxonomy): domain Eukaryota; kingdom Viridiplantae; phylum Streptophyta; class Magnoliopsida; order Ericales; family Theaceae; genus Camellia; species Camellia lanceoleosa. The sequence continues at coordinate 36,355,858 of CM045765.1, forward strand.
CATTAATAAGTTGTGAAACAAACAGGGTCGTAAGGTGTTGTGTAGTTGAAAGTCGAATTCAAATTTTCAATTTCTTTTCACAGCAACCAAGCGGCATTTTGAATCGAGTTGATAATTTAAAAAAATAAAAAACATAAAGAAAAAGAAAAGGGGCAATAGAAAGTCAGAAGCCTCATCACTATGAATAACGTAACGAATGAGAAAACACATAAAATCAACACTGTTTATGTCATGACCCGAACCCGCCCTTATAGGTTAAGGACATAACCGGCCAGTAATCCTGCGATCACCTACGGCCTCAGACCAAAGCAGACATAATTCATCAGAGTAAAGGGGCCAAACGGAAGTAAAAATTTAAAACTTTATCCATAGAGCCGTGCTTATATGCACATCAAACAAACCATACTCAGATACGTTAATAACCCACATCAAAAGTACAGTATCACAAAACTCTTTACAGACAGGATCATCCAAAACGAGTCAACCTATAACAGACTATGTACAGACATACACAAAGCCCTTGCCAACAAGGCTAAACAAAAATACATGATAAAAGGACAAGGATGGTCTCATGCGTGAGACACAAGGCTGACTCTCCCAAAACTCCTGTTGTTCCTGTGAGAACCCGAATATAAAAATTAAGTAAATAATTAAATAATAATATTACAATCTCAAATATTTTGGTGGTGAATTTTAAGGTGCAAATTAAATATTATTGGAGGATCTTTTAATTAATTTTAAACTTAAAATAAATTTGTGGTGAAAGCATTTAATTTAGAGGCAAGATTTAATTTAATTTATTTTTTTAAAAAATAAGGGGCAAGTTAGTATGTATATTTTGATTTAATAATAGTTGTATTTTATTTAAATTAATGATGAGAGGAAATACAATAAAAAAAACATAGGATAATAATTTAGAATCTTTTAAGTTTAGATATATATATATAAAGCAACCCTAGTTTTCCTAACAAAAACCCTAACCCTTATTATAATTGTTTTCCACATCACTTTCAACACATGGCAGCCGTGAGAGAAAGAAAGGAGAGAGGGAAAGAGAAGCTACGTTTGGTTGTCTCTAGGAATCATCTGAATCTAAAGCAAATTCTTCAAGGTAGACTAATGTTTTAATTGTTTTGTCTCTTCCTTTACATTTTTTTCCCCTTCTTTCTTCATTGTGATGTGCCGTTTGGCACTGTTTTAGGTATAGTGTATGGCTTGTGTGCAGAGGTTATTTGGTGGCTAGCATGTATGGCTTTGGTAAGATGAAGGGCTTGTAGGTGTGTTTGGGTGGTATGGGGTTGGATTGTGAGAGTGCAATGTACAGGTGTAAATTGTAGTCTAAAAATTCTGTACAGAGTCACAAATTTTAAAAATCAAGAAACCATGTCAAACAGATGAATTTTAGTCTGAAATTTTTACAGTAGATCAATTACATATTGAATTGCATATCTGAATTTTTTTCATAATTTTTGGGAGTCAAAATCCATATAAATTGAGGTATTCAAATCTGTCCAGGAAACCAGTCCGAAACAGTAAATTCGGGAGTGTTGTTCTCTTTGGGTATAAATCCAAAAATTATCAAATTAGTGTCATTAGAACCGGTTACAAGTCTAGTTTCGTACGTTTTTGGCCTTGCATTGATTGCTCGTGTATATTAAGAGAACCGTCAATTTCTTTAAAGTGCTGCAGAAAACAACCTGTTTGGATATAATAAATTGTAGATAATTATTTTGATAAGCAAATCAAGTGAAACCAATTGGGTTTGAAACTTAGGATATATTAGATCATATCTGGAGGTTATTGGAATTTTTCGAATAGCGTGGAGTGGGTTTTGTAATTTTCAAAATTAGCGAATAGGTTGGGAAGGCTTGTTTGAAATTTTGTTTTTATCTAAAGTCACAATTAATTAAGTTTTGACCGGAACCCATGTCGTGGGTGATTTTAGACCATGAAGAACATGAACTTAGGTAATATTTAAGAGTAACGGTGAGTTGGGTTGAGCCGTGTTAGTGCGCTTTAGTTGAGGTTACTTAGTTCTTATTCTCTAGTATTTTTAAATTAGTAGTGACGTGTAGTTTTCATATTGGTTCAGGGCACTCGTTGGACTTTCATACTCTATTCGAGAATTATATTATTTCGTTTCCAGGTGAGTAGTTCCATGCTACGTATTTTTATAAATGTTCCCCTACCCTGAACTGTTAGAAAATTAAATTATTGTTTTAAGACTAAACTGTTTTGATAAATTATTTATATTATCAATGGAATCAAATTATTTTTGAAACATGTGTGAACTTGGCATACTGTAAACTATTTGTTTTGGTCTCATGTTTATAATGATGAACTACCATGTTTTGCGAAACTGATGTGTATTGATTATTGGGACCATGTGTGTATTTAGTCCAGGGAAATTATTCCACTGTGTGTGGTGACTCTGGCCACTAGGGAACAGATCCGGGTTGGGCCATGATGACTCTAGTGCTCAACGATTGTAAGGAAAAGACCTTTAAAAACAACTAGGTGACCTTCAATCGGATCGTCTTTGAGAAAAGGCCCAGGTGCCACCCTGAGGATGACTCTTAGTTCGGTATTGGATCCAATGGGGCTTATAGCCTTGAGAACTGTGTGGCATATTATTTGTTTTTCTTGGTACCCATAAAATTATTGGTGTTCATGTTATAATCTGTTTTAAGTGGAAAATGTTGTTTATCATGTTCTTGCGAGACACGAGTATTTTAAGTGTTGAACTGTGGAACCTTCTTTTTGAAACATTGTATTTACCAAACTGTATGCCAATCTAGTTTCTGTGATATATATCTTATTTTGGAATTGAACCATGTTTTCAAAACTGTATGTACTATCCATGTTGCTACTCACTGAGCTATCAGCTGACTTAGTTGTTTACCATTTCCAGGTGTTAGAAGAACTTAGAGTGGACTCATGGTGTAGCGGGGACTCAATTTCATGGACCTCTAGAGCATTTATTTAGTTTGTTTTAGGCTGCTTGTCAAGTTTTGTGCATACATTGTGGTTGAGTTTTATTTAGAATTATTTTATGTTGTGGGTGGTTTGTGTCCCATTTAGTATATATATATATATTTTTAGGAAGTTGGTTATGACTTGTTTTTCAATTGTGGCATGTCACTGGACTGAGTTTTGATTTATTTATTTCTAGGCTATCATCACATTTATTCTTTGTGGTTTTGGGTTCATGTTTAGGCTTACGTGTGCCTTGGGCTAAGTCCCTGTGGGCCACGACCGGTCATGCCCGGATTTGGGGTGTAACAGTTCCTGGCAGACTTCACTGGGGCTGAGTTTGTACTTCTCTTGGCTCACCTACAAACACATGAATAAGCGTGAGCGATAGCCCAGTGAATAACATCAATTACAGAATATACATAACAATGTAGAACAACATGTTTCAAATGGCCTTGGGCCCAATTCATAATTCTATTTAACAGATATATATAACTATACGAAATTCCAAACATTCTGGCCTTTGGCCCGTTTAGATTTCCATTCATGTCAAAACGGCCTTCGGCCCACTCATTTATGTCAAAGCGGCCTTCGGCCCGATCATTTATGTCAAAACGGCCTTCGGCCCACTTATTGATGTCAAAACGGCCTTCGACCCACTTATTTATGTCAGAACGGCCTTTGGCCCACTTCTTTATGTCAAAACGGCCTTCGGCCCACTTATTTATGTCAGAACGGCCTTCGGCCCACTCATTCATGTCAAAACAACCCTTGGTCCATTCACATATATCAAAACGACCTTCGGTCCGTGCATTTCTATCAAAATGACCTTTGGTCCATTCAATTCCATCAAAACGACCTTTGGTCCATTCACGTTTATCAAAACGACCTTTGGTTTATTTATGTTTATTTATATCAGACTTTCGTCCACAATCCCAAATAGCAACTCATAAAGCTTGTAAGGGAATAATCAATTGGACATTCATAAACATTCGAATATCGATATTACTCACAGTGATCGGCTTGCAGATTTGCCTTGGAGCTTGACCCTACACATTTCATGAACAGAAAAGGGTCATTAATAATTCCATCTGTTCCTTAATTCACATAATCCTCTTTAGGCCTTATTTTAATCTTATTAACTCATTTACCATGCTTAACATATGCCTAAGAGTGCTTACAAGTGAAAGAGAACAGAAAACAAAACACAGAACGCATGAACACAATTTCAGAAAACAAGGTCCCCGCCCGACCGCCAACTTCACCGCTCGAGCGGACCCCTAAGGCCTGCAAAAGTACTGGATAGGTGAAATTTACGCTCGATCGTCCAATATGGCACTCGAGCGGAAGGCCTCTCAACATAGCTCTCCGCTCTAGCGTGAACTTACTCGCTCGAGCGGAAGCGATGTCTGCAAAAAGTACTGGATGCATCATTTTTACGCTCGAGCGTGCACTAGGAAGCTCGAGCGAAAATTCATCCTCCATGACCCCCGCTCGAGCGTATACTTCACCGCACGAGCTGACACCATGCCTGCAAGAACAAAACGCAAGGAGCTCAAAATCCCCGCTCGAGCGTGAACTTCCCTGCTCGAGCGGACATCAAAATTCTGGGTTTCCCAGATTGTGTTCTTGAGCTCCAATTCAATTTTCCAGCTACACTTCTTGCATGCAATGGCTCGAATCTCATGTAGAATCATGCCAACATGGTATAGACCCCAAATTACAACTCAATGAGGCTCAATTTCACAAATAAGTCACATGCATGCCCCAATCCCCCATCAAACTCATTAACAATGTATAAGTTCATGCACTCAAGCTCATATCTTCTCAAATTATACATGCATGTGATGATTTAGCCACATTTCCAACCTAGATGACACAAATGGTGATCAACACATGAGTTTCAACTAAAACTCTACATGAATCATGTATTTCAAGCTTGTACATGCTATTTCAGCACAAATTTATACATACATGCATATACCAAGCTTTAACTCCAACAAAGCCAACTTAACTCGTGCTCTTGATCCTCATTCAACTCTGAATTTACAGTTATCAAGCACAAATCCATGATTCAAGGAATACTTACTCACCTAGGAGCCTTATATACCCAAGTTCTAGCCAAATCTTGAGCTTGATCTTCAATCTTCAAGTCTCAAGACCAAAATTGCCTAATTCTTCTTCCTCTCTTCCTATAGTTGGCTCTCTCTCTCTCTCTAAGTTTTGAGTCCAAGATCAGCCACAATGCAACTAAGGAGGAGAAATGAGGTGTATAGCCTCTTTACAACAACCTCCACTAAGTCCATTTTAATAATAATAACAATTGGGCACTTAATTCATCAATTTAATCAGTTTAAATTGACCAGAATCAATTTTCAATTAAATTTCACCGTAGGTTCTAAAAGTTATGCCAACCACAATGGTGTAATTAATTTCGGGTTCTGTGGCCGATAAGGCCCTCAATTTAATTTTCGAAGCAGATTACTCAAACAGATATTCCTACGGTGAACAGATAGAATTCTAAAATCACATATATCACATAATGGCACACAAAATCATATCGAAACATATAATCGCATACGTATTAGGGACCAATTAACATAATACAGAATAGGGGTATCACAGTCTTCCCCCCCTTTAGGAAGTTTGGTCCTTCAAACTTAAGTTACCTTCATCGGGAAACAAATGTGGATAGCGTAGTCGCATTTCCTCTTCTTTTTCCCACGTGGCATCCGTCCCATAGTGCTCTTTCCATTCCACTTTTACCATTGGGATGGATTTGTTCCTCAATTCTTTCACTTGTCGGTCGACAATTCTTTCCGGCCATTCGGCGTATTCTATATTCTCATCAATAGCTATCCGGTGATAATCAACCACATGTAACGGGTCTCAGAGGTAACCCCTCAACATCGACACATGAAACACATTATGGATTTGCTCGAATCCCAGTGGCAAGGAAACTCTGTAGGCAACTGGACCAAGCCTCTCCAAAATCTGGAACTTTTTCCCAAATCTGACTTGGCCTTTCATCGGAGAAACACGGATGAACACATGGTCACCAACCTCATACTCAAGAGGTCTTCTCCGAACATCTGCATAACTCTTTTGTCGGTCCTGAGCTATTTTGAGCCTTTGACGAACAATCTTGATTTTCTCAGAAGTGTCCTGCACAATTTCTGGCCCAAGCCAAGCTCTATCCCCGACCTCCGTCCAACAAATAGGTGATCTACACCTCCTACCATACAAAGCCTCGTATGGTGCCATACCGATGTGGAGTGGAAGCTGTTATTATAAGCAAATTCTGCAAGTGGCAAATAGTCTTCCCAACTCCCCTGAAAATCTAAAGTACATATGCGAAGCATATCTTCCAAAGTTTGTATCGTTCGTTTTAACTGCCCATCTGTCTGTGGGTGGAATGCAGTACTAAATCTTAGTTTTGTTCCCATAGCTTCCTGCAAACTCTTCCACAATCTAGACACAAATTTCGGATCTCTATCCGATACAATAGATACTAGAACACCGTGTAAACGGAAAATCTCATCAACATAAATGGTAGACAATCTATAAGCAGTAAATGTAGTTTTGATAGGCAGAAAATGTGCAGATTTAGTTAGTCTATCAACTACAACCCAAACAGAATCCATACCTCGAGAAGTCCGAGGTAGGCCAACGACAAAATCCATAGTCACATGTTTCCACTTCCACTCGGGAATAGGGAGAGGTTGAAGCAGACCGCCCGATTTCTGATGTTCAGCCTTAACCTGTTGACACTGAAGACACTTGGACACATATTCTGCAATCTCTTTCTTCATTTTAGGCCACCAATAGGTCTGTTTCAAATCCCGATACATCTTGTTGTTACCCGGATGCATAGCAAACACGGACCTGTGGGCTTCATCTAAAACCCTCTTCTTCAGTTCCGGGATATCAGGGACACATATTCGGTTCCGAAATTTCAACATTTCATTCTCAATACTGAATTCTGCTTTTGGGCTTACCTCGAATTCATCATTCACCTTCTTGAGGAACTCGTCCTCTTTCTGTTTCTGCTTAATTTCATCAATGATTGCCGGCTCGGTTGTAATGGCGGCAATCAATCCGCCCTGTTCACATACCACCACTTCAATTTCAGACTTCTCAAAGTCTTGTAAAATCTCCTTCTGTTCTGTAAGCAAACAAGCCATACTCCCTGTTGATTTTTTGCTCAAAGCATCACCATCAGATAGCCTTCCCGGTGATATCAATCTCTAGATCGTAGTCTTTTATCAGTTCTAGCCATCTTCTCTGACGCATATTCAACTCTTTCTATGTGAAGAAGTATTTCAGGCTCTTATGATCCATGTAGACCTCACACTTTTCCCCATACAAATAATGCCGCCAGATTTTCAAAGCGAAAACAACTGCGGCCAATTCTAGGTCATGTGTTGGATAATTCTTTTCATGTGGCCTCAATTGTCGAGAGGCATAAGCAATAACCTTTCTGTTCTGCATTAACACACAACCCAAACCCTTATAAGATGCATCACTGAAAATTACAAAATTTTTTGCACCTGAAGGTAATGTCAAAATTGGTGCAGTAGTCAATCTCGTCTTCAATTCATGAAAGGCTGATTCTCTTTCACTGTTCCACTCAAATGGTTGCCCTTTACGTGTCAATTGGGTAAGAGGCACAGCAAACTTCGAAAAATCCTTCACAAACCTCCTGTAGTACCCAGCTAAGCCCATGAAGCTACGGACTTTTGTCACATTAGTTGGTGTAGGCCAGTTCACAATTGCCTCTATTTTCTGCGGGTCCACTGAAATTCCTTCCTTGTTGATCACATGCCCTAAGAAAATAACCTCATCCAACCAAGACTCACATTTCTTTAGTTTAGCAAATAATTTTCTTTCCCAAAGTATTTGTAAAACAGTCCTCAAGTGATGTTCATGTTCAAGTCTATCTTTGGAGTATATCAAAATATCATCGATGAAGACTACAACAAACTCGTCAAGGTAGGTTTTAAAAATTCTATTCATTAGGTCCATAAACGCTGCCGGAGCATTAGTCACTCCAAATGGCATAACAAGAAACTCAAAATGACCATACCTCGTTCTGAATGCTGTTTTCTCAACATCCTCTACCTTAACTTTCAGCTGATGATACCCGGATCTCAAATCAATCTTAGAAAACACCTGTGATCCCTGCAACTGGTCAAATAAATCATCAATACGGGGCAGGGGGTATTTGTTCTTTACTGTTACCTTATTCAATTCTCGATAATCGATGCACAGGCGCAAGGTACCATCCTTTTTTTCACAAATAGCACCGGTGCACCCCAAGGCGAAGTGCTAGGTCGGATAAACCCCTTATCAAGCAGGTCTTGCAACTGTTCTTTCAATTCCTTCATTTCAGCAGTAGCCATTCTATAGGAAGCCTTAGAAATGGGCTGGGTGCCTGGCACAGTCTCAATAGTAAACTCTATCTCCCTATCTACCAATTCCCCTGGTAATTCATTTGGAAACACATCTGAGAATTCTCTAACAATAGGAATATCATTCAATTCAACATTCACGGATTGTTCAGTCAACACATAGCACATATAACCCTGGCACCCCTTCCTGATTAATTTACATGCTTTCATTGCAGATATCAAATAAGGTGGAGGCACTACCCCCATTACCCACAAACACAATTTCTTTATGTTCTGGTGGTTTAAATACAACCCTTTTTGTCACACAATCTATGGTGGCACAATACTTGGTCAACCAATCCATGCCCAAAATTACATCAAAATGTCTAAAGTTCGAGGGCAATAAGTCTACATACAAGGTAGCATCCTCAATATGCATGTCACAAAACCGATATATATAGTCACATAACATAGATTCCCTCGATGGAGCAGACACACACAACAAATATGGCAATAACTCTAGGGGTCTTTTCAATCTAGATGCAAATGTATATGCCACAAATGAGTGTGTTGACCCAGAATCAATCAATACAAAGGCATCCCGACATATATTGAAATAGTACCAAACAACAAAGATTGGCATTCCGTATCACCGGAACAAGTGCAAAACTCCCTATCTCATCAGATCCCCAACAGAAAGACCTCAAAGTGTTTCCCGACTTTGAACCGATGCAATTGAACTAGTCATGAAGTTTCCCATTTCGATTACATTCTCGGGCTATGTGCCCTTGCTTTCCACATTTGAAACAGGCTCCTGATGCACGGTAACAGACTCCACGGTGCCTTTTGCTACAAACGTTGCACATGGGAGCCGTGTCTCGGGAAGAACTTGAAGTAGTTGAGGAGCTCGTGTTTTGCTTTTTAAGGAATTTCTTCTTTGAGAAGAAGCCTTGCCTTTTATTACCCTTCCATTATGTTACTGGCTTAGCTTGTCTAGCTATATTAGCCTCTGATATGATGGCCCTGTCAAGCACCCCAATGTAAGTTTCCAACTTTAGGACATTCACCCTCTCTAGGATGTCACTACGAAGTCCACCTTCGAAATGTCTTGCCTTCTTGTAGTCCGTGTCAATTACATGTGGTGTGAACCTGGCCAATTCAGTGAACTTGGCCTCATACTCAGCCACCATCATGCCATTTTGCTTGAGTTCCATGAATTCTGCCACTTTCCTATCCCGGACACATTGCGGAAAGTACTTATCATAAAAGATCTCCAGAAATTTCACCCAATCAACATCCTTATGATTTTCTCGCATCAACATCCACCATCTTCTTGCTTCGTCTTCTAGCATAAAAGTGGCTAGAAGCACCTTCTGAGTCTCTGAACAGGGGAACACTTCAAATAATTTCTTAATGCCGAGGACCCACGCTTCGGCCTTCAATGGATCTAGTCCCCCGTGGAACTGTGGTGGTTTCATTTCTGGTCATCATTCTAATTATTTGGCACGGGTGGTGCCTGAGGTGGAGGTGGCAGGTGTGGTTGCTGCCACCGTTGTTGCCACTCCTGTTGCTACCTCAAGGCTTCTGCCATTTCTTGGATCAATCTTTCCATTCTGTCTATCCTGGTAATAGAGGACTCCTCTATCTCATCACCTCTGGTCCTCACCATCTGATTAAACTTGCATTATATTTTATACAAAAGATACACAAGTGTGCATATACTAAGAAGCACATACATTCAGATAATTTACAATGCAAGTAGTTCACAACTTATAACATATGATTATTCATATCAAACATTTAAGCATATAATCAATGCTTCCAAATTCATATTTATCACATGAATGCATCCTAGATCTTGTCTAGACGCTTATTGCTCCTTTGGACAAGTGTGTGAGTTATTAACTCGTGCTCTGATACCACTCTGTCATGACCTGAACCCACCCCTATGGGTTAAGGACATAACCGACCAGTAATCCTGTGATCACCTACGGCCTCAGACCAAAGCAGACATAATTCATTAGAGTAAAGGGGTCAAACGGAAGTAAAAATTTAAAACTTTGTCCATAGAGCCGTGCTTATATGCACATCAAACAAACCATACTCAAATACGTTAATAACCCACATTAAAAGCACAGTATCACAAAACTCTTTACAGACAGGATCATCCAAAACGAGTCAAACTATAACAGACTATGTACAGACATACACAAAGCCCTTGCCAACAAGGCTAAACAAAAGTACATGATAAAAGGACAAGGATGGTCTCATGCGTAAGACACAAGGCTGACTCTCTCAAAACTCCTGTTGTTCCTGGCAGACTTCACTGGGGCTGAGTTTGTACTTCTCTTGGCTCACCTACAAACACATGAATGAGCGTGAGCGATAGCCCAGTGAATAACATCAATTACGGAATATACATAACAATGTAGAACAACATGTTCCAAACGGCCTTGGGCCCAATTCATAATTCTATTTAACAGATATATATAACTATACGAAATTCCAAACATTCTGGCCTTTGGCCCGTTTAGATTTCCATTCATGTCAAAACGGCCTTCGGCCCACTCATTTATGTCAAAGCGGCCTTCGGCCCGATCATTTATGTCAAAACGGCCTTCGACCCACTTATTTATGTCAGAACGGCCTTCGGCCCACTTCTTTATGTCAAAACGGCCTTCGGCCCACTTATTTATGTCAGAACGGCCTTCGGCCCACTCATTCATGTCAAAACGACCCTTGGTCCATTCACATATATCAAAACGACCTTCGGTCCATGCATTTCTATCAAAACGACCTTTGGTCCATTCAATTCCATCAAAACGACCTTTGGTCCATTCATGTTTATCAAAACGACCTTTGGTTTATTTATGTTTATTCATATCAAACTTTCGTCCACAATCCCAAATAGCAACTCATAAAGCTTGTAAGGGAATAATCAATTGGACATTCACAAACATTTGAATATCGATATTACTCACAGTGATCGGCTTGCAGATTTGCCCTGGAGCTTGACCCTACACATTTCATGAACACAAAAGGGTCATTAATAATTCCATCCGTTCCTTAATTCACATAATCCTCTTTAGGCCTTATTTTAATCTCATTAACTCATTTACCATGCTTAACATATGCCTAAGAGTGCTTACAAGTGAAAGAGAACGGAAAACAAAACACAGAACGTATGAACACAATTTCAGAAAACAAGGTCCCCGCTTGAGCGCCAACTTCACCGCTCGAGCGGACCCCTAAGGCCTGCAAAAGTACTGGATAGGTGAAATTTACGCTCAATCGTCCAATATGGCACTCGAGCGGAAGGCCTCTCAACATAGCTCTCCGCTCGAGCGTGAACTTACTCGCTCGAGCGGAAGCTATGTCTGCAAAAAGTACTGGATGCATCATTTTTACGCTCGAGCGTGCACTAGGAAGCTCGAGCAGAAATTCATCCTTCATAATCCCTGCTCGAGTGTATACTTCACCACTCGAGCGGACACCATGCCTGCAAGAACAAAATACTGGGAGCTCAAAATCCCCGCTCGAGCGTGAACTTCCCCGCTCGAGCGGACATCAAAATTCTGGGTTTCCCAGATTGTGTTCTTGAGCTCCAATTCAATTTTCCAGCTACACTTCTTGCATGCAATGGCTCGAATCTCATGTAGAATCATGCTAACATGGTATAGACCCCAAATTACAGCTCAATAAGGCTCAATTTCACAAATAAGTCACATGCATGCCCCAATCCCCCATCAAACTCATTAACAATGTACAAGTTCATGCACTCAAGCTCATATATTCTCAAATTGTACATGCATGTGATGATTTAGCCACATTTCCAACCTAGATGACACAAATGGTGATCAACACATGAGTTTCAACTAAAACTCTACATGAATCATGTATTTCAAGCTTGTACATGCTATTTCAACACAAATTTATACATACATGCATATACCAAGCTTTAACTCCAACAAAGCCAACTTAACTCATGCTCTTGATCCTCATTCAACTCTGAATTTACAATTAGCAAGCACAAATCCATGATTCAAGGAATACTTACTCACCTAGGAGCCTTATACACCCAAGTTCTAGCCAAATCTTGAGCTTGATCTTCAATCTTCAAGTCTCAAGACCAAAATTGCCCAATTCTTCTTCCTCTCTTCCTATAGTCGGCTCTCTCTCTCTCTCTAATTTTTGAGTCCAAGATCAGCCACAATGCAACTAAGGAGGTGAAATGAGGTGTATAGCCTCTTTACAACAACCTCCACTAAGTCCATTTTAATAATAATAACAATTGGGCACTTAATTCATCAATTTAATCAGTTTAAATTGACCAAAATCAATTTTCAATTAAATTTCACCGTAGGCTCTAAAAATTATGCCAACCACAATGGCGTAATCAATTTCGGGTTCTGTGGCCGATAAGGCCCTCAATTTAATTTCCGAAGCGGATTACTCAAACAGATATTGTGACGACCCATAATTCTTCCCTCCGCTCGAGCGGAAGAGTTGACGCTCGAGCGGACTTTTGGAGTTTCCAGGAATTGTGCAGACGGCCTGAGATTCTCGAGTTAGTGATTCTCCGCCGAGCGGGAGTTTACGCCGAGCGGATGGCTTTGTTGGTCCGCACGCCGAGCGAAGAGTTGACGCCGAGCGGGCCTCGTGTTGAGTTGTACTTATGAGGCACGTGGCCTGCTTTTGATCCTTTATTAATGTATTTGGAATGTTCTTATCTTATTTTGGAGTATTGGTTGAGGTGGTAGTATGATGGTAAAGTAAGATTGGATCAAAGAATTTAATTTGGATAGTTATTTTTCGAACAGCTGCCACTCTTTTGCCCTTTTCTTTTTCCACACTTTGAATTTGGATGTGAGGTTTGAACCATTGGAAAGCTTATTTCCGGGGCTTCAATTTGGACACAAGAACGACCTAAAACGGAGTTCGGATGGGAGAGTTATACATGTTCAAAGTTTTGAAATCTGTGCTGAGGGCAGGTCCGCTCGAGCGGAAATTAGTCCGCTCGAGCGGGAATTACGGGACAGCAGCGTTAAAAACTGGTTTTTGGGATCTTTTTCCATGTTTTCTTCAATCCTCTTCTTTCCTCTTTGCCTTAGTCCGAAACCCTAACTCTCAAACCTTTGATTTCACCCATTTCTATCAACAATCCACCACGGTTTTGGCATGTAGGATGGAGAACTAAGGAGGATCAATGTTTTTACCCGATTAAAATTTGGATTGGTGAAAGTTTCTTCTCAAGCTCACCCCTTTTGCTTGATTGTTGAGGTAAGGGTTGAAGACTCTTTAATATTTACATCCATAGATAGATTGGAGATGTCTTCATGGTATAATGGTGTAAGTTTTCATTTATGTTATGTATATGGAAGAAATTATGAGATTTTGGGAATTTTGGGGTTTGAACATTGGGGGTTTATGGTTTGAAGATATTGGGAGTTAATTGATGGGTTTAAATAATGGTTTATGAGTCCTAGATGTGTAATTGATGGAAAAATAGTGTTGGGTTAATAAGTTTGATTATTCTTGAAATCTCATTATTTTCTTGAAACCCTAAGTTTCTTAAGGATGATAACCAAAGATTTAACCCAAATTGAATGTAGAATAATGAAATTGACGTATTGAATTATGTATATACAAGTTTAATTGGAATTTGGTGATACTTGGAAATTATGTTTAAATTTGTAATGAACTTGTAAGAAGCTTTGTGAATCATGTCTTAGTGAGGAAGGAGATTGGGGGGAAGGGTTTATTGATGATGTAGATGATGTAAATTGAGCCTTAGCAATTTAATTTGAATTATGTGGGATTGCGTTGGTTATGTTAAGTTACGTTAATAATGCTGAATTGTGAGGATCATAATAAGTTGTGTTTGAATTATGTTGGAATTCATGTAATAATGTAAAGGAAAAATTAGGGAATTGATTTAGTAAGAATCGATGACATGAACTCAATTGTGGAGTGTTGAAATGAGATGTAATTTGGATAAAGAGAATTAATTAAGAACGAAATAAGTTTTGTGATCCGATTTCTTTGTGTATTACAATTGTATAGGACAACGACAAGGCACCAAATGTACCAAACACCGTGAGTAATAGTACCTCAACCATATGTTATTTACCGTTAGTCGTTATTGTTATTGACATTCTATCCTCCGTGAGTTAATGTGTTAACATGTGTGCGTTGGTTGAGAATTGATGGGAACGTTAAAAGAGTGATCACACACCGTATGATCCTCGAACTTAATCAGATTTTGAGTTATGACTAATGACTATTGTCAATGTACCATCCTAAGAATTACCTATACTGCATAAGAATTGCATACAACTATTAACACTATGAAGTTGATTTATGAATTGGTCCGATTTACCTACGATTATGGGTAATGTTAAGATTCTCGCTAATTACTTAAACATGTATATCTGGTACAAAGAACCACAAGGAAACATTGTATCATATGTTTTGTTTGCTATTGATAATTAATGTTACCATTCGCTTATCGAACGCTCAGAACTTAAGTTATATGTTTTCAAGATACCATGAAACAAAATGATTGATTCTTAAAAGGTTATGTTATGTTGAAAATGACGGAATGAATATCTGGTTTCTAAAATGTATTTGTGGCACCCTTAGTCGGATGGCCTCGCCCGGGTAACAATACCGTGGCTATTGGTATCAACTTTGTGGTCTTTGGACCTACCTGTTGTGGTCTTCGGACCTACCTGTTGTGGTCTTCGGACCTACCTGTTGTGGTCTTTGGACCTACCTGTTGTGGTCTTCGGACCTACCTGTTGTGGTCTTCGGACCTACCTGTTCTGATGGCTAATGGGTGTACCACATATAATCTTATGCAAAATCTGAATATGGAAATGATTACGAAAATGATTACGAAAATGGTTTGAACTGAAATGCATAAGACTCGCTTCGATAAGACTATGTTTCAGATATGAATATTTCGTATGGAACAAAGTGTCAGACGAACGGCGTGCTACACTTTGGTGGAGCCACCTCTCGAATCCGTGACGAGCCACCTCTTGAATCCATACATCCGTTATTTCGTTAGCATGCTTATGCTCGTCATTTCCGTGATTTACATTATTTCGCTATTTCCGTTGTTTCGCGTATTATCAAGTATTCCGACCCATGGTCGCTTCAGATGTCAGAGGCCTATGGTCGCTTCAGATAAACCGGGCTTAAAGCCATTCTCATATGAAATTGACTATGGCTATTTTGGAAATAATCACGACATGTAGTTAATCATATATACCTACAATTACACGTTTGGTTATTCAGGTTAAATATCACATTATTTATGTACTATTATTCACTGAGTTCGCTCATTCTGTATTTTGTCTGTCTGTTTCTGTAGGTAGCCAATCGGGAGTTCAGTCCCAACCTTTAAAGCTTGTATTCTTCTTGTCAACCTTGAGGCGCCCAGCACCACCAAGTCGTTCGTTTATAAAGTTTTGCGGAGTTTCAATTTATACATTAGTTGTTTATTTTTGGGTTGATTGTAAATAATTCCTTCTTCATTATTATTTTTGTTATGTGCCTATTTGTGGGGTTGAGTCGAGACATATGGATGTAAAATGTCCAGATAATATTTACTTAGTGTGATGTGGAGATCCTGCATGTTAGAAGTAGCTCAATGGATGTTCTTCTATGTATTTTATATTATTGAATGCTTCCGCCCAGCCCCGTATGATATGTATAATGTGTTTAGTGTCCGATTTCGAATGGATCATGCCCAAACTTTTAGGGCGGGTTTGGGAGTGACAAGTGGTATCGAGCACGAGTTGCCATCTCACACGAATCCATTGAGCTTTAGGATGTCTAGAAAGATTTAGGCATCATGCATGATATGTTATCAAGACATGAAAAGACAAGAACGATGGGAACGTTAAT
The DNA here is from genome assembly GCA_025200525.1 of Camellia lanceoleosa. Lineage (NCBI taxonomy): Eukaryota > Viridiplantae > Streptophyta > Magnoliopsida > Ericales > Theaceae > Camellia > Camellia lanceoleosa. The sequence continues at coordinate 36,372,135 of CM045765.1, forward strand.
CGCTCGTTATTAACTCGATGGCTACAATTTATATCTCTGTATGTCCTTTTCTTGCCTTTATTTATTTTGTATAGGTGGTGAAGAGTGCAAGACATGCAACGTGAATATTGTAATCATGGAGGCGTGGTAAGAATTTGAACTGACCGGTAAGTCAGCTTATATATAAATGGTTAGATACAATGTGTGTTATCTATTGATCATTATCTGTGGGGAAATGATGGTAATATAATTGTGCTGTTTACATTGCTTACATTTAAGTATTGGATATAGCTAAGATTAAAGGAATGTTATATGTCTGTTACCTTATGGCCTGTTATGACTCCCTTGCTGTAACAAGGATTAGATCAGTAATTCGGAGAAGCTACTGTATTGGAATATTTTGATAAGATGTGCTTTATGTAATAATTGAAGTTGTGTTAAGTATGACTGGCCATAATAACGAATTCTGCATATAATGATTCTTTTAAAATTGTGAATTTGTTTTGGTTGACGATTTCAAGAGGCCGAAAGGCTATTCTGGGCTGTAAGGCTGTTCTGGACCGAAAGGTCGTTCTGATTATTCTGGGCCAATAGGCCATTCTGAAAATAAACTAATACCAAACTCACTATTGGATCTCATGTTTTTGTGAATACAATCACAGTACCGTGAGCTATGTTTGGGAAATTGATTAGTGACCTTGAGACAAGATGTAAGTAATATAATTTTGTGAACTAAGGAATTACCAACGACCTCGATAGGGAATCAGACTTTGTACTCAGATTCGACCTCTCAGAATCTGTGATTGAAATCAAATCCGTAATCAGAACTGCTCAGATATGGATAATCTGCAACTTGTACTTGGGACTTTTTCTAAATAATAGTCGAATGACATGAAGAGTCCCGCCTATAATATGTGTTTATCTATATGACACTTGTAAAACAATAAATGATTACTGCCTCTGTGTATTAAGAATTTGAATCTTACCTCTGTATTAAGAATTTGAGATTGAGAAATCTTTTTCCGTAATATAAGTCTGTGTGCATCTAGTGACTTATTTTGTAACATTCTCGTCATGGCCATTCGGTATTTCCTGCCTAAGGCCGCTCAAAATACAATAGTATTGGAATAACTTTTGAGTTCTGCAGCTACATGTGTATTTATATTTCGCCTATGGCCGCTTTTATATCCGTGGAGTTATGGTCGCTCTATACATGTTGGGTTTAAAGTCATTCGCTAAGGAAATCAATTCATGACGTAATGGACATAATTACATAATGAAATCAATCATATGCTTTTATAGTATTGTGCCTTGTGCTTCAATCAAAGTATATAACTATGCTATTCAATGTTTAAGGAAATTCATAGTTCGAGTTACGAAATGTTCGATATGATAAGTGTTTTCTGAAGTGACAAAAATGTTACGAATTTCTGACAAGTTTATGATATGATAAGTTTCTGGATAATTTTCCCAAGATGGCAAGTTTTCTGAAAGAAATATTTTGCTATGTACTGAAAAGTCCTTCAATTGCTAATTGATGAAAATTCTATGTTGAGCTTCAAACTATTCTGTCTTATCTGTTTTGGAAAACTAGTATGAAATGAGTATTACTTTACTGTAATTTGGAAAGCATGATCATTAAGGTTTGATCTGTGTTTGATTTTATTAATACTTTACTCTGAACATGTAATTCCTTGATATGGATTTGAGTGGTTATTTGGAGTTTGTTAATCTGATTTGGCTTAATAAGTCTAATTCTAATAGGGAGCAAAGAGCCCCAAAGTCATCGGGTTAGAATTTGTTTGTGAACCTAAAGAGATTGACACAGCTTATGAGTCACATGTGATCGAATATTTGAGTAAACCCATGTCTGAATGTCTTTAAGTTGTTATAGCATTTGGAAGGTATCAAATATATGAGGATTGTGAATAATGAGATGAAGCTTTGGAGTTATTGGGAATGTTAACGGGAAATTTTAGAACTATTGGGGAAGTAATTGGAATTAAAGTTGAGCATTAGGGACTTGGGATTACAAATGGTTCCTTACCGTTGAAATTCTGATATATGTATATTGATCGAAGTATTTGTGATTCCTCTCTATATCAAGTGGGGATTTTCGGTTATGTTTGAACTGTCTTCTGTTTGGTTTTCTTCAATTTCGAGGACAAAATTCTTTTTAAGGAGGGAAGGGTGTGACGACCCAGAATTCTTCCCTCCGCCGGCGGAAGAGTTGACGCCGAGCGGACTTTGGAGTTTCGGCAATTGTGCAGCGGCCCGAGATTCTCGAGTTGTGATTCTCCGCCGGCGGGGAGTTTGCGCCCGAGCGCATGGCTTTGTTGGTCTGCACGCTCGAGCGGAAGAGTTGACGCTCGAGCGGGCCTCGTGTTGAGTTGTACTTATGAGGCACGTGGGCTCGTTTTGATCCTTTATTAATGTATTTGGAATGTTCTTATCTTATTTTGGAGTATTGGTTGAGGTGGTAGTATGATGGTAAAGTAAGAATGAACCAAAAATTTAATTTGGATAGTTATTTTTCGAACAGCTGCCACTCTTTTGCCCTTTTCTTTTTCCACACTTTGAATTTGGATGTGAGGTTTGAACCATTGGAAAGCTTATTTCCGGGGCTTCAATTTGGACACAAGAACGACCTAAAACGGAGTTCGGATGGGAGAGTTATACATGTTCAAAGTTTTGAAATCTGTCTTTGAGGCAGTCCGCTCGAGCGGAAATTAGTCCGCTCGAGCGGGAATTACGGGACAGCAGCGTTAAAACTGGTTTTGGGATCTTTTTCCATGTTTTCTTCAATCCTCTTCTTTCCTCTTTGCCTTAGTCCGAAACCCTAACTCTCAAACCTTTGATTTCACCCATTTCTATCAACAATCCACCACGGTTTTGGCATGTAGGATGGAGAACTAAGGAGGATCAATGTTTTTACCCGATTAAAATTTGGATTGGTGAAAGTTTCTTCTCAAGCTCACCCCTTTTGCTTGATTGTTGAGGTAAGGGTTGAAGACTCTTTAATATTTACATCCATAGATAGATTGGAGATGTCTTCATGGTATAATGGTGTAAGTTTTCATTTATGTTATGTATATGGAAGAAATTATGAGATTTTGGGAATTTTGGGGTTTGAACATTGGGGGTTTATGGTTTGAAGATATTGGGAGTTAATTGATGGGTTTAAATAATGGTTTATGAGTCCTAGATGTGTAATTGATGGAAAAATAGTGTTGGGTTAATAAGTTTGATTATTCTTGAAATCTCATTATTTTCTTGAAACCCTAAGTTTCTTAAGGATGATAACCAAAGATTTAACCCAAATTGAATGTAGAATAATGAAATTGACGTATTGAATTATGTATATACAAGTTTAATTGGAATTTGGTGATACTTGGAAATTATGTTTAAATTTGGGAATGAACTTGTTAGAAGCTTTGTGAATCATGTCTTAGTGAGGAAGGAGATTGGGGGGAAGGGTTTATTGATGATGTAGATGATGTAAATTGAGCCTTAGCAATTTAATTTGAATTATGTGGGATTGCGTTGGTTATGTTAAGTTACGTTAATAATGCTGAATTGAATTGTGAGGGATCATAATAAGTTGTGTTTGAATTATGTTGGAATTCATGTAATAATGTAAAGGAAAAATTAGGGAATTGATTTAGTAAGAATCTGGATGACATGAACTCAATTGTGGAGTGTTGAAATGAGATGTAATTTGGATAAAGAGAATTAATTAAGAACGAAATAAGTTTTGTGATCCGATTTCTTTGTGTATTACAATTGTATAGGGACAACGACAGGGGCAGACCAAACAGCCAAACACTGTGAGTAATAGTACCTCAACCATATGTTATTTACCGTTAGTCGTTATTGTTATTGACATTCTATCCTCCGTGAGTTAATGTGTTAACATGTGTGCGTTGGTTGAGAATTGATGGGAGCGTTAAAGAGTGATCACACACCGGTATGATCTGAACTTAATCAGTATTTTGAGTTATGACTAATGACTATTGTCAATGTACCATCCTAAGAATTACCTATACTTCTGCATAAGAATTGCATACAACTATTAACACTATGAAGTTGATTTATGAATTGGTCTGATTTACCTACGGATTATGGGTAATGTTAAGATTCTGCTAATTACGAAACAAGTATATCTGTGTACAAAGAACCACAAGGAAACATTGTATCATATGTTTTGTTTGCTATTGATAATTAATGTTACCATTCAGTTATCAGCAACGTTCTGTAAACTTAAGTTATATGTTTTCAGTATACCATGAAACGAAATGATTGATTCTTGAAAGGCTATGATATGTTGAAAATGAACGAACGAATATCCAGTTTCTAAAAAGTATTTGTGGCACCCTTAGTCCGGATGGCCCTCGCCCGGGGGTAACAATACCGTGGCCTATGGCCCTCGCCCGGGGGTAACAATACCGTGGCTGTTGGTATCAACTTTGTGGTCTTTGGACCTACCTGTTGTGGTCTTCGGACCTACCTGTTGTGGTCTTCGGACCTACCTGTTGTGGTCTTCGGACCTACCTGTTCTGATGGCTAATGGGTGTACCACATATAATCTTATGCAAAATCTGAATATGGAAATGATTATGAAAATGATTACGAAAATGGTTTGAAATCTGGAAATGCATAAGACTCTGTTTCTGATAAGACTATGTTTCAGATATGAATATTTCTGGTATGGAACAAAGTGCTGTACGGAACGAAGTGCTACACTTTGGTGGGAGCCACCTCTGGAATCCGTACGAGCCACCTCTTGAATCCATACATCTGTTATTTCGTTAGCATGCTTATGCGTTACGTCATTTCCGTGATTTCATTATTTCGCTATTTCCGTTGTTTCGCATTATTCTTGTTATTCGGACCCATGGTCGATTCTGCATCTGTAGGCCTATGGTCATTCAGATAAACTGGGCTTAAAGCCATTCTGTTAAGGAAATTGGACTATGGCTATTTTGGAAATAATCACGACATGTAGTTAATCATATGTACCTACAGTTACACGTTTGGTTATTCAGGTTAAATATCACATTATTTATGTACTATTATTCACTGAGTTCGCTCATTCTGTATTTTGTCTGTCTGTTTCTGTAGGTAGCCAATCGGGAGTTCAGTCCCAACCTTTAAAGCTTGTATTCTTCTTGTCAACCTTGAGGCGTCCAGGCACCACCTGAAGTCGTTCGTTTATAAAGTTTTGCCGAGTTTCAATTTATACATTAGATGTCTATTTTTGGGTTGATTGTAAATAATTCCTTCTTCATTATTATTTTTGTTATGTGCCTATTTGTGGGGTTGAGTCGAGGCATATGGATGTAAAATGTCTGTATAATATTTACTTAGTGTGATGTGGAGATCCTGGCATGTTAGAAGTAGCTCAATGGATGTTCTTCTATGTATTTTATATTATTAAATGCTTCCGTCCAGGCCCCGTATGATATGTATAACAGGTTTAGTGTCTGATTTCGAATGGGTCATGCCCAAACTTTTAGGGGCGGGTTTGGGGTGTGACAGATATTCTTACGGTGAATAGATAGAATTCTAAAATCACATATATCACATAATGGCACACAAAATCATATCGAAACATATAATCGCATACGTATTAGGGACCAATTAACATAATACAGAATAGGGGTATCGTAGTTTACTTTCCTCAGATATCTTTTATAATGGTTCTAGTTTAGACCCGACCCATTTCGTGCTTTTGAACCCAAGAATCCATGTCCTTAACTATTGTTTATCTCATTTTCATCTTGTTACTAGTTGAGTTTGGTTATTTGGGAGTCGTGATTGCATTTGAAATAGGTTTATGAGTTAGTTTTTTAAAGAGTTGTTGCCTAGATTTTTTCCTATTCAGTTGAGCGGTCTTTCTTGCACTCAAGCGGTCTTTACAGTCTACAAAACTACTCGAAGTGTGATATTGTTGCTTGAGCGGTCTTTCTTGCGCTCGAGAGACCTTTTGTAAGTTTGAACTTTTGGGAGGGGGTTATTGTGCACTAGAGTGGTGTTGTTGGTCACTCGAGCAGTGTCACTTATTGTGTCTGACGCTCGAGTGGTGTTTTTGTCATTTGAGCGGTCTACGCGTATATTAGTCTGAGAAAAGGCCATTCTGAGACACTTTTTTTTTTAATCTATTCCTCTCTCTAAACATTTCAAAACCCTAAATCTTCACTCTCCCTCTCTAGTTCTTGCACTCTAGCTCCAAATACTCCTAATCCATGGGTTCCCTCACCCTAGCCCTTTGGAGAAGAAGATTGAGCATGTCGAGGGCTTCATTCTAATCAGGGGACTCGTTGTTTTCGACTCCTCCAAGCTTCTACCTTTTGCTCTCTCTTCTCTTCTAGTTTGAGGTAGGGATTTCTTCAACTATTAATATGGTACTTAGCTTAGTTAATTGCCATTTGAAAAGGATTAGTGATTTGGGGGTTTTTGGTTGAACTTAGAGTTTGGTTTTGGAAAGTAAAAGAGGGGTTTTCAAATAAATACTGAGACTATTGTGGAAGGAAATATATTGTTGGGTTCTGTTGAAATTTTGGAAACTTACTCTTTAAATGAGATTTTAAAGAAAAAAGGTGATTTTGTTGGAAAATCATTGATATTTGCTTTATGGAAGTAAATGAAAAGATGTTGAGCTTTGAAAAAATATGGAGAATGTATCTATTGATGATGGGAGTGGAGTCAGATATTTATTGTCGATTCCATTTTGAAATTTATGAGATTTTATCTATTATCGAAAAATTATCTGGTGTGTAGAAATATATGTTTTGTGCTATCAGTGGAGGATAGTCTTGATTGTTGTAGAAATTGCATGAGGATTAGGTTAAATTGAAACCAACTTCTCATACATTGTGCATCGAGCATCATTTCATACTTGAACATTCAAAATGTATTTGTTTTTTAGAAAAGGGGCTGTATACCGTGGTGAATTTGGTTAGGGGTTGTGGTTGTGGTTTATATTTTGGACCTGTGTGTCCTTGGTGAAAGTCTAGAAACTTGTACGGTTAGATGCTGATCCTTTTGGTTAGTGCCAGTAAAATGGCTTTGGTAGTGCTTATATAGCTAGGCCTGTAAATGGATCGGATTCGGATCGGATCTGTCAAAATCCGAATCCGATCCGATTAAGACAAATCCGAATCCGATCCGAATTCGTTTAAGTCTATATCCGATTATAGATATCCGAATTCGAATCCGATGATTTCGGATATCCGATCCGATAATCCGATCCGATCCATTTATTTATTTATTGAGCTACAATTTTATATAATTTGATTTTTTTTTATTTTTTTTTTCATTTTGTGTTTTTTTATTCAAATGGAGAATAATCGGATCGGATTATCGGATTACCGGATCGGGTCGGATTTTTGCATATTCAATCCGTTTAATAAACGGATTAAACGGATTCGGATAATCGGATTATCGGATCGGATTTTTTTATAAACGGATTCGGATTATCGGATTCGGGTCGGATTCGGATTAAATCCGATCCATTGACAGCCCTATATATAGCCTATTGGCAGACATGTACCTAGAGATTCTCAGCGTTTTGTATCCACTGTCCTGTTTTCTATTATAAAAGCATTATATTCATAAATTGATTCATAATCTGGCATTGCTTAGTTTTGAAATGGAAAATGAGGGATGTTTGACAAATGACATGCATGTGCATTCACGTTATAACTTTTTAAGTTTCATATATTGTGTTAGAGTATCTCTACTGGGCTTTGGCCCACTCTATTTGAAAAACAACTTTTAGGTGCTGATGATATGCCTCCACGACGTAGCTTGGGAGAACTTAGAGCCACATGCTTCATTTTGTTTATTTGATGTAATTATTTTTGTTTAAGCCTCAAGCATTAATTATATTGAGTTAAACTCATTTTGTTGTACACAAGTATCGACTTGGAAAGATGTAGCCATTAGGGCATATAATTATTTGATTTTACTTTTATTTTAATTCATGTATCCCTACCTTATGCTATAGATTAAGAAGCTAGGATTTATGAATGTATATTGCATATGTCATCTTTTGTATTGATCAAAGTTACATATGAAATAGAAGATATGATGTTAGTGATCATTGTAAAGAATGTCATGTGATGGGTTATTGTTATTTATTTCGTGGCATCATAACTTGGTATTAGAGCTATTAAGTTTGAATACTCTATAATGAGGGATTACGATCGCTTTGTGGAGGTGGCAACTCATTTAGAGATCGTGATCCAGGCGGAGGAGGAGTAGATGAAGGGCTTTAGGTAGAGGAGTCCAGAAGTTCAAGGGGAGAATCGGGACAACAAAAGGCAGATAGGTTCTACCCCATAGCACTCTCAGGCATCACAGTTTTGATCCACTTCTCCTATATCGAGTTATAGTTCAAGGAGAGATAGTCAGGGTGGGATCACTTGTTTTAAGTGTAGTCAGCTGGGCCACAAGTCTTTAGTTTACCTATAAAGAGGAAGAGGGCAACAGTCTATATCGTCTTCGGCTCATTCTCAAAACTAGAGTCATGGTAGAAGGTAGTCGCCTACCTGTTATCAGTGTAGGTAGTCAGGGCACTTGAAAAGGTTTTGTCCTTAGGCAAGTGGCACATTTGGTGCATCTGGTTCAAGGCAGAATTAGCCTATCCATTTAGCACAGGCCTCAAGGGCTACTCAAAGAGCCTCTTTGGCTCAATTAGTGTACCAGTCTTATGTTCCAAGGGGTGAGCAGGTAGAGCAGAGACCCATAGGGCATGTGTATGATGTTACCACACCAGATTAGTTACGAGAGGTAACTTTCTATTGTTCAATTCAGTTGCCAATATGATGATTGATACTGGTGCATCTCATTCCTTCATTTCACCAGCATTCGCATTAGTTTTTGGATTAGAGGTGGCTCAGTTAGCATTTTCGCTCAGGGTAGAGTCACCAATTGGGGGTAAGGTTGTCTTGGACCGGGGATGTCGCGGTTGTGAGATAGCGGTTGCCAGTCGCCGATTTCCTTTTGCTTTTTGTATTGTTAGACATGTCGGGTTTCGATGTCATTTTAGGTATGGGTTGGTTGTCTTCGTACTGTGCTATTATAGATTGTTACCGTCAAAGAGTTACAGTGTGCACCTCCAGTGGTGATTGTTTTTATTTTTTGGGGGATCGAGCTAATAGAGTTTTGTCACTAGTTTATGACTCCCGTGGTCGGGGTGAGCTTAGTTGTCTTCTTGCAGCTTTCTTGGGTAGTGAGAGTGATATGGTTCAAGTTGAACTACCAAGGGTAGTTTGTGAATACCCGGACATCTTTCCCCAAGATTTTACTAGTTTGCCAGCCCACTGAGAGATCGAGTTCTTTATTGACTTAGTGCTTGGCATGGCATTGATTTCCATGGCACCATATAGATTTACACCCGCTGAGTTGTATGAGTTGATGATTCAACTCCAGGAGTTGTTAGATAAGGGTTTCATTCGCCCTAGTACATCACCTTGAGAAGCACCAACTCTCTCTGCTAAGAAGAAGCATGGCACTTTGCAACTGTGCATCGATTACCGAAAGTTGAACTGAATAACTGTTAAGAATAAGTACTCATTACCTCATATAGATGATCTGTTTGACTAGTTGAAGCGGTCTTGTTATTTTTCTAAGATTGACTTGAGATCGGATTACCACCAATTGAGGGTGAAGGATGAGGATATTTAGAAGATAGTATTCCGTACAGAGTATGGTCACTATGAGTTGTTGGCCACTATGGATTTGATGAATCAAATTTTTCATGAGTTCTTAGACCATTTCGTGGTCATCTTTGTTGACGACATCTTAATCTAGTTACCCTCCGAGAATGAACATGAGAAACACTTGCGGATTATACTTGAGTTTCTTAGAGCACACTGTCTATATGCTAAGTTTAGGAAGTGCGAGTTCTGGTTAAAGGAAGTTAAGTTCTTAGGCCATGTGGTATTTGGGGAAGGGGTGACTGTTGACTCTTCTAAGATAGAGGTAGTGCAAGATTGGAAAACACCTAAGAATGCCTTTGACATCCAGAGTTTCTTGGGCTTAGCTGGATATTACCGACGTTTTGTGAAAGACTTCTCTAGACTAGCCTCACCATTGACTAGATTGACGAGAAAACGGGTTAAATTTGTGTGGAGTGAGACTTGTGAAAAGTCGTTCCAAGAGTTTAAGATTAGACTCACTACTGCTCCAATATTGATTATTCCGGAGAGAAGTTTGGGTTATTTAGTTTATTGTGATGTGTCTCGAGAAGGTTTGGGTTGTTTGTTGATGCAAGAGGGAAAAATGGTAGTGTACAGTTCACGGCAGTTGAAAACACATGAAAGAAATTATCATATTCACGACCTAGAGCTAGTGACATTGATTTTTACCTTAAAATTGGGAGACAATATTTATATAGCAAGAAATTTGAAGTGCTTTTCGATCACAAGAGTTTGAAATATCTATTTTCACAGAAGGATTTGAATTTGAGACAGAGGAGGTGGATGAAGTTTATGGAGGATTATGATTTTGAGTTGCACTATCATCCGGGGAAGGCTAATGTAGTGGCCGATGCTTTGAGTAGAAAATTCATAAGTACTGTAGCTAGTATTGCTATCTCGGAATGAGACATGTTGGGTGTTATTGCTGAGTTTGACTTACATCTTGGTGAGTCTGTTGAGTCGGTTGTTTTGTTCACTATAGTTGCACAATTTGCACTAGTGAGCTGAGTTATAGAAACATTGTGGGGCGACCATGAAGCAAAGGCTATCTGAGGGAAGATATCTAGTGGAAAGGTAGAGAAGGTCTTGAACGTATATTCTAACTCGAGTGTGAGGTATTTGGATCATCTTTTGATGCCAGAATCTTATAGAGAGGTAGTAATCCGAGAGTTCCACCATTCATCTCTTGCAGTACACCTGGAAAGCACAAAGATGTACCACGACCTTAGCCACCAATTTTGGTAGAGAGTGATGAAGAGACATAGCCTTGTTTGTTTCAGGGTGCCTTATTTGTTAGCAAGTGAAGGGCGAGCACCAACAACCAGCGGGTTTATTGCAACCCTTACCTATAGCCGACTGGAAGTTGGAGCATATCACGATGGATTTTGTTGTGGGTCTTCCGAGGACTCAACGGGGTAATGACGGTGTGTGGGAGGTAGTCAACCGGTTAATTAAATCAACCTACTTTATACCTATACGCATGAGTGACTTGGTAGATTATCTTGCTAGCCTTTATGTTAGGGATATAGTTCGACTTCATGGGGTCATTGTGACTATTGTTTTGGATAGAGATTCCCATTTCACGGCTAGGGGTGTGGCAGAGCCTGCAGAATGCCTTGGGCACTAGATTGACATTTAGCACTGCCTATCATTCTCAAACTGACGGGTAATTGGAGTGAACCATTCAGATCTTAGAAGACATGCTTCGAGGTTGTGTTTTGGATTTTAAAGGGTCATAGGAGAGGCATTTACCTTTGGTGGAATTTTTCTATAATAACAGTTTCTAGGCGAGTATTGTATAACACAATTTGAGGCCTTGTATGGCCGACTGTATAGATCTCCAGTGTGCTAGGCCAAGGTGGGTGACGCACCTATGTTAGGCCCTGAATTAGTCTGGGAAATGACTGAGAAGGTTGCGCTTATTCATAAGAGGTTGGCTTCGGCTTAGAGTCGCTAGGAGAGCTATGCCAACTGTAGAAGGAGACCTTTGTCTTTTGAGGTAGGATATCACATGTTCCTAAAAATATCACTGAGACAAGGTTTGATGAGATTTGGGAAGAGCGGGAAATTGTCTCCAAGGTTTATTTGGCCTTTTAGATTCTAGAGTAGATCGAGGAGGTAAGTTATCATTTGGCATTGTCGCTCCAACTTTTCGGGGTTCATGACGTGTTTCATATTTGTATGCTCCAGAAGTATGAGCTTGATCCTTCATAAGTGTTGGGTTGGACCAAGTGAGAGGTAGATGAGGAATCCTCGTATAAGGAGAGACCGGTATGAGTTTTAGACTCTCGGGACCAAGTCTTGCAAGGAAAGACTATTCCATTGGTTAAGGTGTTGTGACGACACCATGGAGTAGAGGAGACGACGTGGGAGCATGAGGCGGAAGTCTGTGAGAAGTATCCGAATTTATTTGTTAATATTTGAGACTTGTGTTGAAAATCTTATTTATGTTATAATATGTGAACATTGTATAAGTTTGGAAAAATTGAATTGTAATAGTTGGTGTTGAAAAACTGTTTTTATCCTTGTTACAAGTCTGGATGATATATGATTTGATTTACTTTTAGTGATTGTTGGTTGATTTTAAATTTCGGTAACAAAATTCCTTAAGTAGGGGAGATTATAATGGTTCCGTTTTAGACCTGACCCATTTCTTACTTTTGAACCCGAGAATCCATGTCCTTAACTGTTGTTCATCTCATTTTCATCTTATTACTAGTTGAGTTTGGTTATTTGGGAGTTATGATTGTGTTTGAAACAGGTTTGGGAGTTAGTTTTTCAAAGAGTTGTTGTCCAGATTTTTGCTTGTTTACTCGAACGGTCTTTTTTGCACTTGAGTAGTCTTGCCAGTCTGTAAAACTACAGGAAGTGTGTTATCTTCGCTCAAGCAGTCTTTTTTGTGCTCGGGCAGTCTTTTGCATGTCTGAACTTCTGGAAGGGGGTCATTGTGCACTCGAGCGGTGTCACTTATTAGCCCTGGTTGGTAGGGCTTATTTCCAACTTATTTCAACTTTTAGCTTAATTTAAGCTATTTTGATGTGTTTGGTTCAACTTAACAATACAACTTATAGCTTTTTGTAAGTAAAAAATCAACTTATTCTTTGAGTGGGAGAGAAGAAACTTAATTTATAAGTCAAAAATCAGTTTATGCTCACAGTTATAAGTTATAAGCTATTAAGGTATAAGTTATGATCACTTTCCCACAGTTCTACCAAACGGGGCCATTGTGTTTGACGCTTGAGTGGTGTTTTGGTCGCTTGAGTGGTTTGCGCGTATATCAATTTGAGAGAAGGCCATTTTAAGTCATTTTTTCATCTCTTCCTTTCTCTCAACATTTCAAAACCCTAAATATTCACTCTCTCTCTCTAGTTCTTGCACTCTAGCTCCAAATACTCACAATCTATTGGTTTTCTCACCCTAGCCCTTTGGAGAAAATGGTTAAGCACGTCGAGGGCTTCGTTCTAATTGGAGGAGTTGTTATTTTTGGCTCCGCGAAGCTTCTACCTTTTGCTCTCTCTTGTCTTCTACTTTGAGGAAGGGATTTCTTTAACCTTTAATATGGTTCTTAGCTTAGTTATTTTCTTTTTGAAAAGGAATAGTGATTTGGAGGTTTTTGGTTGAACCTAGGGTTTGGTTTTGGAAAGTAACAGAGAGGTTTTTCAAATAAATGCTTGGGAATGTTGTGAAAGGATGTATATTGTTGGGTTGTGTTAAAATTTTGGAAACTTACTCTTTAAATGAGATTTTAAAGAAAAAATGTGGTTTTATTGGAAAATCATTGATATTTGCTTTATGGAAGTAAAGGAAATGATGTTGGGTTTTGGAAAGATATGGAGAATGTATCTGTTGATGATGAGAGTGGATTCTGATTTTTATTGTCGCTTCCATTTTGAAATTAAAGAGATTTTATCTGTTATTAGAAAATTATCTGTTGTGTAGAAATATATGTTTTAAGCTATTGGTGAAGGATAGTCTTGATTGTTGTAGAAATTGCATGAGGATTAGGTTAAATTGAAACCAATTTCTCATACAGTGTGCATCGAGCATCATTTCATTCTTGAACATTGAAAATGTATTTCTTTTTGAGAAAAAATGGTGTATACCTTGGTGAATATGGTTAGAGGGTGTGGTTATGGTTTATATTGTTGGCCTGTGTGTCCTTGGTGAAAGTCCAGAAACTCTCACGGTTAGGTGTCAATCCTTCAAGTTAGTACTGGTAAATGGCTTTGGTAGTGCTTGTATAGCCTATTGGCAGATACATACCTAGAGATTCCCTGTGTATTGTATCCATTGCCTTGTTTTCTGTTATAAAAGGATTATTTTCAAGAATTTATTCATAATCTGGCATTGCATAGTTTTGAGATGAAAAATGAGGGATGTTTGACAAGTGGCATGTATCTGCATTCACGTTATAACTTTGTTAAATTTCATATATTGTGTTAGAGTATCTCTATTGGGTTTTGGCTCACTTTATGTAGAAAACAACTTTCAGGTGCTGATGATATACCTCCACCAAGGACGTAGCTTGGGAAGACTTAGAGCCACGTGCTTTATTTTGTTTATTTGATGTAATTATTTTTGTTTAAGCCTTGGGCTTTAATTCTATTGAGTAAAGCTCACTTTGTTTTACGCAAGCATCGACTTGGAAAGATGTAACCATTAAAGCATATAATTATTTGGTTTTACTTTTATTTTAATTCATGTATCTTGCCATATGCTATAGATTAAGAATCTAGGATTTATGAATGTATATTGCATATGTCATCTTTTGTATTGATCAAAGTTACAAATGAAATAAAAGATATGATGTTAGTGATCATTGTAAATAATGTTATGTGATGGGTTATTGTTATTTATTTTGGGGCATGGCACCTTTTCCTTATTCTGCAATTTTTTTTTTCTTTTTGGAAATGAACTTGAGATTACAAAAATAACACTGTTTGTTTTTCCCAAATTCTCCACAACCAAACACTGTTTGCAGAACAAGAATATCCAAACAAAAACAACAGAACAGAACCCTAAGCTATGCATACTCAATTCACAAACTAAGTTCAGCATTTCGAAATGAATACACATAGATATAGATATAGCTATAGCACATCACAATAAAATTTCAGAGAGAGAGAGAGAGAGAGAGAGAGAGAGAGAGAGAGAGAGGCCTCAAGGCCCTTGAGGATCTTCTAATGTAAGCGATCAATATGGCATTTTTTCTGAGATCAGACGTAGGGTTTTCTGATGAAGAGATGTAGATGATGCTACAACTTTCTTGCTCTTGTTGCCATTGGAAGTGGATTGGGAGTCTCTGAGATCACATTAGGGATCAAAACCAACAAACCACCGATTCTATGGAGAAAGAAATTAGGGATAAGAGAGAGAGAGAGAGAGAGAGATAAAGAGAGATAAAGAGAGAGAGAGAGAGAGAGAGAGAGAGATTCTTCAAAGAATGAAATCCCGACTATTGACACTGAAAGAATGAAAATAAAATAAAATTGTATAAGTTTAGTTTACTGGGAGCCAATTAAAATTGTAGGCAAAAAGTCATTAACCCTTTTGTAACTAAATAGATTTGTCTTAAAAATGTAATAACATGATAAATATATATTTTTAAAATTTTGTTTATTTTGTTCTTAAAAGTATAATTTTTACAAACAAATTATTTTTGTCTCTAAAATCTTAATTTTTTTTGTGGGCATGAAAGAAAAGGAGAGAGGAAGGGAGGCGCGAAAGTGGAAAATGAGCGGATTTAGTTTTTGTGATGGTTTGAAAGGTCGTTGCAAATTAACAAAACCGCAAAAAATAAAACCTTTTGTGACAATTTTTTTGTTATCCGTCTCTAATAATTGTATTTATTTGGTGCCTTTTTTTTTGGCAACAATTACTTACCGTCGCAAAAAATCGCAAAGGATTTTTTCACCGTCGCAAAAAGCTTGTTTTTTGCAATGGATTTTAAACCGTCGCAATAGGTTTCATGTCTAAAGCCCCCATTTCTAGTAGTATGCACTAAAGATGTTTGAACATACTAGGAGTAGCATCACTGCTATTCATTTTCTTCTAGGGCTTGAGGCGATTGAACCAACAACGGACCCAAGCCATGATAATATCAAGAATCATGGAAGAGTGATGGTGCAAATAGATAAAGAGAAAAACAAGCAACTAGATGATAACTACATAAAAGAGTTTAGAATGATGAAGACATATGATGAGTCATTCTCTTACTTAGAGAAAGTTGGGAACAATGGGGAAGATACTGTTTCCATAAGGTCTATGAACAACATGCATGACCTCTTCATAGTTGGTAGACGAGGGGAAATAATATAAAGACTCACAATGGGACTCAATGAGTGGAGTGAGTGCCCTGAGCTTGTAGTAATTGGTGATCTATTAGGATCAACAAATTTTGTAACAAAAATATCAATGTTGGGGGTGTAACAATATATAAAGTTGGGGCCACATGATAGGGGGATTGTAACAACGGGCAGTGCGAGCCAACAAGAAGAGGAATATATTATGAACTCATCAACTTGTGGAAGAGCACATAAGTTATGTGTGCCAACAACGTAAGTCATTTGAGGCCTCAAATCAAATGCCCTAAAACAACACAAATTCTCAACTGAAAGAGAATTCAATTATATGCAAATTGCTTTTATACTAATTTTATGTATCATGTTCTCTAATGTATATATGTAAGAACACATAATATTTTAGAAAATAATGGATAGATATTTTGTAGAAATACAAGGTTAATACAAGATTGTTGTCAAAGTTATTATCCTTCTACATAGTAATTCTAGGTACTTAAAAAGTATCAATAATTTTACTCATAAAATAATATATTATCTAGATTTCAAATTGAGAATCTCATCATACAAGAGTTGAATTTGAACAACACACTAAATTTATTTATTTTTTTTTTAGGTGGGGGAAGGGGGGGTAGGGGGAGATAAAATTCTAAGTTTGTTTTGTGGGTACCAAAAAATATTCATCTCGTTTAACTTTCTGTGACTAATTTTTCCGTCCATTAAAAAAAATGTTTATCCTAAGTAATGATATGAAAAAAAAAATTATACAATTTTCTTGAACACATAATGTTGTGGTTGCATTAAAACTTATCATTTTCTAGCCTCATTAAAATGACATTTAATTATAGAACTATCCATGACAAATTTTTTTATTTATTTATAAATATCACTTTACAAATTATCCCAGCAATACCACTTTTTCCCAATTCGATCAATGATTTATGACATATGATTTATTATCTTCTATTGTTTCGCAATATGAAAAGATAAAATAAAATAAAATTGGTAAACAATCCAAAAGGCCTAATTTTTACAAGAATTATAAGAAATAATATTTTGACAAATTCATATATCTTTTGAAAACTTTATCAATAAGTCCTATTTTGCTTTGAAAATTATTATTAAGTATTCACAAAATTTAATGTGGATAACTAAGTCCCATCTTTGATATTTTGTGTAATAGTTCAAATTTCATGATCAATGGAATTGCTTGTTGACTCTTTATTATTGTTGTCGGAATCCTTTAAATTGATATCTAAGTATTGATTAATGTGTCGTCGTAACGGTTAAGTGAAATGTGATTAAAATAAAACCTTGATTTGAATGTTCATTACTTGTATAGCCTTCATTCTTTTGACTACTCTTCTCACACTTTGAATTTTGATGTGAGAATATAATCATTGGATAGCTTGTTGATGGGGCTTGTCATGAATCCATCTCGCCTCAAATAGGATAGTGCAGTGACCGACCAGTAGTCATGGATTTCCAAATACCTAACTTACAAAACAAGTTGGACTCTTGTGATAATTGGGGAAACTTTTTCTTAATAAGTGGTGGAAGCCATTAATTCTTTAATTGAGTCCATTTGAACCATCTATCCAGAGCAATGCATAATATATGAAATGAAACATACATATTCTTAATTACATTGATTAACTCTTTTACAAGGAAATACAATATGTTGATATTTCTTCCAAACTAAATGCAACTTTTGTCTCTCTAGTAAATGCACATACACTTTAGGAAGCCAAATTCTTCATGATACGTCTTTTTTACCTACATATATATAAGGGAGAGAGATGAGCCAATGCCTAGTGAATAATATTATAGTAAAGGGTTAATGAATGAATATCGATAAATTTTGTAAAACACAATTCAATAGCTTAAATTCAATAACTTTCAAAACATTGCATCATAGTATCTCATTTCAAACATAGCATTTTCAAAACTTATACATATATTCGTGAGAACAAAACAGAATAGAACTGAGGAATAACCAGGCTGGATACCAATTAAGCAATCCCACCCACAGGTAGAGGTAGAGGAGATCTCCTTAACAGTCATATCGGATGCCTTTCAAGGTTACCGAGTGCGACCAATAGTTCAGACTCTTGATCTTCTTATCTATTTTCACCAATGCAATGTGAAACATAAATGAGAGTCCAGATCTAGCAATTTGTAAAGAAAATCCATTTTATTGCAAAGTTTTTGCCCGAAAATGGACTACATCACCAAATTTTATAGTCGCCATGTAATTTTTTTGAAAAAATTAGGAAACTTGTGACTCGTGCCATGTCATGACCAAAGTGTCTCGACTTGGGAACATAGGTATAAGGGGGAGAAGGTCATGAATTGAGCATCTCCACTCACCTGATCAAAAGATCGATTTCTACTAAGTCATGATGTGATTTTTATAGTCTTCATATGTTCATATTTCAGTTTTAATAATGCTAACATTACTATCTGAGACAAACAAATATAGATTGCGTCACTAGTTCTGGTTGTGCAATGATTTCATGCATTGTGGAAAATCTTTTTGCATAGCTCTTGAGAAGAGGTTTTAGAAACATAAAAATCAACCACATTCCAACGCAAGCAACACAACCTCTATAATGGTTCCGATTTAGACTTGACCCATTACATGCTCTTAGATCCCAGATTTTGTGTCCTTAATTATTGTTCACGCCCTTTATCATCTTGTTGGTAGTTGAGTTGTTGGTTGTGTTTAAAACTGATTGAAAGTTGGTTTTTCAAAAGAGTTGCTATCAAAATTTCTTCTTGTTCGCTAAAGCAGTGTCTTGGTCACTTGAGCGGTCTTTGACATCTCTTAGTATTTTTCCATGTCTGCAAAACATCTGGAAGTAGGGTGAATTTTGCTCGAGCGGTCCTTCTTGCACTCAAGTTGTCTTTGCTGCTTGCAAAACTTCTAGGAGGGAGTCTTTATGCGCTCAAGCAGTGTTAGTTATTATGTCTGATACTCGAGCGGTGTTTTGGTCGCTCGAGTGGTTTGCGCGTATATCAGTTCAGGGAAAGTAATTTTTAAATCACTTTTTCATTTCTCTCTCTCTCTCTCTCTAACCCTAATTTCTTTACTTTTTCTCTCTAATTCTTGTTGTAAAACCTCAAATACACACTCACCTATTGATTTCTCCACCATAGTTATTTAGAGAAAAATGTAGAGCTCATCGAAAGTTTCATTTTTATCAGAGAGGATCTTGTCTTTGGCTCCATCAAACGTCAACATTTAGTATGATTCTTAGCTTAGTTCTTTTCTCTTTGAAAAGATTTAGTAATTTGGGAATTTTAGGTTAAATCTAGGGTTTGATTTTGAAATATGAAAGCGGGGTTTTTTTCAAATAAATTCTTAAGAAGGGTTGTGGAAGTGTGTATATTGTTGGGTTGTGTTAGAAATTCATTTCATAAATGTGATTTTAGAAATAAATGAGGTTTCATTTGAGAAATCACTGATGTTTGACTTATGAAAGAAAAAAAAAAAAAGGATGTTTGGTTTTGAAAAGATATGGAGAATGTATCTGTTGATGATGAGAGTGAAGTTGGATATTTATTATCGCTTCCATTTTGAAATTTATAAGATTTTATTTGTTGTTGAAAAATTATCTGTTGAGTAAAATATCTGTTTTAGTCTATCAATGGAGGATAGCTTTGATTGTTGTAAAAATTCCATGAGAATTAGGTTAAATTGAAACTAATTTATCATACATCTTGCATTGAGCATTGTTTCAGATTTGAACATTGAAAATGTATTATTTTGAGAAAAATGGTGTATACCTTGGCGAATTTGGTTAGGGGGTGTGGTTATGGTTTATGTTGTTGGCCTATGTGTCCTTGGTGAAAGTCTAGTAACCCTCGCGGTTAGGTACCGATTTTTCCGGTTAGTATCGGTAAAATGTCTTTAGTAGTGCTTGGATAGCCTACTGGTGGACACGTATCTAGAGATTCTAGTGTTTTGTATCCACTGTCTTGTTTTCTAATATAAAAGAGTATTTTCATGAATTGAAATATAATAATGATGGTATTGCATTGTTTTGAGATGGAAAAGTATAATATTTTACAAATGACATGCATATGCATTCACCATATGACTTTGTTAAGTTTCATACATAATGTTAAAGTATCTCTGCTGGCTTTAGCTCATTTTATGTGGAAAACAACTTTCAGGTACTGATGATATTCTAAGGACTTGGCTTGGGAGGATTGTGAAATTGAAGGCTCACTTTTGTTTCTTTGTTGTAATTATCTGTTGTACAGGCCTTGGGCTTTTTAATTGTTTTGTACTTGATCCATTTTGTTGTAACCAAGTAATGTCTTGGAAAGATGTAGCCATTATGGGATAAACTTACCTGTATTGCCTTTTATTTCAATTCATATATGGAATATGCTATATATTTAGGACCCAGGATTTATGAATGTATGCTCGGAAATGTTATCTTTTGTACGGTAAAGAAATATACATGAAGGTTAATATTTCGCATGTTATGTTTTCTGTTGGATATTGTAGTATGGGTTGTCATTATTGTAGCTCGACTTTTTCGCTCCCCTTTCGGAAGTTTGAAAGAAAATCCTATAGTTCGGACTCCCATGGTTCTGAATCTAATCTCACAAGTGCAATGTGAAATTGATAAACACCAAAGAGTCCCAATCTGGCAAATCTTTTAAAAAATCGATTTTAGAATAAAAAATGCCAAAATTGAACTACTTTGTCAGATACAAAGTCACCTCTAAATATTTTATTTTGGGAAAATTTAGGAAAGCCACGACTCGTGCCAAAGGCCATGTGTCCATCATCACCAAAGTTGCCTCGGCTCGGAAACTTAGGTACAAGAGGGGATGGTCATGAATTGAGCACCCCTGCTTACCTGATCAAAGATCGGCCTCTACTAATCATGATATGATTTTTTATCAACATTATATGCTCTTATTCCGATTATTAGGCTAGCTTTACTATATGATACGCACAAGCAAGTATAGACTAGTTTGGTCAAATTGGAACAGTTCAATTTCATGTTCGTTTTGTGAAAAGGGTTTGAATTTGCCACTCAACAAAGTGGTCTTAAAACGGTGAATTTGCCACTAGACATAGCGGGCTTAAACGTACATTCGTTGAATTGTTCCAATTCAAACAACAAGCTTTTATCCACAGGCATTCAAGTAGTTTATCAAATAATCATTTAGCCTCATGGTAAGCATCCTAGTCATGGCAATCACTCACACTCATGCAAGTATGCCAAAGCAATAAAAACTCACCTAGTACTCCAAGCTAAGAAGATATGAGTTAGAAAAATGCATGTTCCTAACTATACAAGATGACTAATGCAACATATGCAATAATGCAATTAATAGGCTCGACTACTAATATGTTATTTGCAACAATTTGAGAGCATGCGTTTAAATACGTATTCAAAGAAGTATTGAAACAACAATGCAGTTTGAATGATGCGCCGAGCCTCGGTGCATGCAATACAAGATGAATGAATGAAAGAATAAGGTACGCTAGTCGAAACATGTCCCTAATCTAACCATCAAAAGCAGATAAATAAAAGGGAGAAAGATGTGGGGTTGGAAGACATACACATTATTACATTACGCTCTCACGAAGGAGAGTCCGAATGAATAATCTAGCTAACCAAGCTAAGCTAAGCTAATTAAGCTAATTATTACAAAACTTGAATAAATAGCTAAACTAATTAACTAATTAGTACACCATTTGAAATGAATAATTAACTAACTATCTAAGCTAATTAATTAAGAATTTAACTAGGCTAATATAATTAAATATTACAACACGAACTAATTAGCTACAACTAATTAGGCTAATTAAATATTACAACACAATTTATTCACAACTATGACAATAACACTAATGAAATAATTAATTGAATTTGATAAAGACATAATGGATGGATGAGGGTTGCATGCTCATCGCTTGAAAGCTACTCTATCTGCTCAAGCCATCTCTGTTTCAGCTTTAGTCACTGCCTCTATTTTTGCAAAATTGCTCTGTTGGCCCCACACCAAGGGCCAACTGTGCATCACTGATGGCCGACCGGGTATACAGATGGCCGGCTGTGCATCTATTTTTTTGCAAAGCTCTGTTTTTATGCTCTGAGTTGAAATTAGTGTAGATAGAGCATTTTCAAGCTCTGTTTGTCCTGCCTTCCTTCTCTGGCATGGGAAATCCTCGAGAATGGTTTGGAATTGATTCCAAAACCATCAATGAGTAATATGATTGCTTGATGATCTCAGATGCAATTTTGGACAAAAGTTGATAAAAATGTAAAGAATAGGACCACCCCTCCCAATTGTCATAGTATGAACTCAAAGAGGAAGGTTGCAACACTTTAAGAATCATCAAAATGCTATGAATTAATATATGACGACTCTTGACACAACTAACTTGGCATAACATCCGGCCAAGTTGAAGCAATTTTAAGCCTTTTTCTTTAAGTGTGTTGATCCAAGTTTTAAACCAATTTTATCAGACCTTGCCATTCTTTAGTCCATTTGTCCACGGTGATGTTTAAAGTCCTCTAAACAAGAAGTAATTTCAAGCAAGAGGTTTTTCTAAACATGTGAGAAAGACCACACTGTTGGCAATGAATCTTTGGAAAGATTAAGCCATTAAGCGAGAACTTTTCTTACATGATTCGAGCAACCTCAATTGGTTGAAATCATTCTCAAGTAAGAAAGAGATGAATGATAGGTTAATGGATTGATTATTAAGCTTAGACTCTCAAACATGGAAATGAGTAAAGAAAGCATAATAAGCAACAAGTGTGCCAACTTATGAGATCACAAATGTACTACACAATACGTGAACCAATTGAAAAGGCCTAGAAAACCTCAAAATAGCCCTTAATACATGAAAATCAGAGGTAGAACATGCATGAAAAGAGCTTGGAAAGCTAAACAATAAAAAGGAGAATTAAGGCTAGTAAGCAAGGATAAGGAGGGGTGGCTAACCCTCCAATTTCGAAGCTTCAAAATATGATTTTTAGCCTTTCTAAACCTCTGAAAATCAGTGTAAATATCAAAGGAAAAGAGTGGAAAAGAGAAGGTGTGAGTTATAAGTAAAGATATAGAAAAAGCAAGCTCTCTCTGCCCTTTTGGTAACTCTTCAAACCCAACTCCAAACACTTCAAATATGCTCAAAACAATTTAAAACAGCAAGAACTATGAAGTAAGTGAAAGAAAAGAAAGCAAGAGAGAAGAAAACAAGCTTATACCTTTCAAAGGGTAAACTTGTTGTTGATGATTTAAACTTGGCTTCAACTCACTCTCAAGCTTGAATTATGATTCTCCAGTATCAACCAAGGCTCTAGGGTGATCAAACAAGGTTGTGTATGGAAAATGGAGATGGTATAGACAAGCTAGGTTAGCTCAAAGCTTGCTTGGAATGGAAGAAGGAGGAGACAAGAGCTCTCAAGGTATATATATAACTTCTAGAATTTTTTTCAACCCTCAAAACAATCCCAGAGCTTCGTTTTTATAGAATTCGAGCTCAAAAGGTGATAAATATCTTCAACAATGGACAGCTGGCGGCCTCCCGCCCAGAATAGTGTTTATTGCCATCGAGGGCTGGCCGACCATTCATAGCCATGGCCGACCATCACTGATGCACGGCCGGGCCTTGATAGCCTCCCCTGTTTTTTTGGTCCAAACTCAGCTCAGGGTGGAAAAAATGAAAAAATGAAACTCATGGGTTCAAACAAAGTAAATGTTGAAGATTTGAGGTTATTTCGGGAACCTGATTGAATCCGAATCGCTACGAATTTATAATTCAACTTTCATCATCGAGTGTATTGAACCAAGCGGCTAAGTCTTGTAGGCGGTCAAAAATGGGCTGTTTACAGTTGCCCCTTTTTGACAGAGCTCGAAGTCACAAAATGACGTGAGTAAATGTCAAAGCCTAGAGACAACCCATTTTGACAAGGTCGTAAGACTTGGACAAGAAAGCAAGACACAAATTAAATGGTTGTGCTCGTAGGCTACCTATGTACCCCTTTGCAAGGAATCAAACCAGCGTAGTTCTGGTGCAAGATGCAAACGATATACATGATGCAAGAACATAACTTATAATCATGCAATGAGGCTGTGCAATGAAACATTTGAATGCAAACGTTATGCAAAGAAAATGCCACAGTTAAGCAAACTGAAACAAGGCACATCAATTCCAATTATGAAAAGAAGTAAGCAAATAAACATGCCACATGTGGGAATCACGAGCCAAACCAAATTTCATGCAGAAAGGATGTAAGAAAATAAAGCTTAACTACGTGATGCGTAGGAAAGACGGAGAGCAGCATAACCGTCGGGCACACCCGAGGTCTCAACTGAGATCCTAATGCGTTGCACGCGTGAGAAGAAAAAGGGTGGTGTGAACACCAGGACACACCCGAATGTTTTTAACCGATGCAAACAATCCTAACGCGTCTCACGTGATAGGAGGAGAGGTAGTGTGAACACTAGGACACACCTGAATGTTTTTAACTAAAGAGTGGTGTGAACACCAGGGCGTACTCAAATGTTTTTAACCGAAAGGGTGGTGTGAACACCGGGACGCACCTGGATGTTTTTAACCGAAGGGGTGGTGTGAATACTGGGACGCACTCACATGTTTTTAACAGAAGGATAATCCTAACGCGTTGCACGCGAGAGGAGGAAGAAGTGAAAGGATGTGACCTAAAGGGTACGAATGATTTTACCAGGAACTCCTCTAAATGAATTGTACATACAATATCATGCATTTCCAAGAAAGAAACCATACATACAATATCGTGTGGTAAGAAATCATGAATGAATTACGAACTGAACATGACAAGTCATCAATAACTAGAACAGTTTAAACAAGATAGATCACAAAGTTAAACTAATGAAACAAAATCAATATAAATCAAATTATGCGCTCACACAACGAAACAAAACGAAATGGATATCTTGCTCCGTCTCTTCATTTCCTTTGATCTCTTTGGCGATTTTGCCTTCATTCTTTGTTTTCTCCTCTCTCTCTTTTCTTTCTTTTTCTTTTTCTCTTTTTTTAACTCTCATTTTTCTTGTTAACATACAACTCCTTACTACACTTAAATCAAAACCCATGATCAAAAACTCAAAATTAAAATCAAAAATTAAAAACCAAAACTACAACTCAGAAATTAAAATAATGATGAAATAAAATAAAATCCAGCAACACACACAAAACAAAACAAAACAAAAGAAGAAAAAAAAAAAAGAAAAGAAAAACATAAAAAGAGAATTGAAATCACCGAAGGTCGGCTAGGCCTTGGCGATGCATGACCGGGCTTCGATAGCGCTGATCGGCCTTCGACAGCGGCAAGGGACAGTTCGGTAAAAGCCATGCCCGTGGTTCTTTAAAACACAAAATAACTCTCACTTGGATCACAACCTAGGTCGAAATCCCCCTCCCTTCCTCTCTAAACTTCCCCTCTCTCTAGATTTCCTCTTTTTCTTGAGTTTACCCAACAACCCTCACAAAAATTTCCTAAAATAACTTGTTTTCCTCTTTATTTTGAACCAATTAAAAATTGTTTTGGTTGAAGTTTGGATTTTCTCTTTGTTTTCTCTCACTTTTACCCACATTGCTCACATTTTCCTTCTATCCCGTTCTGATTTTTCACAATTTCTTCACTTTCTCTCTCTTAGGGTTTGGGATTTAGGATTTCACCTATTTTCACTCATCCCCTTCACTTTTTCTTTACCTTTTTCATGGCTAGTGGCGAGGTCCCCATTCCGGAGCCTGCCATAGGTATTGGTGCTACCATTGGTGCAGACATGGAGGCAGAGAAAGCTGCTGCATTACTTTCCCTTATTGAGAGGCCTTTCGATGCGGCTACATGCTAGCTGCATACACTTGTGCCGCCTCTTGCCGGTATCTTGAGATTCGAGGGCTTTACTCTAGGGTTGGATGAGGATACTCTATTATGAGAGCCCATGGAGCATATATCGGCCGACGTTTCCACGGTACACAACTTTTTCCCTATTTTACTTTGCATTTTACTTTGCACACATATTGAAATGTTGAGCTTGACAAAAAAATCACCTGTCCCTGTTGCACATATACTGATAAAACTTCCAATTGATACGTGATTGCCAAGAGGATAGGCGGCTACGGCTCTATATTCGGCCTCTGACGTTGGTACGAGCGGTTTCCTACATAGGTCCGCACTTTGGTAGATAATGTTGGCTTTAGGCCCTTCTGCTCCGGGCTCATACAGATGAGGGCCGAGTCTTGGCTTTACGGGGCCCTAGTAGAGAGATGGTGGGACACCACCAACTTATTTCACTTCTCTTCTACTGGGGAGATGATACTGACCCCATATGACTTCTCGATGTTGATCGGTTTATGAGTTGGGGTCGGCGACCCAGTCCTTTTCAATCCAGATATGACTCGGTAGAGAGATGCACAGCTCTAACTTCTTGGGGCAATCCCAGACAATACCAGCCACAGGATGGTGCACTACAATTGGTTCTTGGAGCACTTCTCCAGTACACAGCTAGCCATTGCAGATGAGGTTGCCCAGTACACCCGTGGCTTCCTCATATATCTTCTTAGTACTACCCTGTTTTCAAATAGGGAAAATATCATGGGATTATATATTCTAGGGGCACTAGTACATCTTCCTAAGATGGCGGTTTACGATTGGGGTGGCGTAGGTCTGGCCACCCTTGCTACATGAGCTCCATTTCCCGCCGCAAGGTGGATTCACTCGGCGGCTACTGGAGGGTTTGGGAGGTACACCCTACACTCACCTTTCTGATATGCTTTAAATTATGTTCACTATTTTATTGTTTTTGCTCATCTAATCCATTTTCTCATGCCATTTGTCTGCCTTTGGTTTGCAGCTTTGGGCCTACACATATTTCACTTCGTTGGCTCGAGTTCCAGTGAGGCCGATCGAGTTATCTATACCTCGCTCCCGGTACTACAACTCACAGTTTGAGCGACGTTGCCTTGTAGATCGCACCTTCCCATATTTTCACCGTTTCTTTTACACTATCACAGCAGATCAAGTATTGCACTGCTTCCTACACTATATGGTCACTCTTATACTGTTGTACTGTTGTATTGTACCATACTAATACTGCACTGACTTTTGACACTGCACTAATTCTGACATCGTACTACCATTCTAACATCGCACCGATATTTGACACTGCACTGATTTTCTCATACTACACTGATATCTGACACTGCATTGATTTTCTCAGGTTGACTGGCACCCTTGGGTAGGCATTCCCCAAGTGTTGAGGGTGACCTACACCGCTGCTTGGCATGTTTCCACGATGAGGATCCTGTTCGAGGGCCCTTTTGGTCGGGCATACTACCTGGGAGAGAGATTCATCTGCCAGACCTGAGGCATTACTGACCCTAATATTCCACATCCTTCTCCTGCCATTATGAGGGTGGTAGATGATTTGTAGGATGGTCCTGAGCTGGACCTCTTGATGATAGGTGAGGACGACGATCGTCACCATGAGCCCGATGACTTTACAAATTTCTTACACACTCGAGTGATGGCGCCTCTTACTCTAGGTGTAGCTCGAGTTGTACCAGAGGTTACTGCTGCTTATGCTGCTGGGGCTGGTGATGCGCCCATTGAAGGTGCCCCTACCATTCCTCCCATTCCTGGATTGCCTGTGCTTCCTACCGTGATCATATACATGCGTCCAAATGGAGTGATCGAGCAGATCCCACTTGAGCCCATCGAGGAGAGGGACCGCAGACTTGTGTTTGCCCCTGGCGTTGAGCAGGTACACTTTCTTTTTATGCTAGTCCATGTTGTACTTTAGCTTATTCTCAACCATTACTATTCATTGTTCAATTACTTTTATCTGCTTTTCTCAATTTCTGTTCTTTTGCAGATTCCCCGGGCGTACGGTAACGAGCTCCTTCAGATGATTAACCGACTACTCATCATGGTACGCAGGAGGTAGACTGCCTTAGTTACCTATATGATTGAGGTACATTCTGCATGTAGCCTACTCCCATTGCCATAGTCTACACTTCTGATCACTCTATCTTATATCTGTTCTTCTTTAGCTTAAGTTGGCACTGGTAGTGCCTACAGGACCTTTTGCGGCCACTAGGCGGAGACGGGGCCCAGTGAGAGGCCGAGGAGGTGCTGATCGGAGGAGAGGTCAAGTGAGGCAGCACTTCTCTTCTGAGGAGTCTTTTGACGGGTCCACGACCCTAGAGGATGAGGGAGATGAGTTTGACCTGCAGTTGAGTAGCCCTAGTGATGACAGTGATGCATCTCCCCCACAACTGATGAGGAAGAGAGCGAGGATGGGCTACTGATGACGATGATGATTTTGCTTTTATTTTGCTTTTGCTTTCGTTTTGTTATGTAGTTATAAAACTAGCTTCGGATAAACCTTTTGCTTTTCAAAAACTTTCTTTTGTTTTGGTTGTGTAAAACGATGATCGGGGTTGGGCCCACCGGTTATGAAATGCAAGTTTTGTTAAATGATTTCTTTGCACAATATGATGAACTGCATTACCCTTGCATTTGCAACCTTCAGAACTGTGAATGCTTTGCTTTTGAATTGATTCATGAATCGGATAATGACTTACAACCAATCAAAACATAAAATACAACTCAATAATAGAAAAACAAAATGAAAACAACTCAAAAAGGCTAACAAACACTTGGTACAAACAAAACAAAACTCAAAAGTACAATTGAAGTTCATTCAAACAAAGGTTAGGTTTTGCTGCAACAGATCTACACTGTGCCAGCATCAAGACCCAGCCGAGCTTCACTGATGCACGACTGGCCATCAGTTTGATGTTGGTCAGTGTTGTCCAGTTATCATGCTCAGCTTCTTCTCAGACTCTATAAATAATGCTCCCATGCTATTTTTTTGGCAAACTCACAAGCCCATGATATTTTGCTCTCGAAATGGAGATATTATTTGTCAGCAGGCTTCAGGACTGGATAGCCGCTTTGGATGGCTTGGAAAAGATGAATTTTCGTGGCTTCGGCCTAAATGCCCTTTTTCCTTTGAGCCGCACTTCTCTTTGCTTTCCGTTCCTTCATGCCGCGGCTATATGTTAGAACCCAATCACACATGCCTTTAGCTTCGGGGGACAAGAAATATGCCCAACAATTGAAGAATTTCAGGCCTTAATGAAATCCCGACGCGATGAGGAAATCATACCTCAACCCCGCTTTGGCCACGTCCAGGCTTTGGGACGAATGTGTGGGCTCACTCTACACGAGGTACGATCTTTGGTCCACAATGAAGAGCTGAATATTCCTAGTCTGATTCATTAATTTTCTGACATTGGTGACCGAAGCGACCTTCTTTTGCGCGGTTTTAGGCAACATGCCCTTTGCTTTTGTATGTTGGCACACTTCCTTTTTGCTAATAGTTTTGGTGGATCCAGCATTCAATTTGTCAAAGTGGCCCAAGGTTTGAAAGAAGGCAAGAGTTGCATTGGCTTGGTATTGGCCGAGACTTTGATGGGCTTAAACGCCTTCCATCGGTGAGAGACTACCAAATTCATAGGGAGTCCACTACTTCTTCAAGTAATGTTTCCCACCCTTTCTAATAGGTATTTCTCACATCTCTCACCATTCATGCTTTGTTTTTTCTCTCAAAGCCCTTTTCTCACTTTTCTCTCAGTATTCATCTCTCTATTCTTTGGTCTCCCTTTTCTTTCATCCCTCCCCAAGTGTGGCTTATGAATAAGCTGAAGGTAGTGGATTCTTGCCCTACATACTCAGCTCGAGGATACTTCTTTCGCCAATAACTAGTGGATTTCCCAAACGAGGGGTGGTGGTGCCACTGGATGTGCAAAAGGTCTGCTGCTGACATTGCTTGGCATTGCCTCTGGCTTAATTTGACTGAAATGAGCTACAACATGACTCGACAACCTGGCATACAGCTGATTGGCTTGACACACTGTGTATTTTACTTTCCATTTAGGTTCAGACGTCATGTTGGTCATGACTAGACCTGCCCATAAGAGGGGGAAGAGTACTTCACTGCTTGGAGGACGAGAGAGCTTCTGGCACCTGCCCCTAGTTTCAGTTACGCCCTTTTTGACGAGTGCCTGGCTTGGCTCGAGAATGAGGCACAAACCGGGCCTACTTTAGCATCAGAAACTTCCACAAGCACAAGCGGGGGACGCAGGAGCACCTGACTCATCTATGCTCCTAGTTTATTGCTTTGATCTTACTTTTTAAGTTTTATGAATGTAATAAAAGAAACTTTGATTTGTATTGAGAGTTGGAAAACTTTGTATTGAAATCAATGAAATTAAAGTTGTGAGCACTAAAAATTTCCCTTTTAGTCCAAAAATGGTCTAAGTTGTAAAAGGTAAAATTTGAGCAAAAAATTAGCTTTTATCAAATATTTTCAAAACCATTTTCGATAAGGATTACCACTTTGACATATACGGAATCAATCCTCAAGATGTACAACCCTGAATCCAAAGATCACAAATTGCCCATTGACTGAATACCGCTATTCAGCACTGTAAGTAGCTCTTAGAATAAAGATCACAACTGAACTCTCAGATAAAGAACGGACAAAGATGACCTGATCAAACACATGGACAGGATGGTTGAGTTGGAGGTGTTTACGGCCGAACTTCAGGATGAAGTTGCGTATGTATCTCGAAGATGGGAATCAGGCCTTACGTAGTTCGATTCAGGTTCACTTGAGTATTAACGCTGTCCTTTTGCGCTCTAACTTTTTCCAAGGCCGCCCTTTAGGGTTTTCAACCTTGCGAGCTCAATTTTTCTTTATTTCCAATTTTTTTGTGCCCTAACTTTTGCCTAGGTCGCCCTTCTGGGCTTTCGGCCTAACGAGCCTCTCAGGGATAGTATTTCTTCAACTTTTCCATGTTGATCGATTGGGAAAATTCTAGGCCATCTATGTCTGCAAGAATAACAGCTCCAGCCGACCAGATAGTTTTGATGATGTAAGGACCAGTCTAATTGGGTCTGACCTTGCCCCTAGGGTCATGGATGGGAGCTCGGTTGTCTTTTAGCACTAAATCCCCATCTTTGAGATTCCGAGACTTAACTTTCTTATTAAAAACCCTGGCAATCCTACGTTGATAGCCTTGAACATGGTACAATGCTTTCAACCTTCTCTCACCAAACAACATTAGTTCTTCGAACCTGCTCTGTTGCCAGTCCGCCTCTGCTATTTGACACTCAGCCATAACTCGTAATGACTAGACTTCTATTTCGATTGGCAAAACAGCTTCTATCCCATAGACAAGAGAATGAGGAGTTGTCATTGTAGACATCCAGATTGAAGTTCTGTAGCCCTAGAGTGCAAATGGCAATTTATCTGGCCAATCCCTATAGGTCTCAACCATCTTCTGTAGAATATGCTTGACGTTTTTATTGGCGGCCTCAACAACTCCATTAGTTTGCGGCCGGTATATAAATGACTTATGGAAAGCCACATTGTATTTCTCCAACAAGTGGATCACTTCTTTCTTAAAATGGGAGCCATTATCTGAAATGATCTCATTTGGGACTCCATATCGGCAAATGATGTTGTTTCGGATGAACTTAGCCACATGCGCTGCTTTCAACACTGCATAAGACTGATCTTTCACCCACTTTGTGAAGTAATCAATTGTCATCAGAATGTATTCGTGCCCATTCGACCCTTTCGGTGTGACTGCGCCGATGACATCGATTCCCCAGACTGAGAAAGGCCATGGTGAAGTCAAGTTATACAGCTTCGACGGCAGGATGTTCATGCGATTGGCATGAATTTGGCATTTGTGGCATCGCCGAACAAAATTGATACAATCTTTCTTCATGGTTGACCAGTAGTAACCTTGCCTGAGAATCTTTCAGGCTAACATTTCTCCGTTCATATGTGTTCCGCACTCTCCTCCATGGATGGCCTTTATTAGACGCTTCAACTCCTCTACTTCAACACACAACTTGTGCATTCCCAAATGACCCCTCTTATAGAGTTTACCTCCGCAGATGATAAATTGAACATCCATCCGCTGTATTGCCCACTTATCTTTGGTATTTGCCCCTGGTGGATAAACCTCATTTTCCAAGAAGTTCCAGATATTGTGGGAGCCGAATAAATAGGGGAACAAAATCTGGAATACCCGATGAGCCGGTGACTGAACGGCTCCATTCTGCTCAACTAGGACGCCGAATA
This sequence comes from Camellia lanceoleosa, assembly GCA_025200525.1. NCBI lineage: Eukaryota > Viridiplantae > Streptophyta > Magnoliopsida > Ericales > Theaceae > Camellia > Camellia lanceoleosa. The sequence goes on from CM045765.1 coordinate 36,404,305, forward strand.
ATCAGGCGAGGATAAGGGAGGTATATTTCAGAAGCTTGACGCTAGCCAGCATATATCCCGCAGGAATACGGGGCCGAATAAGATAGATAGGCCGTATTTGGATCCCTCCGTAGAGCCGAATAAAGGAAAATATAATGATTGAAAAAGTAGGCCCGGGCCCCGAGGCCCAAGGAATGGATATAAATACAAGAGCTTCAGATTTGTAAAGGTACGTAAGAATCGCTTTTGAAAACTTAGTAAACAAGCTCTCTTGAGCAGAGGAACTGACTTGCCCGTCGGAGTGCTAATTCCGGCACCCCCGACCGGAGTGTTCTTATCTTTTCAGGTGACTAGCTGAGGATCATTGGCGTCTTTCAGGATCTAAAGAGTATTTCCAAACCCTTTCACCACAACTGGCGCCGTCTGTGAGAATACTCAAATATATCCATGAACGACGTGACTAAAGATCCTCCGATAGCCACTGACGAGATCGCACAGAGAGGCGACCTAACTCCGGCAAATCCGCTCGGAAAGGAAACCGTCGCGCGGCGACGCACCTCGAACTCTAGCCCACCAACGATTTCAACGACGGAGACGATGCAGGTGACCATAGAACAAGCCAGACAAACCAAACAGAGTTTGGACGACGTCATCGCTGAGAACGAACGCCTTCGTCGTGATCTGGCCTTAGAAAAAGCAAAGTCCAAGCAGGCAGGGCTCAAGGTTCCTGAGCGATTCCCACGGTCAGGTCCTCAACGACCTCGAGGCCAACAGCTCGCTACCGACGGTCGCCGCGCCTTAACCGATTCCCTTGATAAGGTAACAGAGGACGCACATCGCCCAAGAGGCGTCCCGCTTGACACCGTACATATGATATACAGCCTACCGATAGCCCCGACTGTACATGCAATCCGATCACTTCAAGCCCCAAGATCGGCTTACACCAACAAAGCGACCCTACCAGAGGCGCCAAGCATCACCTTCCGGCGACTACGATTTGGCGGCATAACACTCCCTCACGTAGATCCTCTAGTTGTTGCGCTACGCGTAAACAGGTTCACCGTTGAACGCGTCCTCATTGACCAGGGAAGCACTTCAGAGGTTATGTACTATAAAACCTTCATCAAACTCGGGTTCAACGATTCGGATCTGACTCCAGCTCCATATCCACTATTCGGCTTCAATGCCAACCCGGAGTACCCTTTGGGAAAGATCAGTCTACCCGTTCGAGTTGGCTACAGAACGGTGGACGTGGAATTCTTGGTCGTCAGGCTACCATCGCCGTACAATCTCATCATGGGGCGATCATGGTTGCATGCCCTGCAGGCCGTCCCAAGCACCTACCACCAGCTGCTGCGATTCCCAACAGAACACGGCATTGAGCAGATCCGTGGCTCCCAGCAGTCAGCGCAGGCATGTTACCTTCTCGCCGCCAAGTCGCCGAAGGAACTGCAAGTAAACTCCATTGAAGTGCCCGATCGAGAGATCCTGGATGACGTCGGGCGTCAACCAAACGAAAAGGCCACGGAAGATTTAGACCGGGTTGACATTGATGGAAGCCCGGATAAGTTTTTTATGATCGGCGCCTCTCTGAGCCAGGTCGACAGACAGCAGCTGATCACTTTCTTACTCAGCAACCTCGACGTCTTTGCGTGGACTCCATACGAGATGCCGAGAGTAGACCCATCAGTCTCTCAGCACCACCTCAACGTCGACCCCCGGTGTAGGCCGATCATTCAGAAAGGCCAGCGATCCTCCGCAGAACACACCGCCGCCGTTGTCGAAGAAGTTGACAAATTGCTTGACGCCGGGGCAATTAGAGAAGTCACCTACCCCACATGGCTCTCCAACACAGTGGTGGTGAAAAAGAAGAACAGAACTTGGCGAGTGTGCGTCGACTTCACGGATCTGAACAAAGCTTGCCCCAAAGACTGCTTCCCATTACCTAGAATTGACCAACTCGTTGATGCGACGGCGCGCCACCGGCGCATGAGTTTCCTCGATGCCTACAGAGGCTATCATCAGATCGCCATGAATCCGGATGATCAGGACAAAACTGCATTCCTCACTCCAAGAGGAACCTACTGCTACAGGGTTATGCCTTTTGGACTGAAGAATGCAGGGGCAACTTACCAAAGACTGGTCACCACGATGTTCAAAGAACAGCTCGGACACACTATGGAAGTATACATCGATGACATGGTGGTCAAATCCAAAGAAGAACAAAACCATATAGCCAATCTGGAAAAGACATTCAACACCCTACGCAAATACAGAATGAAGCTAAACGCTTCCAAATGTGCCTTTGGGATCGGCTCCAGCAAATTCCTGGGCTATATCGTCAACCACCGAGGAATCGAAGCCAACCCGAGGTAGGTCACAGCAATTTTGGAACTGAGTTCCACCCGTTCAGTGAAAGAGGTCCAAAAGTTGATGGGAATGGTCATGCACTCAACAGTTCATCGGTAGATCTACAGATCGCTGCAGACAATTCTTTCAGACACTACGGCAGGGCAGAGCTTTTGAATGGTCCGCCGAATGCGAAGCAGCTTTTAACGAGCTCAAGACCTACCTCCGGACAGTACCTCTTCTAACAACACTCACCATTGGTGACCCTCTCATTCTATATCTGGCAGTCTCGAAGCCGTCAACAGATATTATTAAAAAAGAGGAGGAAAAGGCGGAATACCGATGTATTATGTGAGCAAGGCAATGGTGGACGCCGAAACACGCTACCTACCGCTGGAAAAACTCGTCCTAGCGTTGGTCATGGCAGCAAGAAAACTGATGCATTACTTCCAAGGACACAGCATTAGGGTGCTCACAGACTATCCCCTCTGATCAGTACTATGGAATGCAGAAGCATCAGGACGTGTTTCGAAGTGGGCTCTCGAACTCGGCCAATACGACATCCAATTCTTATCCAAAACTGCAATCAAGGGGCAGGTGCTTGCCGACTTTGTTGCCGAATTCACAGGAGGGCTTGCCGACCTCAAGCCTGATGACATCCAGCTAAAGGCATGATTCGCCAAAGCCGATGGAGAATATATGTCGGGGACATTTGGCAGTTATACTATGATGGATCGTCTAACCAACGGGGCAGCGGCGCCGGCATCGTAATCATGTCTCCAGACGGCGCAGTAATTGAGCAGGCCGTCAAGCTCGGCTTCGAAGCATCAAATAACGAAGCCAAATATGAAGCCCTTTAGCGATTATGAACGCACACACCTTTCGGTGGCGTTGTTGGTGTTTTGTGACTCAAAATTGGTAATCAACCGGTTGAAGAAGTCGCCGCGCAGAGACGGCGTATGGCGACCTATATGAAAACGGCTAACTCTTCTTGGCGAAATTCGACCATCATGAACTAAACCAAATAACACGCGATCAAAATACACACGCGGATGCCCTGGCTTGCTTAGCCTCCGCCACTAACTCCGAGCTCAAGCGTACTATCGAAGTAGGTTTCGTCCCGGAACCAAGTATCGGCCCTCCGGAAGAAACCCACATCAACATTATAGAATCGGCTCCAAGTTGGAAGGATCCCATTGCTGCATTCCTTTCTTCTGAGCAACTCCCAGAGGACAAAAAAGAAGCACACAAGCTGCGAAACAAGGCCCTGCGGTACTACTTAGATCCACAAGGAGGGCTTTACAAAAAGTCCCTCTCTGGTCCATACTTGGAATGCGTGCAACCGGACAAAGTGGAGGAGCTGCTCACTGAGATACACGAGGGTAGCTGTGGTGCCCACTCGGGGGGACGCTCCCTAGCCCATCGGGCGATAACACAGGGATACTATTGGCCGACGATGAGGGCCGATGCACAAAATTATGTCAAGAAATGCGAACAATGCCAAAAGTTCTCCCCACTAACCCATCAGCCGGCAGAAACTTTGAATTCCATCACAAGCCCATGGCCGTTTGCTCAGTGGGGACTTGATATCGTAGGACCATTGCCGAGGGCCCCAGGGAACAAGCGATTTCTAATCGTAGCAACAGATTACTTCACAAAGTGGAAGCGGAGGCTCTAACCCATATCTGAGATTCGACATTAAGCGCTTTGTGTGGAGGAACATCATTCTGCTCAAAGATCCCAAGAGCATTGATCTCGGATAATGGTACTCAGTTCGATTGTGGCGTATACCGAGAATTGTGCAGCAAGTATGGTATTGAGCCCTACTTCTCTACGCCAGCCTACCCCCAAAGTAACGGTCAAGCGGAAGCTTCAAAAAAATCCATCTTGGACGGCATCAGAAAGAGGCTGGAAAGTACCAAAGGCAGATGGGTTGAAGAGTTGCGGCGTACTTTGGGCCCATCGCACAACGCCGAGCGATCTCTGGAGAAACACCGTTTGCCCTATGCTTGAACCCGTGCAATCTTACCACGGAGATCGGCTTACCAACTCTACGATCGCAAGCCTTTGACACAGGCGAAACGACATGATGCTCGCCTCGACTTGGTTACGATTGAAGAAACGAAGAGACCGCGCTTTAGCATCCATGGCACGTTATTAGCGGCTTCGCTAAGTCATACAATCGGCGGTTCGAGTTGATACCGCCGCTACAATCCCGGAGAATTGGTTCTAAAGAAGGTACTACCAGCCGACCGGAGGCCAGCTGATGGGAAGCTTTGTCCTGGGGCGGCCCTATCGAGATAGATTCCGTCGCGAGCCGCGAGGGCATATCGGCTCTCGGACATGTCGGGAAGAAGCCTGCCACGGCCGTGGAATTCAACACATCTACGTAAATTTTATCAATGACCCGACCTATGGGCTTGATACTTGTACATACGTCGTTGTAATGCAAGGTTTCGTGTTTTTACATGTTTGAGCTCAACACCTTAGGGCCGAATGAGTCTCCGGATTCGAAGCGCCCTTCGTGGATGTCGCGATTGGCCAAAACAAGTCTCCGGATTCGGAGCCCCCTTTGGTGCATGACACCTTAGGGCCGAATAAGTCTCCGAATTCGGAGCGCCCTTCGTGGATGTCACGATTGGCCAAAACAAGTCTCCGGATTCGGAGCCCCCTTTGGTGCATGACACCTTAGGGCCGAATAAGTCTCCGGATTCGGAGCGCCCTTCGTGGATGTCACGATTGGCCAAAACAAGTCTCCGGATTCGGAGCCCCCTTTGGTGCATGACACCTTAGGGCTGAATAAGTCTCCGGATTCAGAGCCCCCTTTGGTGCATGACACCTTAGGGCCGAATAAGTCTCCGGATTCGGAGCGCCCTTCGTGGATGTCACGATTGGCCAAAACAAGTCTCCGGATTCGGAGCCCCCTTTGGTGCATGACACCTTAGGGCCGAATAAGTCTCCGGATTCGGAGCGCCCTTCGTGGATGTCACAATTGGCCAAAACAAGTCTCCGAATTCGGAGCCCCCTTTGGTGCATGACACCTTAGGGCCGAATAAGTCTCCGGATTCGGAGCGCCCTTCGTGGATGTCACGATTGGCCAAAACAAGTCTCCAGATTCAGAGCCCCCTTTGGTGCATGACACCTTAGGGCCGAATAAGTCTCCGGATTCGGAGCGCCCTTCGTGGATGTCACGATTGGCCAAAACAAGTCTCCGGATTCGGAGCCCCCTTTGGTGCATGACACCTTAGGGCCGAATAAGTCTCCGGATTCGGAGCCCCCTTTGGTACATGACACCTTAGGGCCGAATAAGTCTCCGGATTCGGAGCGCCCTTCGTGGATGTCACGATTGGCCAAAACAAGTCTCCGGATTCGGAGCCCCCTTTGGTGCATGACACCTTAGGGCCGAATAAGTCTCCGGATTCGGAGCCCCCTTCGGTGCATGACACCTTAAGGCCGAATAAGTCTCCGGATTCTGAACGTTTATACCACGCCGTACAAAATATTCTAATCAAAATCTAAATATTCTAATAAAATGAATCGACGCGTCTGAACTAGAAATATTTTACAAATCAAAATATTTTACAATTAGAGACGGCAAGGGCAGATTTATTAATCTAAGCGGCCGCCTTCTCGCAGATGCCTCGGCCAGCCCACGAGTCCGAACCATTTGGCTCTTCACGCTCGAGCCCTAGCCAAGGCAAGGGCAGATTTATTAATCTAAGCGGCCGCCTTCTCACAGATGCCTCGGCCAGCCCACGAGTCCGAACCATTTGGCTCTTCACACTCGAGCCCTGGCCAAGGCAAGGGCAGATTTATTAATCTAAGCGGCCGCCTTCTCGCAGATGCCTCGGCCAGCCTACGAGTCGGAACCATTCGGCTATTCACGCTCGCGGATCTATTAAGAAATATCACCATAAAATCACGGAAACATCAGCACATTGAACAGAATTCATAATCAGAACATTGAGCAGAATTCTTAACATTCTTTAACTACAAAAAAGTATCGTCGTCCACTTTTGTACAGCAACATTTTGTAATATCAGCCCGCATGAAAAATGTCTGACAAACAAATACAAAATAACAAAAATAAACAGAAAAAGTACTTCAAATCATAACAATTGTGTATCGTAACGTAAAGATCAACCCTCGGAATCAGTCTCCAACGGATCGATGTCCACTTGCTCATACGGTATTGGCTCATTCAGTGAAACCACAGCTACAGCAAGGGCCTTGTACCAACCATGTTTGAAACCCCGATTCTCAAACCGGAAGACCTGGTCCACGTACTCGGCAAGTCCAGCCTCTCTCCCGGCTTCGAAAACTTTTGAATCGGCAATCACCTTTGCCGCCTTCATTTCAGCCAACTCAGCCTCCAGGCTGGTAACTGCCTTTTGGGACAAGCCAAGTGCAGCTTCCATATCGTCGGCCTTCTTCTCGGCCTCCTCCCTCAACTTATCTGCATCGCGAGCTCTCTTTACCGTGGCCTCTGCCCGAGAAGCCTCCTGGTTTGCTCTTAAAAATTCGTCCTCGGCCATTTTCCTCTGGCCCTCAACTTGCTTTCATAAACGACTAATTTCCTTGACGGCGTCGAGATGACGCCGGCCTACATCAGCTATCCTACCAACGGCCTGCAAAAGCAAAATTCAAAAAACGTAACGCGAACAATGTTTGGACGAAGTGAAGGAAAAATCAGAATATGTACCAAAAGGGCCGACTGCGCGGCTAACATTGTCGCATTCAAATCAGGTTCCAACTGGAAAGCCTCCATATCAGACGGCAACGACAAAGACGTTGCCACGCCGAACGCGACCTCCTGGTCTTTAAGCGCCGAGGCATCCGAAGAAACTGGCATGTTTCCTACCATCGGTCGAATCACAAAGGGCACAACCTCACTCGATCCCTCCATTCGAGGTCGTTTGCCACCATGATCTTCTGAATCGACCACACGATCCCTAATGCGTTTCTCCGCCTTTCCCTCAACATCATGAACGGCTTCCCCAACCAACGCGGATTCGGCATTCTTATTTGTCGCCGCCTCGTCAACAATTCCCAAGGATCTCGATTTGGTAACTGGCAGGGGATGTTGAGATTCAGTGGTGGGTGGTTCGGTCGAAAGGCCCTCCGCTCTTCGCCGTGCGGCTAGCCTCTCCGCATTCACCTTTTTAGCAAGTTTTGTCAGGCTTAACCCAGCCATGTTAGTGGAGCCTGAGATAGGAAGACTGTCTGAACGTTGAGGAACGTCGTCAACAGGAAGGTTTCCCCGCCCCGAAGTAGGAGGATCGGCAGAGTCCAATACCTCCTCAGATTCGGCCTCGGACTGATCCGATTCGGCAGTATCGGATACTTCAGTACTCTCCGAATCGGACCCTTGAAAACCTACCTGTCTCAAGTTTCTGAAGTCGGATAAAATACGAGCGACGAGAAACTCTTCCCCCTTCGGAATCGGTATGTTCTCCGCTGCCGAAAAGGTTGTATATGTAGGCTCGTAGCAAAGTAGAACGTGAGCCGCTCTTCCCTGCTTATGAAGACTGCGACGGCCGAAATAACTTAGAGCAATCCTAATGTCCGAGAGAACGGCGTCATCAGTTGAGGCTTGGACTTTTTTCAAATCGTTCCCTGCACAAAACAAGCCGTAAGACTCAAAGAAAACAGGGTATGGCAAATATGAACACACAATACGAGCAAGCGGCATTCGGCGACCTGGTTCGCCCCTACGTCTAGGAATAGGATCGACGCGATCCTCCCCTTCGCCGAACTCCCAGTTGCCGCGGACAACGACCATGACATCATCGACTCGTTTTCCAGAGCTGGAAAGCATAGTGATCAACTAATGATCTATATCCTTAGCTTTGAGGAAATGCGCCCGTCCGACGGAGGATTTGGCCAAAAGCGTATGATCTTGGGATGGCAGGAATGCCAAGATTAATTCCAAGGCAGCGGTTCAGTGCTACGATCCCCATTATAATTCTAAAGAAATTCACATTGGGCTGGGAAAGGATCAAATCCCAATGGCGAAGAACAGCTCTCAGAAACGGATGAAGGGGAAAGCAGACTCCACCCTCCGCGATTGACAAAAGAGGAAAGACAATCGTGGTTTCATCCTCCCTCTCCATGTCAAGAGTGCCGTCCGCCACAAACGACAAGTGGACATCGTCAGGAATCGAGAAATGGCGTCTAAAACCAGCAATTCGATCTGACGAAAGGAGGTCTTTCAAGTGTTTCGCCATATCCTACTAACTATAAAAACATGCGGCAGAATAAACAAACAAAGAAAACTCCAGAACAGGGGAGAGAAAAAATTACAAAAATGAAGAGAGTATCACGGATGGAAGATTTGCAAGAACAATTCGAAGAGCAACCCAGCAACTAGCCTCGTAGAACACGGATTCGAAAGGACATCAGATTTCAAGTCATAATAAATAAGCGTGTACGAAGAGGCGGGAAGTTGAGATGACGATTAAAGGGGGAGTAATTAAACGCTCGCGTGATAAGTCCAACTCCCAAACGGTGGTACGGAGTATTCGAAAATCGGAACCAAGCGTTTCACCCAACTATAATTGACAAAACGCTTGGGGGGCAATTGTGGGAGCCAAATAAATAGGGGAACAAAATCTGGAATACCCGATGAGCCGGTGACTGAACGGCTCCATTCTGCTCAACTAGGACGCCGAATAATCAGGCGAGGAGAAGGGAGGTATATTTCAGAAGCTTGACGCTAGCCGGCATATATCCCGCAGGAATACAGGGCCGAATAGGATAGACAGGCCGTATTTGGATCCCTCCGTAGAGCCGAATAGAGGAAAATATAATGATTGAAAAAGTAGGCCCGGGCCCCGAGGCCCAGGGAATGGATATAAATACAAGAGCTTCAGATTTGTAAAGGTACGTAAGAATCACTTTTGAAAACTTAGTAAACAAGCTCTCTTGAGCGGAGGAACTGACTTGCCCGTCGGAGTGCTAATTCCGGCACCCCCGACCGGAGTGTTCTTATCTTTTCAGGTGACTAGCTGAGGATCATTGGCGTCTTTCAGGATCTAAAGAGTATTTCCAAACCCTTTCACCACAGATATCATAGTACCAAGGGTTTTGATCTTGTACTTCATCTATTGCAGTGATAGTCTCGTAAGCTGGCGTATACCTTTGTTCAATGACGATCAGACACATCCGGACTCTCAACAGGATGTCTATCATAGAAGATAGAGTTGATAAGGCGTCAACGAACTTGTTGTTTTCTCTCAGTACATGCGTGAAACTCAGTTTTTCAAACTTAGGAATCAGAACGTCCAGGGTTTGGTAATAGATCTTCATCTTTTCTTCTTTGATCTTCCAGTCTCCTTTTGCTTGAGACATAACTAGGTTTAAGTCCCCAATAACGTCTAACCTTTTTGCTCCTAGTTCCAGGGCTACTTCCAAACCAGAGATACACACTTCGCATTCTGCTTCGTTGTTGGATACCTTGAACCAGAGTTTGAAGGCAAAAGGTATATGGAAATTGTCGAGTGCTATCAGCGACACACCTATCCCATAACCATATTGATTAAATGCTCCATCAAAGTACCTTATCCAAATCTCTTCCTCGACTCGCATAATAGCTTCATCTGGGAACATATATTCTATCGCTTCATCCCCTTCTACCGGGTGATCTACTAGGAACTCTGCTACTGCTCTCCCCTTGACTGACTTGCGAGTGACATACTTCAGATCAAATTCGGAGATAAGAAACAACCAACGAGCTAGCCTACCCGCAAGCGCTGGTTTCCCAAAGAGATATTTGATGGGATCTAATCTCGAAACTAGAATTACAAAGTAGGCTAACAAGTAGTGTCTCAACTTCTTGGTAGCCCATATCAAGGCTAAGCAAGCTTTCTTCAGCAGGGTATAACAGGTCTCGTAATCCAACATTTTCTTGCTCAAGTAATAGATGGCTTTCTCTACCCTATCCTCAGATTCTTGAGCAAGCATGTATCTTGTCGTTGTGTCCGTTACTGACAGATACAAAATCAAGGACTTCCCTGGCTCTGGCGGCGACAACACAGGTGGATTCTGAAGGTATAGCTTGATCTGCTCAATAGCGAATTGACGCCGATCATCCCATCTAAATTTCTTTCCTTTCTTCAAGAGACCAAATAGTGGTTCACAATTCAAGGTTAATTTTGAAATAAATCGTCTTATGAATTTCACTTTAACTAGAAAGCCTCGCACCTCCTTTTCAATCTTTGGTGGTGCATTTCTAGGATGGCCTTGATTTTGGAAGGATCTACTTCGATACCCCTCTGTGTGATCAAGAAACCCAGTATTTTCCTTGCTGTTACGCCGAAAGTACATTTCTGTGGATTCAACCTCAGTCTGTATTCTCTGATTCGTTGAAAGAATTTCTTCAAGGCAGTGTAGTGGCCATCTCTTTCTTTAGACTTGACAATCATGTCATCCACGTACACCTCGATCTCTTTGTGGATCATATCATGTAGAATTGTAGTTGTAGACCTTTGATAGGTAGCCCCAGCATTCTTCAGTCTAAATGGCATCACTCTGTAACAGTAGGTTCCCACGGCATAGTGAAGGCGGTTTTCTCTCTGTCCTTGGATGCCATCAGAATCTGGTTATACTCGAAAAATCCATCCATAAAGGAGAGCATTGCATGACTCGTGGTGAAGTCCACTAATTCATCGATGTACGGTAGAGGAAAGTCGTCATTCGGACTGGCTCTGTTCAGATCTCTGAAATCCACACACACTCGAATTTTGTCGCCTTCTTCCGCACTGGGACGATGTTGGCCAACCAAGTTGGATACTCAGATACTAGCAAGAACCCTGTGTCTATCTGCTTGGTGACCTCTTCTTTAATCTTCAAAGCCCAATATGGGCATATTCTCCGCAATTGTTGTTTGATGGAACGGGCCTCGGGGTCGAAAGGGATCTGATGCTGTACAATCTCAAGATTGAGTCCAAGCATGTCTTCGTAGGACCACACGAAAACATCTTTTAAATCTTATAATAAAGTGACTAAGCGCTCGTGTTTCTCTGAAGATAGCATGGACTCGATCTGGACTAGACGTGGATCCTTCTCAATATCCACATTAAAATCAATGATTTTACCAGCAAGGGGTTTTGCAAACCTCTCATCCTCTAGATTAATCAAAATTTTCAAAACCAGAGGAATTCTTTCCTCTTCGTTTTTCTCAAAATTTTGAAAATCATTATCAATGCAATAAACAAGCGGCACAGAGAAATACTTGGAATCTGCGGTGGCATTCTCATTCACAAGGTCAAGCTCATCCAGTTCTTCGGTTACAATCGACTCAAAGAAAAAATAAAAGGACAATCTAGACAGAACTTTGGCATTAGAGTTATCAACCCCAGGAATACCGGACCCAGACTCAGAAGAATCGGAATCTGATCCCGACTCCACAAACTCTGTGGAATCAGATTCTAGTTCACTACTTGACTCAGAACTATGAGATAGGTAGCTCTTCTCCAGCTGCCAAACGAGGGATGGTGCGTCAGATGCATCCAAAATGCTACTAGAAGGGTTCACACCCGGCTGGTCCCCGATCATGGAAACGGTCAGGTTATCCCCCAAGCTCTTTGAGTCGGCCAGAAGATCCAAAAGGAGACATGCCAGTGCTTCTCCTACTTCAAGCTCACCGTTGTCAGAATCACTTTCTATGCTCTACTCAGCTTCCGTAGTCGGTTCAGTCATTTCCTCCGTATCACTGTCTTGTAGCTGCAAGTTGAAGAAAATTTCAAAACAAGGAACCTGCTGCCTCTCAAAGTTGAACCAGGGTTAGGGGAAATCGCAAAATGGGAAGTCTTACCCTCCCAAACAAAATGACCATTCAGAGTTTCCCGGATTGGTCTATGCATAAGCTCATAGCGCTTCCTAGTCTGCTTAGCTCTGGCTCTGCCGGCCATCTCTTTTGCTTTTCTAACCCAATCCTCTTTGGTGGGCATATAGCCAAGACCTAAGGCATCTGGGTTATTTGGCACATCTGCCAATGCAGTAACGCCTTTCTGGCCACTTCTTTCCAAATACATTCCTGGCACATGTTGAAGCTTGTTCATGAAGTAGATTGATTGGGCACTGACATACAAGCCCTCATCAGCTGCCAAGATGGTTTGCACTGCCTGGGCCTTAGCTAGGGTAAATCCAGAGAGGAAAACATCCTCCTCGCCATAAACAATTTCCAGCACAGGTGTAGTTACCTCTGGTGGAGGATGTATAGATGAATTCCCAAGCACAATTGCTACCCCTTTTCCATGGGGGTATTTTAGTATTTGGTGGAGGGTAGAGGAGACAACTTTTACTTGGTGCAGCTTCGGCCTTCTTAGCAATAGATTGAAAGTGGGTGACACATCCAGGACATGGAACTCAATATCCTGTTGGGCTGGGCCCACTTGAACTCTGATCTGTACTGTGCCCATCACCTCTCTGCTGGTGTTGTCGTACACCCGAATCACTTAGGCTATAGGTACGAAATCTGCTGGTTTCAAACCAATGGCATATGCTGTACGGGACGGGCATACATTGATTGCTGACCCAGTATCGATCAATATCACCGGCACCCACTTTTCCCTACACTCGACTGATATCTACAGAGGTTTGTTATGTGTTGAGCCTTCTGGTGGTAGTTCTTTGTTTGAGAAAGTTAAAGTTGGGGCAGTACCTCCCGGGAAGACCAACCTAACTAGCTGTTCAAGAGTTGTGTCAATGGACAATTTGGCTTTATCTATTGCTGATAGCACAGTCTGTCGGTGCATGCGAGAAGCCATGAGCAGACCCCAGATTGAAATATCAGCCTAGATCTTCTTTAGTTGTTTCAACACCGTTTCTTCTTCCAACTGCCTTTCTCTCAGCTTCTCTACCTCTTTATCCTTTCCGGAGGCTTCAGCTTGGTCCAAATGTAGGGGCTTAAAGTACCGCCCACTTCTAGTCATATGGTCCACTTCTTTAGAGTACCAAGTATTGTCTGGCAAGTCTTCACCCCAATCCTCGTTAGTATGGGCAAGATGCAGATCGTCATCTTCCCACCATATTCCTCTAGCAACCGACAAGCAATTGTCTGGTTCCGATCTGATTATTCTCTTATCAAAAACATCCCCCATAAGGTGTTGAGCTGTTCCAGCCTTCTATTTGTTTTGATCCCTTTCTTGCACAAACCGTGTTAGTGTGGCTTCTTATTCAGTATCCGCGATACTCATAGTACCCAATTCCTGATCTAAATTCTTAATATCGATGCTCTCCAGCAATTTCCCCTTATCCTCAGCCATTTCGGCCACTGCAGGTATTCTTACTTTCTTTTTTTCAAGTTTTGGTTGAATTTCCTCTTCTTTGTCAGGCTCGTCACTAAGCCACCCAGAGTTGTCTCTCGACCCATTCAGATGAAACCAGTCAATCTGCACGTCCCCCTGATCTTGTTCGCTGTAGAATTACAAATTGTTTGAGTCTTCTTCCAGCTCTGCTAGGTCGTCTAGAACTTGGTTTTGGCCATCTTGTTGAACCACATTAACCTCCACTGCCTTTGGCAATACCACTTCAGGTTTGGCTTGATCCACCGGCACAATATAACAGCACAGGTCATAAACCCCCTTAGATAAGTCTGCAAAGCTCTCAAGCAATGGACTGACATTCTCCCTCAAGGCCAACCTCCCTCATTCTGCCATTGTCACCACCATGGGTTCAGGTTGAAGAGTGGAAATGTTCATCATGCACAAGTCCATGCTCTTAGAGATGAACACAGCCGGTTTTGGTAGGTGAGAGGGGGTTATGTATACATTGGGGTCATATAGGATGGCCAGTATATGTATTAAATTTAGGTTTCGAGGTGGGGGAACTTGGTTGTGGGCTGGAAGAGGGTTGGTAGTCACATTTGGCTTTTGGGGTGGTGCTATCACCCTGTTGTCAATGAGATCTTGAATCTCATGACATAGCTCAGAGCATTGGCGTTGTCGTGGACCGTCACGGCAAAAGGCCTGATTTGGCTGTTTGTGTTTAGGTGGGAGGGGATCGGGTAGTGGGCGTTGTTCTAACGGCTTAAGATGCCTCTTTTTGATCAGCACCCTCAGGGCTTGGGATAAAGGCATATAGAGTGGGGGTAAAGACCCTTTGAGATCGAGCCTGGCTATTTGAGTTTTATGGATTTGTACTGGCGAATGGGTTGGCAGTTTTGGGTGTGGTGGTGAAAACATTCACATCAGATAGTCGTCCAGTTGTGCTTCCACTTATGGTTGCATTGGAACTGCGTATGAAAGGCCTCTTAGGCTGCTCATTTTCATCGTTTATCAACCCCTGCTTCATCGCATCTTCAATCTGAACCCCTATCTCGTGGAGCTCAGCGAATGTAAACAATGGCAAGACTATCATCTTCTGCAATAACTTTCCTTGTAGGTTGTGGACTACCATTCTGATTTGATCCTTCTCGGACAGTGTGATAGTCATCATCAAAGCCTTGGCCCTCCACTTAGTTACAAAGTCCGAGAAGCCCTTCTTTGGCTCTTGACGGGTTGCTTCAAGATCACAGGTTGTGACCTTGATTTGGGTATTATAGGAGTACTATGCGATGAAGGCCTTAGCCATTTCTTCCCAACTCCGCTTCACAGAGTCCTCAAGTTTTGCATAATAGATTGCTACTATTCCTGACAAGGTCCGGTCGAAAAGCGACAGCTTTTGAAGCCTGGTAAGGCCCATTGGTCGTAGAATGTTTGAGAATAACTGTAGATGGACCATGGGATCCCCAGAGCCATGAAATCGGTCTATGTGAGGCACCTTGAGTCTGTCTAGCAAAGTTACTGCAGAATCGATATATCCAACCTTGATGTCAGGGATTGAGTTCACACCATGTGCCCGTTTGAAAAGCTTTTCTAGCTTGTTGACCTTCAGTGTAGTGGGGTTAACCTCGAATTCAAATGGCGCCTCAGTTTGGTACATTGGTGCCTTGGAGGCTTGCGGTAGGATCAGATCTACCGGAATGTCCAGATTCTCTTGGACATTGATAGTGACTCCGGGCATTGGAATACCCATTGGAGGCGCGTGGGATGTAGAAGCTACCGTCGGTTGTGGTTGCTATTGCTGCAACCTGTTTATCACTTCCGCTTGGTGGGCTATAACTTCAGCTTGGCGGGCAGCATCTTGCTGCATAGTTTCAATAGTTTGTTGGAGATGATGAAGCAAGTCTTACATACTAACCACAAGATGTTATGCCATCAGAACTAGCGAATCATCTCTTACTGGAGTGGAAGTAGAAGACTGAGCCTGGCTGGGCGTAGGTAAAGAAAAAGATGACTGCTGGACTGGTGAATTATGCCTAACCCTCTTCCGTCTCATAACCAGTGGGAGTGAAGCAAACACTGGTTGTCCTCTGACAAGATCTCCGGATCGGTAAAGTCTCCTAACATGGGTCTAGAGTGCTTGGGGGGTAACGGAACTATTCGAAGCAATTGTGATTAACTACCTTGCAAAAAGAAATAAAGCAAAAAGAAAGCGAAAATCAGAAATCGCACAGCGCCTGAGCCCATATATGAACAAGACATAGTTGTAATCAAAAGCTGCAACACTGTACTCAACATTGAACTTTGCCCCCAAATCTGATACCCAAACTTGCAACTGATACATACATTCCTGTAGAGTTTTACTCTAAAGGCATATACTAGTTAAGTGAGAGCCAAAACACCCCTATAATGGGGTAGGGTTACCTTGTCCTAGTTTCGTCAGGAACTAGGGTTCACTATTTAAGCAAAGTGTTTCACATAATCCTGCATTCGGGTAAGCAACTTGTTCTAGTTTGGAACAGTCTCTATGGTTTTCGATATGCAACTAGGCCGATTGGTCAAAAAGGGTACTTCAGCAAGACTACCTAATATACCTCTCACACCTAACACCGAGAAGTGAAAGGAGATCAAACGATATAGCGATAGTCCAGATCCAAGGGTTGTGTTCCCATCATCATAAAGCCATAACGGTCAGCCTTTGGCAAGCTTTTCCAAGCAAGCCTCCGGCAAACCGTTCAGGAATAGCAGATGGCAAACACAGTGACTTAGGCACACCAATGCAAATCCAAATGCAAAGAAACACATAATTATAGATAAAATGTAATATCATGAGTTCGAGTCAAGTTCTCTAAAATCTCTAGCAGAGTCACCAGAAACTGTAGCTCAACTTTTTCGTGCCTCCTTTCAGAAGTTTGAAAGAAAGTCCTACAGTTCGGACTCCCACGGTTCTGAATTTAACCTCACAAGTGCAATGTGAAACTGATAAACACCAAAGAGTCCAAATCCGGCAAATCTTTCAAAAAAATCGATTTTAGAATAAAAAAAATGCCAAAATTGGGCTATTTTTCCAGATACAAAGTTGTCACCTAAATATTTTATTTTGGGGAAATTTAGGAAACCCATGACTCGTGCCAAAGGCCATGTGTCTGTCATCACCAAAGTTACCTCGGCCCGGGGAACTTAGGTACGACGAATTGGGCACCCCCGCTTGCCCGATCAAAGATCGGCCTCTACTAATCATGATATGATTTTTTTATCAACATTATATTCTCTTATTCCGATTATTAGGCTAGCTTTACTATATGATGCACACAAGCAAGTATAGACTAGTTTGTTTAAATTAGAACAGTTCAATTTCATGTTTGTTTTGTGAAAAGGGTTTGAGTTTTCCACCTCAAGTGGTCTTAAAGTTTGCGAATTTGCCACTTAACAAAGTTGACTTAAAACTGTGAATTTGCCACTAGACATAGTAGGCTTAAACGTACATTCGTTGAATCCTTCCAATTCAAGCAACAAGCCTTCATCCATAAGCATTCAAGCAATTTATCAAATAAGTATTTAGCCTCATGGTAAGCATGTTAGTCATGGCAATCACTCACACTCATGCAAGTATGCCAAAGCTCTAAAACTCACCTAGTACTCCAAGCTAAGAAGATATGAGTCAGAAAAATGCATATTCCTAACTATACAATATGACTAATGCAACATATGCAATAATGCAATTAATAGGATCGACTACTAATCTGTTATTTGTAACAATTTGAGAGCATGCTTTTAAACACGTATTCAAAGAAGTATTGAAACAACAATGCAGTTTGAATGATGCGCCGAGCCTTGGTGCATGCAATACAAGATGAATAAATGCAAGCATAAGGTATACCAATCGAAACATGTCCCTAATCTAACCATCAAAAGCGGATAAATAAAAGGGAGAAAGACGTGGGGTTGGAAGACATACACATTATTACATTACGCTCTCACAAAGAAGAGTTCGAATGAATAATATAACTAACCAAGCTAAGCTAAGCTAATTAAGCTAATTATTACAAAACTTGAATAAATAACCAAACTAATTAACTAATTAGTACAACATTTGAAATGAATAATTAACTAACTATCTAAGCTAATTAATTAAGAATTTAACTAGGGTAATCTAATTAAATATTACAAGACCAACTAATTAACTACAACTAATTAGGCTAATTAAATATTACAACATAATTCATTCACAACTATGAAATAATTAATTGAATTTGATAAGGACATAATGGAAGATGGATGAAGATTGCATGCGCATTGCCTGAAAGCTACACTATCTGCTCAGGTCATCTCTATTTCACCTTCAGTCACTGCCTTTGTTTCTACAAAACTGCATTGTTGGCCACACTCCAAGGGCCGGCTGTGCATCATTGATGGCCCGGCCGGGTATACAGATGGCCAGCCGTGCATCCATTTTTTGCAAAGCTCTGTTTCTGTGCTCTGAGGTGAAATTAGTGCAGATGGAGCATTTTTGAGCTCTGTTTTTCTTTCCTTTGTTCTCTGTCATGAGAAATCCTCGAGAGTGGGTTGGAATTGATTCCAAAACCATCAATGAGCAATATGATTGCTTGATGATCTCGAATGCAATTTTGGACAAAAGTTGATAAAAATGCAAAGAATAGGACCACCCCTCCCTCTTGTCATAGTACAAACTCAAAGAGGAAGGTTGCAATGCTTCAAGAATCATCAAAATGCTATGAATTAACATATGATGACTCTTGACACAAGTAACTTGGCATAACGTCCGGCCAAGTTGAAGCAATTTTAAGCCTTTTTCTTTAAGTGTGTTGATCCAAGTTTTAAACCAATTTTATTAGACCTTGTCATTCTTTAGTCCATTTGTCCATGGTGATGTTTAAAGTCCTCAAACAAGAAGTAATTTCAAACAAGAGGTTCTTCTAAGCATGAGAGAAAGACCACACTGTTGGCAATGAATCTTTGGGAAGATTAAGCCATTAAGTGGGTACTTTTCTCACACGATTTGAAGAGCCTCAATTGGTTGAAACCATTCTCAAGTATGAAAGAGATGAATGATGGGTTAATGGATTGATTATTAAGCTTAGACTCTCAAACATGGAAATGAGTAAAGAAAGCATAATAAGCAACAAGTATGCCAACTTATGAGATCACAAATGTACTAAACAATGCATGAACCAATTGAAAGGGCATAGACAACCTCTAAACAGCCCTTAGTACATGAAAATCAGAGGTAGAACATGCATGAAAATAGCTTGGAAAGCTAAACAATAAAAAGGAGAATTAAGGCTAGTAAGCAAGGATAAGGAGGGGTGGCTAACCCCTCCACTTTTGAAGCTTCAAAACATGATTTTTAGCCTTTCTAAACCTCTAAAAATTAGTGTAAATATCAAAGGAAAAGAGTGGAAACGAGTGGAAAAAAGAAGGTTTGAGTTATAAGTAAAGGTATAGAGAGAGCAAGCTCTCTTTACCCTTTTGGTAACTCTTCAAACCCAACTCCAAACACTTCAAATAAGCTCAAAACAATTTAAAACAACAAGAACTATGAAGTAAGTGAAAGAAAAGAAGGCAAGAGAGAAGAAAACAAGCTTATATTTTTTAAAGGGTAAACTTGTTGTTGATGATTCAAACTTGGCTTCAACTTACTCTTAAGCTTGAATTATGATTCTCCAATATCAACCAAGGCACTAGGGTGATCAAACAAGGTTGTGTATGGAGGATGGAGATCGTATAGACAAGCTAGGTTAGCTCAACTTGCTTGCAATGGAAGAAGGAGGAGACAAGAGCTCTCAAGGTGTAAATATTACTTCTAGAATTTTTTTTAACCCTCAAAACAATCCCAGAGCTTTGTTTTTATAGAATTCGAGCTTAAAAGGTGATAAATATCTTCAAAAATGGACAGTTGGCGGCCTCCCGCCCAAGACAGTGTTTATCGTCATCGAGGGCCGGCCGACCATTCATAGCCACGGCCATCCATCACTGATGCACGGCCAGGCCTTGATAGCCTCCCCTGTTTTTTGGGTCCAAACTTAGCTTAGGGTGGGTAAATGTCCAAAAATGAAACTCATGGGTTCAAACTAGGTAAATGTTGAAGTTTTGAGGTTATTTTGGGAACCTGATTGAATCTGAATCGCTGCGAATTCATAATTCAACTTTCTTCATTGAGTGTATTGAGCCAAGCACCTAGGTCTTGCTTGCGGTCAAAAATGGGGTGTCTATAGTTATTATTTTGGAGCGCTACAACTTGATATCAGAGTAGCCGAGTTTGAATACTTTGGGATTGTGCAACATAGTTTTTACCACAATGGGTTTTTCTCACTAGATAATATTAGAAGTAGACCTGGTATGCTATGTCATAACTATAGACATCCCATTTTGACTGCCCTTAAGACTTGGGCGCTTTATTTCGAACAACCGATGATGAAACATTATGTTGTGTAATCTTTTGAATCTTCAGCAAATGAATTCAAATTCGAGCTCTAATCTCAACCTTATACCCCATTTTAACAAAAATGTTTTACACCTTAAAAATACTATTTTAAAATTTATTACCAAGCCATGGGTTTTGTGATCTGGACGTGTGTCATTAGCGACTAACAGTGTATCTGGCGAGATTTTGACAACTATCTTTTTTTTTTCAAGATATTTTCGACCAAAAGATCTCAAATTCTGTAAATAGAGCCTCTTCCTTCAGAATTTGGGGTTAGAATAATTTTCCAAAGGCTTAAGAGATTGTTAAGAGCTTAGAACTACACTTGAACTTCAAAGTTTTTTCTTGACCTCATATTACCTTTTAACTATACATACACAATACATACACCATTAGAGCTTGTTGTTGAAGCTTTTTTGCTAAAGTTTCAAACTATATTTTAGATCATTGAGGGTGTTGGGATTGAAGTTTGATAACTAAGAAGCTACTGCTCTCTTTTCAAGAAGTAAAGCTTTGCTTTCTTTTCATCTACTTCTCTTCTACTTTATTTCTCTCTCTTTCTTGTTTTGTACACTATTTTTGAGTTGTTTTGGGGGTGAAATATGTGTTTAAGGTTACAAAAAGTGGAGGGGTTGGTCATCCTTCCTTAGGCTTGATTATTAACTGTTAACTATAGCTTTTCTTTACTCTTTTCCTTTTTTTCTTCTTCTTTTTATTTATTTATTTATTATATTTATAGATTGTTTAGTGTGTTATTTAATTATGCTTTGAATATTATGCTTGCAATGTTGTAATAGCGTAATAGTCCTTGCGGATTTGGTGTATTTAGGACATAGTTGCCAATCCGTTTGAGTTGATCGCTTTACTTTTGTTCTTATAGCTTTCCATATATATGTTGGAACCTTGTGGTTATGGAAGGTTTAGAGGTTAGCCACCCCGCCACAAGTTTGATTAATTAGTTATAAATCTTTCTCTGTCATACTATTATTGTTCACCTCGAAGCTATCACCATTGTCAAAAGTCTTAAAAAAAACTCTATTCTTGAACATTTTTGGAACATGGAAATGGATGTTTCATCCTTATTTCATGAGTAGGAAGAGGAGTTGTCGACAATTTTGATGAGTTGTATGTTTAAGCTTTAGAAGGTAGCTTGATTTTAATTTTCCCTCTTGTCTTCTTTAAAGTGTTGTAAGCTTTCTTCTAGTTCCATTTTGAAGCTTGGATATGGGTGTCTCATCCTTATTCCATGAGTAGGAAGATGAGCATACAACAATTTTTTATTGCTTTCATAAATTTGCTTTTTTTTTATTTTATTTTGATTTGAAGCCAAATGAGAGCTCTTTCACCGAAAGTATTAGAAACTCTCTCGTAGTTCCGTTTTGAAGCATGGAAATGGATTCAATCCATGTTCCATGGGTAGGGAGAAGTGTCTCTAATTTCTTTCTTTAATGATGTAATCTCTTGTTTACAAGTTTCCCTTTCAAAAATGGTTCTCATTAACCAATTCTCTCTAATTCGAGTACTCATTTACTCTTATTCACTATAAGAGGTAGTAGGTTTGAGCCATTTCTTCATTTGAAGTTCCTAGCTTTAATCCTCATTATTTGATAGACCTTTCATCATGTTGCTTCACTAATCATTATGTAATACCCTTGAGATATTTGATGAATTGTAAAGCAAACCCATTTTCTCATTGAATATCTCTAAGATAGAAGGGAGAAAGAAGAATGAACATCCTTTAGAAACACTCTATCTGTACTGTTATTACCTTACTATACAAAATAGGTTTTTGGGCTAAAACTGAAGCAAGGTCGGCCTTCATTAGGCCCGGCTGAACCTCATTGTGGTACGGTCGCGGTGTAAAGTGTATGAATAAATGACTGTTGTTGGCAAAATAGAGTAGTGGCTGAGGGCAAAACAGGGCAGTTCTTTAGAGGGCAGACAGAGCAATTTCTGAGGGATGTTCTCACTTACGTGCATGTTGTTTTTGTTTTTGATTCTCTAATATTTATTGTTGCAATATTTGCAAATGTAATAGTTAGGTAATTATTTATTTGGTAATACAATAATTAGTTGATTAGGCCATTCGGACCCTCTTGTATGAGGGCAAATTTGTAACACTTGATGTATGTCTTCCAATCTCTATTTCTTTCTCCTTTTTATTTACATGCTTACCGTGGTTGTATAAAGCATCATGTTTTCCTTTATCATTCCCATGCTTCGTATCCATTTTTGCATGCTTTAAGGTTCATCTCATCATGCTTGATGTCACTATCATTTCCTACTTGATTATGTGTGCTACCTCTTGCTTTGAGTTGATTCACATGTCATGTTAATAGCCAAATCTAGTAGTTGTATTTTTGTATGTGTTGCATTAGCCATTTTGCATGTTAGGATCATGCATTTTTTTCTAACTATCTTCTTTTCTTTGGCTTGCCACAGTTGAGTTCCATTTTTGCTTTAGCACATTATATGTGTGTTTGTGTTACCATGTTAAGCATACTACCATGAGGCTACTTGCTTACTTGAGATAATTCTATGAATGCCTATGGATGGAGGCTATTTTGCTTAAATTTGAATAACGTTGATTGTTGTACATATGAGCTCATTTTTTCTTTGGGTTGCACATTTTGAAAACTCTTTAAAAAAAAAAATATGAAATCAAAGCATTCCAAAGTAAGTGACATGGTGTATACTCGTTTGCCTCACATAGTAATGTTAGTATATTAATAATCAGAACATGAACATATAATGTCTATAAAATTCACATCATGACTTAGTAGGGGCCGATCTTTGATCGGGTGAGTAGGGTGCTTAATTCATGACCTTCTCCTCTTATACCTAAGTTCCCGAATGGAGACAGCTTTGGTTATGATAGACAAGTGGCCTTCGGCACATGTCACGAGTTTCTTATTTTTTTCAAAAATATTAGGTGGCGACTTTAAAGTTTGGTAATCCAGTCCATTTTTGGCATCTCTTGTGATTAATGGATTTTCTAAAGATTTGTCAGATCTGGACTCTCATTCATTTTTCTGTTTCACATTACACTTGTAAAACCAGATTTAGAACCACAAGAGTTCAAACTGTAGGGAATTGTATCTGAGGAGACTAAACCCCTCTAAGAAGTGTGAAAAACTAGCTATAATAACATGTTTATGTGAGTAGATTAGTATGGGATTTGGTTTCTAAGATATTGTTTGGATTTACGAATTTCTAGAAATCTATCACAAAAGCACTTGATCATTGCTTATTCTAACTAGAACTCTAGCAATGTCTGGGAAGGAAATTCATTTCTGATTATGTGACTCGGTGCTTATGTAGAATGAATTAATTGTTGTCCACCATATTAGGATGTGAGTGAGTTCGCTTCGGCACATTTGTAAATGTGCTAAACTATTGTGTTACCTTCATTAGAATGTCAGGGCAAGAATGTGGTGGTGGTAGGTGTGGCAGAGCGAGACTGTAGGAGGTACTGATACTGAATAAAATTCCAATGCAAGAGGAGAGAGTTGGTCAATCCAATGTGGCCGACCTAGTAGGTCAACAAGCCATAGGTGCCTTTGCTCACAAAATGGCAAAAGCGTTGCGAAAATCCATGGACATTCTCAGGATTGAGAATCAAGTCCAGACTCATGTTGCAGAAACAAGGCCATCCTTTCTAAAGAGGGGGTTCTTCTAGTTGAATCCGAACAAGTTTGTAAAGGATCCAAAAGAGCCTTTGAAGGCCGACGAGTGGCTTGAACAGATGGTGAAGACGTTCAAGATGCTTGGCATCGAGGATGACAGTTAAGGGTGACCTTAGCATCTTTTCGGCTAAAGGGAAATGCGGGTCAGTGGTGGAAGTATACATGAGGGTGCATTGGGGTGACTTGAGAGGCTTTTGTCAACGCCTTCCAGGACAAGTTTTTGCCACCTACTGTTAGGGAGAAGTTGAGAGACCAGTTTCTGAGGCTCAAGTGCCTAAACATGTTTGTAGCCAAATTTGAGGCAGCTTTCACTAGTTTGTTGAGGTTTGCACTCATTTTCAAGGTAGTTGGGTCAATGATTAGGGATTACGACTATCTCATGGAGTTGGTGGCCCACTTAGAAATTGTGATCCAAGCAGAAGATGAGCGGATGAGGGGCTCCAAACAGAGGTCCTAGAATGTTCAAGGGGATACTAGGGATAACAAACGACAAAGGGATTCCACCCCACAGTAGTCCCAGGCTACACAGTTTAGATCTACCTTTATTGTGCCAAGTTTGGGTTTAGGAAAAGTTAATCAAAACGGGTACACTTGCTTCAAATATGGTCAGTTGGGCTACAAATCCTCAATTTTCCCGCAGAGGGATGAAGGGCAACAGTTTGCACCGTCTTTGGCTTAACCTCAAAGCCAGAGCTAGGAGAGGGGTCAGTTGCCTACCTGTTATCAATGTAGCCAGTCAGGGTACTTGAGAAGGTTTTTTTCTCAGTCTGGTAGCACATTTGGTGCATCTGATTCGAGACAAACATAGAGCCATCAACCAACACAGTCAGCACAGGCCTCGAGCGCCAATTAAGGAGCCATTTCGGTTCAATCCATGTATCAATCCTATGCTTCGAGAGGTGAACGAGTAGATCAGAGGCCTTCAGGGCATGTGTATGTTGTTATTACGCCAGATTAGTTGCTAGCATCCTCTGTAGTGAGAGGTAACTTTTTTGTTATTGTCAATGTCTTGATTGACACTGGTGCATCTCTTTCATTCATATCATCTTCTTTTGTATCTGCTTTGGGTTTGGAGTTTGAACTGTAGGAGTCCCCTCTATTGGTTGAGACACCTATTGTGGGTAGAATGGTATTGGGTCGAGTATGTCACTCCTATGAGATTGAGGTTGCAGATCGTCGACTCTCTTTCAATTTTATTGTTCTTGATATGCATGCTTTTGACATAATTATGGGTATAGACTAGTTTACTCGTTACCGAGCTTCGATAGATTGCCATCGTAGGAGGGTATCAGTGTGTACGTCATCAGGAGAGTGCTTCTATTTTATGTGTGACTAGGGTGATAGTCCTACTCCTCCATTATATAACCTTAAGGGTTAAGGAAAGTTGAGTTTTCATTTTGCTATCACAGTAGCTGATAAGGGTAGTATGATCCAGAGTGAATTGCTGAGAGTAGTTCAAGAATATCTAGATGTTTTTCTTGAGGATCTCATAGAGTTACCACTACATAGAGAGATTGAGTTCTCAATTGACTTAGCGCTAGGCATGGCTCTGATTTTCATGGCACCATATAGGTTTGTACCAACTGAGTTGTATGAGTTAAAGGTGTAACTTCAGGATTTGTTAGATAAGGGCTTCATCAATCCTAGTACATCACTTTGGGGAGCACCAGCTCTCTTTGCTAAGAAGAAAGATGGCACATTGTCATTATGCATCGATTATCAGATGTTGAACTGGGTGACTGTTAAGAACGAGTACCCATTACCACGAATAGATGACTTGTTTGACTAGTTGAAGGGGTCTCGTTGCTTTTCCAAAATTGCTTTGAGGTCGGGATATCACCAATTGAGGGTAAAGGAAGAGGATATTCAGAAAACGGCTTTTTGTACACAGTATAGCCACTACTAGTTCTTAATGATGCCTTTTGGATTTATGAATGCACCGGCTTCATTTATGGAATTGATGAATCGAGTCTTTTGTGAGTTCTTAGATCGATTCGTGGTTGTTTTTGTCAACGACATTTTAGTCTACTCACCTGTCTGAAGAGGAACACAATGAATATTTGTGGGTTGTACTTGAGTTGCTTAGAGCACATCGGTTATATGCTAAGTTTAGAGAAGTGTGAGTTTTTCCTTTGTGAAGTTAAGATCTTAGTCCATGTGGTGTTCGAAGAAAGGATGACTGTGAATTCATCTAAGATAGATGTAGTGCAAGATTGAGAATAACCTACAAACACATTTGAAATTCGGAGTTTCTTGGACTTAGTCGGGTACTACCAATGCTTTTTGAAAGATTTCTCTAGATTGGCCTCACCATTGACTAGATTACAAGGAAATGGGTTAGATTTGTGTGAAGTGAGACTTGCAAAAAGTCATTTCAAGAACTTATGGTTAGACTCACCTCTGCTCCAGTTTTGATTATTCTGGATTGGGTTATTTGGTTTATTGTGACGCATCTCAGGAAGGTTTGGGTTGTGTATTGATGTAAGAAGGGAAAGTGATAGCATATGGCTCACGGAAGTCGAAGACACATGAGAGAAACTATTCCACTCACGACCTAGAATTAGTGGTAACGATTTTTGCCTTACAAATCTGGAGGCATTACCTTTACGGGGAAAGATTTGAGGTGTTTTTCAAAGACAAGAGTTTGAGGTATTTGTTTTCATAGGACTTGAATTTGAGGTAGAGGAGGTGGATGGAGTTTATGGAGGATTACGATTTTGAGTTGCATTATCATCTGGGGAAGGCCAACGTAGTGGCCCGTGCTCTGAGTAGGAAGTCCATAAGTAGTGTAGCTAGTATTTCCATTTGGGAGTGGGAGATGTTAGGCGCTATTGGCGAGTTTGACTTGCACTTGGGCATATTTATTGAGTTGGCCACCTTATTTACCATAATTGGACAACCCACCTTAGTTAGTCGGGTCATAGAGGCACAATAGTGTAATCCTAAAGCAAAGGCTATCCAAGGGAAGATCTCTAGTGGGAAGGTAGAGAAATCTTTGAACATTTAATCTAATTCGAGTGTAAGATATCTAGACTGACTTTATGTGCCAGAATCTTATATAAATGAAGTATTTCGAGAGTTCTACCATTCACACCTTGCGGCACACCCGGAAGGCACAAAGATATATCACGACCTTAATCGCCAGTTCTAGTGGAAGGGGATGAAGATAGATGTAGCCTTGTTTGTTTCAAGGTGCCTTACTTGTTAATAAGTGGAGACCGAACACTAGCGACCAACGGGTTTGTTACAACCTTTACCTATAGTCTAGTGGAAGTGGGAGTATGTCACGAAGGATTTTGTTGTGCGTCTTCTGAGGACTTAACAAGGTAATGACGCTGTATGGGTGGTGGCCGATCGGTTAACCAAATATGCACACTTTATACCTATGCGTACGATTGACTCGGTAAACTACCTTGTCGATTTGTATGTTAGAGACATAGTGCGACTTCACGGGGTCCTAGTGACCATTGTTTTAGATAGAGATCCACATTTTATGGCTTGGCTGTGGCAAAGCCTACAGGGTGCCTTGGGCACTAAGTTGACCTTTAGTATCGTCTATCATCCTCAGACTAACGAGGTTATCCGAGCGCACCATTCAAATTTAAAGGACATGATTCAGCCTTGCGTTCTCAATTTTAAGGGGTAGTGGGAGAGACACTTGCCTTTGGTGGAATTTACCTACAGTAATAGCTTTCAGGCGAGTATAGATATGGCACCTTTTAAGGCCTTGTATGGCCGACCATGTAGATTTGTTGTGTGTTGGGTCGAGGTGGTTGATGCACCTACGTTAAGTCCAGAGTTAGTCCAAAAAATGAAGGAAAAGATTGCGTTTATTCATAAGAAGTTGGTTTTGGCTCATAGTCGCAAAAAGAGCTATGTTGACCGTAGGCGGAGGCCTTTATCTTTTGAGACGGGGGATCATGTGTTTCTGAAAATATCGCCGAGATTGGGTTTGATGAGATTCGGGAAAAGCGGGAAGTTGTCTCCTAGATTTATTGGGCCTTTTGAGATTCTGGAACGAATTAGGGAGGTAGCTTATCGTTTGGCCTTGTTGCCCCAAGTTTTTGAAGTTCATGATGTGTTTCATATTTGAATGCTCCAGAAATACAATCCTGATCCTTCACACGTTATAGATTGGACCAAGTTAGATACTCTGTATCAAGTCTTGAAGGGCAAGACCATGTCATTGGTTAAGGTGTTGTGGCGACAACATGGAGTTGAAAAGTCAACTTGGGAGCATGAGGCGGAAGTCTGTAAGAAGTATCCGGACCTATTTGTTAATATTTAAGACTTGCATTGAAAATTTCATTCATGTTGTAATGTGTAAACATTGTAAATATTTTGGGAATTGGAATTGTAATGTTTTGTATTGGAGGGTTGTGTTTTATCATTATTGCTAGTATGGACGATCAATGGAATTAAAACCCGAGGGTTACTGGTCTGATTTAAATTTTGAGGATGAAATTTCTTAAGGGCGGAGATTATAATAGTTCCGGTTTAAACCTAACCCATTACATTCTCTTAGATCCAGGATTTCATGTCCTTAATTGTTGTTCGTGCCCTTTATCATTTTGTTAGTAGTTGAGTTGAGTTGTTAGTTGTGTTAGAAATAGGTTGGGAGTTAGTTTTTCAAAAGAGTCGCTGTCCATATTTCTTCTTGTTCGCTCAAGCGGTGTTTTGGTCACTCGAGTGGTCTTTGAGATCTCCTAATATTTTTGTAGGTCTACAAAACTTCTAAAAGTAGGGTGATCTTCGCTCGAGCGGTCCTTCTTGCGCTCAAGCGGTCTTTGCTGTCTGTAAAACTTCTAGAAAAGGGTCTTTTTGCACTCTAGCAGTGTTTTGGTCGCTTGAGTAGTGTCACTTATTGTGTCTGACGCTCGAGTTGTGTTTTGGTTGCTCGAGCGGTCTCCGCGTATATCAATTCGGGAAATGGGGTTTTTAAATCACTTTTTCATTCCACTCTCACTCTCTCTCTCTCTCTCTCTAAAACACCTCTAACCCTAATTTCTTTATCTTCTCTCTCTAGTTCTTGCTTTGAAACCTCAAGTACACCCTCACCCATTGATTTCTCCACCATAGTTCCTTGGAGAAAAAGGTAGAGCTTGTCGAACGTTTCCTTTTAATCAGAGAGGATCTTGTTTTTGGCTTCATCAAACTTCAACTCTTGTTTTCTTCCTTTTTTACTCTTAAGGTAGGGATTTCTTCAACCTTTAGTATGATTCTTAGCTTAGTTATTTACTCTCTGAAAATGTTTAGTGATTTGGGGATTTTGGGTTAAATTTAGGGTTTAATTTTGAAATGTAAAAGAGGGTTTTTTTTTTTTTCAAATAAATTCTTGAGAGGGGTTATGGAAGTGTGTATAGTGTGTATATTGTTGGGTTGTGTTGGAAATTCATTTCGTAAATGTGATTTTGAAAATAAAGGAGCTTTTGTTTGAGAAATCACTGATGCTTGATTTATGAAAGACAATGAAAAGATGTTAGGTCTTGAAAAGATATGAAGAATGTATCTGTTGATGATAAGAGTGAAGTTGGATATTTATTATCGCTTCCATTTTGAAATTTATGAGATTTTAACTACTGTTGAAAAATTATCTATTGAGTAAAAATATTTATTTTGGGCTATCGATGGAGGATATATTTGATTGTTGTAGAAATTGCACGAGGATTAGGTTAAATTGAAACTAAGTTCTCATACATCTTGCATTGAGCATTGTTTCATATTTAAACATTGAAAATTTATTTTTTTGAGAAAAATGAGTGTATACCTTGGTGAATCTGGTTATAGGGTGTGGTTATGGTTTATATTGTTAGCCTGTGTATCATTGGTGAAAGTTTAGAAATCCACGCAATTAGGTGTTGATCCTTCCGGTTAGTATCAGTAAAATGACTTTGGTAGTGCTTGCATAGCCTACTAGCAGACATATACCTAGAGATTCCAAGTGTTCTATATCCACTACCCTGTTTTCTAATATAAAAGAGTATTTTCATGAATTGAAATATAATAATGATGGTATTTCATTGTCTTGAGATGGAAAAGTATAATGTTTTGCAAATGACATGCATATGCATTCACCATATAGCTTCGTTAAATTTCATACATAGTGTTAAAGTATCTATACTGGGCTTTAGCTCACCCTATGTAGAAAACAACTTTCAGGTGTTAATGATATGCCTCTACTAAGGACTTAGCTTGGAAGGACCGTAGAGCTGAAGGCTCAATTTTGTTTCTTTGTTATAATTATCTTTTGTACATGCCTCGGGCTTTTTAATTGTTTTGGACTTCCATTTTGTTGTAACCATTAAAAGTCTTGGAAAGATGCAGCCATTAGGGCATAAACTTACATGTATTGCATCTTATTTCAGTTCATTCATATATGGCATATGCTATAAATTCAGGATCTGTGATTTATGAATGTATACTCTCATATGTCATCTTTTGTACGGTAAAGGAATAGACATGAAGATTAATATTTCACATGTTATGTTTTATGTTGGATATCATAGTATGGGTTGTCATTATTATTTCGAGGCATTACAACCTTCATCTACCGGCATCCACACAGATATTTTACTTAAGTACATAGCCACATGGTATAATACTAGATACAATAAGTAATACATATAGGATGCTAAAACCAAAAGAACGCACAATTAGTACTCCTCAGTGGCAAGCCAAAGAATATATCCAAAAATATATCCATGATCCTATATACAAATAGTTAATGCAATACATTCATAAAATACAACTAAAGATTCAGCTACTAACATATGGCATGTGCATCATCCAAGGCATGAGATAACGCATATAGGCACTTTGGAAATGATAAACTCCACGAATTCAAATGAATCAAATCCATATGCATGAAAAATGGATATAAATCATGAATATGATAAATAAAACATGATGCTTTACGATGTATGTGGAAAGAATGTAAATGAAAAGGGATAAAAGACATTGCATTGGAAGGTTACTATGACGTCTGAGTGAATAAAACTAGTGGGGTAGGAGATTATTATAACAATCAAATAAATTGTAAGACTGGGGGTTGGAGATTATTACAATAATGAATTGATTTAGCCAAATTAAGTTGAATCTAACAAATCATACTAAAATTGAAAGAAAACTACAAACAACGATCACAAGTGGCCATGAGAACACTTCCTAGAAACTGCCCTATTCTACTTTGCTCTGTCTCGAACAAGGTTTACTGCACAGTACAAAAAAATATCATGCCGAATGGAAATAAGTCTGGCCAATCCAAACCTCCGAGATCGACACTGTTTTGAGCAAAAACAACAATGCATAACCAAAACACGCCTTCCAGGAGGTGCTCATCCTCTCCAACTCTTTTTCATAGATAAACTCAGGAAAGAGGTGGAGAAGCCTTAACCAACAATTAGCAATACAACAAACTATATACAATATGATATTGAGAACAATCAATCAAATGAAAAGAATTAGAGGTTGGAAGAAATTCAAACCCAAGAAATTAATGAAAATCTACAATCATTTCTTTGTGAATAAGTGTAGGTTAATACCCAAATTCATGCTATTTATTGGAGAGACTAGATTAATGCCCACTATTTCTTGGTGGAAGCTTTGCCTTTGAAGTAAGATATTCATCAAAGACTATTGAAAACTCCTCTCCTATTCATGGAATAATGATGTTTCCATCTCTTTCTATGTTCACAAAAGATTGAGGGGAGAGGTTTCAACATTTTCGACCTAAAACCTCTTATTTTACTTCCAAGGAAAACAATCGAAATGAAAACCAACAACTCTCTGAACACCAAATCTTGAGACTCATCCAACTAGCTTCATGCCACAACCACAACTTCTCATGGAAATTGAGTATGGATTGAGACATATGAACCCACATGTTTGAATGATAAGAAAGATGATGAGAAAATGAGTGAAAAGTAAAGGAATTACACTACGTAAGCAAACTTGGGGATGTATGGGTACTTTTAACTCCCAACCACACCCACGAGGTTTCAATTAACACATATATATAATAAGAACGAATTATACTTCTAAAAAGCAAGAAAATGAGTACCAACATGTAGAAAAAGGAAAGAAACAATTAACTCAATAGATGGGTGGCCACATTCTACTTCCCAACCTATCGATGAGGACTTATCACATGATTATAATAAGCTAACAACAAAGTTCAGAGCTTAAAGATAAAGAAATACAGAGAAAAAGTGGGAAAAGTCCAAAAGTTTCATCTCTTTGAAGAGAGTGAGCTTTTTTGTTGTCAAACTCCTCCTTGGTACCCTCAAGGTTCTTTAGATATGGCTTGTAGTTCTTACTATCCTCATCAAGAAGCTTGAATTTAAGCTTCAATGGAGTTTGGGTGGTTAATGTGTGAAAAATAGAAGTTGGAAGAGAGATGGGGTGATAAGCCCTTAAGAACAAATATTTTTGCCTTCGAAAATTTTGTAACCGCCAAACCAGAGGCTAGGTCGTGCTTATATAGAGTTTTTGGGTCAAAATATATAAGATATTTGTGAAAAAGTCATAGGAAAAGCAAAAAATCCGAAAAATGCTTTGTACCCGGACATTTTAGCCGATCGTACCATTATTAATCTAACTAACTACATTTTTCATCTAGCCATGAATTGTTGTACGACCAGATGAAAAATATATCGTTAGATCAATAAGGTAAAGCTAGCATGATTTGAAAGGAGAAACATGTATTTCAAAGAATTTCATCCTTTCCATTCATTCCCATTGTATTATTTGCTCGGTCCACTAAAAAAAGACAATGTTTGAAGTTTGAAAAAGCAAGCCTCGGGATATTGTAGAAATGTTTGGAACTATTCAACCAAACGTACTTTGAAAAAGGGTTTTAATTTGGCTTAAAGTGTTTTGGCCAAAACGGGTGCAAGGTTGGAATTCAAGCTTGAGTTCAGACCTCCTGCTGAGGAATTTGAAAGATTAGCACATCTCGATTTTCATAATCGGGTATTCAGAAAGAAATGCTAAAGTCTTAAAGTTGGTCAAAATTGGGTGTTTATAGGTCATTAGCATGCTTACACTCCCCCAATGACTGGGACTAATATGAGGATGGCATAATATACATTGATACAAAGAACAATTTGATATTCATTCATTCGGAAATGTGATAATGTAATTATTATATTAATTGGGTCAAGATGTAAATAAGAAACAAAAGAATTGTAAGGTGGCATTAAGCCGCTTTGTGTTATAATATTAAGAAAACGGCGCCGAAATTGAGCGAGTCACCTGCTTGGTATTTGAGTTCTCCTATGAATAGGAGAATTGCTACCACGGACAAGATATTAAAAACAGTACTGCTGAAGAGTTCTAGTATTGCTGTTCTAATAGTAGTAGCTCTACTGAGCAGTTCTACTAGAGCTGGCAAGCATTAGAAAAAATAAAAAATAAATAAAAAAAATAAAAATTAAAAAAAAAACAGTAGAAAAAGACAAAATAATGGGTACAAAAAGACAATTTAATACTAATTTAGAGGCACTTTTTTAAAGCTCTCAAGCAATTTTCTATTAAAAAAGATCAAAACCAACAAGGCAAAGCCAAGAGAGAAAGCGAGCAAGGTAAGCCTTTGTTCGTTAAAAAAAAAAAAAAGTGTAGGGCGAATTATACTAATCCTTCTTGTAATTTGAGATTTATATCATTTTACTCTTTAATATTTTAATTATAATATATTTGATTATAAATTTTAAATTTTGTTCTAAATAAGAACAATAAGATTTTTTTTTTTTTTGGGGATTTATTTAAGGGTAAAGTCGTCGTACAATTTATTTTATGTTGCTTAATTTGTATTTTTTGAAATGTAATGACATTTTTTTAATGAATAATGTTATGACTTTATTGATTATGAAGTTCTGTTTGGTTTGATTTTCAGAATCTATTTTCAGAAATATTTTTTAAGATAATAAAAATTAAATTGGTGAAAAAAATTAAAAGCCTATCATTTTTACAAAATTTTATCTTTTGAGAGGGTAGAAATAATTTTTTTAAATAATTTTTTTGATATTTATTTTCGTTAAATTAGTTTCTATTTTTTAAAAAAAATCAAACATGACAATAATTTTGATGTCATTATTAAAACAACCATTAACTCAAAAAATCCAAAACTAAAAATATTTTATATATTAAACATATCGAGTACATATTAAAAGTCTAATAACCATCAATTACATAATAACCATTCAAAAATATATGTTAATAACAAATACAACCATCTATTATATGATAACTATAAAAAAATATCAATAAAAATAATCACTTATTGCATGATCATCATCCAAACACATGATAAAAATTAATTTGGTAAAAAAAATGACAATGTAAATGATTTATCATTTTTATATAATTTTATTTTTTGCGGATAGAAATAATTTTTTCAGATTCAAAATAATTTTTTGACATTTGTTTTTGTCAAACTACATTATATTTTATTAAATTAACTACTTTGCCATTGAAATGGAGCAAAAATGTCTTCAATTGTCCTTATTTGAACGAAATTCAAAATTTAAGATTAAATATATCACAATTGAAAGGTCAACGACTAAAGTAATACAAATTTCAAATTACAAAGATCGTTAGTGTAATCAGCTTAAAAAAAATAAGTCTTTGTATTTTATTTTTTTGGTTAAAAGTCTAGTATATTAATTATATTAGTATTGTAAGTAGATCAATTTAACAAGTTGTATTATAAATTATATTAGTATATTAATTATAAAATAAATTAAATTCTGTTGATAATTCCAAATTTTCTAAAAAAAGTAAAAATTAGGAATTAATATTAAAGTGAGTTGTATTATATCTTGAATTACCATAAATTGTTTTGTATAAATCATGTTTTGTAAATTATATTAACTTTTCAAATGTGTTATTTGTTTAGACTGTGTTTGATTAGAGGATTTAACAAGGGAATTGGAAAAAGAAAAAATAGGTGAAATGCAGATAAAATATAATTATATTTTACTAAGTTTCATACATTTTTTCTTTTTCCCTTTTGAATTCTTTTAAAAATTCTCTCGACCAAATACAGCCTTAATGAACCCTATTTGTCTAAAACCATGCATATAGTTGTTTATTAAATATCATTTTGGAAATGATTTAATAATTGATAATACGGACAAATAGTATGCAAGTGTCATCACGAAAGTTTCATATTTTAGGAGACTTAAATAACCATTGACCATTTGGTTAGGCACTTTAATAACTCTTTGTTTGTCACGAATTCATCGACACTTTTTATTCTATAATGTGATTTTGTACTCTTTTTCTTCTTCTTTTTAAAATTTTTTTTTTTTCTATACCATTAACTCTCTATTTTGTTTTGTAGCATGGTGATGAGTTCAATTGAAACAAAAATTTTCAATTAATTCCAGAGTTTTCGTATGTAACCCAACCCACCCTGCTAAACGGGTGATTATTGAGGGCCTGTATGACACGGATCCTACTTTGGTTACTCCAAACGTCATAGTGATCAAGTTTCTTATCGACTTTTCTGACACAATTGCCCGAGAATTTTCACAAAATTTGTAACATAGTTTTTTTTTTTTTATTATTTTTTTTTTTTTATTTATGGGAGTGGCTTCTGTCCAGTCCTTAATCGGACTAGATTGTGTTGTTAGGCTTATAGGAGTTCACCATAAGTTCCGTTTTAATAATCTGAACCGTTTGATGTGTAGAACTCATCGAGTACTATATGCCTGTAAAAAATCACGTTGATCGGATATCGATAGCTATATGATCAAAACAGATTTTCGTCAACCGTTAATTTATTCACCGTCCATTTTTTTTATAAAAAACTGATTTGATTACATAACTACTGATATCCGATCAACGTGATTTTTTATAAGCTCATAGTACTCGACGAGTTTTACAAATTGAACGGTTCAGATTATCAAAACGGAACCCGTGGTGAACCCCCACGAGCCCAACAGTACGGTCCAATCCGACTAAGGACTAGGAATGGCAACGGGACAGGGCGGGGCCGGGGATTGCCCTCTCCGTCCCCGATCCCCGAAAGTATGGAACTCCCCGTCCCCGACCCCGATCTGACGAGAACCTCACTCCCCACTCCGTCCCTAACGGGGATCGGGTTTCCCCGACCCCGTAAAATCCCCGACAGTGAGTCGTCGTCATCACATACACATTTGAGATCTGGGTCGTCACATAACATTATCATCATCATATCACACACACACAAACACACACACACACATCTGCAGACAGATCTGAGTCGCCATCATCATCATCATCATCACCACACACACACACACACACACACACACACGGAGAGAAGAGAGGTCTTGATCGGTAACGGGCGGCGAGCTTGAGAGAGTGACCATGGCGGTGGAGCTGTCAAAGCGACGGAGAGACGGAGACTTTGGTTGCGGTGGTCTGGTGCAACGAGCTTGAGAGTAAGCGGCGGAGGCGAGGCGACTTGAACAGAGAGGACATGATCTGAGATGAGAGAGAGAGAGAGATCTGAAATGTGAGAGATGAGATGAGAGGCGGGCTTTGGTTATGAGATCTGAAATGATCTGAAATGAGAGAGACAGATGAGTGCATATAATATTATATAATATAGGTGAGTACATATAATATAATATAGATGAGTAGATATAATATTATAATATAGATGAGTAGATATAATATTATATTATATTAGATTACTATAATATATGAGGTGAAATTAGATCTGAAATGAGGTGAGGGAGCCGGGGAAAAATGGGGACGGTGAACGGGGCCGGGGTCGGGCCGGGGCCGGGGAGGAAAAGCTTATCACCGTCCCCGGCCCGAAAATGATCGGGGATTTTTTTTTTAATACCGTCCCCGGCCCGTCGGGGGTATTTTTCGGGGAAACACCGTGTTAATCGGGGTCGGGGGGTCGGGTCCCCATCGGACCGAGTTTAAATTGCCATCTCTACTAAGGATTAGACAGAAGCGATGCCCTTTTTTTATTCACAATCAGTTTGCTTGGTTCTTTTTTTCTAAAAATACTTTTAAGAGAATTTTACTTTTTTATTTTTCGTATTTTTTTTTTATTTTTACCGAATTTTTTTAATATTTTAAGCAATTTTTTTTTTTTTAATTTTTTAGACATACCTAACATAAACATACTTAAAAAGTAAAAAATTTATGAAAAAAACTTTTTAAAAATTCACTAAAAATACAAAAAATACAAGAATTCAGTACTTTTTTTTTTTGTATTTTTATGTATTTATTAATTTTTTAAAATATTTTTTTATAATTTTTTTACTTTTTAGATACATCTAAGTAAGGTGTATTTAAAAAAGTAAAAAAAAAATGTTTAAAATTTTAAAAATATTTACTAAAAATAAAAAAATACGAAAACTAAAAAATTCAATTTTGAAAAAACTTAATTCAAAAAACTCAAATTAAACACACTGAATAATTTTTTTATTCACAAAAATCCCTTTTCTGCTACACCATTCTCGACTATCTCCTTGTGATTTGATTATCAAATACAAAATGTAAAATAATATATAATCTCTTAAAATTTACATACACACGTACACTTCCACTTATAATTTCAAGAGAACATTCAGAAAAAACAATTGATTTTGTGATCTTGAAGAGAAACTACCAATAGAACAGAAGGGGAGAGCAAAACCTCGAGGGGCCCATTGGACTGAAAATGCATGGGCTTTTAAGGACTTTTGGCCGTGTGCTCAATGAGAGAGATTATGTTTCGGAATCGTTTGATTTTGGGTTTTTTACTGGTCGGTCCTAAATTTTTGACCTATTTTCCCTTAGTCCTGCCTTTTGATTTTATGCACCAACAGGTCCTAAGACTTTTTTTTTTGGTACCGTTTTACCCCTCCCCTGTTCTGGCGCGTTTCTGTTTGGATTTTCCATCAAAATATTGTGTTTGTGATTTGGATTTCTGTGAAAGTTCACGATTTACTGTTGTATCTTCGCGATTTGTGGAGCTTCGTGATTTATAATTTCGCGATTTGTGGAGCTTCGTGATTTTTGATTGCGCGATTTGTGGAGCTTCGCGATTTATGATTTACGATTGCGTGTTTGGTGATTCTTCCTATTTGCGATTTCGCGTTTGGTGTATAGTTAC
Organism: Camellia lanceoleosa; assembly: GCA_025200525.1. Classification (NCBI taxonomy): domain Eukaryota; kingdom Viridiplantae; phylum Streptophyta; class Magnoliopsida; order Ericales; family Theaceae; genus Camellia; species Camellia lanceoleosa. The sequence continues at coordinate 36,442,129 of CM045765.1, forward strand.
ATTTTCTGATTTGCGGTGTTGTGGAGGTAGGTCGACTGGTATGTTTGATTTTGATTTCAATTTCAATGTTTTGGTTTTTTTAGTTTGAGTTGGTAATATTGATTTTGTGGTGATATTGGTGTTACTCTGTTGTTTCTGTTGCGATTTAATTTGTGTTTTGATCATGATATTGAAAGTTTTGAGATATGTATTTGTTGATTGAATTTTAGATTTTTATTTTTTTTGGTTACGAAATTGTGTTGATTGAAGACAGGTGTTGGTTTGTTATGTTATCTGATGATAATTTTATCCTTTGTGTATTTTGGGGGTGATGTTGGATTAACTTTTTAGATGATAAATTTATGAGTGAGTATGGAAATAGGAGATAATTTTATCACTGTATTTGATTTTGTTTAAGAGTGTTTGAGTTGTTTTCTGAAATGTAATTGTTGTTTGTTGCAGGATTTATAGTGATGGAGAATTGTTTGTTTCTTATGTGCAAGTTTAGAGGTGTGACATTGGTTATCAAGTATAATGATGGATTTAATTTCAAGGATTTAGTATATAAATTGTGTGCAAAGTGGAGTGAGTTAGTTGGTAGTTCTTTGAATATATCATATTCAATGCCTGGACATTCTTCTTGTGGTCTAGAAAGTGAAGAGGATTTGGAGGTTATGGTTGGGCTGGCACTTTCTTGTGATATTCATCGGATTGATATTTTTGTAAAGTGTTGTTCTTTGGGTGAAGGTTCTATGATTGGTGATTGTGAAGTTACTACTACTAGTAGTAGTAGTAGTAGTAGTAGTAGTAGTAGTAGTAGTGTTGTTTGTGAAATTGATTTTTTGCCTTCATTTTATTCAAATCAACGGAAACCTTTGCTGTCCGATGGGTGGGTTAATTGTATGAAAGGAGTGGGACAAAGGTTTACTCAAGGAGTTGTTGAATTTCGAGATGCGTTGTCAAAGTATTCTATTCATTCCGGTTTTAATTTTGATTTTGTTAAGAATGATAAGGATCGTGTCACTGTTCATTGTAAGAGAAGGGCTGATTTGGGATGTTTATGGAGCGTGCATACTAGAGTGGAAAATTATAGTAAAACTTTTGTTATTAAATAATTTGATGATGTTCATACTTGTGGATCTTCTTTTCGTACAATTAAACATGCTAGGATGACTTCAAGTATGATTGGTGGGCTAATTTCTAGTGATATTCGTAACAAGGCTTTGACATCAGTTAGTGAGGTGGTTTGTGATTTCAAGGACTATTATGGAACAAAAGTTTCTTATCGGCGAGCTTGGATGGGTGTTGAAAAAGCAATTGGTCTTGTTTTTGGTGACTATTCATTATCATTTGACGATTTTCGTTGGTATGTTGATGCGGCTAATGCTTGCAATTCGGGGAGTGTTTTTGATATGGAATTTGATATTGATAGTAAAGGAAGACATTTCAAATGCTTGTTTTTCTCTTTTGAGGCATGTATTCATGGTTTCAAGTATTGTAGGCATGTGTTGATGCTTGATGGAACTTTTTTGAAAGGAAGACACAAAGGTTGTTTATTGGCTGCTACGGCGAAAGATGGTAACCAAGGTATATTTTGTGTGTATGTGTTATTATTATTGAAATAGTGATAATTCTATCATTTTTGTTACTGGAGAGTGTTGATAATTGAGTATGGTTAATCTATTAGTGATAAATTTGTGCTGTATACTTTTTATTAAATTTTTATATTTATACAGTGATAAATTTATCTATGGCTGGTGCTAAATTTATATTTATACAGTGCTAAATTTTATATTTATACAGTGATAAATTTGTGCTGTATACATTATATTCATACAGTGATAAATTTATCTATGATAGTGATAATTCTATCATTTTTGTTACTTTGTGTTTTGATTTTCTTTTTGTAATCTTTTTTGATTTGTTACTGATAACTTGTATTTATATATTTTGTTTGTAGGTTTGTATCCGTTATGTTTTGCGATTGTTGATGGTGAAAGTTATGACAGTTGGCATTGGTTCTTGTCAAAGTTATTAGGTATTTTGACTCCAGAGAGGGATATTGCGTTTGTTACTGATCGACATGGAGGTTTGCTGAAAGCTTTAGCTGAGGTCATTCCGTTTTCTTCTCATTCTTTTTGTCTAATGCATTTGAAGACAAACTTGAAGACTTATTTGTTAGTGAAGAGTCGTGAATCAAAAGAGTATTTGCTTACTCTTTTTAGTAGATGTGGATATGCTCCTACTATTGAGTTGTTTAATGAGCTACTTGAAGAATTTAAGGGTCGTTGTGGTCGTAGTGTTGAGAAGTTTGTTGAGGATTTGCCTAATGAGTGTTGGTGTAGTGCTTAGTTTCAAGGCAAGAGGTATGGTGAAATGTGCACAAATGCTGCGGAATCTTTTAATTCATGGATTAGGGATGAACGCCATTTGTTTTCAACTAGTCTTGTTGATGCTATACGGGTGAAACTAATGGAGCAATTTTCAAGAAGGAGAGAAGTTGGGAATAAGTGGAATCGTATTGTTTGTCCTTTTGCAGAGAAAAAGTTGGAAGAAGCTTTTAATGATACAAAAGCATGGATAGTTAAGAAATGTAGCGATGACATTTATGAAATCCAATTAGATCATTCAGTTATGGTTGATATTGGGAAACGTTGTTTTTCTTGTCGATTGTGGGAAATTGATTCTTTTCCTTGCAAACATGGTTTTTGTGCTATAAAGAGGAGTGGGAAGGATCTGAATTGCTTTCTTGATGATTACTACCGTGTTAGTAGTTATTGTGATTCTTATTCACATTCTATCTATCCGGTTCCTAGTATGTGGAAGCCAAATGTAATTGTTGATGATGATGTTGTTTTACCTCCTCTTTGTAAGAGACCAGCTGGACGTCCAAGAACAGAGAGAATACCTTCTAAGGGCGAAATTAAGAGAATTAGATGCAGTAGGTGTGGAAAGATAGGAACTCATAATCGGAAGACATGTAAACAAGCTTTGCTTTAGTTGTATTGATTTTAATTGAATTACTTTGTTTGAGAGTTGAGAGGTGTTACTTGCATTGAATGATTGAGTATTTTTTGAAAGATGTATCATTTTGGTACTCGCATTGAATGATTGAGGAATTTGTTGATAAGAAATTATATTTTTTGCTGATATTTTTACAGGATTAAGTTTCACATATTTATATTATTTGATTTGGGTTAAATGTAGTTGCTTTTTTTTGGTGTTTTATAAAGTGATAAATTTATCAGTGGTTGGTTTGGACAAGTTGATGGCTTATTTTTTTGTAAGAATGATAAATGTATCATTAATGTGGTTCTTGAATTTTGTTATTTTGAAGAATGATAAATTTATCACTTATTGTGTGGGAAGAGTTGATGGTTTATTACATTTATGTCAGTGGTTTATAAATTTATCCTTTGTCACATGCAAGCAAATGTTCTTTTCTCTGATGATAAATTTATCATTGTATGGAGTTATCTAGTTTTCCCAGGAAAAATTTCCACAATGCAAAGGTGTAGATCAAATCTCTAGAATACATAATTGCATATCTGCTGTGTTAAGTGCTTTAAAAAGCAAAATTTTTGAAATTGACTACGATGTTTATTTGGTTTAGCAACAAGTTCTCAGTCTACATACTGTTGGGAATATCTAGAAATTGTAATAGTATTTTAATTTTCAATTTGGAGAATGTAATAGTGCTTGTGTTTAAATTTTCAATTAGGTAAATTTTTTATTATTTTTTATAGTGTTTTTTTTACTTGAATTGGGAAAAAAGAATGAGAGGGAGAGAGAAATAGAAAGAGAGAGTTGCTGGTTTTTTTGTTTGAACATTGGTAAATTTATCAGTTTTCACAGTGATAAATTTATTAAAACAGTGATAAATTTATTAGGGTAAACAAAACAGTATAAAATTAAAATTTATTAGTACAGTGGCTCCAAACCTGTTATTAACCTTGAAATTCAACACAAATACTCAGATTAGAATCAATTTTTTGAATGAAACTTGGATAACACGACTGACATTAAAAAAGACTGAATGTTTCATTAAAGCAAATTTGAGATTGTAACAAACAAGCATTGTCCATAGCTTTGACATTGTAACAACCAAGAATTGTGCATAACTTTGACATTGTAACAACGAAGCATTGTAATATTCATTGGAGGAAAGTAAGAACGAAAATCATGAAATTACATGTAACAATATAACAAGCATACAAGCAAAATGTATCATGAAATTACATGTAACAATGTAACAAGCATACAAGCAAAATGTATGAATATTGACATTCTAACAACCAAATGATTCAGTGTTTCCTTTTTTTTTTTTTCTATTCCAGATCTGTTGATTATTACAGATGCAAGTCATCAATGTTTTCATCAGGCATTTGTTGTTGAGTAACTTGTTGGTCCATCAAGAAGATAGTTAACATATCAACTCTCAATTGATTGCATTCTTCCTTGGAAAAAGTAGGCATTATGTTGTTATTGGAAAGATATTGCCTCATGATATAGCAAACAAAGATTCCACAATCAAGCCTGCAAAAATATTTTGAAAATAAAATATTATAATTTGGTTTCGTTGCTTTTTTTAATAACAGTGTTTTGTTGTTGATAAACTTATGATGTGTCTTCTTGTTGTAGGCTGTTGATGACGTTCTCAATCTGCTGCTGAAATTTATCAGGGTGTATGAGAGTTAGGTTCTCATCCTTTATGTATTTTTCAATAACCTCTCTCTACAACATATACATTTATATAATTGTTGTATTAGAAAGTCAGTTGAAAGAATTAATGAGAAACCATGGATTTAAAGAACGATAAATAGATTACTGTATAAATTTTCAATGTATAGTTAAGCATGGATCAGGATTTATGTGTTGGATTAATGGTAAGATTGATAGTGAAAAGATTTTTACCACTTGATTTGCAGCATTGTAGTGTGGATCTTTAGGCATTGCTCCCCTTGGTCTCATGGAATTGTAGAATTTCCATGAACCTTCTTGAATGTCAAGGACAAGGATTGTCCAGTGAAAATTTTGATGAATTGGGAAAAGAATGTATCTTGCTTTCATGGCTTCAAGCATCATTTTGTTCAACATTCTCTTTCTTGCTTCCTCATCTTTTGTAGTGAACAAGTGCTAAAAATATAAATAAAAAAATAATGTTAATTTAACTTTAAACTTTTTCAAATTAAATATGTGGTGAGTATGAAACTTTTTTGTCACTGTGATCAAAATTTTGTCAATGCATGTCAAAATTTATCAGTGCATTGCATATCAATAGTTTCAAAAACCCAAAAAAGTGCCCAGAATTTTTTATCAAAGTCTGAGATTTACTCATACTGTGGCACCAGAATAACAAGGTGAAAATATATAACAGTGATTACAAAATCTGAGTCAGAAATTCTGGTTTGGTTTGCTTGACTCTCTGTTTCACATGTCAAGCTTTGAATTAGGAAATAGGGCCAATCGAAGAGGGAAGGTAATGTCATATGTTTTAAACTAGTTAGTCAATTAAGCAAACAGAGGTTATACACTGATAAAAAAACAAAACAAGTGTTGTTCCTGAGTTTAACAAACTAGTTACTTACATGGCAACTTGAAATGAATGGGAATGCTGTTGTGCCTTGTTTTTGTGCAAGCAAATGTTCTGCATATGCATCTATTACCTGTGTTGAAAACAAAAAACAAAACAAGAAATTAATATAAATGAAACACTAAAATGTTGTTTTAATGATTTACAAATTTTACTTACAATGCCTGCCAAATCTTGACCCTTTAATATTTTGTCAATGTCGTTTAAGTACACATAAGTTGCACGGTGAGATCCTTGCCACACTGGCTGATCCTAGAAAAAAAAGATTATTAGTGTTTGAATAATAAATTTATTAATATTTTTGGAATATTTGATACTTATAAATTCAATATGAGTTAATGATAAATAGTTGGCAAAAGTGAAGTACATGAGTCAATAGAGAAGATTGTTACTTTTTTTTTTTGTATTTGCCCAATGTACAATGAGATTTTGCCGTGCTTTTCTGGTAGGATGTTGAAAATTTCGTTTGAATTTTTCAAGTTCTTCATTGCAGGCTGCTGTTCTGTGTGTTGTTCTTCTGAGTATTTGTTTGCCTCAGCCAATGTTGCAATTCTCTCATGGAGATTTTTGATTTTTTCATCTTTCCTTTGCATTTGTTTTTTGTGCTCATCTTGCATTTCTTTTTCCAGCTTGTTGAGTTGCTGCTGCAGGTTATCATTTGCAGTTTGAAGGATGTCCCTTTCCATTTGTAACTTTTGCATTTTGAGCATGTCATCTTCTATCCTCTCAAAAACAAGTACTTCTATGAGATTTGGATCCACTTCAGGCTCTTTGTGAACTTTGTTTCCTTCACTATTTTCTGATTCAACGGGTACTGTTTTCTTTTTCTTTTCAGGGCATATTTTGTGTGGAATTGGTTCCCACGTTTGATGTTTGCATTTGTCTTCAGTCAATGTTTGTTGTTCTTTTTCAGAAATTTCAGTCTGATTTTTTTGCTGAAAACTAGCATCTTCATTTTCATTTTCATCTTCATCTTTGTCTTCATCTTCATCTTTATCCTGAATTTTTCCTAGCAGCATTCGGTATATTTTTTTCTCTTCATCTGTGTGTTTCAAATTGTTCTCCTGTATAGATGAAAATTTAAAAATGATTGATATGATACAAACTTCAGAGATAAATTTCTCAGAGCAAATTTTATTAGTTAATTAGAAAAATTAAACAAATCTATGATTGTTATAGCAAATTTTATCACTGAACTAGGCATAGAAAGCAAATGTGTTATTGTATATCAAAATTTATCACTGAATTAGCAAAATTAACCTAATAAAGTAAATATAAGAGAAAATGTCAAATTCAATTTATTTGTACAGATAAATTTATCAATACAAAAACCTAATCAATTCTAGTCGAATATAAAGTAACACAAATGAAGTAAATATAAAATAAAACTCATGCACAGTAGACAAATAGAAAAACACTCATTGTGTAAAAGAATTGATTACTCAATTAGGTATACTAATGGAAATTTGTGACTCAATTAGGCAAAGTAAATAAATTTGTGAGTGTGAACAAAAATTTATCACTGCATAAGAAAATTTATCATTTGTTTAAACAGAACAAAGGTTAGTATTGCATACCACAATATCTTTTAGCTCTTGCAAGGATGAAGTTGCCAATTGCTGTCCCAAACATGTGATGTTCCATTTAGCAAATCTTGGGATTGCATTTTTGGCATTGGGTTTGATTGTGCTTGTGTGTTCGCATATCCAATACTGTTGAAGACAAAAAAATTGTTATAAACAAGTATTTAGTAAACGTAAATATTATAGTTCATACGTTATAAGTGAGATATTTACTTACCAATAGGACCATCACACATCTGGACACTTTGTCAATTTGGTTGATGTTTCTTTGTATTGATTTTGTGAGGTGTTCCTTTGCTGCGTCACACCAATCATAAGACTTCATTTTGTCAATATCCTCAATATATTTCATGAACCCCCAACCAATTGTAGTTCGATGCAAGATATAACAACAGCAAGCAAATCAAGAGGCACACAAGCCTCACAACATCTTCTCTGTCCTCCTTCTTCTTGCTTCTCAAAAGTTTGGTTATCAACTTTTGGATTAAAGCACTTGTCATCCTATTCTCTCTTATTTTCCTTCTTTTTGCCAAATCTATTTCATCTTTTCTTCCATATACAATATGCATCTTCTTTTGTCCACATGCAATCCCAAAAATTAACTTGAAATCATTTCTTTTCAACTTGACTTCTTCCTCCAATTTGAAATGTGGTTCCATCCATTTGGTATGTTTGCAAGACTTTTGCAACCACATCATCATATTTTCTTGAATTTGCTTTTTGCACGTTCTTCTTTGACAAAATGTCACTATAAGGAAGAAGGAGTCTTTTTCAAGATTTGGAAATGCTCCTTTTCAAGTTTGGTGGCATTGAAGAATCGATGAGAGATAGCATGTTTGAGGTAGACATATTTTTGCTTCATGGGCATGAATTTGATCACTTCTTGTTTTATTCCCTCAATTTTCTTCTTGCTTTTTGTTTGGTCTTTGCTTTGGTTCTTGTTTGTTTTGTTGGCGCATGATTGTTGTTTTTGGTTGTTTCTGTTGTTGGTGTTTGGTTTTTCTTTGTTCTTGTTCTCCTTGTTTTTCTGCTTGATTTGCAGGTTCATCTTTTTGCTGTCTCTGTCTTTTGTTCCTTTCTTGTTGATTGCTTCTTGTTTCTCTTGTTGTTGTTTCTTTTTTTTTGTCTTGTTGCTTGTTTGTCTCTTTGTTGTCCTTCTCTTCTTGCTTTTGGGTTTTTGCTGTGAAAGATCTTTTTCCTGGCATAGATAATGTCATGAGAGAGCTTACAACATCTATATAAAAGGAGGCTATCAATGAAGTAGGCCAACCACGCAAAATTTATGAATATACAACGAAATTTATCATGTAATTAAGCAAAGAAACAATTGTTTTGAAAATTTTACAATAGTACTTGTTTTTATTAGTGGCAAATATGTTGCTACAGTAGCTAGATATCTTGAGTTTTGCAATTTATTTTTAGTTTAAATTGTTCAAAATTTCAGTCTAGGAAATGCTTCAGTGTTCTCATGTTTAGATGAAATATAATACAAATATAATATTTCTGTTTTAAAAATTGATTCTAACTATACTTATATCTTACTTTTAAAAATTTTACAATGATCAAAATAATGTAATAGTGTATGTGTTTTTATTTTCAATTTAGGTAAATTTGTAATATTTTTATAGTGTTTTGTTTAATTGAATTTGGAAAAAATAATGTAATAGTGTATGTGTTTTTGTTTGAGCAGTAAAAAATTTGTCAGTGTTTACAGTAATAAATTTCTTGAAACAGTGATAAATTTATTAGTGTAAAGAAAACACTATAAGAAAATAATTTTATCAGTATAGTAATTCCAAACCTGTTTGATTTGCAGGTTCATCCTTCTGCTGTCTCTGTCTTTTCTTCCTTTCTTGTTGGTTGCTTCTTGTTTTTCTTCTTGTTGTTTCCTTTTTTTTGTCTTGTTGGTTTTTTGTCTCTTTGTTGTCCTTCTCTTCTTGCTTTTGGGTTTTTGCTGTGAAAGATCTTCTTTTTAGCATAAATAATGTCATGAGAGAGCTCACAACATCTATATAAAAGGAGGATATCAATGAAGTAGGCCAAGCACGCAAAATTTACGGATATACAACCAAATTTATCATTTAATTAAGCAAAGAAACACTGATAAAAATTGGATATATTCATAATTCATTTGTATTGATTTTGTTAACTAGCAAAGAAAATAAACAATCAAAGTAGAATAAGAAGAATTATGACAAAATTTATTATGAAATTAAGCAAAGAAAGCTTATACAGTGAAGAGTTCTAATAATGATTAGCAAAATAAACCAGTCAATTGAGTTTGGTCAGATGCATATGGCAATAGTTGGAAAGGAATTCATTGCACGAATTCATGTGTGGCATATAGAAAAGTTGGTATTGTTTTTTACCTTCAATGGATTGCTGCTGTTTGCTTATTCTTTCTTTTGTTTGTGCTTGTTTTTGAGGTTCATCTGCAGGTTGTTGTTTTTGATGTCTCTGTCTTTTCTCTCTTTCTTGTTCTTTGGTTGTTGTTGCTGTTCTTGCAGTTTCTTTTTTGTTGCCTTGCTAGTTTTTTTTTCTTTTTGTTTTGTTTCTCTTCTTGTTTTTGGATTTTTGCTGTTAAAGATCTTCTTTCTGGCATAGATAATGTCATGAGAGATCTCACAACATCTATATGAAAGAAGGATATCAATGATGGAGGCAAACCATGCAAAATTTATGGATATACAACCAAATTTATGATTTAAGTAAGCAAAGAAACACTGATAAAACTTGAATATATTCATAAGTCGTCTGTATTGATTTTGTTAGCTAACAAACAAAATAATTCAAACAATCAAAGAAGAATAAGAAGAATTATGACAAAATTTATTATGTAATTAAGCAAAGAAAGCTTATAGAGTGAAGAGTTGTAATAATGATAGCAAAATAGAGCAGTCAATTGGGTTGGGTCAGATGCATGTGGCAATAGTTGTGAAGGAATTCAGGGCAGCAATTCATCTGTGACATCTATATAAGTTGCTATAGTTTTTTACTTTCAATGGCTTCATCTACAGGTTCTTGTTTTTTCTTTTTGGTTGTTGTTGCTGTTCTTGTGGTTTCCTCTTTGGTGTCTTGTTGTTTTTTTGTCTCATTGTTGTCTTGATTTTTTCGCTTTTGTCTTTTTGCAGTATAAGATCTTGTTTCAGGCCTAGATAATCTCTTACGAGAACTCGCAACATCTATGTCAAAGAGGTATATCAATGTATTAGGCAAAACATGCAAAATTTATGGATATACAAGAAAATTATCATTTAATTAAGCAAAGAAACACTGATAAAACTTGAATATATTCATAATTGCTTTGTATTCATTTTGTTAGTTAGCAAACAAAATAATTCAAACAATCAAATAAGAATTATAAGAATTATGAAAATTAACCTAATTTATCCCCGAGGCAAATTCAGCAATAAAAAACAAAAAGAAGAAAAATAGACTGAGTCAAATTCTTTCCCAAAAGGGATCAAATTTTTTTAAGTTGGTGAGTCTATTGACTAGTGTGTCATTCAACTTTACCTACATTAAATTTATGTAAATGTATCCCTATATAGAAATGGAGATGGATGTGTAAGTGATAAACTTGTCATTTGGTTTGGTATGTGAAGCAAACTTATGAGTTGGTGTGATAAACTTACTAGTTGTATGTTTATTTATGTATCTATTGTTATTATTATGTATACTATGTATACTATCTATACTAGTATATTATGTCAGCCCCTATATTGGTTTGTTGAAACTTTTGTCATGTGGCATTTACATAATTTTTTTTAAAAAAAAACTAATCAAATTTTACTTGATGTCAATTACTATCGTATGGGAACAAACAGTCACAGAACCACACCTTATAGTATGGTTTAATTGTCAAATCTATAAATTGGTTTGAGTCCTACAACAGAAAAAAAGTTTATCAGGGTAGATGCCTTGATTTCATGCACTTATATTATAAGGTAAAAGTATTGCAAGGTTCTATTTGTAGGTTACATCAAGAGCATGATTTGTATATTTAAATTTGGTGAAGATCATTGAGTTACCAAAAGAGAGGTGTAGTTTATAATCGATCAAATATTAAACAAAAAATGAAACAAAAAATTAATCCATAAGGTGTAAAAAAATTACAATTTTTGAGAAATTGGGCATAGTGAAATAACCAAATAAAAAATAAAATAAATTATTTATATCAAAAGGAGGATAGAAGTTATTATGAATCAAATATTAAACAAAAGTCACACAAAATTTAATCTATAAAAAATTGCACCATTCTAATTAGTATTATATATGTGAACAAGTTATTTTGATATCTTGAACCCACTGTGTATTTTAGTTGCATGAACCGACTCCTTGTTTTTTTGTTAACTGATTTTTTTTTGTATCAAAAATTAAATATATATATATATATATTTCAAAATGAACGTAATTTTGAAGTTCAAAACCAACACTTTCATCAGTTGATCAACTAACATTTTACATATTCACAAGTTTTATTTTCCGAAAATGCCTTAATATTGTTGAAATTTTGCAAGTTGTAGTTGAACGATATCTAGGTTTTTTGAAAATGTGTTTAAATAGGGAGAGAAATAAGGGTTTCAGTTACTTACGTTTTACAGGCATGTTTCCTTGAAGTTTTTGTTCGAATCGCCTGAGTTGTGTTGGTTGTTTTGCTTGAGAGTGGAAGGGATTCGCCGATGGTGGAGAGTGAGAAAAACAGGGCTTCAATCGCGTGACTCACGTTTTTGTTTCCCTTGTCTGGCAAATGTATTGTGTTAGAAAGTACTCTTTTTTTTTTTATCGGTGATAAATTTAGAAAATGCTTAGAAAATGGCAAATATCTTTGTACAACAGGAAGATATTTTGAGTTTAGAAAATGCTTCATGTTTCTCATATTCATATTGAATTTAAATTCTTCAACATTTCAGTTTATAAAATGATTCAGTTTTTTCATATTCATATTCAGATTCAGATGAAATATAAACATATTATATTTGCGATTGAAATAAAATACTTGCAATACTTATTTAAAAAAATTATAAAAATTAAATTAGCTATCAATTTAAAATTAATAAATTACATTGTTAAAATTAAAAATTATGCTATGATCTTTTAACATTATTGAGCTCATGTGTAATTAAGTAGAAATAATTTGTTTTAATTTTTTTTTTAATGAATGTATTCTAAACATTGAATGTAATGAAGTACAAAACATTGAATGTTTCATTGCAGCAAATTAAGAAGGAAAATGATCAAAACAATGTAATACTGTTTATGTTTTAATTTATGTATTTTTTTTTTTTTTTACATATAGTGTTTTCTTTACTTGAATTGGGAAAAAAGAATGAGAGAGAGAGAGAGTTTTCTTTACTTGAATTGGGAAAAGAGAGAGAGAGATTGATTTTACAATAGTACTTGTTTTTATCAGTGGCATATATGTTGCTACAGTAGCAAGATATTTTGAGTTTTGCAATTTATTTTCAATTTCAATTGTTCAAAATTTCAGTCTAGAAAATGCTTCAGTGTTCTCATGTTTAGATGAAATATAATACATGAGAACATTCTTGAGCATTTTATAAACATGAGAAGACTCTTGAGCATTCTTGAGCATTTTAATAACAGCTAATTTTTAAATATTAGTATTTTTTATTGTAAAATTATAATATGATTTTTCAACATTCTTGAGCTCACGTGTACAAAATATAATATAATACTACAAATATAATATTTCTATTTTAAAAATTTATTCTAATTGTACTTATATGTTCCTTTTAAAAATTTTATAATGATCAAAATAATGTAATAGTGTATGTGTTTTTATTTTCAATTTAGGTAAATTTGTAATTTTTTATAGTGTTTTGTTTAATTGAATTTGGAAAAAAGAATGATAGAGAGAGAGAGAGGTGCTGGTTTTTTTTGTTTGAACAGTAAGAAATTTGTCAGTGTTCACAGTGATAAATTTCTTGAAACAGTGATAAATTTATTAGTGTAAATAAAACACTATAAGAAAATAATTTTATCAGTATAGTGATTCCAAACATATTATTAACGTTTAAATTTGACACAAATAATCAGATTGTAATCAATTTTTTGATTGAAATTTGCATAAAACTAGATTGATATCAAAACCTATATTTTTTAACAATATGGATAAAAAAGACTAAATGTTTCGTTATAGCAAATGAAGAACCAAAATAATTAAAACAATGTAATAGGTTTGAGTTTTATTTTTCAATTTAGGTAAATTTTTTATTTCTTTATAGTGCTTTGTTTAATTGAGTTTGGAGAAAAGAGTAAGTGAGAGAGAGAGAGAGAGAGAGAGAGAGAGAGAGAGAGAGAGAGAGGTGCTGATTTTTTTGTTTGAACAGTGATAAATTTATCAGTGTAAACAAAACACTATAAGAAAGTAAATTTATTAGTATAGTAATTCCTAACCTGTTATTAACCTTTAAGTTTGACATAAATAATCAGATCATAATTAATTTTTTGAATGAAATTTGCATAAAACAAGACCTATATCAAAAGCCAGATATGGTAACAATATGGTTAAAAAAGACTGAATGTTTGATTGAAGCAAATTTGACATTGTAACAACCAAGCATTGTAATATTCATTGAAGCAAAGTAAGAACCAAAATGATTATAATCTTTGTCCCAAATTATTCAAGCATTGTTGTCATTGTGTATTGTGTCCCAAAACTCCTTGTCTTCAAGCACCGCTTCTATTGCCTCATCAACGATTTGCTGGGTGTCTGTCTGTTGGTTAGTCAACAAAGCATCTATGATATCTGCTCTGATTTGGTGGCACTCCTCCTTTGTTAAGTTGGGAAAGATGTCTTTATTACAGACATATTGTCTCATGAGGTAACAAACTATGACGCCACAATCAATTCTACGATGACATTGGAAAAACAAAGTTAGTACTCATCAATGATAATTTTATCAATGTAATGTGTTTTGGTTTTCAAAAACTTACGAATGATCAACTTGTTGGGGACAATTCATTGCAATTTCTGTTTCTTCATGAAACTTATTACCTTCAATGGCTTTGGGATTGTGATGTTGAAGGTATTTTTCAATAACCTTTCTCTGCAAAATATATTAATAATTAATTGGTGTTTGACAAATATATGCATAAGAAACTTTGATATAGACAAGGGGAATGGATGATATCATAACTAATTGGTGTTTTACCAGTTTGTTTGCCTCAGTTAAGTGGTTATTTGTTTTTGTGCTTGGTGTCATTGAATTGTAAAACTTCCATGAGCCATTTTCAGTGTCGAGTACCAACAATGTCCAATGCTTTTCATTGAAAATTGGGAAAAGAAGATATCTTTCCTTGACAGCTTCTAACATCATTTTGTTTAACAATTGATTTGTTTCTGTCTCATCCTTTGTGGTGAACAAATACTGTGTTTTGCAAATATATTAGTTTTGATTACAATGTAATTCATTAATTATCACTATAAGACTGAATGAATGAGAACTTATGCACTTGATTTAGACAAAGGGAATAGATGATATTGTAATGCAATATATATATATATATGTAATTTACTTACATGACATGATGTAGTAAATATATATGTTGTTCCTACTTGTGAGCTGAGGCTGAAGTTTGGTTTCAGTTGCTCTTCTATCATTAAGATTTCCTTGTATGCATTTATTGCCTATTTTAAAAACAAAAGCAAACAAGGTTAATGAGAGAATTATAGTTTGGTATTACAATTGATATATGCACAAATAGGGAATTGATTTTACATTTCCAGAAAGTTCTTCGTATTTGACTATTTTGTCAATATCATCCAAGTACAAATAGCTGCCTACTTCCTTTCCTTGTAAGATTGGATAACTGCAAATGTGAAAACAAAATTTATCACTGTATACCAAAATTTATTGGTCAATTAACAAATCAAAGGTTAGGGGAACAAATTGAGCATGCAATTTTACTTCATGTATCAAATATGAACCATGAAATGAAGTACAAAACATAAACTCAAATGCCTAAATAATTTGACACCATATATGAGACAACATGAAGATTAGCAAAATATATCACTCTACCAAACAAATTAAGTAAAATTTATCATAATGTAGCAAATTTTATGATTGTATATCAAAATTTATCAATGATTAAAGTAAATGAAGGTTATACATTGGTAAATGCATGACTATATACTAAAATTTAGATTCCAAATTTGGAAATTTTAGGTCCAATTCATGTTCTTACCTGCTGGTTTTTATTGCCCAAAGACTAGTGAGTTTCATCCTTGATTTCTTTGGCAATTTGTGAAACACTGGATAGGAAGTGTTAATTTGTTTTCTTGGATGTTGATGTTGATGTTGTGTGTGCTCTTCTTTTCTGGTCTTTGGATTTTCTTCAACCATTGGTTCTACTTGATCAACTGTCTTGTTCTGGTTTGGTTGTGACCTTTTTTTTATCATTGAGCTGACAAGAGGTGATGTTTTGGTAGTGGTGGCTTCAACTTCAACTTAGATTTGTTCTTCTTCACTGTCCAGGTAGAGATTTGATTCAACCAACATTGCAATTCTCTCATTAAGTAGCACTATTCCCACATCTTTCACTTCTATTTGTGTGTTTGCTTTCTTGCTTTGTTCTTCCATTTGTTTGCTGAGCTTCATGAGTTGGTCCTTAAGCTTGTCATTTTCTGCTTGGATTCTTGCCTTCTCCATTTCTAGCCTTTGGATTATCAGGACATTCTCTTCTAGTTTCTGAAAAGTATGTTCATTGATTTTGACATGGTAGATATTTCTTTCATAGGCAAGTTTCCTTTTTGCTTTCCTCATTTCAATTTGGTGTTTGATGCTTCAATCGGGGAAGTTCTTGGACCAAATTTTCTGTTTGATCATTGTTTCTTCTTCATCATTTTCTAGGTTGTCAAAGGAAATCTCATTTGTTTGCACATGAACTGGACCTTCTTGAGTTTCATGCTGAAAGTTGGCTTTCCTTCGTGTATTCTTTTTTTGATTGCAGTGTTGTTGATTTCCTCTTTTTTGGAGCCCCTGTTTGATTCTTGGGATTCTGTGAATTTGTTCCTGGACTGAGACTGAATATCTTTCTGATAATTGGTTCTTCTTCCTTTTCAGATAATTCAGTCTCCTGTTGTTCCTCAAAGTTACATTTTTCATCTTCATGCTCATCATCTGTTTGTGGTTGCAATTGTTTGTATATGTTCTGTTCTTCAATTGTGTCTTTCAAATTACTCTCCTACATGAATGAAAATTATTAAAAAAAAAATGATATAAGGCAGAGTTAAGTAATAATTTATCATTTGGTGATTCAAATTTATAGTAAGAATGGTAATTTGGTTCATGATAACAAGTTTTATTAGTGAATTAGCAACATTAAACAAAATTTATAAGTCAATGAAGCTAACTAAGGGAATTTATAACTGTGAGCAAAAAGTTATCAGTGAAAATGAATATTTATTACTGCATAGCAAAATTCATCACTCAATTAAAGAAATAAAGGTTAAACATTGATAAAAATTGTTTATTGAATAATTTCCTAGCACAGATGAAATGCCTAAATAATTTTTCTACGACAAATGTGACACCATGAAGATTAAGAAGAATTTATTAGTCTTGCTAAAATTTATCACTACATAAGAAAATTTAATATTTGTTTAAACAAAACAAAGGATATGAATGGATACCTCAATATGTTTGAGATCATGCAAGGATGACTTTGCCAATTGTTCTCCGAGATGAGTAATGTTCCATTTTGCAAATCTTGGTATTGGATTCTTCTCATTTGGTTTGATGATATTTGCATGCTCACATATCCAATATTATTGAGTACAAAAAAAAAATGTTATAAATTAGTATTTAGTAAATGTAAATATTGTAGTTTATAAGTTGTAAGTGAGGTATTTACTTACCAACAAGATGATCACACATCCGCACACTCTATCAATTTGGTTGATGTTGCATGCTATTGATTTTGTAAGATGTTGTTTTGCTGCACCACACCAATCATAAGACTTCATTTCATCAATATTCTCGAGGTATTTCATGAACCCCCAACCAATTGTTGTCCCAGTACCCGGAAACAACAAAAGCAAACAAACCAGAACGCACACAAGCCTAACAACATCTTCTATATCTTCATTGTTGGTGCTTCTCAAAAGTTTTGTTATCAACTTTTGGATTGAAGCACTTGTCATTCTGCTCTCGGTTATTTTCCTTCTTTGCACCATAGCTACCACATTTTTTCTTCCGTATGCAAGATTCATCTTCTTGTGTCCACATGCAAACCCAAAAATTAACTTGAAGTCATTTCTTTTCAATTTCAGCTTCTTCCCAGCAATTTCAAATGTGGTTCCATCCATTTGGTAAGTTTGCAAAATTTTTGCAACCACATCATCATATTTAATTGAATCTCTTCTTTTAACCTTGTTTTCATTCAATAGTATCAAATGCTCCTCTCTGAGTTTTGTTGTCTTGAAAAATTTGATAAGAGATTGAATGTTAGAATGGTAGACATACTTTGCTTCATTATCATGTATCTGTTCAGTCCTAGTTTTTCTTCCATCAATCTTTTTCTTCCCTCTTGCTTTGTGGATCTCTATAGCTGGTTTTAGTTGTTCCTGTTTGGGCTCCTCATTGTCAATGTTAGATTCAGGTTTAACTTTTAGTTGTTTTTCACTTTCATGTATTGTTGGCTCTATAACAAAGTCAACTTTTTCAATGTTTTTCTTCTTTGAGAAACTTGTTTGTCGACGACGTAGTCTTTTAGAATGACTGGCAACATCTGTACAAAAACATTGAGCATGAACATTGAAAATTAAGAAGAATTTTATCACTGAACTAGGAAAACTAAGAAGAAATCTCTCTGTTATGCAATTTAAGCAGATATATAACTGTATAGCAAAGTTTAGATTCCAAATTGCAAAAGAACATGAAGTATGATGTTGAAGATGAAGATGAAGATGAAAACAATTGTATAGCAAATTTATCACTGAATTAGCAAAAGTAAGCAAATGCATCATTGGATAGCAAATGAACATAAATGTATGATTATTATGACGTTGAGTATCACTCATATATTAATACTGTATGGTACAGATTGAAAATAGCTTCAAATCAAATTGTGTCACTCATAAATTAATTTTGTAAGATACATATTCAAAATAGTTTGAAGTCAAATTTTATTACTCAATTATAGTTATGAAAGAAGAAGGGAAGCAAATCCATTGTTATAAAATAAGAAGAGAAGCAAATCCATCATTATAACACATTTTATCACTCAATTAGGAAAATTAAGAAAACCTATCGTTGAATTGGGCAAAGTAAGCAAATCTGTTATTGTATATCAAATTTTATCACTGAATTAGCAAAATTAAGCAAATCCATCATTGTTTAGCAAATGGAGATGAACATGTGATTATTATGAAGTTGAATATCAATGATAAATTAATATTGTATGATACACATTGAAAATAGCTTCAAGTCGAATTTTATAACTCAATTACAGTTATGAAAGAAGAAAGGAAGCAAATCTATCATTGGAATAAATTTTATGACTCAATTAAGAAAATTAAGCAAATCTATCATCGTTATAGGAAATTTTCTCACTAAATTGGGCAAAATAAGTAAATCTGTTATTGTATAGCAAATGAACATGAATATGTGATTATTATGAAGTTGAATATCACTTAATTATAGTTATAAAAGAAGAATGGAAGATGAATACGACTCACGTTTGATTCGCATGGTTCTTGAAGATGAATGAAACAGGGAATATAGATTGAAACGGTGGAGGATTTGTTGGGTATCTGTTCGGAATCAGAATATAGATCGAAACAGAGCTGATTTCTTTGGAAACGATGGGAGATTCAGGGAAAATCTCTTTGTTTGTTTCGATTTCAAAATCGCAATCCCCCAGTGGTTTCCAAATTGCCTCAGAATAGTTTCCAAATTAGAACAATTGAGAAGGAGCGTATGTTTCACGCGCACAGGGAGACCTCGTGATTTTGTGTTTGCTTCACGCGTGTTTTGTGACATTTAGGGATAAAATTGAAAACTGAAATAGGAGAGGACTTGCTGGGTATTAGTTTGTTTGGAGGGGACTGGCTAGTAGTGCCCCTTTGATTTTAGTGTAAATTAAGAATCAACTGCTTGTCAAGAATTTAAAAAAATTAAAACTATAATTAAACTATTAATCAATGTAATCAGATAAAAACTAAACCAAATCAAATCAAGCCTTAAGTCCCATCAAATGGGGTCGGCTACATGAATCCTTCTTCTTCTTACAGCCCTAACAAATGCAGCCCTAACAAATGCCATATCGTTAGTCAAATTAAGTAGATCCAAATCTCTATTTATAATGCTAGCCAACGTTAATCTAGGCCTATCCCGTCGCTTAACACTTCCATCTACCGTTACAACATCGCATTTCTTCACCACTGCCTCTGTTGGTCTCTGTTGAATATGGCCAAACCATCTCAATCGATTATCTCTCAACTTATCTTTTATCGGTGCTACTCTTATCCATTCTTGAATACACTCATTCCTAATTCTGTCTTTTCTAGTCTTGCCACACATCCACCTTAGCATCCTCATCTCAGCCACTCTCATCTTATCTACATGTTATTTTTTGGTTGCCCAACATTCCGTCCCATACAATATCGTTGGTCTAATAGCCGTTCTATAAAACTTACCTTTTAGTCTAATGGGTATTCGTTTATCGCATAGTACCCCAAATGCACTTCTCCACTTACACCATCCCGCTTTAATCCTATGGGCCACATTTGCATCAACCTCCCTCACTGTAGCAATGATTGACCATAAATAACGAAAATACTCACTCTTAGGTAGTTCTTGGTTCTCAATCTTCACTTTTCCTTTGCTTTCATTGTTACTGTTACTAAATTTACACTCTATGTACTCTGTCTTAGTTTTGCTTATCCGGAAACCCTTAGATTCAAGAACTTTTCTCCAAATCTCTAACTTTGTGTTAACTCCTCTAGTCTCATCCACTAGCACGATATCGTCTGCAAAAAGCATACACCATGGCACGTCATCTTAAATATTTCTCGTCAACTCATTTATAACTAAAGCAAAAAGATAAGAACTTAAGGTAGATCCTTGGTGTAATCCAATAGTGATAGGAAATTCATTTGTCTCTTTAGTAGGCGATCTAATAGTGGTCACCACCCCTTCACACATGTCCTTAATCACATCAATGTAATCTTTTGCCACCCCTTTCTTCTTCAACACCCACCATATTATATCCTAGGACACTCTATCATATGCTTTTTCAAGGTCGATAAACATCATATGAATGTCTCTTTTCTTTTTTTTATACTTTTTTATTACTCTCCTCAAAAGATAGATCGCTTCCATAGTTGACTTGCCAGGCATAAACCCAAATTGATTTTCTGACACCTCTGTTATATCTCGCAATCGGCGTTCCATCACCCTCTCTTACACTTTCATTATATGACACATTAGCTTGATTCCTCTATAGTTGCTGTAATTCTGGACATCTCCTTTATTCTTATAGATTGGTACTAAAATACTCTTCCTCCACTCATCTACCATGTTCCTAGTTAACAAAATTTTGCTAAACAACCTAGTCAACCAAGTAACCCTTTTTTTACCCAAACACTTCCAAGCTTCAATAGGGATATCATCAGGTCCCAAAGTCTTATTTGATTTCATCTTCTTAAGTGCAATCTCCACTTCAAAGTTCCTAATCCTACGATAGAACCTATAGTCTTGGTTTAT
The DNA here is from genome assembly GCA_025200525.1 of Camellia lanceoleosa. Classification (NCBI taxonomy): domain Eukaryota; kingdom Viridiplantae; phylum Streptophyta; class Magnoliopsida; order Ericales; family Theaceae; genus Camellia; species Camellia lanceoleosa. Next base: position 36,463,020 of record CM045765.1, read on the forward strand.
CATATTACTAGCTATTTCTTCTCCTATTGCCGTACCTTCATATTCTTCATTTAATAGTTTCTCAAAATAGTTCTTTCATTTTTCCTTAATCTCTTCATCTTTCACTAATACCTTAGAATCTCCACTCTTGATGCACTTAACTTGATTAAAATTTCTTGTTTTCCTCTTCCTTATCTTAGTGAGTTTGTATATGCTCTTCTCTCCCTCTTTACTATTTAGTCTAGTTTATAGGTCATCATAAGTTTTCAACTTAGCCTCTCTCACTACTTTCTTGACCTTCTTATTAGCCAATCTATAGCTCTTAAGGTTTTCCTCGGTTTTATCATTCCGCCACTTTTTAAAACACTATTTTTTTGCCTTAACTACTGCTTGAACCTCTTCCCACAACCACCAAGTTTCCCTAGAGTTGGGTTTCGTTCCTTTCAACTCTCCAAGCACTTCCCTTGAGATTCTCCTCATATAGTTGGCTATCGAGTTCCACATAGTGTTAGCATCATCTTCCAAGTCTTAAGTACTTCCTTATTTATTCTATTCTTATATATTTCTAATTTATCCCCTTTTAGGTCCTACCATCTTGTCTTACGATGCCCACCATCCTTCCTAACTTAGTATTGCCCTCTAAAACATAAATCTAGTACCAAAATCGTATGTTGAGAGGTCAGGCTCTCTCCAGGTATGACCTTACAATCATTGCATTTTAGGGGGTCCACTTTTCTCACTAAGAAGTAATCTATTTGGTTCTTAACTAACCCATTCTTAAAGGTTATCAAATGCTCCTCCCTCTTCTTATACATAGTATTGGCCACCACTAGGTCAGAAGCCAACGCAAAATCTAAGATACTCTCTTCAGCCTCATTTCTGTCACCAAAACCGTATCCACCATGCACCCTTTCATAGCCTAGTTTATCTATGCCTACATGGCTATTAAAATCTCTACTTATAATCAGGTTCTCTTCTACGGGTATCTACTGTAAGATCTCATCCACATGCTCCCAAAAATTCCTCTTAGTTTGATCATCTAATCCTACTTGAGTGGCATATGCACTAATAACGTTCACTATATTCCCTCTAATAACTAGTTTGATTCGATTTGGTTTATGGTTCAATTACATTGTTCTAAAAAAAATTATATGACAAGCAATATAATATATTTTACAATGGTAAACAAACTAACAACAATTACTATAGTTAAGTTGTAAATTTCATAATCAAAATTAGCATTTAAATTTTAGGGTAAATTATAAATATACCATTTTAAATTTGTTTAAAATACTAATTGTCATTTGTAATTTTAGAAATTATATTGCGCCCCTTAAAATTTATAATCACGTAACAAATAACCCTTTCATTAATCAACCATTAAGTTAATTAACAGTTTTTAATAATGTCATAAATATATTTCAATTAATAGTCTCGGTAATTTTATTGCTGTATAAGAGGGTGGCTAAGAATTTCATTTTTTTTACTAACCCTGTTAAATGACAAATTCTAGTATGAGAGTATTTACAATTACCATAATCACATAGGACAATTTATATTTTAAGCAAATCTCAAGAGATGTATTTGTAATTAATATCCTAAATTTTATTAGCAACTTCTATATCCTTATTTTTACATACAAAAATATTTAGAAAATAATAAACAAATATATCACTATTCTGTGTGGTTCAAAACCGTAACCAAAATCTTAAATTAGGATTTGGACCAATTTGAATAGTTTCACTATTGTCAAAATCAAAATCAAAATCAAAGTCGAAGATAATAAAAACCGGATCAAACCAACCTTTTAGACTATATTGGATCAATTTACCAATTCTACTAGTTTTTTTGAACTAGTGGCGGAGTTAAGATTTTGGCTTAGAGGGGAAAATAGTAAAGTAAAATTATGTCTACAATAGTGTTCTCATCCTACCTTACTTGAACCCTAACAAACTTAACCTTCATTTTTAACATTGATTTAAATTGTGATGATTGTCTTTTAAAAAAAAAAAAAAAAAAAAAAAAAAAAAAAAAAACAACAACAAATATTTTATTAAGAGACTTCATCAAACAAGAAGTAATCATTTTACATATTTGTACATATATTTATCCCAAAAAAGAAAAAGAAAAAAATCAGCCAACATTAGAAAAAATAATAGAAAATAAACATTTAATAATACACTTTATAACATCATAAAGGTGACATTGTCATAAAATAAACACTTGAATAGTGCAAATTATATATAGGAACTATTTTAAAAAAATAAAATAAAAATAAGAGTATATTTTTAAATTTGGAAGGGGCAAAGTGAAAAACTATTTATTAATCTAATAAATTTTAGAAATCCGCCCCTGCTCTGAGCACCCTTAATTATGGGCTAGTTATGTGTCCGATAATCAAACTTATTTATTAAAAAATTATATTTAATTATAATTAAACAACTTACATTTCTCACGTCATATTTCAATACAACTTAAAAAAAAAAATTACGAGTAAAAGTCAAATATATCAATCATTTATCATTTTAATAAATTTACCAATATCATTACAGCTACTATCAAATGACTATTCTACAAATACAAAGTACACTGAAATAGTCTAAAAAAATTATTATCAAAGCAAGAGATAAATACGTCAAAATTTGTTTACTCAGCATTATTAGTAAATACCACCTTCAAAAAAACAAAAAGATTATCTGTAAATAAATCAAGTCAATAAGACCTGTGTAATTCATTATGCCAAAGACGTTTTTTCCTTTTTTGAACAATATATAATATAGTATTATTTGTGTTATATTTTTATAATTAAAAATTATAACACATTTTAAGTGAATTATTATTTGGGTTATTTATACTAAGAACGCCTATTGAAAGTATCATTTGATTCCCATAAACAATAAAAGAGTATAAATGAACTCCCTAAATTATTGAGAAATATCGTTTCACTCTCTAAACTATAAAAGCGTACAAATGTCCTTAAATTATAAAAATGTACAAATTGGATCGTTAACGGAAGGAGTCACAGTGAAATACATCGATAATTTAAGGGATTTATTTATACATTTTTATTGTTTAGAGGTAAAATGATACTTTTTAATAATTTAAAGGGTCCAATTGATGCTCTTCAATAATTTATGAGGTCTCTATATAAATAACCCTTATCATGTATCATGCAATCCGACCGTCCTCTGATATTTTAAAAGTTCTATAAATCTCCTTATATTTTTTAAGTCAACTAATATTTGTTATATTTAATCAGTGAAATATCAATTGATAAATTAAATTTCAAGGCAAATTATACCAATGGTTTATAAATTTTATCTCTTGCGTTATTTTGGTCTCTATATTTTCAATTATCTCATTTTTTACCCTTAATTTGAGATTTTGTATCAATTTGATCCAATTGATAATATTATTAGTATTTTTTAAAGAAAATTATCACTAAATTGGTTGAGATTAACTGACTGAGTTTAGTAAATTTATAATTTTGTCCTTAAAAATATGATACATGACACTAATGTACGTAATCAATTAGATTAAATTGAGACAAAATCATAAGTTCATGGTCAAAATCAAACCAATTGAAATTATAAATACTAAAATGATAATAATCAAAATATAGGGACTACTGTTATAATTTATCCTAAATTTTACTAATGTGATTAATATTTCTCATGATAGAAATAGCAACCTTAAAAATACCGTGTTAGATATATATTTAATGGTTCAACCTTAGCTACCTTTTGCAACATGTTAGTCAAAACAATAGTACCCAAACATGGTCTTACATAAATGTTCATTGTTTAGCGTACCTCCCAAACTCTCCAATAGTTGCCAAGTGAATCCGCCTTTCGGTAGGATACGGAGCTCATATAACAATACAAGGTGGCTAGGCCGGCACCACCCTAGTCGTAATCCACCACCTATAGCAGATGCACTAGTGCGCCGAAGAGATATAGCCCCACGGTATTTTTCCTATTCGCGAACAAGGTAGTATCGAGGAGATACATGAGGAACCCGCAGGTGTACTGAGCAACCTCCTCCAAGGTAACTGGCTGAAGACCGGAGAAGTGATACAAGAACCAGCTGTATCGCACCATTCCATGACCGACAGCGTCTAGGATCGCTCCAAGAATATGAAGTTGTGTAACTTTCCACTGCGCCATGTCAAGATCAAAAGGGATCGGGCCGCCAACCCCGACCTATAGGCCTGTGAACATCGCAAAATCGTACGGGGTCAGAGTCAGCTCCTCGATTGATGAGAAGTGGAACGAGGCAGTGGTGTCCCACCACCTCTCTACCAGGGCCTCGTATAGCAACGACTCTGCTCTCATCCTATACCAGTCCTGAGCAAAAAGGCCCAAAGCCAGCAGGATCGACTAATGTACGGACCTCTACAGGGATCCTTTCATACCAATGTCTGGGACCAGAAATAGACCCATAGCCACCAATCCTCTTAGCTATCACCTATAGTGTAGAAATGTTGTCAGTATTCACATTGCATTAAAAGGAAGATTTACTTACAAGGTTCAATTATGTTAAAAAAACAAAGAAAAGATTGTTTACCGTGGAGGCATTAGTGGACAAGTGCTCTGCGGGCTCTCGCAGCAAGATGTCCTCGTCAATCCCTGGGATGAGGCCCTCGAATCTCAAGATACCGCCAAGGGTCAAGGCGTGTGTACGTGGCTGGTAGCTGGTCACCTCAAAAGCCTATCGGCAAAGGGAAGAAACTCCGGCTTAGGGATAGGAGGAAGAACATCCTTGGCTTCCATGTCCTCACCCAGGACAACTCCAATACCAACAACAGGTCCGGAATGGAGATCTCGCCACTAGCCATAGAGGGAAAATGAAGGAAAATGAGGGAAAATGAAAGAAAATGAGGAAAAATGAGAAAATATGAAGAAAAGTGAGTGGGTGAGTGAGTTTGAGTGAAAATCCCCAAAAAACCCAAAACCCTAGGAGAGAGAAAATAAAGAGAGAAGGGAAAAATAAGAGAGAATGTGTAAAACCCGAACAAATATGTGAGAATCCAAGAAAAATCCAAGGAAAACCCAAAACTCAACCAAAACCAATTTTGATCTATTCAAAATGTAGAGGATTGAAAGGGGTTTAAGAAAATTTTTTGTAAGGGTTGATGGGTTTTTCGAAAAAATGGGAAATTGAGAGAGAGAGAAAGTTTAGAGAGAGAGGGGAAGGTTTTTCGACTTTGGGTGCGTGTGGAATGAGGGTTGGGTTGTGTTAATTTAACCATAGGTCGTGGTTTCCCTGTTTTTCGCTCAGTCACCATCGTGGCCCGACCGTGCTTCTTTGGACCCGGTCGTGCTTCATTTGGGCTCGACCTGCATTACAGGTTGTGTATTTTATCAGGTGTTCTAGCAAATAGGTGATCTTGTGTAAAATAAATGGGTCCTAGCTCAAAAAATAAAAAATAGAACACAGTAAGGAAAAGGAAAAAATAGTAAAAAAGGAGAGAGCAATCAAAAACTAAAAAAAAAAAGAAAGAAAGGAGAAGAAGCAGAAAAAATAGAGGAAAAAGAAAATAGGAAAAGAAAACAAGGAAACAAGGGAAGGAGTTTTGTTCTTGTTTTGCTTTGTTGTTTTAATTCTTTATTTGTTCTGTTAATTCTTTATTTGTTGCTTTACTTCATAATTTGTTCCATTATTTCATTATTTGTTCTGATAATTCGTAATTTGTTCCGTTATTTCGTATGTGTTGCATTCGCATTCATATTAAGCCCATTTTCAAAAAATAATTGGTAAACTTGCTTTCACGTTACTAATTTAGGCATCACCTTGATTGTTTTGATTTTACGTATCTTTGTTTAGTTTGTTAAATTCACGTTCAACTCTTCGTACATTCGCATCTCAACTTTGCACCTTGAATTGGGTTATCTCAATGAGCTTCATTCTCTGAGGCCATCCAATCTCGCTGTGTCGAATTTTGTTTTTTATTTGCTTTTTCGTTGATTCAATTTCCTCCTTTCTTGTGAGATGCATTAGGCAGTTTATTTCCATGGTTAAAAACGCCAGGTGCGCCTAGTGTTCACACCATCTTTCCTCCTTTCGCATGAGGCGCGTTAAGCAATTGATTTCCACGCGTTAAGCAGTTGATTTCCTCAGTTAAAAACACCAGGTGCGCCTGGTGTTCACACCATCTTTCCTCCTTTCGCATGAGACGTGTTAGGCAGTTGATTTCCTCGGTTAAAAACACCTGGTGTGCCTGGTGTTCATACCATCTTTCCTCCTTTCGTGTAAGACGGGTTAGGTAGTTGATTTCTCGGTTAAAAACAATAGGTGTGCCTGTTGTTCACACCATCTTTCCTCCTTTCGCGTGAGACATGCTAGGATCTCGATTTCCTCGGTTAAAAACAGTGGATGTGCCTATTGTTCACACCATCTTTTCTCTTTTCGTATGAGACGTGTTAGGATCTCGATTTTGCTCCGTTAAAAAAATCAAGCGCGCATGTTGTTCACACCACCTTACCATATTTCGCGTAAGACGCGTTAGATTGTTTTCTCTTCATTTAAATTGTCTCTTTCTCTTCATATGCAATACAGAGAGACTCGTTTGTCGGTTGCACCGTCTTGTTAATTACTTACTCCTTTTCGTGCAAGGCACGGTTGGATTTGTTTTGAAGCTTTCATTTGTGCTATTACTTTGCTATTGCTTATTGCATTATTTTGCATGCTCATGAGTTTTCAAAAGTAGCTGGCTTCGTGCGACGTGTACGTCTAGCTTTCAAAATGCATCACATTTTATATGTCTTGGTGTATTTTTATTTTTATTTTTTTGCCCTTGAACTACGCAAGTTTCATTCCTTGCAAAGGGATATGTAGACAACCCTCGGGTTCAACCATTTTCTTTTGTATTTATTTCCTTGCCTAAGTCTTACGGCCTCGTCAAATGGGTCGTCTTTGGGCTTTGACAGTCACTCACGTCATTTTATGACTTTGAGCTCTGTCAAAGAGGGACAACTGTAGACACCCCATTTTGACCGCCCGCAAGACTTGGGTGCTTTATTTTGAGCACTCGATGATGAAATTTACGTTGTCAATAGTTCGAATTCTCAACAAAGGCATTCGGTTTTAGCTCTAGAAAATCTCAACCTTCCACACCCAAGCTGTTTCTATACCTCTATACCACAAAAATCCAACTTTTAGCACTATGCCAACATACACTGAGCCTGAACTAGAGAAATGGGGGAGCCACATTGGGGCTCGGCCGTGGCCATGTGGGGCCGGCCGTGCCTTTTAGGGGAGAAACATTATTCTGGGTGGGAATCAGTCAGCTGTCTATTTTTTAAGATATTTATGACCTATTTAGCTCAAATTCTATAAATACAAACTAATGCCTCAGTGTTGAGGGTTAGAAAAATTTCCAATAGTGTAAAAAAATCTTTGAGAGCTCCTTCTTCCTTAGCAATCTATCTTTGTGCTATTGTATCATCCTTGAGCTATATCTATACACTGTATACACCCTTAGAGCTAAACCTTGGAGCCTTGGTTGAGCCTTGAGAAGCATAATTCAACCTTGGGAGTGTGCTAGGATCAAGTTTGGTTTACAACCAAAGCTTGCTCCCTTCAAGAGGTGTAAGCTTGTCACATTTTTGCTTGCATTCATTTCAATCTTGTCCTATTTATTTCTTGTGTTTTTGTACTGTTTTGGATCCATTTCAAGTGTTGGAACTTGGGGTTGAAGAGCTACCAAAGGTAAAGAGGCTTAACACCCTTTCTCGCCTTATCCCATAGCTCACGCCCTTGTTTTTACACTTTTTTTCTTGGCTAAAATACTGATTTTTAGAGTTTAAAAGGGCTAAAAAAATGGTTTAGAAGTCCAAAAAGTGGAGGGGTTAGCTACCTGTTTTTAGTCTTGCTTACTAGCTTTGTACCTCCTTGCTTTTGGCTACGTTTTGTGCTCTTTCAATATGGTTTTAGCTACTGGTTTTTTACATGTTAGGGGCTGTTTAAGGCTATTTTAAATCATTCAAATACTTTATGCTTTGAATACTTTGCTTGTTGTATTGTATGTCCTCATGGCTTCGGTTGTTTAAGTCTTAGACACCGAGTCATTCGAGTCATTAGCTTTTTTTACTTAGTTTCTATGTAAAGAGTTCCATTTTTGGTAATAATCTACTTTGCATAATCATTTTTGCGCCCTCCCTCCTTTCTTGATTTTCTTTGTTTGAGAGTTGTTTCAAGTGATTGATTGTTATTCAAGGCACAAGAAAAGAGACCTTCTATGCTCAATGGCTTAATCTCTTTGAAGGTTCATCGCCAAGGTATAGTCTCTCATTCATGGTAAGGATCACTTCTCATTTGAAATTTCACTTCATTTAGTGGACTTACATATCACCTTTGGACTAGATGATTAAGGAATAGAAAGGTAAGCCAAAAAGGACTAATAAAACTGGCTTAAAATCAATAAAACCGACATAAAGAAAATGAATAAAATTGGTTGGATTCGACCGGACGTTATGTCGAGTCCATCACATCAAGAGTCGTCATATATTAATTCATGATATTTTGAGGCATTTTGAGGCGTGTCATTTTATTAACTTTTTGTCCAAACATGCTCGAAATCATCAGCAATCAACTTGCTACCATTGATGGTTTCAGAATCGAATTCATTTTTCTCTTGAGTTTTCCCATGGTAGAGAAGAGCAGAAGGGACAAATAGGGTTTAGAAAGGCTCTATCTGCACTGTTTTCACCTCAAAGCATAAAAATATTTTTTTTTTGCATGAAAATAGGGCATGACCGGCCTTCTTTGGACCTGGTCGGGCCTCATTGGCGGCCGGTCGAGCTCCAATGTTTGGTAAGCAGACTACTTTTGGTTGAAACAAAGGGCTGTGGCTGAAGGTAAAACAGAGCAGCTTGGGCAGATAGAGCAGTTTCTAAACACTATCTTCATCAACGCGCATGAGATCTTTGTGCATTCTTATTATTGTTTATGTCAATGTAATTATTGTAATTATTATGAGTATAATTATTGTTGTTTGTTATATTGTTGTATTTATTATTGTCATAATATCATTATTGTAAGTTAGTTAGTTATTCATTTAGATTTGTAATAGTTAGTTTATTCGGACACTCGCATATTCAGACTCTCTTGCATGAGGACAAATATATAATAATGGCGTATGTGTAACAAGCCCGCGGGGGACCTTGCTACAGCCCGGACTCGATTTGTGTTACGGTTCTTAATCTGAACCAAAGAGTCCAAATCCGGCAAATCGTTTTGAGAAAACAAATTTTTAGAAAAGAAGTGCCAAACATGGACTGCTTTTCCAGATACAGAGTCGCCACCTAAATATTTTATTTTTGGAAAATTTAGGAAACCCTGACTCATTTGCCTAAGGCCACGTGTCCGTCATCACCAAAGTTGCCTCGGCTCGGGAACTTGGGTACGATTGGGGAAGGTCACTTCGTGAGTTATTCGCCGCCGATCAAAGATCGGCCTCTACTAACCATGATATCTAATTTTGAAAACATTGTGCGTTCTTATTCCGGTTATTAGCCTATATTTACTATGTGATGTGCACAGCATACAAGTATAGACCGAGTCGCCTGAATTGGAACAAAACATTTCATGTTTATTTTTGAAAGATGGTTTGCTACCCGCAGGTAGGCTTAAAATGCAGATTTTGCCACCCTCAGGTGGGCTTAAAAAAAGATGGTTTTGCCACTATCTAGTGGGCTTAAAACTCACAGTCAATGATTTGTTCCAATCTAAACAACCCAACCTTCACCCACAAGCATTTAGGCAATTATATTACATAAGCAAATAGCCTCATGGTAAGCATGCTATTCATGGCAGTCACTCACACGCATGTAAGGATGCTAAAACATAAAACTCACCGAGTACTCCAAGCCAAAATAGAAACCGATTAGAAATCTATGCATGATGCTAACTATACAGAAATGCCTAATGCAACACATGCAAAATGCAATTATAGCAGGCTCGGCTATTATAAAGATGGCATGTGAAATACTACAACTAACATGTATTCAACTTGGAATTGAAATACAATGTAGTGAATTATGATGCGCCAAGCCCGGTGTATGCAAAACAGATGAATGAATGCAAACATGCTATCATACTGTATGCTAATTGAAACATGCCCTAATCTAACCATCATAAGCTGGTAAATAAAAAGGAAAGAAAGACGTGGGATTGGAAGACATACACCACACTCACGCACACTTATTACAACATTGCCCTCGCGCAGAGGGTCCGAATAAATAATATACAGTCCCGAATAGTACGGTCCGAATAAATAATACAGTCCAAGATATGTACAAAAAATTCTAATTAATTACCAAATTAACTAAGAAAACAATAAACTGGCATGCAAGCCAGGGACTGCCTTGACTCTTCTTCATATGATGAATGATGCATATTCGGGTTGTCTTTGCGTGGAAATCCACTGTGATGCTCCAATTAGCCTCTGTTTTGCAATGATTTTTGGAAAGCAAGCCAAGCCCCGGAAGACTGCTGATTCTTGATTTGCTGCAACAGAGAGCAGGAAAGGGGCATAGCAATGTCTTTTCACATATGTATGCATGCTTCGATCCTCATTTCACCAATCACGCATCTCGATGCACGATGGCCGAAGAGTCGAATTGCACAACTCAATATGAAATGAATGCACGGAAAAACATAAAAAGACCTAACTTCATCATGAATAATCCGGAGTATCGGTGACTGGGGAATTGAGACACGTTCCGTCACTCGGAGTACGGAACGTACCTCGTTTCCAGTGCTTGGGCTAACTCCTATCCCAAACACAATGCAATATGCATGACATGCATGGATGCAACTAAGATACAACCTAACATGCACAATGCTATGAAATGGCATACACGACGCACGAGGTAACATGGCATACGCAATGCGCTAATATACAACCTAGCATACGCAATGCTATAGAATGAAATGGCATACACAATGCATAATGGACTTACACCAACATGAGTGGACCTCAGCCACACTCACATAAGAGGCCATTAGGTGAAAATGAGTCACTCGAGATGCGTGCACGCGTGCACGCAAACCGAGGACCGAACCTAAGGCACGAAATGCCACTCTAACATGACATGACAAGGCATGGAATATGGCACACTAGTATGCAAATTTCAGTAGCAAAAAGTGATGCAAAACAGCTCCGAAACATGGCAAAATGGCACCCGATGTATGAAATGAATCCCGAAACATGAAATTAGGTACATGGAATGACCTATGGCTATGCAATGCATGCATTATTTGAACATGAAGTATGAAGACAAAATTAGGAAAGCCCCAAAACAAGCATATTTCCAGTTTTAATAAAGGCCAAAAGGCGAACGCAAATAGGGCTAAACCAACATGCAAAAATGGCCTCGAAAGAGAGATAAAGAAGCAAGTAGTAGCTGTTGGCCCCAAAAGGTGAAGAGCCATTAAACAAAGTTGAAGAGAGGGTCAAAATGAAGCACTTTACAGTTTACAACAAGCCACAAAAATAAACAAAAGTATGGCTAAACTATCATGCAAGAAATGGGCCTAAAGAGGGACAAAGAAACAAGTGATGGCTTCTGGCCTCAAACAGAGGAGGGCCCTTCAACAATGTTGAAGATAGACCCAAAAAATGATATTTTACTGTTGATGACCAAACCCAAAAAAGTGCACAAGCAAACCTAAAATACTATGCAAGAGAAGGCCAAAAAGGAGGTTTAAACACAAAGAGCAAGAAGGAAGCCTCCAACAACAAAAGACCCTTGATAAAAAATGAATAGGGGATCAAAATAAGGCTATTTACAGTTTGGACCAAAGCCCAAAAACACAATCACAAGGGGCTAACAAATCATGCAAAAATAAGGCCAAAAGAGGGATACAAAGGCAAGTGACAGATGGGGGCCTCAAATAGTGAAGATCCCTTTAAAAATGTTGAAGAAGGGCTCAAAATAAGCCACTTTTCAGTTTATGACAGAGCTCAAAACAGTTTATAAATAAGCCTAAAATACTATGCAAGAAAGAGGCATACAAGAGAGCTAAAGAGGCAAGTGGTGGCTACGGACATTAAACAGGGAAGGACCCTTAAACAAACATAAAAAAGGCCTCAGAATAATGCTATTTTCAGTTAGGGTCAGAGCCCAAAAATGCAAGCAAGAGGGGGCTAATAAAGCATACAAAATAAGCTCAAAAAGAGGGAACAAGTGGCTCACCCTTGAAGACCAAACTCTAGCAACCTCTTGGCTTGAGAAAAGATGCTCCTTGCCTTTGGAAAACCAGCTCCAAGTGTTGGAAAGAATGGTGGTGGTGTAGTGCTACGTGGTGGTGTAGGAATGGTGTAGGATTTGGAGAGTTTTGGTGCTTGGAGTAGGGAAGGAGAGAGATGTAATGCAAGAGGCTCAAACCCATATGTCTAACCCTCCAAATGAGAGCTGGAGGGTCTGATTATATAGACAAAAGAGGTGGAAAAGAGGGGGAAAAATGGGGGGGAAAACAATTCAAGTTTTTCCCCAAAAAGGCAGCTCTCCGGATACACAATCTGGGGGGAAACAAAACATATATTTGTAATGTACCAACAGAGAGGAGGAAGGCCGGCCCATTATCCAGGTTGCAGGTGGCCAGCCGGCCCTCCCCATGGCCGGCCGGCTACCATATATTGGTGGCCTCCCATGTGTGCTCAACACAGCCATGTGGCCAAAAACTGGAGACAGTGAACCAAGAGAGAGAAAAGGCCATTTTTAGGAGGGGTTCAAAAGGGTCACACACAATTATTGGCCGGCCATGTGATATTGGTGGCCTCCCGGGTGTCTACAACACAAATATGTGGTTCAGGGCTAGAAAAAGTGGCCCAAGGGTGGTCAACATTGGCTTTCAAGTGAGAAAAACGGGTGACGGAGGGTGATGGAGGAATAAAACTAGTTGTCAAAACAATTACTGGCCTCTCACCCTTCTACGACCTTTCTAACAATGAAACAGAGGTCCCTGCCAAAAATGAGCCCAAACCGATGCAAAATGAAGGTTCAGGGGCTGAAACGCGTAGCCCGAGGCCCCAAAAACTGACTATTAGGCACCGGGAGTGGTGTTCGACCACGAAGTTGGTCTCTCGGACCACAGTGTCCCTCAAAAGGGAGAAAATAAGATGCATGCCAAAAACCGGAGCAAATGGAGGTGGTTAAGCGGTCCCAAACCGAGGCGCACGGCCAACGGCTCCGAAAAATCGAAAACCGGACTCCAAACGGGCAAAATGGCCTACGACCACGAAATGTAGCCTACGGCCACTGAGAGATGATCTACAAGACCACTCCCTCCCTTCTGGAAGAGAAATAGAGAAAATCGAGCCTGGTTCGCAAACCGAGGCAAAGCATGAAAGAGTCTGGAAGTCCGAAGGCAAGGCTCACAGCCAAGACTCTGAAACCTCTGAACGAGCACGATATGCAACATCACCAAGCGCTCAATCGGTGACATCTGAGTCTTAAGGTCGGTCAAAAATGGGGTGTCTACAGTTGCCCCTCTTTGACAGAACTCGAAAGTCATAAGTGACGGGAGTGAATGTCAAAGCCCAGAGACGACCCATTTTTGACAAGGCCGAAGACTTAGACAAACAGGTGAGATAAACAGAGATGTGCTTGCAGGCGTGCCCGCAGGCAGGGGGCAAAATGCAAAACGGTATGCACAAGGCCAGATGTGACTAGATGATCATGCAAATGCAGCAAGCTATAATGAAGCAAGTATTCGCAAATAGATGCAACAGTTTTAAGCAAGAATGCAAAGAAATAACTCCATTTCATGTAGTTAGGAATGCAGAGATTTATTCAATTCTCGTCGCGTCTCATACGGAGAAGATACGATACCTGCGCGATTCGTCTGGTCGCACCAGCTTCAAATGAGCCGTACATACAATATCGTGTTTGCAAACGGAAGAAATTCAACAAGCACAAAATATCTAGCAACATATGTTCAATGTGACATCGAATGTAGACAATCGTGGTGTCGATGGAAAAGTACATCGCAATGCGGGAAGAAATGCACGTGACAACGCGAGTTTAAGCACGGAGGCTTGGTGATATCAAAGAGACGTGCATAACAATGCAAGTATGTGCATGAGAATGCAAGTATTGTGCATGATAATGCAGAACAAGCGTAAACCAGGATGTATGTTTGTCACAAAACAACGAGCAAGGAAATGCGCGTTTCGGCGAGGGCGACTTGATCGCGGCCTCCGGTTCACCTCCCGGAGAGGTTACAACATGTTCAAAAGGACATATCTCACTTTCGATGAGTAATGATGAGACACGCATCAGAAGTTGAAGCTGAGGTTCCATGAGCGATTTCTGACGTAAAGTGCACTTCTCTTGTACTTTTTCAGGTCCCGGGGACTCCAATCCTCCTCAAAATTTGCAGGGACCTTGGGGGGCATGTGGGAAACACCACCGGCCAGCTCCCTTCCCAAGGGGAGGCCACCGGCCTGGGGGAAAGCAAGGAGGTAGCCGGCCTGCCAGGAAAGGTGGCCGGCCGGCCACCTAGCCAAATCCGTGGGCAATTTTGTCATTTCATCCTCTTTTCTTTAAATCCACTCATCCAAACACTTTGTGCTCACAAGTGTAGCTCCGAAATCATCTCCTCTAGCTTCCCAAACCATTTTCTCCCTCAGATCTGTGCTCTATACGCGTTTTTCAACGTCCCACACAAGTTGTTTTCGCGAAATCTTTCAGTTTTAAGCACTTTAAACCGATTAAATTTTGATTTCGGGGCTTCTTTTCTCATTTTTGCCACTTGAGGTGAGTTTGTCTCAATATTTGGAAGATTTTCTCGGAAGTTGACTTTTGTTGACTTTTTCATTTCCTGAGAGTTGACTTTTGTTGACTTTTTCCAATTTTGGCTCATTTTTGCCCCTTTTGCAGATTTTCTAAAATGGCTGGTCACTTCCCCCACGGTGGAGGTCCTCCGGGCGCTGGAGGTGATCCCGATATCATGGCTCTGCCTCCGACGGTTCGACCCTTCATACCCGAGAGGTACGACCCACCGGCACATATTCTTCCGCGGGCTATTTTCTATCACTTCACCGATTTCGACGAGTGAGCACCCGGGGATCTCCTTCTGCGGGAGCCAGAGTATCACCTCTCCCATGAGGCACGAGAGGTATTTACTTCATTCTTACCTTTTCTACAACATATTAAGAATTTTTTTCATGCATTTTGTTTGCATTCTGAACACACGGTTCAATCAGTTGAATTTCTGAACACTCAGCCCATAAATTGATTGTGAACACACGGCACACACTGGTTGAGAATTGAACACACGGCCCAAGCACTGATTTTCTGAGCACACAGCCCGAACTAGATATGAACACGCAGCACACACTGATTGAGAGTTGAACACGCAGCCCAAACACTGATTTTCTGAACACACAGTTCGAATTGAAGGTGAACACGCAGCACACATTGATTGAGAGTTGAACACGCAGCCCAAACACTGATCTTCTGAACACACAGACCGAATTGAAGGTGAACACGCAGCACACACTGATTGAGAGTTGAACATGCAGCCCAAACATTGATCTTCTGAACACACAGTTCGAATTGAAGGTGGACACGTAGCACACACTGATTGAGAGTTGAAAACGCAGCCCAAACATTGATTTTCTAAACACACAGTCCGGATTGAAGGTGAACACGCAGCACACACTGATTGAGAGTTGAACACGCAGCCCAAACACTGATTTTCTAAACACACAGTTCGAATTGAAGGTGAACACGCAGCACACACTGATTGAGAGTTGAACACACAGCCTACTTACTTTACTTTGCACGCAGCCTATTTATTTTATTTGCACGCAACTTATTCATTTTATGCTGAAACATGTATTGATTCTGAATGCAGGTGACTTCTCGCACTATGTGGGGATATGGCTCTACCGTGGCGAGAGATTGGTATGCCGAGCTCCCAGAGGCTGTCCGGGATTTAGTTGACTTGGCGGGGTTTGGGCCCTTCTGTAGTGGACTATCTCGTTGTTCTGCTAGGAGGACGTTGATGGCCACCTTGGTGGAGAGATGGTGGGACACCACTAACTCCTTCCATTTTTCTGCCACAGGGGACTTGACTATGACCCCGTTTGACTTTGCTATATTGACTGGCCTTGACGTGGGAGGTTGGCCCATTCCTTACGACGAGGACATGGGCCAGTGGGAGGCTGCTTGGATATATTTACTGGAGGCTCGCCCACCTGTTGATAGATCTTCGGGCAGAGTCCGATACACCTGGTTCTCTTTCCATTTTCGGAGGGTGGAGATGGAGCCCGGGACTCCCGAGGAGGCAGCACAGTATGCCTGTGGCTTTTTGATGTTCCTCTTCGAGACTACTTTGTTTGCCGATAGGGGGAACACTGTTGGGCTATATCTATTGAGTGCTTTGGTGGACCTATCATAGGTCAGACGGTATGATTGGGGTGGCGCCGGCTTGGCTACTCTTTACTGCTACATGAGTGCGACCTCCCGCGGATGGGGGGACTTACTTGGCGGCTATTGGAGAGCTTGGGAGGTACTTTCTGCCCTCTTGATTCATATTTCTGCCCCTCATTACTTGTATATTGCATACACGGCGCACTTTACACTATGTATTTTGCCTTCAGCACTTTGCATTCACATTCTACACTGTTTTCCACAGTTATGGGTCTATGTGTATTTCCCGACATTAGCCCCAGAGTTGGTGGTGGAGGGGCCCCTCGTGACCCCGTACTCACTTGTATTTGAAGGCCAGCACCGGCCAAGACCTCGGGAGTCTCTCCTTTATCTACGGCAGTATTTCGACACGGTGCGGTCGACGGAGGTATTTCAGAACTCTCGGTTCTTTGTGTTTCCATCTTTGATTTGTCTTGTACCTTCCTGATTTCTGATTGATTTATGCATTGGTTATCCGCAGATCACATGGCAGCCCTGGGCGCCCTTAGGTAAGGGTCTCCGATTCCAGTTTGCTGGAGGACGGGGTGCCTCCCAATACAGGATCCTATTCGAAAGGCCAGTTGGTAGGGCCTGGTTTCTGGGGGAGCGCTTCTTGCGTCAGGTATGGGGCTATACTTCTCAGGACCCTCCCTCAGCACCCCCAGTCGAGATGCGGATTGCTGATAGGCTTTCTTCCCAGGATGTTGTTAATGCTATGCTGGGTACTGATGCCTTACTTCATCTTGAGGAGGGGGATTATGCTACTTACCGTCACATATACCTGATGCCTCCATTGACAGGAGCCCGTACTCTGGCGATGAGGCCTGCCGGTATGCCATCTTCGAGCCAGGCTCAGGCTCGGGCTACAGACGCCCCTTCCACCAACAGGGCTGGTACATCTAGAGGTGGGGGTGGATTGGTTCCCCCGATTCCCCCGACTTATCATCATCCTGGATGGCCGGATATGCCGACTGAGCTGATGGGGTGGCAATATGGGACTACCTCTCCGATTCCGATCACGATAGAGCCTCCGATGCCTGGCCACCATATGTCAGAGACCCCGACTCACCACCGGTATGTTTTACAGCTTTGATTCACTACTCAGATACTTGGACACTCATTCCTTTACTGATACCCTTGCCTTTTGCATCTGCAGCCCCCTGTTGAGTACATGGATCAGGTGCTCGAGATGGTAGCCTCACTTGAGGGGATGGTCCTGCGGAGGGAGGCGCAGTTGTCCATCATGGGCTTCCAGGTACCCTTTAGTTTTCTAGCATTGTACTTCTGATAACATACTGATTTTGGACATTTTACTGCATTAATAGGCTACTTGTGTAGAGCACATCTGACACACACCACATTCATGCATTATTCCTGCGTTTATTCCTGCGTACATCCACCTTGTGTAGCTTGCTTGCATTTGTATCTGATATACATGTTTTGGCTGATGCATTCAAACTGCATTTTTCATTTTCAGATGCCTCCAGTATATGCTCAGCCGCAGGCCGGGCCACCTGGGCCTTCTCGGGGAGGTGGACCATCTGGGCCTTTTCGAGGAGCTGGGCCATCTGGGCCTTTTCGAGGAGCTGGGCCATCCAGGCCTTTTCGAGGAGCTGGGCCATCCAGGCCTTTTCGGGGAGCTCGAGGAGGGGGGTCGTCTCGCAGACGCAGGGCACACATTATAGAGGCAGAGCCTGGTGAGGATGAGGAGGAGGAGGCTGTAGATCGTCAGTCGGAGACATCTGCTGACAGAGAGGAGGGCTCCGGTCTTGGCTCCGGGAGTGGAGGCGAGGCTGAGGGGGATCCTGAGGGTGACAGCTCCGACTCGGATGGTGATGGTGCTGCGGAGGCTACTTCGCAGGAGAGGATGAAAAGGGCCTCTTATTCCTGCTCTTGAGAGCATTGATGTTGCGGTTCCCTGTTTTATTTACCTTTTTGCTAGTAGTTGTAGCACATTGTACATTATTAGGCAGTTTTATTCTCTTTGTAAAACTTGTGCCCTTGTTTGTAAAATGTTGTAACAAACGAAGCATGATGGAATGAAACAGCTTTTGAAAAAGTGTTGTATTTTAAACTCTTAGCATCATATCACATCATTTTGCACCATAATGAGATTGAATGGAAATGTTCATTGTGCATTTGCCTAGTCAGGTAGTGAGCCGACGCAACAACTTAACTTACTAAGATATAACAAAACCTTAGCAAGTTTACAACTCAATAAGCAAAATACAACAGTGTTGACAACTTAATAAACAAGACTCAACAAAAATTGCTTAAACAAAGGGTAACAACTCAAAACACGAAACACGACAGCTCGACAAATAACTCGATAAGCAAAACGGCAACTCGATAAGCAAAACAACATCTTGATAAACAAAAACTCAACAAAACAAAGAGTGCTTCGGACGATCTGGGCAACGGAATGCATCTGAAACAGGGGGAAATTGAGGCCTTTGACATGCCCGTTGCATGGAAATGCTTGAAACTTCCTCCTGGAGGGTAAAACAAGGCCAAAGACACACATTGGAGCATGGCCGGCCACTTTTAGGAGCTGGCCAGCCAGCTTTATTGCAAAGGGGAGACCATCGGCCAGTTTTTGAAAAGGAATGGCCGGCCTGCCAGAAAAAGTGGCCGGCCGGCCACTTAGCTCAGCAACCGTCAAATCTTTGACACGTGTCCCTCGAATAGTGTCTTCTCCTCTTTAAAAGCCTTAGCTTCGTGGTTCACTCAATTCATCTTAGTTTCGCACAAAAATGGAGGCGTTTCTCATTGAAAATCTCACATCTTGGATTGCTTCTCTAGATGGCTCGGAAAAGTTGAACTTCCAGGGTTTCGGGTTGAATGCACTATTCACACTGAGCCGTACTCCACTGCACTTTCCTTTCCTCCATGCCACGGCGAGATTTTGGAACCCGGTGACGCATGTCTTTAGCTTCGGCGAGCAAGAGGTATGTCCAACTTTCGAAGATTTTCAAGTTTTGATGGAATCTGAACGTTATGAAGAGATTTTGCCTCAGTTTCGTTTTGGCCACGCCCAAGCTTTAGGGCAGATGTGTGGACTTACAGCGCATGATGCTCGGTTTCTGATCTGTAATGGGGAACTGGATATCCTTGGTTTGATTCATCGCTTTTCTAGTGCCGGTGACCGCGGCGACCATCATTGGCAAGGTTTCCGACAACATGCGCTCTGCTTGTGCATGCTATCTCACTTCTTGCTTGCCCCGGGCCTGGGTGGACGCAACATCCATTTGATTGAAGTTGCTCAGGGCTTAAAGGAAGGGAAGAGCTGTATTGCTATGGCATTGGCCGAAACGCTGATGGGCTTGGACGCTTTCCACCGTCAAGAGACGACCAGATTTGCAGGGAGTCCACTACTGCTGCAGGTAATGTTTCCCACCCAATCTCACATATGTATTTGCTCACATTACTAGGCCCTCAGGCTCGGCTTTTCTCACAAAACCCTTGTCTCACTGTTCTCTCGTCGCACGTCTCTTTATTCTTTATTCTCTCATTTTCATCCCTCCCCAGGTATGGTTGATGGATAAATTATAGGTTGTGGACTCTTGCCCTGCCTACTCAGCCCGCGGCTACTTCTTTCGACAACGTCTGGTTGATGCGCTTGATGAGGGATGGTGGTTCAACTGGATGTACAATTTGTCTGCTGACCGCATTGCTTGGCGCTGTCCTTGGCTCAATCTTCCGGCAATGAGCTATAGCATGTCCCGGCAGACTGGGGTCCAGCTGATTGGTCTGACTCACTGTGTGTTCTATTTTCCGTTCCGGTTCCAGCGCCAGTTTGGCCATGATCAGACTTGCCCGCCAGAGGGGATTGAGTACCCGGTTTTGCCTGAGGCGCAGCCTTGCCCGATATGCTACAGCATGGAGGACTAGAGAGCTCCTGGCCCCTGCTCCCACTTTCAGTTGCACTTTGTCTGACGAGTGCTGGGATTGGCTCAATGAAGAGGCACAGATTGGGCCTAGCTTGGCATCAGAGGCTTCGACTAGCTCTGGGAGGGGGCGCAGGGACACCTGACTTGACTATGCCCCGGATTTATTGCTTTATTAGTACTTTCAAGTTTTCTTTATGAGTGTAATAAAAAGCAACTTCAATTGTATGCAAGAGCAATCGAATTCTGTGTTGAAATCAATGAAATTGAAGGTTGTGATACTGAAAATTTTCTACTTTGGTCCAAAAATGGTCTTAGTTGTAAAAGATTAATTTGAACAAAGTCAACTTTTATTAAAACTTTTCAAAACTATTTTCGATATGGATCAGAACTGGACACGCCTGAGGTCTGTCACTGAGATGTACAACCCCGGATCCTGGCAACTGGAAAGTTGCCCCTAGTTTGAATAGTACTACGGCACTGTGTGGCAATGGAAAGTTGTCCCTAGTTTGAATAGTACTGCGGCACTGTGTGGCAACGAAAAGTTGCCCCTAGTCTGAATAACATTGTACCGGAGATTGCGATAAATGCTGATGAACAAAGATGACCGAGATGATCAAATGGACAAAGTTGATCGGGGAAATGTTTATGGCTGAACTCCAGGATGAAGTTGCCTACGTATCCGAAAGATGGGAATCAAGCCTTACGTAGTTCAGGCTCAGGTTCGCTCGGGTATTTTCACTCTCCTTTTATGCTCTAACTTTTGCCAAGGCCGCTCTTTGCGGGTTTTCAACCTTGCGTGCTCAGTTTTTATAATTTCAAATTTTGTGTGCTCTGAGTTTTGCCTAGGTCGCCCTTTCGGGTTTTCGGCCTAGCGAGCCTCTCAAGGGTAATATTTCTTCAACTTGTCCATGTTGATTGGTTGGGAGAACTCTAGGCCATCTAGATCCATCAGAACCACAGCTCCACCTGACCAGATTGACTTGATGATGTAGGGACTAGTCCAATTGAGTCTGAACTTGCCCCTTGGGTCGTGAATGGGAGCTCGGTTGTCCTTGAGCACCAAATCTCCTTCTTTTAGATTCCTGGACTTAACCTTCTTGTTGAAAGCCCGGGCGATTCTGTGTTGATAACCCTGAACATGGTATAGTGCTTTCAGCCTTCTCTCATCAAAGAGCATGAGTTCCTCAAATTTGCTCTGCTGCCAATCCGCTTCGGCTATTTGACACTCAGCCAGTACCCGTAATGACGGGACCTCAATCTCAATAGGTAGAACGGCCTCCATCCCATAAACCGATGAATACGGAGTCGCCCCAGTAGAAGTTCTGATTGAAGTCTGGTAGCCCCACAGAGCAAATGGCAGCTTATCTGGCTAGTCCCAGTAGGTTTCCACCATCTTCTGCAGTATGTGCTTGATATTCTTGTTGGCGGCCTCAACCGCTCCATTGGTCTGCGGCCGATAGGTAGATGACTTATGAAAAGCCACGTTGTATTTTTCCAACAAATCAATCACCTCCTTCTTGAAGTGGGAACCATTGTCTGAAATAATCTCATTTGGGACTCCGTAGTGACAGATGATGTTGTTTCTGATAAATTTTGTGACGTGCGAAGCTTTCAACACTGCATAAGATTGGGCCTCGACCCACTTTGTGAAATAATCTATCACTACCAAGATGAACTTGTGCCCATTCGATCCCTTCGGAGTGACAACCCCGATCACATCAATTCCCCAAACTAAAAATGGCCATGGCGAAGTCATGTTGTACAGTTTTGACAGCGGAATGTTTATGCGATTTGCATGAATTTGACATTTGTGGCATCGCTGGACAAAACCGATACAATGCTCCTCCATGGTGGACTAGTAGTAACCCTGTCTGAGGATCTTCCATGCCAACATTACCCCATTCATGTGCGCACCACATTCTCCTCCATGGATGGCTTCCATCAGACGCTTTGATTCTTCGGCATCAACACACAGCTTATGCATTCCCAGATGACCTCTCTTATACAGCTTACCCCCACAGATGATGAACTGAACGGCCATTCTTCTTATTGCCCTTTTGTCTTTGGCATTTACTCCTGGCGGGTATGCTTCATTCTCCAAGAAATACCAGGGGTTTTCGTCCTGAACTTCATCTATAGCAGCAATCGACTCGTAGGCAGGTGCAAATTTCTGGTCAATGATGACTGGACGCATCCGGACTCCACACGGGATGTCTCTCATGGAAAATAGAGTTGCTAAAGAATCTGCGAACCTGTTGTTCTCTCTTAATGGATGAGTAAAACTTAGCTTCTCAAACCGAGGAATCAGCAAGTCCAAGGTCTGGTGATACATCATCATCTTTTCCTCTTTCACTTTCCAGTCTCCTTTTGTTTGAGACACAACAAGGTTTGAGTCCCCGATGACGTCCAACCGTCTTGCCCCTAGTTCTAGGGCTGCTTCTAGACCGGCAATGCATGCCTCATATTCTGCTTCGTTGTTCAAGACTTTGAATCGGAGTTTGAAGGCTAGAGGGATACGGGAATTGTCGGGTGCTATCAGCAACACTCCTATCCCATACCCGTATTGATTTGACGCTCTATCAAAGTACATCATCCAAGTTTCGTCGTCGATATGCAAAATGGCCTTATCTGGGAATAAATACTCAACTGCTTCACCCCCTTTCACTGGATGGTCGGCAAGGAACTCTGCTATCGCTCTTCCTTTGACTGACTTGCGTGTCACATATTTTAGATCAAATTCGGATAGCAACAGCAACCAACGAGCTAGCCTATCTGTAAGTGCTGGTTTCTCGAAAAGATATTTGATGGGATCAAGTCGTGAAACCAACATTATAGAGTGAGCTAACAAGTAGTGCCGTAGCTTCCTGGTAGCCCATACCAAAGCTAAGCAAGCCTTCTCCAGCGGAGTGTAGCGGGTTTTGTACTCTAGCATCTTCTTGCTCAAATAGTAGATGGCTCTCTCCACCTTGTCCTCTGATTCTTGCGCAAGCATGCAGCCCATTGTAGTCTCGCCATCGACAGATACAAAATCTGCTTCCGCTCGCAAAGGCAAAGACGCACGGAGGTTCTCAGAATATTCTTTAATCTGTTCAAACGCAGCTTGACATCGGCCGTTCCATTGGAACTTCTTTCCTTTCTTGAGGAGACCAAAAAGTGGTTCACAAGTCAAGGTTAATTTTGAGATAAACCGCTCGATGAATTGCACTTTACCCGAAAAGCCACGCACCTCCCTTTCAGACCTTGGTGGTGGCATTTCTAAGATGGCCTTGATTTTGGAAGGGTCGACCTCGATGCCCCTTTGTGTAATCAAACCCCAAAGATTTTTCCCCAGAACACCAAATGTACACTTCGAGGGTTCACCAAGAACCGGAATTCCCTGATCCTTTGAAAAAACTTGTGCAAGGCGGTGTAGTGGCCTTCTCTTTCTTTGGATTTGACAATCATGTCGTCCACGTACACCTCAACCTCTTTGTGGATCATGTCGTGCAATATTGTGGTTGCGGCCCGTTGATAAGTAGCTCCAGCATTCTTCAACCCAAATGGCATGACTCTATAGCAGTATGTCCCCCACGGGGTGGTGAATGCAGTCTTTTCCCGGTCTTCAGGTGCCATCACTATCTGGTTGTAGCCTGGGAAGCCATCCATGAATGAGAGCAAAGTATGCCTTGCTGTGAAATCCACCAACTCATCAATATGCGGCAAGGGAAAGTCGTCCTTCGGACTAGCTCTATTCAAATCCATGAAATCCACACATACCCGGATCCTGCCATCTTTCTTTGGTACTAGAACAATGTTGGCCAACTAAGTTGGGTATTCGGATACCAGCAGGAACCTTGCGTGGATTTGCTTGGTGACCTCTTCCTTAATCTTGAGAGCTCAGTCCGGGCGGATCCTCCTGAGTTTCTGCTTGACAGGCCGGGCCTCGGGGTCAAGGGGGATCCGATGTTGTACAATCTCAGGATCGATTCCAGGCATGTCTTCGTAGGACCACGCGAAAACATCTTTGAAATCTTTTAATAAAGGGACTAAGTGCTCGCGTTCCTTCGAAGACAACGTGGACCCGATCTGGACCAGCCGCGGGTCCTCCTCAGTACCAATATTCACGGTAGTGATTTCATCCATTAAGGGTTTGACAAATCTCTCTTGCTTCTGCTCAATTTAACGTTGCAAAACCGGAGAAACTTCGTCCTCGTCGTTTTCGTCAAAGTTTTGAAAGTCTGAATTAATGCAATAAATCAAAGGCACAGAAAAGTACTCAGAAACCACAGTTACTTGATTCTCATTAAGCACATCCAAATCGTCCGAATTCTCGGTTACAACAGACTCAAATGAGAAAGAAAAAGACGACCTAGACAAAACTGTGGTATCCGGGTTATCATCCCCAGGATTACCAGATTCAAACTCAGTCGAGCTGGAACCTGATTCTGACTTACAAGACTCGGTGGAATCAGATTCCGGCTCACTACCTGACCCGGTGCTGCTAGACAAAAATCCCTCCTCGTATTGCCAAGTGAGAGAGGGTGTGATAGATGCATCCAAAATAGTCGCTGGTAGGCCCGCAGCCATTTCATCCCCAATCATGGAAACCAAGAAGTTATCCCCCAAGCACTTATGGTCGATCGGAGGATCTGAGAGTAGACTTGCCAGTGCTACCCCCATTTCATTTTCAGCGCCCTCGGCGTCCCCTGCTTTATACTGCTCAACCTCAGCTGATGGGTCTGTCTGCTCTTCGGCAACGTCATCCTCGGATAGTTGCAGGTCGAAGAAGATCTTGAAACCTGGCACACGCTTCTTCTCCGCGTTTAGCCATGGTTCTAGGAAGCCGCAAAATGGAAAGTCCTCCCCCTCCCGAACGAAGCGTCCGTTCAGGGTACCCTGGATGGGCTTATGCATTAATTCAAAAGGCTTCCCAGCCTGCTTTGCTCTGGCTCTTTCGGCCATTTCCTTTCCCTTCCTCACCCAGTCCTCTTTGGTGGGTAGATAACCCAAGTGTCACGACCCGAACCCGCCTCCACGGGTTAAGGACGTAACCGGCCAGTAATCATGAGATTACTTACGGCCTCAAACCAAACCAAACGTATTTTAATAGAGTTGATGGGGGCCAAACGGAAGCAATTTAAAACTTTGTCCATAGAGCCGTGCTTATATGCACCTTAATACAAACCATGCGCACATACGTTAATAACCCACAACGAAATACGATAATGAAAATCCTTTACGCATGGATCATCTAAACTGAGTCAACCCACATCACAACTACATACCGATGTACACAAAATCCTTGCCAACAAGACAAAATGGAATTACATAACAGAATGGCAAGGTTGGGTCTCGTGCGTGAGACACAAGGCTGACTCTCCAAACTCATGTTGTTTGTTGCAGACTTTACTGGGGCTGGGTTTGGACTTCTCTTGGCTCACCTACAAACACATGAATGAGTGTGAGCGATAGCCCAGTGAATAATATCAAATACAGAGTTTACATAACATTGTAGAACAACATATTCCAAACGGCCTTGGGCCCAGTTCATATATCTATTTAACAGGGTATATAACTAAATACAAATCAAGTGATTGTAATTCCAAACATTCTAGCCTTTGGCCCATTCAGATCTCCATTCTTGTCAAAGCGGCCTTCGGCCCATTCGATTATGTCAAAACAGCCTTCGGCCCAATCATTTATGTCAGAACGGCCTTTGGCCCAATTTTGTACGTCAAAACGGCCTTCGGCCCATTCGATTATGACAAAACGGCTTTCAGCCCAATCATTTATGTCAAAACGGCCTTCGGCCCATACATTCGTATCGAAACGGCCTTTGGCCCAATCATGTATGTCAAAACGGCCTTCGGCCCGTACATTCGTGTCAAAATGGCCTTTGGCCCATTCATTTATGTCAGAATGGCCTTCGGCCCACTCATTCATTTCAAAACGGCCTTCGGCCCACTCATTCATGTTAGAACGGCCTTCGGTCCACTCATTCATGTCAAAACAACCTTGGGTCCATTTATGCTCATCAAAACGACCTTGGGTCCATTCATGTTTATCAAAACGACCTTTGGTTCATTCATGTTTATCAAAACGACCTTTGGTCCATTCATGTTTATCAAAACGACCTTTGGTCCATTCATGTTTATTAAAACGACCTTGGGTCCATCTATGTTTATCCATGTCAGACTTACGTCCACAATCCCAATTAGCAATGTATAAAGCTTATAAGGGAATAGATAATTGGACATTCACAAGCATTCAAATATCGATATTACTCACCGTGATCGGCTTGTGGATGTGCCCTGGAGCTTGACCCTACACATTTCATGAACACAAATGGGTCACTAACAGTTCAACCCGCTCTTTAATTCACATACTCCTCATTAGGCTTTAGTCTTATCTCATTAACTCATTTACAATGCTTAACATATGCCTAAGAGTGGCTACAAGTGAAAGAGAACGAAAAATGTAATACGTAATGCACTTTGAAATTTGAAAATAGGGTCCTTCGGCGTGGACTTCCCTTCAGCGGACCCTTAGGTCTGCAAAAGTACTGGTTGCCTCTAATTCCAGCTCGAGCGTAAACTTCGGCCGAGCGATCGCGGTACTGTCTACATAGCTCCCGCCGGCGTCAACTTCCTTCGGCGAGAACCATGTCTGCAAAATCTTTGGGAGCTCGATTTCTCGCTCGGCGGCACTTCCCTTTCGGCGGACATCGAAAATTCTGGGTTTTCCAGAACACTCCCTTGAGTTCAAACTCGACATTCAACCAATTTTTCTTGCATACTATGGCTCCAATCTCACATATACTTGTACTAACATGGTATAAACACCAAAACACATCTTCATGGAGCCCAATTTCATAAATCAAATACATGCATGGCTCAATTTAATTCAAACTCAATTCCATCATACACATTCATGCATTCAAAGCTCCTATCTTTAATTATTCAAACATGCATGCTAATCTTGACTTCATTCTCATCCCAAATGATGCAAATGGTGTTCATTCTCATGGAATATAACAAAAGCATGCTTGCATGTATACTTCAATGCTCAATTCTTTACAATTCACATGTTACATGCTAGATTATGTAATTTCACAAGAGTTCACTACATGCATGCACATATGGACTTCAAATTCCTCAAATACAACACAACACCATCATCTATAGCATAATTCTTGTTCTTGATCACTAATCAACTCTAAATTTACAAGATTACTCACCAAAGAGCTTTAATCTTCACAACTATGGTTAATTCTTGAGCTAGCCTTCAAGACTCCAAAGCTTCAAGAGCAAGCTTAGATGATTTCCCCCTTTCTCTCTCAATTTCGGGTCTCTCACTCTCTCTAGAGAGTTTAAATCATCCAAAGCCACATAAGGAGAGGAATTGAGGGTGTAATGCCCCTTTTACATCAAACCCCCACTATTCCAAAATAATAATAATAAACAATTGGGCACTAAATTATCAATTTAATCAACTTAATCTGACCCGAATCAATTTCTAATTAAATTTCACCGTAGGCTCTAAAAATTATGCCAATCACGATGACGTAATCAATTTCGGGTTTTGTGGCCGATAAGGCCTTCAATTTAATTTCCGAAGCAGATTATTCAAACAGATATCCTTACGGTGAACAGATAGAACTTCGAAATCACATGTATTCGCATAATTGGCACACAAAGTCATATCAAACACATAATCACATCACATTAAGGACCAATTAACACATTACGGAACAGGGGTATTACACCAAGCCAAAGGTATGAGGGTTGTGTGGCACTTCGGCCAATGCTGCGACACCTTTTTGGCCGCTCCTTCCTAATCCCATCCCGGGGATGTGTTGTAGCTTGTTCATGAGGTAGATGGATTGAGCACTGACGTACACTCCCTCATTCACAGCTATGATATTCTGCACCACCCGGGCCTCAGCCAAAGTGAACCCTGATAAGAACACATCCTCTGTGCCATGCTCGATTTCCAAGACTGGTGTGGACATTTCTGGCGGCAGATGGATTGATGAATTCCCGAAGACAATAGCCACCCCCTTCCCGTGAGGGTACTTCAACATCTGATGTAAAGTGGAAGAGACTGCCTTCACTTGGTGCAACCACGGCCGCCCCAAGAGTGGATTGAAGGTTGCGGGAACGTCCAAGACATGGAATTCAATGTTGTGTTGTCCTGGACCAACCTGGGTCTGAATTTTGACAGTCCCCATCACTTCCCTGCTAGTATTATCATATGCTCTGATCACCTGAGTAGTTGGCACGAAGTCCGGGCTTCAACCCGATTGCATACTGCTTCGCTGGGCAGACATTGATAGCAGACCCGGTATCAACAAGTACCACCGGTATCCACTTGTCTCTACATTCCACGGAAACGTAGAGGGGTTTGTTATGATTTGTGCCCTCAGGCGGTAGTTCTTTGTCTGAAAAGGATAACGTCGGGGAACCTCCTCCTGGAAAGACCAGCCCAACCAGCTGCTCTGGTGTAGTATCTACAGAGAGTTTGGCCTTGTCCATGGCAGATAGGACGGCCTGTCAGTGCACCCGCGATGCCATAAGCAGTCCCCAGATGGGGATGTCTGCTTGTATCTTCTTTAATTACTTGAGCACAGCTTCTTCTTCAATCTGCTTTTCCCTTTGTTTCTCAGCTTCCTTGTCTTTCCCAGATGCCTCAGGTTGGTCTAAGTACGGGAGCTTGAAATACCGCCCACTTCTTGTCATATGAGCGACCTCGTCAATATACCAGGTATCATCTGGCTGATTACTCCCCCAATCCTCATCTGTGTGGGCAAGACATAAATCATCGTCTTCCCACCACATTCCGTCAGCAGCCGACAGACACCTGTCCGGCTCCGGTATGATCGTACTCGCAGTACCTTCAGTCCACATGCCCGCAGCATTTTCTGTTCTCGTGCACACAGCACTTTCGACCCCCATGTGGGCCTTAGCTTTTCTGATTCTCTCGGAATCCTCAAATTTTTGCTGTTCCAACTGCGTCAGTACAGCTGGTTGTTCAATATTCCCTGCATTTACAATGCCCAAGTTCTGAGCGAAATTCTTAGTGTCGGCGCTTTCCGGTGGTGTATTCTGACTCTCAGCCCTTCTGGCCACCACTGATACTCTCGCCCCTGCCGGGCCCTGTTATGGTTGAAATTCTACAACGTCTGGTTGATCATCTAACCAACCGGTAGCTTCTGCCGACTCCTCATACTCGAACCAGTTGATTGTCGCATCCGCTGATTCTTGGTCACTGAAGAACTGGAGGTTGGCAAGGTCCTCTTCTACAGCTGTTAGATCATCCGTTCCCCGTTCAAATATGTCCCCCTGAATTACACATAATTCTGCTCTTTCTGGCAGCCCTACACTCAGCTCAGACTGGCCCACTGACTGGATGTATTCACTTGGATTGTAGGCTCCTCCAGCAAGATTCCCAGACTGTTCAATCCCAGACTCAACAACTCCACTTTTCTCTGAAACCTGCCCTGTCCCATCTTCGGTAGTCACCACCATTGGCTCAGATTGGGTTGTGGAGATGTCCATCATGCACAAGTCAGTGCAGACAGGAAGGATCACCTCCGGCTTAGGTAGGTGGGATGGGGTGATATAAATACTAGGATCGTAAGGCGCGACCCCAGTTTGGATGAAGTTGATTCTGTTGGGAGGAGGAGCTTGGTTATGTGGTGGGAGAGGATTTGTTGTGACGTTGGGTTTGTCAGGAGGCGCAATCACCTGCTTGTCAATGAGATCCTGGATCTCATGACGCAATCTAAAGCAACGGTCGGTGTCATGACCGTCTTTGTTGATACGCTGCATGATATTTTGCCGGGTCATGAGAGGGAGGGAGTGGATTTGGTAGTGGCCTTGGCTCTAGGGGCGTCAAATGCTTCTTCCTAATTAATACCCCCAGAGCTTTGGACAGGGGCATATATAGGGGTGTGAAGGTTCTTTGGCCTCTGGGCTGGTATTTGGTGGTTTGGGTATTGCTTCCGGATGCACCAGAGAAAGGCGTGGCTGCCATGGATCTCGGAAGGGGAGGGGGAATGGTGGTGACCATGCTCACCTCTGAGGCTCGTGCAGTTGCAGTGCCACTTGGGCCTGCATTGTTGTTACAGTTGAAAGTCCTCCTGGGTTGCTCCCTATCCTGGTCGATCAGACCTTGTTTCATTCCATCTTCGATCTGTACCCCCATCTCGTATAGATCTGAAAAAGTGGGAAAGGGGAGTACGATCATCTTCTGCATCAATTTTGGTTGGAGATTGCGCACAATCATCCTGATTTGGTCCTTATCAGTGGGCCTCAAAGTCATCATCGATGCCTTCGCCCTCCATCGAAGTTCTGAACCGAGAAAGTCTCTTTGGGCTCCTGCCTCGTTGTTTCGAGATCACGAGTTGTAATCTCGATCTGGGTATTGTACGAGTACTGTTCGACAAAGGCCTCGGCCATTTCATCCCAACTTCTTTTTACCTCATCTTCCAACTTCGCGTACCAGATAGCGGCCACACCCGACAGGGTTCGGCCGAACAGCGAAAGCTTTTGTGGTCGTGTTAGGCCCATTGGCCGCATTATATCTGAGAATAACCGGAGGTGGACCATGGGATCCTCGGATCCGTTGAAACGATCAATCTGCGGCATCTTGAATCTATCTGGCAATGTTACGGCCACATTGGTATATCCGTCCTTGATATCCGGAATAACCTTTACTCCTTGTGATTTCTTGAAAAGCTTCTCGAGCTTGCTCAGTTTCAGAGCTGTATGGTCTATTTCGAACTCGAAGAGAGAGTCCGGGTGGTTGGGTGTATGGGTCTTGGATAGTTGAGGCGGAAGTGGGGACGGAGCTGGCCCCGTTGGAAGGTTTGTGTC
Organism: Camellia lanceoleosa; assembly: GCA_025200525.1. NCBI lineage: Eukaryota > Viridiplantae > Streptophyta > Magnoliopsida > Ericales > Theaceae > Camellia > Camellia lanceoleosa. Next base: position 36,494,169 of record CM045765.1, read on the forward strand.
CTCTTGGATGTTCTGGACATTTGGTAAGGTGTTTGGCGGGGCATTCGGACAGAGGTGCTCGCCGGGTAATGGGGCCCTGGTGGAGGAGGAACTTGATGTGAAGCAGATTCTTCATTTGCGATCTAGTGATTAGCTTTCTTTGGGCCATGATGGTGGCTTGCTGTTTGGAGAACTCTGCTTGGTGGACAGCGTCCTCCTGCATCTGTTTCATGCTCTCATGTATTTGGCGCATCATTTCTTCTATCCTGGCCATATTTTGTTGGTCTTGCTGACTGACCGGTATGTGTATTTCTATGGTGGAAACTGGAACCTCAACCCGACTGTTTGCTAGGGTAGACCACTGCCCCGGTAACCTCTGTTCAGACACACTGCGCTTCCTTGGCCTTCTCCTGACAACGGGGGGTAGAGAATGGAACACCGGATGTCCGTCAACCAGATCCTCAGATCGATTGAGCCGACGACCTCTTGTCCAAAGTGCTTGGGGAATATCTACTGTGTCGGAAGCAATCGTGCTAAAACTGCCCCTAGCAAAAAGATAAATAAAGCGTAAAGGAAATAAATAATCAGATAAATGAACAGCATGACAGCTTAAAATAAATACACAACACACAGTCGGGCATACAACACACGGTTGATAAGCTAAAAACACACTGTCCTCAAATACTGATCACTGTCCCTGAATCACTGTTCCCCAAAGACTGAATCCGATACCCGCAGATAACTGATTCTCAAACACTGGTTGATGCTCGCAAGCCTGATGCCCAAACTCAGAAACTGATACATGCATTCCCTGTAGAGACACACTCTAAAAGCACATAACAGATAAGTGAAAGCCAAAACACCCCTATGTTGGGGTAGGGTTTCCCTGTCCTATTTTGTCAAGAGCTAGGGTTTCACTACGCACGTAGCGGCTTCAAACAACCTATATCGGGTAAGCAACCTGTCCTAGTTTGGAATGGTCACTACGGATTTCGATATGCACTAGGTCGAATGGTCAAAAGGGGTGCCTCGGTAAAACCGGGGTTTGTGTTCCCATACTGGCAGAGCCCATAACCGGTCAGCCTTATGGTCATGCGTTGACAAGACAAGCCTCCGGCAAACCGTTCAGGAATAGCAGATGGCAAACACGGTGTCCTAGGCGCACCAATGCAAATGCAATGCAAAGAAACACACAAGTGTAGTCAAAACCAGATATCATGAGTTCGAGTCAAGTTCTCTAACACCCCAGCAGAGTCGCCAGAAACTGTAACAAGCCCGCGGGGGACCTCGCTACAGCTCGGACTCGATTTGTGTTACGGTTCTTAATCTGAACCAAAGAGTCCAAATCCGGCAAATCGTTTTGAGAAAATAGATTTTTAGAAAAGAAGTGCCAAACATGGACTGCTTTGCCAGATACAGAGTCGCCACCTAAATATTTTATTTTTGGAAAATTTAGGAAACCCTGACTCGTTTGCCTAAGGCCACATGTCCGTCATTACCAAAGTTGCCTCGGCTCGGGAACTTGGGTACGATTAGGGAAGGTTACTTCGTGAACACCCCCGCTCGCCCGATCAAAGATCGGCCTCTACTAACCATGATATCTAATTTTGAAAATATTGTGCGTTCTTATTCCGGTTATTAGCCTAGATTTACTATGTGATGCGCACAACATACAAGTATAGACCGAGTCGCCTGAATTGGAACAAAACATTTCATGTTTATTTTTGAAAGATGGTTTGCTACCCGTAGGTAGGCTTAAAATGCAGATTTTGCCACCCTCAGGTGGGCTTAAAAAAAGATGGTTTTGCCACTATCTAGTGGGCTTAAAACTCACAGTCAATGATTTGTTCCAATCTAAACAACCCAACCTTCACCCACAGGCATTTAGGTAGTTATATTACATAAGCAAATAGTCTCATGGTAAGCATGCTATTCATGGCAGTCACTCATACGCATGCAAGGATGCTAAAGCATAAAACTCACCGAGTACTCCAAGCCAAAACAGAAACCAATTAGAAATCCATGCATGATCCTAACTATACAGAAATGCCTAATGCAACACATGCAAAATACAATTATAGGAGGCTCGGCTATTCTAAAGATGGCATGTGAAATGCTACAACTAACATGTATTCAACTTGGAATTAAAATACAATGTAGTGAATTATGATGCGCTGAGCCCGGTGCATGCAAAATAGATGAATGAATGCAAACATGCTCTTATACTGTATGTTAATTGAAACATGCCCTAATCTAACCATCATAAGCTGGTAAATAAAAAGGGAAGGAAGACGTGGGATTGGAAGACATACATCACACTCACGCACACTTATTACAACATTGCCCTCGCGCAGAGAGTCCGAATAAATAATATACAGTCCCGAATAGTACATTCCGAATAAATAATACAGTCCAAGATATGTACAAAAAATTCTAATTAATTACCAAATTAACTAAGAAAACAATAAACTGGCATGCAAGCCGTGGACCGCTATGACTCTTCTTCTTCATATGATGAATGATGCATATCCGGTTGCCTTTTGCTGAAATCCTTTGTGATGCCCCAATTAGCCTCGCTTTTGCAATGATTTTTGGAAAGCGCCAAGCCGGGAAGATCGCGATTCTTGATTTCTCGCAATAGAGAGCAGGAAAGGGGCATAGCAGTGTATTTTCACATATGTATGCATGCTTCGATCCTCGTGCCACCAATCACGCATCTCGATGCACGATGGCTAAGGAGTCAAATTGTACAACTCAATATGAAATGAATGCACGGGAAAACACAACAAGACCTAACTCCATCATGAATAATCCGGAGTGTCGGTGATTGGGGAATTGAGACACGTTCCGTCACTCGGAGTACGGAACGTACCTCGTTTTTAGTGCTCAAGCTAACTCCTATCCCAAACACAATGCAATATGCATGACATGCATGGATGCAACTAAGATACAACCTAACATGCACAATGCTATGAAATGGCATACACGATGCACAAGGTAACATGGCATACGCAATGCGCTAACATACATCCTAGCATACGCAATGCTATGGAATGAAATGGCATACACAATGCATAATGGACTTACACCAACATGAGTGGACCTCAGCCACACTCACATAAGAGGCCATTAGGTGAAAATGAGTCACTCGAGATGCGTGCACGTGTGCATGCAAATTGAGGACCAAACCTAAGGCACGGAATGCCACTCTAACAAGACATGACAAGGCATGGAATATGGCATACTAGCATGCAAATTTTAGTAGCAAAAAGTGATGCAAAACAGCACCGAAACATGACAAAATGGCACCCGATGCATGAAATGAATCCCGAAACATGAAATTAGGTACATGGAATGACCTATGGCTATGCAATGCATGCATTATTTGAACATGAAGTATGAAGAAAAAAATAAGACAGCCTCGAAACAAGCATATTTCCAATTTTAAGCAAGGCCAAAAGGTGAACGCAAATAGGGTTAAACCAACATGCAAAAATGGTCTCGAAAGAGAGATAAAGAAGCAAGTAGTAGCTGTTGGCCCCAAAAGGTGAAAATCCCTTAAAAAAAAGTTGAAGAGTGGCTCAAAAAGAAGCACTTTACAGTTTACAACAAGCCACGAAAACAAACACAAGTATGGATAAACTATCATGCAAGAAATGGGCCTAAAGAGGGACAAAGAAGCAAGTGATGGCTTCTGGCCTCAAACAGAGGAGGACCCTTAAACAATGTTGAAGAGGGGCCCAAAACATGATATTTTACAGTTGATGACCAAACCCAAAACAGTGCACAAGCAAGCCTAAAATACTATGCAAGATAAGGCCAAAAAGGAGATTTAGACACAAAGAGCAAGAAGGAAGCCTCCAACAACAAAAGACCCTTGATAAAACATGAAGAGGGGATCAAAATAAGGCTATTTACAGTTTGGACAAAAGCACAAAAATGTAAGCACAAGGGGCTAACAAATCATGCAAAAATAAGGCCAAAAGAGGGATACAATGGCAAGTGACAGATGGAGGCCTCAAATAGTGAAGATCCCTTCAACAATGTTGAATAAGGGCTCAAAATAAGCCACTTTTCAGTTTATGATAGGGCTCAAAACAGTTTATAAATAAGCCTAAAATGCTATGCAAGAAAGAGGCATACAATAGAGCTAAAAAGGCAAGTGGTGGCTAGGGACATTAAACAGGGAAGGACCCTTAAAAAAACATAAAAAAGGCCTCAAAATAATGCTATTTTCAGTTAGGGTCAGAGCCCAAAAATGCAAGCAAGAGGGGGCTAATAAAGCATACAAAATAAGCTCAAAAAGAGGGAACAAGTGGCTCACCCTTGAAGACCAAACTCTAGCAACCTCTTGGCTTGAGAAAAGATGCTCCTTGCCTCTAGAAAACCAGCTCCAAGTGTTGGAAAGGATGGTGGTGGTGTAGTGCTACGTGGTGGTGTAGGAATGGTGTGGGATTTGGAGAGTTTTGGTGCTTGGAGTAGCGAAGGAGAGAGATGTAATGCAAGAGGCTCAAACCGATATGTCTAACCCTCCAAATAAGAGCTAGAGGGTCTGATTATATAGACAAAAGAGGTGGAAAAGAGGGGGAAAAATGGGGGAGAAAACAATTCAAGTTTCCCCCCAAAAAGGCAGCCCCCCGGATACACAATCTGGGGGGAAACAAAACATATATTTGTAATGTACCAACAGAGAGGAGGAAGGCCGGCCCATTATCCAGGTTGCAGGTGGCCGGCCGGCCCTCCCCATGGCCGGCCGGCCAAGGGTCAAAAGGGTCAAGTTAGATTAGTGGCCGGCCACCACATATTGGTGGCCTCCCATGTGTGCTCAACACCATGTGGTCAAAAACTGGAGACAGTGAGCCAGGAGAGAGAAAAGGCCATTTTTAGGAGGAGTTCAAAAGGGTCACGCACAATTACTGGCCGGCCATGTGATATTGGTGGCCTTCTCGGTGTCTACAACACAAATATGTGGTTTAGGGCTAGAAAAAGTGGCCCAAGGGTGGTCAACATTGGCTTTCAAGTGAGAAAAACGGGCGACGGAGGGCGATGGAGGAATAAAACTGGTTGTCAGAACAATTACTGGCCTCCCACCCTTCTACAAACTTTCTAACAAAGAAACAGAGGTCCTTGGCAAAAATGAGCCCAAACCGATGCAAAATGAAGGTTCGGGGGCCGAAACGCGCAGCTCGAGGCCCCGAAAACTGACTGTTAGGCACCGGGAGTGGTGTTCGACTACGAAGTTGGTCTCTCGGACCACAGTGTCCCTCAAAAGGGAGGAAATAAGATGCATGCCAAAAACCGGAGCAAACAGAGGTGGTTAAGCGGTCTTGAACCGAGGCGCACGGCCAACGGCTCCGAAAAATCGAAAATCGGACTCCAAACGGGCAAAATGGCCTACGACTACGAAATGTAGCCTACGGCCACTGAGAGATGATCTACAAGACCTCTCCCTCCCTTCTGGAAGAGAAACAGAGAAAACTGAGCCTGGTTCGCAAACCGAGGCAAAGCATGAAAGAGTTCGGAAGTCCGAAGGCAAGGCTCGCAGCCGAGACTCTGAAACCTCTGAACGAGCACGATATGCAACATCACCAAGCGCTCAATCAGTGACGTCTGAGTCTTAAGGTTGGTCAAAAATGGGGTGTCTACAGTATGTCTTTCAACCCCTATTTCTTTCTTCTTTTTATTTACCTGCTTATAATGGTAGTATCATATTTTCTTTAACATTTTCCATGACTTGCATCCATTTGTCTTGCATGCATAAAGTTCAGCTCATCATTCTAATCAAATGTCAATTTCAAATTCTTTGCTCGAACACGTGCTTTATCGTATGCCTTGAATTGGATCATATGCCATGTTAGTAGCCGAGCTTGTTATTTGCATAATGTGTGCGTTGCATTAGTCATATTGCATTTGTTTAGAAGCATGCATTCTTTTTCTAATTATTTTGTTTTATTTGGTTTGCCTTGGAGTACTTGGCGAGCTTTTTGTTTTTTTTTAGCATATTGCATTGTATGTTTGTGTTTCCATATCAACCATATTTCATGAGGCTAAGTGCTTAAGTGATACACCTATTTGAATGCCAACGGATGAAGGACTTTTTACTTAAGATGAAATAATTTGATTAAATGTAAATACGAGCTCGTTTTTTCAAGTGACATGTATTTAAAACACTTTTTCAAAACAAACATAAAATCAATGCATTCCAAATTTTGTGAATTTGTCTATACTTGTGTGCATCACCTAATAAAGATAACCTAATAACCGGAGTAAGAGCATATAATGTAAATAAAAATCACATCACGATTAGTAAAGGTCGATCTTTGATTGGGTGAGTGGGGTGCTCAATTCATGACCTTCCCCTCTTATACCTGAGTTCTCGAATCAAGACATATTGGTGATGACGGACTAATGGCCTTTTGGCACGAGTCGTGGGTTTCCTAAATTTCTCAAAAATATTTAGGTGGTGACTCTGAAATCTGGTATTGCAGTTCATTTTTAGCATCTTTGATTCAAACTTGATTTTCTAAATGATATGCCGCATTTGGATTCTTTTGTGTTTATCCATTTCACATTACACTTGCGAAACCAGATTCAGAACCACGGGAGTCCAAACTAAATGGCTAATCATATTTGAAAGGAGTACAAAAAGCAAGCTACAACATCTATCGCCAAGTCACTTCTGCGGAATCACACCATCATTTCCTGAAATGTTGTTAGTTTTGGATGAGTTATTGCCCAATAAGAAATATTATTAACAAGATATATAAATAATCGATATGCATATGATTATGCCATGCACTTGTTACAAAATCACTATTTTCTCTTTTAAAAATCAAGAATGTCTAATGCATGATTTTCATTCAAAGTCTCATTCACAACACATAAAGCTCAAAAAAATAAAACAATAAGTCCGAATAGGCACAAACAAGCCGGGTCAACGACCGAAGACATCACACATACAAAAGTCTACAAGAAAGTCCTGAGTTCACTGCCACAATTCGATTGAGCCGAAGGTGGGCACTGCTCAAGTAGAAATATAGACTTTGAAGTGCATGTTCTTTTATAAAAAATGACGTGGACTGAAGAGAAAGTATGCAAGGGACTTCCGAATTCGAGAATAGGGTTGTTCAACGTTGGAGAAATAACTAGAGAAAAGGAGAAGGTGATTCCCAATGAGCTTGAATGGTGTTTACATCACAGATTGTGGAATCATCCTTGCCATGGGTGGCTAGGCTCTTTCTTCCTAGGGTTAACAATAAAACCTAACTAAGTAACTAAGGGTTTTTATTGAGAATCTTGAAAACTGATTTTCCTTAAAGAAAACAGTGGCTTACATCTTGTTATATGCTGAGAGTCTGAAACTAACTATCAAAATATCTAAACTAACTCTTTAACAAACTTAACAAACTAACAAACTAACTGAATAACAAAATATCTAACCACCACAACTAATGCCCTGATAACATGGCAGTGGAACATTAGCTTTACAGAGCTGTGATGGAGAATCTAGAACAGACACAAATGCTGAAGGCACAGACACAGATGCTGAAGGTGTAGATGATAGCTGAAGAGGCTGTGATGTAGATGATGTAGATGCTGTAAGAACTTCTTCAGCCCCCCTCAAGCTGATAGGGCAAGTAGACACTAACAGCTTGTCTCGTAGATAATGAAACCTGGAAGGAGACAGGGGCTTAATGAAAATATCAGCCACTTGATCCATAGTAGGAATATACTTAAGTTCAATCTTCTTGGCAACCACTTTTTCCCGAATAAAATGGCAATCGATATCTATATGTTTGGATCTAGAATGAAAAATAGGATTTGATGCTAAGGCCATGCCAGATAAACTGTCACACCAGATGACAGGAATATGAGATGAGGAAACACAGAAATCCTTAAGTAACTGCTGAATCCAAGTGAGCTCAGCTGTGGTATGAGCTAAGGCTCTATACTCAACTTCAGTGGATGATCTAGCAACAGTTGCTTACTTTTTAGCTGACCATGAACTCAAGTTTGAACCAAGATATACGCAATAGCCAGAGGTTGATTTGCGATCAAGACTATCACTGGCCTAGTTAGAATCTGAGAAGGCAGAAAGATCACAAGGACCGGGTGTGAAAGAAAGACCATGATGCAGAGTTCCTTTGACATATCGAAGGAGCCTTTTAACAGCCTGAAAATGAGCATTGGTGGGACAATGCATAAACTGACAAGCTTGATTAACAGCATAGGAGATATCTGGTCTAGTGATAGTCAAATATTGCAGTCCACCAACTAAACTGCGATATAGTGAGGGCTGAGCAAATGGCAGTGAATCAGTGGCAGAACACATAGGTTTAATAACCATAGGAGACGAGACTTAACTGGTTTATCGCCAATCCATTTTATGTAATAAGGCGAAAGATATTTGGCTTGGGATAAAAAATAACCATGCTCATTAGACTGTACAGAAATTCCCAGAAAATAAGATAAAGAACCAAGTTCTTTCATGGAAAATGCCTTGTGCATGTGCTGAAGGAGCAGGGAAATAAAAGCAGCATCATTTCCAGTTAGTAAGATGTCATCAACATACACCAACAACAAAGTAATACTAGTAGTAGTGTTTCTGATAAAAAGAGAGGCATCAGACAGGCTGTTGGTGAATCCTTGAGAAAGCAAGAAAGCAGAAAAGGTGGAGTACCAAGCCCTAGGGGCTTGCTTGAGACCATACAAGGCCTTCTTGAGTTTCCAAACATGAGAAGAAGACTGTTCAAACCCTGGAGGCTGCAACATATACACTTCTTCTTGAAGAGTACCATGAATGAATGCATTTGAAATATCAAGTTGTTTTATAGACCATTGAGATTGAAGAGCAACACTTAAGAAAATTCTAATGGTAGGTTGTTTTGCCACTGGACTAAAGGTCTCATGGAAATCAATGCCTTCTTGTTGCAAAAACCCCTTGGCCACCAATCTAGCTTTATAACGGGCAATGGTACCATTTGAATCCATTTTTATGCGAAAAACCCATTTGCACCCAATGGCAAGCTTATGAGAAGGAAGGACAACAAGATCCCAAGTGCCCTGTTGTTGAAGAGCAGCTTGAACAGTGGTAGGCTCAGTTTCAAGAAGAGAAAGTAGAAAAACATTGAGGAAGTTTATGTTTGGACCTAGTAATCATGGAATGTGTGTTACCAACAGAAGAAGTAGGATGAGAAGGAGGAGGTAAATCAATAGTAATAGAAGAAATAGGAATAGGGTGTGCATTGGATGGAGGAGTAGGAGTAGGAAAAGAAGAAGAAGAAGGCTCAGAAGAAGGAGTTAATGGAATAGATAGAGAAGGTGCTGAAGGCACAGATGTGTTCAGAGAGGCAGTGCTAAAAGAAGAAGGCCAGAAAAATGAAGTAAGAGTAGACAAATCTGAAGATGAAGAAGCAGACACAGATGCTTGCTTTTGAGAAAAAGGAAAATAGGTTTCATTAAAAATGACATGCCTAAAAATGTAGATTTTTCCAGAAATAGGCTCAAGACATCGATAACCTTTAATGGTAGGATGATAGCCTAGAAAAACACAAGAGATAGATTTTGGTGCTAGCTTGTGAGAAGCATAAGGCTTTAACCAAGGGAAGCATTGGCAACCAAACACTTTAAAAAGAGAGTAATCAGGTATGAGATGAAACAACATTTCAAAAGGAGTCTTGTGATGTAAAATGCTAGAAGACATTCTATTAATTAGAAATGTAGCTGTAGCAATGGCATCAAACCAAAAAGTGATTGGAACTGAGGAGTGATGAAGCAAGGTGATGGCAGTTTCAATAATATGTCGGTGTTTACGTTCAGCTATGCCATTTTGAGCTTGAGTATATGGACAACTACTTTGATGAACAATGCCATGAGAAGACAACAAAGTATCAACTCTTTTATTTACAAATTCAGTTCCACAATCAGTCCTAAGAATTTTAAGAGAAGTCTGAAATTGAGTGTCAACATAGGCTTTGAATACAAGCAATTTATCATACACCTCACTCTTGTAAGCCAAAGGATACACCCAGGTAAATCTACTATAATCATCTACAAACAAAACATAGAACCGAAATGGGGCATTATCCACTATAAAGGGCCCCCAAACATCACTATGAACTAAGGCAAAAGGACAATTGACAGAAGCATTAGACAAAGTAAAAGGAAGTCTATGAGATTTAGACACATTACAATCCAGGCAAGACAAGGCCTTATTCAAAATCATTTTATTTGAATCTGGTAAGAAGCCAGCCATATGTTGAAGCTTTAAGGAAGATGGATGGCCTGGTCTTTGATGCCAAAGCATTTCAGACACAGGAGCTGGACTGCTAGCAGACACAGGAGCAGTAGTACTAGACTGAAAAAATTGAGGAGAAGAGAATGGCTGAGATGATGGAATGAATTGGTAGAGACCATTGATATTAACACCTCTATGCAGAATCTTGTTCGTGCATTTGTCCTGAATGACAAAAGTGTTAGCATCAAAAATAACCAAACAATTGTGGTCTTTGGTAAGTTGATGAACAGATAGAAGATTTGAAGAAATGGTAGGAACATGGAGAAGATTTGAGAGATGAAAAGAATGATGTGGTGTAGGCAAGATACCTTTACTAGTATGACTGATTTGCAAGGCAGAACCATTACCAATTTGAACCTGCTCCTGACCTTGATAAGGCTGAAATTGTTGAAAATTAGCCAAATCATTTGTCAGATGATTGGTAGCAGCAGAGTCAACATACCAAGGAGGTATGAGAGGATCAGCAGAAGACTGTGGTATTGAAGCAGTGTAGGCTTTTGGCAGAGAAGACTGAAAAGAGGTGCTATTAGTGAAAGGTTGAAAAGTAGGATCCAGTCTATGCCAACAGTCAAAGGCATTATGACTCAGACCACCACAAATCTGACAGCCAGAGGTAGAAGAAAAAGTGCCTCTGGATCTATGATTATTATACCTATTATTGAATCTGCCTCCTCTAAAGTTATTATATCTACCTCCTCTAGAACCACGATATGAAGATCTGCCTCTTGTAGAATGAAAACCTCGATTGAAAGCATGTGAAGAATCATAGCCAGTCTGAGAGAAAGAGGATGATCCTCGTGAGGTAGAGTAAGCAACATGAAGATCTGTGCTAGTAGACTGTTTAAGTTTTTGTTCAATGTGAATGGATTCGGAACATAATAATGCACACAATTGGTCCATTTTGACAGCTTTAGATCGAGTGCGAATAGAGGTTTTGAAGGCATCATATTCCTCTGGTAAACCATTCAAGGTTAGAAATACCAGATCTTCATCATCAACCTTTGCAGAAGCCAAAGCTAGCTGAGCAGCTATATCTTTAATTTGAGACAGGTATGCCTCCATTGAAGAGGACTTCTTACAGAGTGTTTGAAGTTTGGTTTTGAGCTGATGAATATAAGAACGTGAGACTGAAGTAAATTGCTTCTCTAAGAATTGCCATACCTGATCACTTTGAGTCAGATGAAGAACAGAGGAATAAATGGATGAAGATAAAGTTGCAGTCAGAAAGGTGAGCAGATGTGCATCGATCAATTGCCATTTTGCATAACTTGGATTTGGAACAGTTTTTCCAGAATCATCAATGATTTCTGAAGATGGACATGGATGAGAGCCATTTACATGATCAAGAAATCCAGATGCTCGAAGCACATTTGTCATCTGTGATTTCCATATGATGAAATTGTTTGACTCTAGCTTCACTGTGATGAGAGAATTGAAATTTGAAATTAGTAAACTGAGATTTGGAGGTAACGAAGCATCTGCCATTGAAAGACTAAGGATCTTGCTCACGAGAGCTCACAGCTCTGATACCATATTGAGAATCTTGAAAACTGATTTTCCTTAAAGAAAACTGTGGCTTACATCTTGTTATATACTGAGAGTCTGAAACTAACTATCAAAATATCTAAACTAACTCTTTAACAAACTTAACAAACTAACAAACTAACTGAATAACAAAATATCTAACCACCACAACTAATGCCCTGATAACATGGCAGTGGAACATTAGCTTTACAGAGCTGTGATGGAGAATCTAGAATGTACACAAATGTCAAGGCATGCATACGTATGTCAAGGTGTAGATGATAGCTGAAGAGGCTGTGATGTAGATGATGTAGATGCTGTAAGAACTTCTTCATTTTTGTATTTTATTTTTAGATTTGATGTGATTTGGATAATAGCTGTACAACTTCTTAAGAATGTTTTTTCAATCAAAGACTTTATTAGATTTATGTATCGATGTTTATGATTGGGTAAATTATGCAAATGATCCATGTAGTTTACACGATATGTCAATTTGGTTTATGTTGTTTTAATTTGTTCAATTTTGCTCTTTAATTTAGCGGATTGTGTCATATTGGTCTAATAAATAACAGCTGTTAAGTTTTGTGGACGGAAACTCAAACGATTTATCAATTTAATCACTGTAGTTTACATGATGTGTCAATTTAGTCCATGTCAGAATCAAGCAAATTAAAACAATAGAGACCAAATTAACACATTATGTAAACTATAAGGACCAAATTGACACATCCTTTGAGCATGTGATAAGTTTCCGTCCACCAAACCTAATGGTTATTATTTATTGGACTAATATGACCCAATTTGTTAAATTAAGGGGCAAAATCGAGCAAATTAAAACAATAGAAATAAATTGACACATCATGTAAACAATAGGGACCATTTGCATAATTTACCCTTTATGATTTAGAGTACATGGTTATACCATGGTTATTTATATACATGCATTGAAATCATAAGGAGAATCATACCAAGGAAGACTAATGGTTCTACAAATATAGTTTTAGCATAGGCAACAAAGATAATTCATGCTCGTGGTTTGAAAGTGTGAATCCTCTTGATGATGTCATTAGGTCTCATATCCATGATACATTTTAATTCTCCGAATTAATGATTTCTTTAGGAACAAATACAATAAATCTTGGTCATGTTGTTAGCGGTGGATTTTAAATTCAAAAACTCTCTACTTTGAAACCCTTTTTATTAAATTTGATTTGATTTCAATTTACATTTTTAATCAATCAATCAATATCGCTCCATGAATTAATCTAAGAATTAGTTACTTATCAAAATAACACGACTTGGCCATTTGTCCCTGCTGTTCGATCCCTTGGTTGAACAATTACTCTACTGAATTAAGGTTTATAACAAACTTATTTTTCATTTCCAAACGTTAGATCAATAACTTTAATTTTTTCACTTAAAAAAATTAATGTTATTTAAACATTTGCAAAAATAAAAAGCCTCAGAAAAAGAATAAAAAGCAAAAAATTTATTGCCAAACCGAACTTTGTAAAAAAATTGAAGTCAGCATGGATTTAGAAAATGTTGGTCATATAAGAACTATTATTTTACCCATCTAGGCTTAACCTTACATCGAAATCAAATGCTATATGTCACCATTTTTTCTTCTTCTTTATTTTCATCATCTTTGATGTAAGATGATACATTTTTAGTCTTAGCTTGTCTATTGGCTTATAAGCTAGCTGATGAGCTATAAATATTACCATTACGAGAATATCCCATATGTTTAATAATAGTAAATTATATATAGCAATAACAATAATAGCGAATAAGTATGTAATAGAATTCGAGATTTGACTTTTATAGGTTTTAGATTAACCTAAATTATGTAACTTGTGAGCACATTGATAAACCAAAATAGGGTGAGACAACCAAAATGGTAAAATTGAGTTGTACTTTCCTTTTTTAATCACAATGTTCAAAAATAGTAACAAAGACTCAAATCTTTTTATTCTTCATTTCTTTCCTTTAAAATTTCAATCTCTCTCATCAATTTTGTTAATGCTAGTTGAGATGTTAGAGAAGGAGAAGGTGGTGGTTCGACCAAAATATTTACAAGGCTTAAGTTGAGGTGGTGGTGGTGGTCAGAACAAAATCAGGTGATATATAGGCGATATTAGTGATGGGGAAACCGGAGATGCCACCTATCCTAACAGCACCGGGGATGCTAGCAAATGAAACAGTATGTTATCCAATAGGACTGATGGCAACAAATGGGATATGGATGAATGAGAATCCATTCCTTTTTCCACTTCCCCTCTTCCTCTTTCAAATGATGTTGATCGTTCTTACCACCAGGCTACTCGTGTTTATTCTTAAACCTTTCCACCAACCTCGAGTCTTTTGTGAGCTTATTGTAAGTGCACTGTATGCATGCATGCTTTCCATTGTGATCGTGGTACCCAAAAAAATTAATGTATGACATTTAACACATTCCATTTCTAAATTAAAACACACTCCATTAGTAACATACTCATGTTGACATACCACATACAAAATGTGTGCATTTTGTAGTATTAAAAAATTCCGTGGATTTGTATGTCTAATATATGTAAATCATTGTATTTTTTAAAATGTATTAGCAGCATATATATTCATACTATGAAGATGCCTGATGCAAAGCACGTGTATTGTGTGGCTTTCTTTATATCTATAAAGATAAAAAATAAAAAGAAGTAAATTACTTTCTTTATTATAAAACCAACTATGAGAAAAGGGTGGGAGGGGGAGAGGGTACTAATACTAACCCTCTATTGTTTGAAACTAGACTAAAGCACTTAAAATGGAAGATCAAATACATACATCTCCATGCATTGACCTTGGTACAATCCAGATGCTAACATTTCCTCTTCTTCTTTGTATTGTTCAATGGTTATAGGCAGGCATAATTTTGGGTCCATCAGCAATTGGACAATTTGAAGTGTTTCATAAATTTACATTTTACAAAGCTAGCTTGTTATTTCTCGAGACAATAGCTAATATGGGCGCTATTTACTTTGTCTTCATAATTGGACTAGAGATGGACCTCTCAATCATCCGAAAAAATGGAAAAAAGGCATTGATCTTCACCATTGCTGGCATGTTTTTACCTTTCCTCATAGGTTGTGCCTTCTCGTTTCTCCTGCAGAAAAAAACAACCATGCAGGAAGGCACGTTCTTAATCTTTTTCGCCATTTCTCTCTCTGTCACTGCATTGCCTGTGGTCACACGAATCCTTCGAGAGCTCAGACTCATCGACATGGAGATTGGCCAACTAGCCAAGTCAATTGCTCTCATTAATGAAATTTTTGGAGTGGCTCTTTTAGTGTGTTTTGTTTCCTTGGCAAAGTCCATAGAAACTGCTTTCACGACTTCCCTATCAATAATCCTATCTTGCATAATTTTTGTTGTTTTCTGCATTTTTGTTGTTCGACCAACTATCACATGGCTCATAAGGCGAATCCCAGAGGATCAAAACTTCAATGACTTCACTACATCCATTATTCTTGTTGGGGTTATGTTCTCTGGTGTTATCTCAGATGCCATTGGAGTGCATCCTATATTTGGAGCTTTTGTTTTTGGGTTGGTTGTTCCTAATGGGCCTCTTATAGTCACCCTTATAGAAAATCTTGAGGACTTCATAACGGGTTTTCTGATTCCTATTTTCTTTGTCATTAGTGGTCTTAAGACCAATGTTTTAAAAATTCAAGGTGTTTCAACCTGGTTTACACTAATGTTAGCAATTATTCTTTCATCTGCTGCAAAAGTCGCAGGAACTGTCCTAGTTGGCCTCTTTTATAAGGTGCCTTTTAGTGAAGGAATTGCACTTGGTTTACTCATGAACACCAAAGGACTCATAGGATTAATTGCACTCAACTTTGGGAAAAATCAAACGGTACACTTTTTTTTTTTCTTTTTCTTTTTCATATGTACGTGCACACACCCACTTGTTTGTCTATTGGCATGTCATCTAAAAAGCAATGTTATGCAGGTTATAGATGATACGGCATATGCAATCATGGTGATCACAACTATATTTATGAATGCGATCATCTCACCCATTCTAGTAAAAATTTATAGGCCAGCAAGGAAATTTATACCTTACAAAAGGAGAACAATTCAAAGAACAAAAGTAGATTCTGAGTTACGAATACTGTCATGCATCCACACCCCTTGGAATGTTCCAACAATCATCAATCTCCTTGAAGCTTCCCACCCCACCAAGAAATCCCCGATATCTATCTTTTCGCTCCACCTAGTTGAACTTACTGGTCATGCATCTACTACTCTCATCGATCATAACTTTCAAAAATCTGAAATGACAGCCATCAATAAAATGCAAGCTCAATCTGACAACATTGTCCATGCATTCGAGATCTTTGGGAAGCATACCAATCATGTCTCTACCCAATCCTTCACGACCATTTCCCCTTACTCAACAATGCATGAAGAAATTTGCAACATGGCAGAGGGCAAGCGTGTTGCATTCATAATCATTCCTTTTCACAAACAACAAATGGTTGATGGTGGGATGGAAGCGTCAAACCCAAAATTTCAGATGGTAAATCAAATTGTACTAGCAAATGCTCCTTGCTCAATTGGCATTCTAGTTGATAGGGGCCTAAGTGGTTCCACAAACTTGGCTTCTAACCAAGTATCTCATGACATTGTTGTGCTATTCTTTGGTGGACCAGATGATAGAGAGGCACTATCGTTTGCATTGAGGATGTCTGAACATCCTAGGAGCAGACTCACTGTTATTCGTTTTCTTCCAGGGCTTGAGGCGATTGAACCAACAATGGACCCAAGCCATGATAATATCAAGGATCATGGGATAGTGACAGTGCAAATAGATAAAGACAAAGACAAGCAACTAGATGATGACTACATAAAAGAGTTTAGAATGATGAAGACAAATGACGAGTCATTCTCTTACATAGAAAAAGTTGTGAATAATGGAGAAGATACTGTTGCAGCCATAAAGTCAATGGACAACATGCATGACCTCTTCATAGTTGGTAGAGGAGGAGGAATAGTATCAAGACTCACAATAGGACTTAATGAATGGAGTGAGTGCCCTGAGCTTGGAGTAATTGGTGATCTATTGGGATCAGTAGATTTTGCAATGAAGGTATCTGTGTTGGTGGTGCAACAATATACAGGGTTAGGGCCACATGAGGGGGGGATTGGAACACCGGACAATGCGAGTCAACAGGAAGAGCAATATATTATGAACTCATCAGTTCGTGGATGAGCACATAAATCATCTATGCCCATGATATAAGTCTCAAGGCTCATCAATTTGAGGCCTCAAATCAAATGCCATTAGACAACACAAATTCTCTTTGCTTTTATACTAATTTTGCATATCATGTTCTCTTGTGTATATATGTAAGACTCCATCATATTTTAGAAAATAATTGATAAAGTTTTTGTAGAATACAAGATTGTCATCAAAGTAATTATAGTAATTCTAGGTACTTAAAAAAGTATGGGTAAACTACCAATAGGTCCTACTTTTGAGACTTATTACCCATGAAGTCCTATTGATAAATTTATTAAGTGATAAAGATAAATTTATCAGTCTTTTATTTTTATAAATAAATTTATAGTGATAAATTTATGAGTCTCTTTGTTTTTATGAATAAATTTATAGTGATAAAGTTATCAATTTCTTATTTGTATAGTGTTGAATTTATTAGTTAGGACCTGTAGGTAAATAAATCTAGTTAATAGGATTGATTCGTAAGTACCCCAAAAAGTATCAATAATTTTACTCAGAAAATAATATATTATCAAGATTCATTCAAAGTGTGAATCTCATTATACAAGAGTTGAATTTTAACAACACACTAAATTTTTTTTTAAATTTTTTTTTTTTGGAATAAAATTTAAGTTTTACCACAAATTACTCATCTCCTTTAACTTTCCATGTGTAATTTTGTTGTCTATTAAAATAATGTATCCTAAGTAATGATATGCAAATAAATTAAAAAACACAATTTTTTTAATGCATAATATTGTGGTTGCATTAAAACTTATCATTTTCCAACCTCATTAAAATGACATTTTGTTATAGAACTATCCATGACAAATTTTCTATAAATATCACTTTCCAAATTATCCTAGCAATACCACCTTTTCCCAATTATTCATTATTTTCTAGAAAAATGATTTGTCCCCCTAAAAATAATCCCCCTAATCCCCCTAATTTCCTTTTTTGGAAACTGTTTTCTTTTTTTTCTTTTTTTTTTTTACTTAAAACAGAAATTGTGGGGATTCGGGGTCCCCCGGATTCGGGGGACCTAGCACTGCTGTATTTTCTATTGTCTGGAACTATAAATATATATTTGGTAAACAACACAAAAAGCCTAATTATTAAAAGAATTGTGAAAAATAATACTGTAGCAAATTCATATGTTTTTCAAATTGTGAGACAATAAAAAATATGAATCTTATGCATACCCTTTTTGTTTAACAAAATTTGCTTAATTATTAAAAAGATTTTTAAATAAATTAAAAATATTTATAAATGTTATTCATATTTAAAGAGAAGGGCAAACTTTGAATAAAATATATTATTCTAGAGAATTGAACACTTTACAAACAAATTATCAAATATGGGACTTATGCCCAGATATTAATTGTTCATATTGAAATTTGATATGACTCAATAATAATTTTATAAGAATAAAATTTATTGGTAATTTTTCTTAGAAAAATTTACCTCCAAGTCCCATTCTGAGAATAATGGTAACATAGGTCCTAATCACTAAGATTTAAACATGTAAGTCCTATTCTATTCTTATATGATGAAAACACCCTTACCATTCAAACCGCTAGAGAACTCTCTTTCATTGATATTGTCTCAAATTTGAGAGAGTCGAACCTAAAAAATCATCTACTGCAATGAATCAACTAAGAAAATGATGAAAGAAGGCAAGTTTGATTCTCTTAAATTGTAGTTTATTTATGTAGGTTTCATGGTTCTATTTGTGAACCTCCTCAAGATATGTATATATATTTTAAATTTTGATTTCATTGTTGAAAACATGTTCATTTTACAAAATATGAACGTTATTAGTTATTGAATTTGTAAAAATGAAATGGCTTATTAACCTTGTTATTTTGGTAATGGTTTGGTGTGAATATTGATTTTAATTTCATTATTGAGAACATGTTCATTTTACAAAATGTGAACATTCTCATTTTTTTATTTTTTTTTAATTCATAGGTATGAAATGGTTTATGAACATTCTTACTTATGGAAAATGTCAATGATGTTTTCTCATTCATTATTGAGAACATTCTCACTTACATATTTATTTGGGTTTGATTCTTGAGACCATGCTCAATTTGTTAACTGTAAATTGAAAATTAAAAATATTCTCAGTTTTGCCCATATTTCAAATCTAACATACAATAGATCACCTTTTCAAATCGCAAGTCTCGAATGATGACAAGCTAAGAAGTAATATGTAACAAAATCAAACATGCCACGTCTTGAATTTTTAAGATTTGAGTCCATGATGATAATACACTACAAGAAAAAACACCTTTGGCGACCAAAATTTTAGTCGCCAAAGGTCCTACTTAGTCGCCAAATGTCGAATTCACTTTCCCCGACTAAAAAGTTTGGTCGCCCATGTTGTCGCCAATACTTGGTCGCGGAATGGCTTTGGCGACTAAAACACTTTTAGTCGCCCATATAACCGTCTTCAGCGACTAAATATGTCGTCGCCAATGGTCAATTTCTTTTTGAAGTTATACCATTGTTTACTAAACTTTTAGTCGCCAATAGTTTATTTTTATTTTATTATTTTACCTTTACCATTCCCTTTAGTCGAAAGTATTTTCAAAAAAATTTTTTTTTTTGCCTCAAGACTCTCCAGCAGTTTTGAACTTGTGACCGCCACTCCCATACACCAAACCCCGCGACAACACTCCATCCACCATGCCAAAGACATCATCACATACACATATATACAATATATATTATTTATATAGTATGTTAACCGCAATTAATACAAAAATAATATTTATAAATATAATTTTTTTAATTGAATATAATTTATGTGAAAAATAAATTATTTACTAAAAAAAATAGGCAACTTTTGGCGACTAAAACCAAATTTTAGTCGCTAATTGTATTATTTTGGGCTACTAAATATTGATTTGTCGCTAAAAAACAAGTTCTCAATTAAAAATCAGCACTTTGGCGACTAAGCGAAATTTCCGCCAAAACCCGCACTTTGGGCGACTAAAATGGATTTCGTCGCTAAAACCCCGCTTTCGTGACTAAATTGTTTTTAGTCGCAAATCGCTATAATCACGACTAAACTTTTTTAGTCGCTAAAACCATACCTTTTCGCTACTAAATAATTTTAGTCGCTAAAAACGTGACTTTTGGCTACTAAACAAACTTTAGTCGCCGAAAACCCTATATTAGGCGACAAAACTTCCTTTTAGTCGCTAAAACGTTGCTCGGCGACTAAACTATTTTAGTCGCTAAAACTCGCTGGGCGACAAAGTCCAATTTAGTCGCCATTTCTTGAACTTTCAGCGACGAAATCTCATTTTTTGGTCGCCAATTGTGCTTTTTCTTGTAGTGATAATCCGAACCCAACAACAATAAGAGAACATAAGAACATTTTAAGGATCCACACACAAGATGAGAGAGAATAAAAGAGAGGTAGTAGTATAATTAATAGTGTAAACCATAACCCACTCTCCATTCATGTCACATACAATCATAGTTCTAAATGCCGGCCGATACGCTACATATTAGCCGATATGTATTAGAAAAATAGGGTACCATGACGGATACAGGCCGGTATACCGCTGAGATTGAAAATCGCAAGAGTATCGGCCGAGTCCCGGTATATATCGGTCTGTAACTGTTACACAAGCCGTTACACAAGCCGCGATGGCCAATACTTACCGGTTTGGACCGATATGGGAAAGAAAAAGCTGAAAAGCTTGTGAAATGATTTTTAAAATTTCACTGCTGCGATACCCGATTCTTGATACGTACCGATCGATATTACTGATATCGATACTTCCGCGATCAATACTGTTATGTTACTCAATACCGCGATTTAGAACCTTGCATACAACCCACGAGCTCTATACCAAATGCGATTCTATATTCAACATTTATATGTTGATGAACATATAACATGTAATGTAAAAGAATACATCTCAAAATATTTAAATGCCAAGTGGACTACAATCATCAAGAGAGTTCAACATTAAAAAATAAATAAATAAATAAAGAACTCACAACCATACAAAACAAGGCCCTAAGCCACAACAAAAGAGCTTAAGCTTGTCAACCAACCAATGCCTCCTCAAGGGCGTTGTAGAGACCCTAATTTTATAATTAACTTTAAATATCTATCCTTGAGTTTATTTAAATAAAGTCTTTAAATTTTCATTTAATTGCGTTTTAAACCTTAGAATCGGGAAGCATCACTGATTAATTTGAGTAAATCCTAATCGATCCCGGTAGATTAATAATCACTTTTAAAATCCTATTATTAATTATTAGACCCTATAATTATAGATTAATCACTGTAAAATCTTAATTCCCTGCAACACCGTTTTCACTTAGTTTCTCACATTTCTTTGCACTTTAATTTATCTTAATTCCCTGCAACACCGTTTTCACTTAGTTTCTCACCTTTCTTTGCACTTTAATTTAATCGGACCCAAATTTATTAGTTTAATTATTTTCTCATATTAGTATATTAATAATAAATATCACGGTTTTATAAATTTAGACTTGGTCCCTATATACTTCTATTTTATTTCATTTCAAACCTTAATTGTAATATTTTATTAATTAATGTATTTGTGCTTATTATTATATATATATATATATTTCTTGGAGCCCAAGTAGCTAGCCATGTGATGGATGAAAGGCCTTGATGACACTTTGACAAATTTGCACGTAGGGAACTTAGTCCCTAAGAAACCTTCACATCCTTTCTCTATATATATGCACACTTCTCCCCCTCATTTTACACAATTTTCAGCCATGCATTAGAGGAGAGAGAGAGAGAGAGAGAGAGAGAGAGAGAGAGAGAAGAAGAAAAAAAAGAATTGTGTTGAGTCTTGTACAACAAAGGTAAACCTACATCACCTCTTTTCTCAAGTTCTTTTACCACTTATTTTTCCCTTCCTAATACATGCTATTTGTATATAAATTTTGTATTCTAGGCCTACACTTTTGTATAAATGTGTGCTTCTCTTTCTTTCTTAAATTTCCAAAGAGCAAATCTTTTCTCTCTCTTGAATTTATTTTCCTATCAAAACCCATAAACTCAAAATCTATTTTTATGGGGTAATATTTGGTATGTCTAGAGTGTGTGATAATTTTGTTAGGACCTAAGGAAGTATTTTTATAACTTAAACAATTTTCTAAGTTTGCTACTCACGTAACTAGAAAAACAGTCAACTTTCACTATTTTAGAAAATTCTAGAAAAATAATTTTGAGTCTACTTTATGTCAAAATCTTAATCTTGGTATTATATTTCAACTAAAATTTGTTGGAACTCAAGAGAGTGAGGGTTTGAGAGAAAACCGATTTGCATAACGATCAATGAATCGATATATCATGGTAATTCAATAATCTTAAAACCTAAAATACCTATCCTACTTTCATAAATTGATTTTGAAACTAGACTTATATATCTACAAACTCACATGAGGCTAGATACTTAGAACCAATAAAAGTATTTTTTTCATAATTATTTTCAAACTGGTTCAAATATGAAAATCTAAAAATTTGTGTTAATATGCTCTTATTTGGTTTGCAAGTTTTATATTCTATGCTTCTTGAATGTTTTAGTCTTGATATGTAATCTATTATAAATTATGAATTTGTTTTACCATGAATAAATTACTTGTTGTTTAGTTTGGATTCGTAATTATATTGACCATGCTTTGCTATAACTGAGAACATAATGCACTTAATAAAGGGGAAATAAAAAAGGATGGTAATGGGTTGCGATCATCGTAGCAAATATTATGAGATAATGAACGATGGATTCAAGAGTATGATATAGTGAAATGTGTTTCATTTTTGTGAAGTCTTGCACAAGTGTGTTTTCGAACCTTAACATAGCACGGGAGGTATTCTGGCTGCTTAACGGAAATGTGAGGCATAAGGGTAGTAGTGAGGCTCTTACACAAGAAAAGTATCCCTGGAAGCACGTTCCCTTGGGGTAGATCGTGATGTCACCACTCGGGTATGTAACCTAGGTGCATGGGTATCATTGATAATTGTGCGGTAAGCGACGCACTGGTGATTATGCGATAAGCAACGCATTGGTATTGTATTAACCAAGGGGGAGTCATAATTGTCCATGGCCAGTGTTAGTGGTTGAGTAGGAACGACATCCTATGAGAAGTTGCCTAGAACTAACTTAATTAACTTAATTGAGTGTGATTCTTGAGAACCGAAATTTAATTATTGCTTTTGCTGTAGGTTATGATCGTATCGTTATGTTACTTGTGTATTTGGAATGGGAAAAGGGTTGGGATGTGTTTGTTTACTGGGCATTCCAAGCTCATGACGTTTTATGCTAGGTGGAGGCCAATTTTACACCAAGAACGGAATCCCTAAAAGCTTTGAGGAACCATGGCTACCTTAGAGAGTAGATTTTGTATTTCCTGTAGTTTGGTTAATATTTTTGTATCAAGGAACTAATCTGTATTTAATGACTTGAAGAATTTTATCTATAACTTTTATTAATATTTCCTTTTAGTGTAATTACTTATATTTTGTGCTTAATTCCTTGTATAATGTTCTATATCTGCTAGTTAAACCCTTGTCGTATTATATTACCTTGATGTTCCCAAAATTTGGGATGTCACAGTCATGGTACATCATCATTACTTGAAAAAGTTTAAATAACAAATGATCAACATAATGCCTAGTAAAAAATGTTTCTATTCTAACAAAATGAATTTAGCAATACTTGATCATCAAGTTTATACAATATATGTAAGACTAGTCTCAATTCCAATTCCATTTCAAAACAATAATCCTCAATTTTGCAAAAATTTATTGAGTAGAAAAGTATGATTCCAAAACATAATTCATTAAACCTTCGTTAAACGTATAAGTTGTGTATCTACGAATAGTCTATCACAAGAACCATCGAATCTCCCCAACTTTACCGGTTACTAGTCAAAAAGAAATTAATACCTAAATCGTCAATTTCTAATCTTTTCACCATGAAGTCTCGCAACTTAATCAATTTTTCTAACCATACACTACCCTTGTGATATATATGACCAAAGGTGTATTTTGAAGCCTTAATTTATAATTTTCTTGAACTATTTAATATTTTATATAATTTTATCTTATTTTATTTATTTTGGTTTTGTTAGGTATTCGAAATTGAATGGAAAAATGATGAAAAATGGAATAAAAGAGTATGCAAAGGAATCCATACGAAAAGAGAATAAATATTAAATGATCTTTTAAATAACATGCAAGTGTTCAGACTAGTTGATGGTTTGGTGGTTCTATACATACAAGGTAGTTGGATTCAGACTCATTGAACTAGGGGTCATCAATGGGACGGTTGGGCTTTTACTCAATCCGTAATTATTGTGTCTATTTTTTTAACGGGTTTTTTTGACTTTAGCTAGTCAATGGCCGGCACAACCAAGCTTATTTAAAAACTAAAATCTCATCCCACCCATAAGCTTCCAAATCTTATAGGCTAATATTAAATCGAATCGATCGCACATTTTTCATTACACTTATTATTAAGTTCTACACATTTTTTTGGTACACTTATATTATTAAGTTCTACGCATTTTCATTCACATATTTTAATATTTTTATTAATTATTTTTCTTTTTTACTTTCCAACATAATTCAAGTATATGGATTTCTTTCTCTCTTCTGTTTTTTTTATTTTTATTATTTTATTTTATTTCCCTTTTTACATCCTGTATAATTAAAAAAATATCAATTAATATATAATAGGCAAAATTTACTTACCCCGTATGGTTTGGGGCTCGTAGAAGTTTACTCCCGACATTTGGAAATCTCCACATAACCTCCTTGTGGTTACTAAATTGAAGTGCACAGATAACATTTTCATCTAACCCATTAGCTGTGTAGTACACCCACGTAATGTGTAGATGGGCATGAACTGATGGTTTTCTCTAAAGTAAATGACTAAAATGCCCTAGAGTTAGAAATAAAAGCTTACACATGAAGATTGTTTTTTACTATCTCCTTCCTCATATTGTCAAGTTGTAGCCGACCCACCGAACAAAATTGTCGCCTTCAAGTAGTATGGGTGGTAGGGAAGCACAAATCTTGAGGTTCATTACAGAAATATCATTATGGGAAAAAAAAAAAAAAAAGCAGCCAAGAGAGTGGTAAAGTCCAAAAAGCCTTCAAAAGGTAGGCTGTACTTATGTGTGTGAAAAGTGGGGTTTTGGGGTTATGATTGGCTTGGTGCAACCCACTTGAATTTGCTCCCACCTATGGAAGATATGAGATTGATGCGGCCAAGAGTTGAGGAAGGTAGCCTACATGCACTTTAATGGAAGACTAATGAAGCTAGAAATGAAGATGTAGGCTGAACATGATGATAAAGGCATCTATGCCGGTTTTGGTTGTGTGTTTCATTAACATCATGTTAATGTTCAAGATGAAAATGAATTTGTAAGGTACATTATGCACTTCATCTATGTATGAAATGAATGAAATAAGTGGTTTTTGAATTTGTTTACTGATTCCAATGCCAAAAATACAAGCAATATAAATATGGCTCTAAAAATTATTCCAAAACATGTCATTAACCTGCTAAGTTTAATTCCAAAACAAACAATTAATTCCAAAATAGTGCACTTCAACTAGTGGAACAAAAATAACAATGGACAAATTTTCAACGACAATGCTATTTAACAATGAACCAAAACATAAATATTGATCCAAAGCCAAAATGATGTTTCCCAAAATTTGCATTATAATGCCAAAATGGTCCTTACATCTACATTACAATGGCCCAAAAATAATCTATTTCAACAACAAAACCCTAAACTTCAATACCACATTTGCTAATTAAGTCTAATCGCTAAATGCCACAAAAACACTTTAAGTTTCATCAACATTTTCACACAACACTTGAACGAATTTTTCAAAAACCATAAATCTATCCTCAAGGTTCATCCTTCCTTTACTTAATACAAACATCATTTTTTTTTTTTTTTCAATACAAAAACATAAAAAGAACAACAAACATAAAATGCTCTACTTTGGCCCACTAGCCGCTTCTTTGGTTTGCCTCCCTGCTCGATCGTCTCCTGGCAAGTACGGTAGTAAGGTTGGCATTGCATCTCACATCAACATTAACTCCACCAATTGTTGTTGCACGGTTCTTGCCCCTCCCACCAAAGATTTACTATTCCACTTGCATATGTAGGGACCTCTTATACCCCTCATCGTGCCCCCGACTAGCATTGACTCTTGTTCTTCCAATATTGACTGCCAGTGTGATTACCCTTGCCCTCCATCACCATTTAGTCCACCACTTGTTGCATTAATGACTCATCTACCCCTTTCAAAGAATAATGACTTCAGTCCTTTGGCAAGACCACTTGATGCCTCCGCCATGGGTTGGTAGTTTTAGGGCTCAATAGCATTTTCAATTAACAAACTTACATGTTACAACAAATTAAATACAGAACAAAAAAGTTGGAATTGTGAAAAAGTTAGTTACTTGAGTGGATGACCTAGAATTCCTCCTTTTCATTCCAATAGAAGCATTACTCATTGGTGGCTAAAATGTCGATTGGCCCCTTTTGTGGTTTGCCCCCACTTGACATCTAAGGCAAAAAAAAATTTAAGTTAGGAACATAAAGAAATTGGGCAAAGTTGTGTACAAGATAAAATGTGTATTGAAATTACCTGATTAGTTGTCATAAGTGGTTGGAAAGAATGTGATTGGCCCCAAAGGACACCCTAGTAAACCTCTCGCTACAAATTAATTGAAGTTAAAGTTAGGCTAATTACAAGTAACAAGTACATTGAAGCTACAAGTAAAATAGAAAAGTTAAATTATGTGATGTTACTTGATTGGATGGGATATTTGTTGTAGGAGTAGGAGTAGAAGTTGACAAACGTTGAAATGAAGATGACTACCCCCTAGTAGATCTCTATTGTAACCAAAAAAAAAAAAAAATTAAGTTAGAAACACAAACAAATGTAACAACATTGTATAAGAAATGAATGAATAAATATACACTAACCTTCAACATTTTGGACTTAGGATGCAACTTGTTTTTGCATGACCTCTGATTGTCACCCTTCTGCAAACACTTAGCACATGTCACATTGATGTTCTTTGATACCGTGTGGAATTCTTGGTTTATCTCGCTTGCTTGTTTCTTACCTTCTTCGCCTTCGTGCTAATTTCACTAGCATTTCCGTGGATTCAATTTTTATCCACCTTTTGAACATATTGATGCATGTCTGTAATAAGGTGTGGTCACGTAATGCACATAAGTATCCAAGAACCTAGACTTAGGCGTAATACCATGTACATAGTCTTCTAGCTACCGATGATTGATTTGAATGACATTCATGGCATGGTTACAAGGCAAACCGCATAAATCCCATCTTTTGCAACCTGCATGTCCTACTACTTAGGTCCAAGATGTACCTCTTCTAAAATGATCCATTCTCGAAAGTTCCAATTCATCCACACCCGTGTAGATATCCCTTTGACCGCCCCCAAGACTTGGGCGCCCACACTAAACACTGATGATGAATCACTACGCTATGCAATCGCTCAATTTCTTCAGCTACAATAAATGATTCATTTTGAAGTTTTAAAACTTAAACCTTGCACCCCTTTGGAACTAAAAATCTTATTTTTCTAGCCTAACCACTCAAAGAAGAACTGCCATCAAGTGATCTAAGCCAATATTTTTTAGGTAGCTAGCCGCATTCTCTTCATGGTCGGCCACCATATTTGTCGACAAGATATTTTGCAATGTACCAGCTTGTCCCCATGTGCATGCTTTTCCTACTAACTATCTCTTTATAGATATCCCTAATGTGAGATGTTGTTTTTCTATAAATACAAGACCTCCCCTCATGGTTTGGGGTTAGAATATTTGCAAAATGCTTATAGCTTGCTCAACATTAACTTCCCTCGCCTCTTCTTGCAATATACA